>CM034150.1:748485618-749685618 GCA_019776745.2 Taxus chinensis | reverse complement strand
GATTTTGGGAGAAGAATTTTTGGAAACATCTTAACACTCTCTATGCCATGGGAACATAAAATATCATTCTTAATAGGATTTATTGTGTAAAAAGTTGAAAATGTTTTCCATGCCATTAATACAGAGCCTGATTTCTCTAACTACTAGATCTGGTTCGATTTGATCTACCGAGGAACTAGAATTGATATATTGTGGGTAGATCCATATTGGGCATTAAGGGACAGTGGTTGAGTTTTCAAAGTGAGATTTAATGCATATCTCAAGGTGGTTGAAGTAGGATTTGAATTTTTCCCTCCTCTCTCTCCTATTCGTCCTATATATTGTAAAGGAGGGGCACATTAAAAGAGTTACTCATCCTTTCTCACCTATTCCCATCTCTCTTTCTTCCTTAGGTTAGAATGAGGAGTCTAAGCCTCCTTTTAGGGCTCTATAATTACATTTCCTTTCCTCTTTCCCACTGATGATGTACCGTGTAAAATTTTGGAGCAATAAAATATGTTTCGTGATGCATCTGTCCTTCCTTGGCTTATTTTGTTGTCTCTTCTTACCTCTCATCATTGCATGGTATACTTCTCTTACTCTGACGTTTGTTGCAGGTTCTAGGAGTTGGGATTAATGGGTTTTGAAGTGGTGTTCCATGTGAAATCTATCTCTGGTCCATGGTGCATTCTGTCCACCCTCCCCTCTACTCACCTCTCTCCACTTCAGGCTATCATGTCTATGATTCAACCACTTCCTTTTCTTATGTATTAGTGCTTAGTGTAGGATCTTTCACCCCCTCTCTCTCTCTCTTTGTCCCCATCCCCTTGGAATAGTTAGATTAGGATAGAATAGTTTCTTCCTACACTGGAGTAGCTCGTGGTAGGTAGATTAAGAAGCAAGACCCGAATTTCTCCGGAGGTCCATCTCAATGTTTGCAAGTCCCACAGCTTGAGAGATGGTCCCATGTTGTGCAATCACACTAGATGCCCCACCTCACAGTTAGGCCATTCAAGGGTACTTTGATTCTGCACTAATAGTTTTGGCATGCCTAGTGGGATAGGTATGAGGTTCCTTACCACTTAATTTCATCAAGTAGATGTGTTCTTGGTGAGATTCAGCATTTTGAGGCACATGCAAGAACATCTGGCTACTCCATATGGTCAATAATCCATCCTCTAAGTTAAATACATTTTCCATCCATTTCCACTTCTTTTCATCCATTTTCTTTTCCATCTCTTTCATTTTCTCTCATTCCATGAAGTTGTGCAATCATGACTTCATTCCCTTCATGGAACTCCCACTTGCAGCAACAACAGTGCAATCCACCTCCAATGCATTTCCCAACTCCTCCAGATCAGCATTATAATTAGATCTAGGAAAATTATGCTTACCCATATGATTAGGGTCAAATTTAGTTTTTCTATGGAGCTTATCAAGAGCAAGGGAATGCATACAATGCTGACAAATATTTGGAGAATGATGGTTTGCTGTAGAAGATTCAAAAAATAGTGGCTGGCATGGTTCATTCAAGGGCCATGGCACAAATGAAGGCATTCAAGATTGGTTGCAGGGCACCTCTTCCATGGGGAGGCCCTTTTCCAAGACATTACATCCCTCGGGAGAAGGTTGACTTCATGGTTGAAGTGTTGTCTCAACTTACATAGTGTATTGAGGACATTGAGGCTTATGAGAAAAGTGTGAGACAACCTTTTCAATGAGTAAGTCAATCACCATCTCCCTGTCATTCATTTTCTCTTTCTCAAACTTTATCATTTCACCATGATCACGAGTCCAACCCCTCAGTTTCTTCCCCAAGTGTTGATTTCATTTCTCCATCTCCTAGTCCTCCATCCCATTTAAATTATTCTCCCATTTTCCTTCCTAAGCAGTCATTCCATCAAAATAAACTAGAAGTTCCAATACCCTCACCACCAAAAAATAATTACAAATCTGTTTTAACACCAACCTTTCACTCCTCTTGCTTTCCCTCTAGTCCATGTTGGAAAGAGACTTAAGAATCTAGTCAAGGAGAACAATAAGAAGGGGATCCCAATAGATAAGAAATGAAAGACAATTTAAAGAGTTGGAATTCTAACTTTGGGTTTACAAAGATTCCCTTGATGGTCAAGCCAATAGAGGAGGTCAAGGTTGAAGAGCTAGTTGTAGCTGAGGCTGAGTTTATAGCAGAGAAGGAACAAAAACAAAAAGAAGAAGATGAACAACCTATTTACTTTGAATACAATGTCCCTAATGGCACTTTGTCTAAAGAGAACGATGATCTAATCCAAGCTGCACAACCAGTTAAAGAGAAGGAATAATGAGCTCAAAGCCCCATTGAAGAGGAGCAATTGGGATAGATCAAATCATTGTTGAAGCCACTCAATGAAGAAATCATCATTGAATATTCTTGAATTTTATTTGAAGGGCCTAATTTGATTGATGAACCCATGATGGAGGGGGACCATATAGTTTAAGATACTCTGAGGATGCAACATGCTACAGAAGAAAATTCAATTCTTCCTCCCACTTCATCCCCTTCAAACCCTAATTTTGAAGAAGATTTTGAGATTTCAAATTTCATGTTTAAAGACTAGGGGGACCATGGTGGGCAAGTTTCAAATTAGGAGGACACCATGGAGGAGGTTAAGCACATGTAACAGGAAAACAAGGAGGTAGATTATCTTTTTGACTTGGAGGATTACTTTGAAGGATAAAATCCCATGGAGATCACATCATTTTCTCCTCCATCATCCACCTTCCAAGCACACAATCATGTTGCCATGAAGGAGGGCATTCAAGAACAACAACCTATGTCTCACAACATCCCTCTGGAACCAAGGTTGGAACATATGAGTCTTCCATGTTCTTCACAAGAGAAGGAAGAACAACAACAATGTCCAAGTCTAGTTAAAGAGGAGCATATGGAGGTGACCAAGAAATATTCAGAGGCATTGAATCATGAGCCAGTTGCACAAGAAAATACAGACCCCTCTCCCATTCAACCTCTCCAAAAGTCTGATTTTTTGGAAGAACTTGAACTCACTACCTTCATGATTGAAGGTGAACCTTCATATGGTTAAGATAACGAATATTTTAAGATCACCATGCAAGGGGGAGAGACCTTACTACAACAAGATGGTAAGGAGTTTTATTTCCTATCAAACCCAAAAGAATGTTTTGATGAAAATAAGCCAGTTAAAATTGCAATGTTTTCCCTCCCATCATTCATTCTTCAACCACAAGAACCTACTGCCATGGAAGAGAATGTGTAAGCACATCTTGTAGTTTGCAACATGCCTTCTGAATCTATGTTGGAAGATTTTGATCTTCCAAAAGTCACACCTATTGCAGAGGAAGAGAAAGAGTATGAGGCTATCATCCCTCTCACACCATCCATCCAAGAAGGTCCACCAAAAGACTCAATTTTTATATTTAAATTTCAGAGCAAAGGGCACATTAAAAGGATCAGAGTGTGCCCAATCAGCTACTTGGCTTCATTAGAACCAAGGGAGAAGCCAAAACCAATCATGTCTACTTTAAGGCATGAGGGTGAGTATAAAAGTACCAAGGGTCATCATCAACACCTCTAGGGGTCTAATTCCAATCAGTTGGAGGAGGTATTTTTGTTCATGTTGATACCTTGATTATTTGGGTGGAGGACCAACTTATTGTAAGTTTTTCATTCATACAAGTAGCCATATTCAGTGTTAAATCATTTTCATGGCTTCCCATTTTGAGAAAAGGAAGTTATTTCTCCCTTCCTATGGAATTTTTTTTTTAATCTTTTCTTTCTCTCTAGTTAGTGTAGGAGTAGACTTTGTTTTCACCAGAAGAAGTAAATGTGCACAATCTACATGTCTCATTTATTATATGTATGATTTTGTCTTTGTACATAAGTATTATTCGCATTGCTCTAGAGCTACCAAGGACAGACCCTTCACTATTCATGACAAAATACCATAGTTTCTTATGACAGTTGCTTATTTGAAACTAAAACAAATGCAGAGTAACTAAAAATGTTTTGAGGACAAACTTATTTTTGGGACATGCTTAGGGGTCAGCAAGATCAAGCAGTCGGGCTCGCAGTGGCTTGAGTATCATATTTTCAAAGTAAAAGGATCAACATCAGGCTATTATTCTTGACTTCATGCCCAATGGATGCTTCAAGGCTACTAGTCCCTTCATCTAGTAGGAGGATGTCCCCTATGAGTTGCCAATTGATATCTCAATTTTTCCCCTAGAAAAGTTGGGATCAAACATGACCCCGTGTAGGAAACAAATTCAAAAAATGGTTTTGATGAATGATCCCAAGCTTCAAATGAAATAGGAAAGTAATAAGGAACTCAGGCATGCTCTACAATGGAGTAGTAGGGTTTAGCAAGAAGTAGACAATGTCAATGAAACTAGAAGCTCAAAGGAAAATAAAGGACAGAGGCTCAAAGTCTTCAGGCTCTACAAATGACTCAGAACGAGCCCCCAAAACTGGCTAACTATGGAGGAGACAGTGGAATCTACCAAGTTTCTAACCGAGGCATCTCTAAAGGTTAAATAAAAAAGGGTAGTCCTCAAACAAATGTCAAACCTGAATGCTTCCAGAGCCCCAAAAGTTACACTGGCTCTTGAAAATTCTTTGACTCAGTGAAAGGTGCCAAGTGTCTGAATGTCACACATTCAAAAGTGGGATCTTGAGAGGAGACTCAAACTTGTGCCAACCCTCCACAATAGCTAATGGTAAAAAAGGAGAGAGGGCCCAAAATGACTAAGTATAAAGGTGCTAGTGGAAGGTTTCAGGTGTCTGAATGATGCACATTCAAAATCGGGATCCTGAGTAAAGACTCAAACTTGCGCCAACCCTCCACTAGCTAATGGTCAAAAAAGGTCAAATAGGAGAGTGGGGGAAAAAATTGGTTAAGTATAGAGAACTAGCAAAAGCCTCCACATTTCTCATTGGCATGATTTAAAAAATAAAGTCTGGAGGCAGTCCCCAAACGAGTACAGGCTCACCGCATGTCCCAGATCCAAAAAAGGGACAAAGTTGGGGGTTCAATAGTCAAAGCAAATGCAAGCTAGTGGAGGGATCCAAGTGTCATCAAAACACTATTTCAACGGTAAAATTTAGGGCTGGTTTCCAAATAAGCGTCGTGCCTGCACGTGTCCAGGGTCAGACTTTTAGCCTACTAAGCAAAGAGACTAAGGAAAAATACATAGGAACCTAAGGAGATCGTGGAAGATACCACATTGTCAATCTGGTACAATTTCAGAATTGAAAGGTAGGGGAGAATCTCCAAGACGTGCAAGGCTGCCACGTGGACCCAGTATGGATAGACTCTTTCATATATTGTGCTGCCCGCATCCAGGAACTTAAAAAAGCCATATCTTTTGATTGAAGACTCAGATTTTGGAAAGAGAAGAATTTTTGGAAACGTTCTTGACACCCTCTATGCCCATGGGAACATAAAATAATAATTCTAGGCCATTAATATAGAGCATGATTTCACCAACTACCAAATCTGATTCGATTTGATTCGCTGGGGGAACCAAAATCAACACATTGTGGGCATATCCATAGTGGGCATTAAGGGACATTGGTTGAGTTTTCAAAGTGGTTATTCAAATGCGTATCTCAAGGTGGTTGAAGTAGGATTCAAATTTTTCCCTCCTCTCTCTGTTATTCTTCCTATATATTATAAAGGAGGGGTATATTCAAACAATTGTTCATCCTTTCTCACCTACCCCCCTTCTTTCTTTTCTTCTATAGGGGTAGAATGTGGAGTTTAAGCCTCCTTTTAGGGTTGTGTAATGACATTTCCTTACCTCATGCCCACCGATGATGTACCGTGTAACATTTTGGAGAAATAACTTTTTTTTTATGATGCGTTGGTCCATCCTTGGCTTATTTTGCTGTCTCTTCTTACCTTTGATCATTGCATGGTATATTGTGCATACTCTAATGTTTTTTATAGGTTTTGGGAGCTATGCTTAATGGGTTTTGAATTTGTGTTCCATATGAAATCTATATTTGTTCTGTGGTGCATTATGTCCACCCTCTCCTCTGCTCACCTCTATCCACTTCAGGCAGTCGGATATGTGATTCAACCACTTCTTTTTCTAGTGTATTACTACTTAGTGTAGGATCTTTCACCATCTGTCTCTTTCTCCCTGTCCCCTTAGAATGGTTAGATTAGGATAGAATAGGTTCTTCCTGCACTAGAGTATCTTATGGTAGGTAGATTAGGAAGAAAGAATTTGATTTCTCTGGAGGTCCATCTCAATTTTTGCAAGTCCCCCAGCTTGAGAGATGGTCCCATGTTGTGCAATCCAACCAGATGCCCCACCTCACAATCGGCCTATTTGGGGGTGTTGTGATTCTGTACTAACAATAATTACAAATTTTTCTACAAAAGGATAAGACAATTTTATGTCACAAATACCAATAATCCAAGGTAAGAGGCCTTCAAAATTCCATTACATGCACCATTTCAAGATTTACAACACAATATACATTCGAACAAGGAACTTTATAAAAAAAACCGATGAAACCTTTAGAAATCTTTCCTTTATCATCACGCACAAGCCATCTACACAAGCATTAACTTGAGTCAATTTACAAGAACTGAGCATGATAAGGCTACACATTTCAATAGTAAGCTAACATTTTATAATAACATGAAAGGAATGTTCTATTTCAAGAAATGTTCAAAGTAGTAACCACCAATCACAAATTCTTCACATGAGATAAGACATTTTCCTAGCCAACAAGAATGAAGTCAAGTATTTAAGTTAATAACAAGGTCAAGAGTATTGGGATTTCAATCATGTAATCCTATATATTATGTGATTAGAATCTAATACTTGGTCCATCCATCACTAGAATATTTGAGGAGCCCAAAACAAAATACATACAATCATAGATGTGAAGGTAAATCAGTTCTTCCAGGAGGAAAGTTTCATTGGCCTAAAACTAGAGAATCCAAACAAGTGTAGAAGGCTAAAATATCACATGATCAAAGGAGTTGAAAACTAAAGTTTAACCCATGAACTAATTTCTATGATAAAAAATAGACTCCACAAGGTAATGATAAGAAAAGAAGGATAGTTGACAAAACCCAAGATGGGCATTACTCGATAACCAAGTTCCTCAATAAACAAAGCACGAGGCAGAAAAAGGCCTCCTATTTTCAAATCCATTTAAGATGGGGTTACAATCTAAACATACTTCCAAGTTTCCTAGAATAATGGGATTCACAACCCCAAAAGAAGAAATCCATAGTTACAGTCTAAACAAGAATTTTACCACCTCTTCCTTTCAAGATCATTTAAAAGTAATACAAGTTAACATAATCAATTCCACTCTTCGAATGCACTCAAAAAAGTAAAAAAGAACCATTAATATTAGCAAAAAATACCCTCATAATTGAAAACTTATCTAAATAATATAACAGAAATTAACCCCCAAATGTCATTAATAATTTTTAACACTTTTTTGACATAGGCCAACAATGTATTTATATAATAAATTCCATTTGTAATCTCAAGAATATCCTTATGACGTAACAAAATATTTCATGAGTAAGCAAGAGACCTATTCCAATAATGAGAACAATCATCCCAAACACATTTTGAATTATAGAACCAACACCGACGTTTTGTCATTAAATTATGACCATTAATAATATGTTCACAACTTTTCACAAATTATCAATAACCTCTCAACAAGGGAATAGTTTAACCAAGTTAAGATAAGAGTAATTATACAATGCCAGGGTTACAAAGCCTCCTTTCCAAGGAAATCAATCCCCTCTAACTGAGGAGACCACTCAAAGTAGAGAAAACACCATTTACTAGGTTGAACCAGTCATGCTTCCTAGAAGCAAAATAAATCACATTCAAGATCAGAAACGTAGAAAAGTTTCAGACTGAAAAATATTAATAGATCAAAAAGGCCATAATAGTCATATAGGTAACCTGGTGTAAATTATAATGTACCTAGAACCATCTCAAAGATTGAAGTATGCAACCATACAAAAAGAGAACCCAAAAATAAAAAGCATAATGGCATATCTTCCTAAACTATTTTGGATTTAGATCGTAGTAACTATATCCAACGTAGAGATAAGGTTTCATAAATGTCCCCAAAATATCATAACAGAGAAATGGGGATGAAAACCGAAACCCACGCCATGAAACCATAAAAATTCCTCAGAGAAACAAAAAAATAATGAGGTACGATTTCAGGGATAAAACTACTTATGTTCCCAATTCCTATACTTCCATGTTTCAACAAATAACATGTGGCCAGTATAGATCAAGTCTGCATGCACGTACTACTAGCAAGTAGTAAATAAATATAATTAGACAAGGTTTTAGAACCTATGTTTTAATCAGAAGCAAAACAATACACACTTTCAAAGTACCATTTAATACAAACACATCCCAACTGAGTACTAAATTTCAGGAGTCACTTACAGATGACAAGATTACCTCCAAAAATGAATAAAATACAATATTCCTTTTTGACAAATATGGATTCACTCAAAATTTTATTACAACTCATGAATACATTATTAAATAATTATTTCAATCAAAACCCAAGAGACATGTTAATTACTATTACATTTTTGTCTCCTTGCATCCAAGATATTATTTCAATCAAAACCCAAGAGAGATATAATCAGGGAAGCTAAGAATTTGTACCATTCAAACCCATTACTATTTTTCCCTATGGGGAGGTGGGTGTAATAAATTCTGCACAACATAACATTGTTCACCTCCAACTAAAATAATAGATTGAAAAGAATGCAGTTTTCCCTTTTTAAAGAGCAGTATCGAAAAAAATAGCGATTCAGGAGAAGGGACAGAGGGGCAATCAATACACTCTTGAAAATCAATCTTCCACCACAAATTCCCATTTCAAGACACCATTACAAGAAGAAGAAACATTTATCTCATGAATTTGTAAAAAGTAGTAAACTATTGCAGAGTGTAGACTTAACATGCCTAGTTTTAAAAGCCTTTAACAAAGAACCACGTCAACCAGAGCTCAAGGAACAACAACATAAGATGAACTTATTTACCTCCACTTGATGGATGTCCATAATTTCCTCCTGTTTGAAATATCCTCATCAAACCACCCATGTCGCCAAGATTAAACTTGGCATTTTTCTTCCCAAAAAAGCAGGTGAAGGGGTATATAAAACCAATAAATGAGAACAGTCAGCCAAGAGGGTGGAGTAATGGGTGGAGGGTGTTACTCATTAATGCGTTTAAAGCATGACATTCCTTCAACAACCGTCCAGTTGTGAAAGGAATTCAAGCACTAAATTTAGCAAAAATTTCAGATTTTAGCAGGATAAAATAAATGATGTTCAACACAAAATTTCCATTTTGTGAAAGCCACGAATAAGGCAAACTATTGTTAAGGAGAATGAGAGGTTGTAGGTAAGAAGTAAAATATTTGACATTAATCAATAGTCTTTTCAAAAAGACTTGACGCCACCACTAACCTCCTCCCACTTCCATGCAACCAAGGTGCGATGGTCCCCTCTTTAATTAAAATGAATAATTAAAGAGAGTTATTTTGCTAATTTAGCCAAAATTTAGGTACCTTTAAAAAAACTAAATACCTACGTATAGGTTTAAATATTCCATAATTACCATAAACACAATCTCCTCCACAACCCAATGATTAGGATACAATAAATCATTAATAAGGTCTTCCCAAGATGAAGCAAAGTACTGTCAAAATTTGTAAAAGCATTAGTGACAGAACAAAGAGCCATAACAGAAGGAGAAGAGTCAATTTTAATTCGAAACAAGGATTGTGAGCACTAAAGGATATGAGGTATACCTTGGATCACTGAAATTGATCCAAGGCATGACCCGCGAAACAACAATAGTGAGGACTAAGGTATTGTTGACAAGTTTTGTGCTTGTGTCAAAATTGGCAACTTCGAACTTTGTTACGATGCACAACATTGGTGAAGTATACCTAGGCTAGGGGAGTTTCTTTCAGAGAATATGGTTACTGTTGAATTGATTAATGATTACATGAAATCTACAACTATGTGTGCTATTACAAAACATAACAGATCACATAGTCTGTAATTTCATGATTATCTTTAGCAAAAAAACACAAGGCCCCGAACAACAGCTATGTTGTCTTGATGAAGACATTCAATTGCAGAATATATGAAATGCTAAGTTTTGTAACAATAAACATAAATGTAGATTGTAGAAATCATATTTCATTACTAGATGTTATAGATATTCTTTAATGTTATTTCCTTCATGATTAAGACATTCAATTATATTACTAAGTTTTTTAGTTCATCATACAATCCATATAGAAAGCTGAAATGCAGAAAGAAATAAACAACTCAATTTCAGAATTCAATGTTTTATTCATAAGGAATTTCAAATGTTCCCACACCATCCATGTGATGTAACTGAAAATTAAAGTACATCTACTGAAATAAGAGGAACACATGCATGAAAGAGAAAATAAAGGGAGTATGATTGAACCCATCAATGCCTGGGGGTCTCTTCTTTGGTTGTGACATCTCCTTTTCCAGCCTTGTTCCTTCTTCCATATTATCCATATTCCTATATTGTCCTTAGTTACGAGCTCAAGGATCAATCCATATTCCTATATTGTCCTCAGTTACGAGCTCAAGGATCAATCCATATTCCTATATTGTCCTAATTTGTGCATATGAATCTCTTAAGAACAGGAGATATAGTTTACTTGTAGATCATACTACATACATTATTTTACTCACTCAGAAAATAAGAGAAAGGAAAAGAAAAGAAATCCATGGACATAAGAGAGGGAAAAAATCCTAAATATTTTCTAACTATTTTCTTAAGTGTGCAGGGTACCAAGTTGTAGCCAAGAAGAAATAAATCATGTCTTATAGTCCTCATTATAGATAGATTGCAAATTTCAACGACTTTCTATCCTATGGCATAAAGCAAATAAGTCATAAGTACACGATGGAATGAAGGAAGAATAAAACTCAAACTACAGTAATTGTCCTGTAAATAGAAGAAGTTATAGTATAAAAGATAGAAAAGCAAATAGAAGTACATGTTTTTAGATTGCAACCAAAGAAGAAGAATCTAATTTCAAAAAGTTGAAGTTAACTACAAGGAAAGGATTACAGGTTCAAAAATAATGGAAAGAGAATTCCTTAGAAAATTTTGACAAGGCTTTGCCATGTAAAATGTACATTTAAATATTTCCATCATGTTGCTTTTAACTAATACATTCTTTAAAAGATTTATGTAATTCAATTAAGTGATACAAAAAAGACAAAACGCATGTCATGATCAAGATAATAGTTATTATGTTGTTAGTTTCCAACTACAAATCAGCTTCAACAGAAAAGTTTTACATTTTGTATTCTGAATCAGAAATCCAACTACTACAGCTGAAAGAGGAAAAAAATTAAAGAATTCTGTGAAAAATTTTGGATAGGTCTTTGCCATGTAAAATGGACATTTACGACTTTTCCAGCATACTTACTAAAGTTGTAATGTAAATCAAATGCAGTATTTAAGCAGAAAAGAAATGTGAAATACACTTTCAATCATCAAGGTGAAGAAATTTAGAGTACACATTATAGCTTAACCACTATAGAAAATCAAATTTCAAGGAAAACAATTACAAAGTGCAGCCATCCTACAAGTACATTTTTCAAGAAATTAAGCAAGTATCAAGTGTACAGACTGCTACAATATAACTTCAAAGCTCAAAGTGTTAGAGATCAAACATATGCATAAAATTTCAGAACATTTCAGAAATCCATAAAATATCTTACAAGAAACAATGATTTTTTTCAATGCAATAACTGCTCACACATTGGCTAAAACTCCAATAGCACAACTAGTGAAGGAACCTACAACAATTAAAAGGTTATTAACCGAGCTAGAAGAAGGCTAGTAAGTTCTAGAAAAGGCTCAAGGATTGACCAAGAACAATATTTGAATCATAAACTCATACATATCCAAGTCAAAAGAAAATATTCTAGTATTTCAGAAATTGTCATTCCCATTAAAATCATATTCAAATTGCAGTATCAGAGTAAAAGGGTACATATCCTGACCATTGATCAAAAACCAATTGATGGGTATCAAGAAATCAGAGAAAAAAGAAAGAAATCATCGATAAAATTGGATCTATCAAAACCCTCGAAGGATCATCAAGTTCAGAACTAAAGAAAGAGGACACAGAATGAGTTTCAACAGAAAAATCTAGGGAACCATGAAATCACAAAGAGAATGCAAAGAAAGAATGAAGTATCAATATATTGAAATCAAAGTGGCTATAACGAAGTAAAATTTATACTTAGAGGTCAAAACTTACCTTTCCTTTATCAAACAGTGACGCTAATAACACAAAACTAAGCTCAATAGAGGTCAACAATGGTGGAATTTTATGAAAACTTTCTCACAAAGCTCTAGCAGAGTAAAAGAAAACAAAGTTTCAAATAGTAGAGGGCTCAAATATGCTCAACAATGGTAGATTTATCCTTCAGAGCTCAAAAGGGAGCATGATCCTTAAATTGTATGTATTCACAGCTGTAAAAAGTGAGCTCGAAGACAATAATAACACTGAAATCGACCAATCCCACTGAGAAAAGCTTAGGAATGATCAATGTGTGGCCACAAAGAAAAATCAAGAAAGTTGAGCTCATGAACTCCTCCACAGAGGCCAAACAATCAAAATTGAAATGATAATAAATACCATTGTTCGAGCCCTTATGGCCATAATAAATCACAGAAACTAACAGAGCTATAATAATAAAAACATGGTGGCCATAAGACCTTGCAGAGAGCTCAAGAGAAGCAAAGAATGCCAGAGAACCATTATTGCAAAGAACCGAGTTCAAAATATTTAAACAATGGTTTCGAACAAAATTTTTTCTAGGGCTTCGTCCGCATACTGAAAATCCAAATGAAATGATCATTAGAATCGAGTTTCCCTTTATCATGAAAACTTGAGAGGCGAGTCAACAAAACTCAACAATGGCTGTAGGTTCAATGACTGCAAATCCAAAGGACAATATATCAACACTCAAGGATTAATCTCCCAAATTAAAGCAAACCATCATGGTTAGTTTACATTAACCACATTCAATGCAGAGTTAGAAACCCTAACTATAGTATCAAGATCAATGACATCAGATCAAACAGGATAGAGATTGATGGTCTACATCAAAGACGTAACTCAACCTGAGTTATACAAGCCACTGGAAAAACAAGCCAAGGGTTGAGTCATCATCGCGAGGGGGGTAGCCAAATTATTTACAATTTTGAATTACTCACTAGAGTCCAAACTTCAAATAATGCGAGCCAAGCATACATGCCAACAATAATCATCAGGCCCATTCAAATGCAAATGTCCGCTAAGTAAATAATATAGCATGTGGTGGCTGAGTGTGGCATTATTAGCATTGACCTTGTATAAGGTCTAAACACTATAATATGCCATCTAAAAGAATAATCAAAGAGAACTTGCCTTAATACTTACAAAAGTTATGTTGTACTCATCAAGTGGAGATAAGTGATCAAGTGCAAGGGTTGCCCCACAGACTATAGAGGAAACGTTAAGCATGTACACATAGACATGGTCCCCATCAAATGGATGTGTGGATGAATTATTTTGTAAATATTGCAATTATTGTAATTGTTTTGCTCACAAACAGGAGTATTTTTGCATACCTTCACAACAGGAAAGAACAGACAAGAAGAAGAATTCACATGCACAAGGAAAGAGAGTTGCCCAGCAAGCGAGCTTATTATTAACAAATTATTCACCTTTTCTTTTCTTAAAAATAGAATGGTAAACTTCATTTTGATTGAGATGTAATCAAAGGCTATTAATGCCTATTTGTAATTGCATGTTCTATTTTTATTTCCTTTATTAATAGATGAAGGATAAAAATAGGATGCATGCACGAGTACAAGCCTTAGTCTATTTTTAGGGAGGGTGGAAAAATTATTTTCGCTATATATTGTGTGCTTTGGCAAAGCACAAAGGGAGGAATTTTTAGATACAAGAGTGCTAAAGTAAATTTTTCTAGTTTTTCCCTCTGAATGTGAACTATTTTCTTCCTTTTCAATTATTTGTAGTTTTTTGTATCTTTCCATTGATCTTGTGAATGAAAATTCCCTGGTTAATTATCTTACCCTATTGCAAATTCAGTAATTTCTGCATGATATTAATCTGCATGTTTAGCTTAGTAGTAATGCTGTGATACTTTCCCTCAATGCCTTAAATTGTTTTTCCCTTAAAATTATACAGAAAACTATTGGTTCATGCATCAAGAATCCTTTCACATATTAGTTGTGCATATACTCAATCAAATACCTCATAAAAATTTGGTGTATCACCTTAGTTTTAATTATTTTACAGCCATCTTTTACCCTTAACCTCCAAGAAATCAGTTTATGATACACCAGTAAGGAACAGAACTTGATACTAGAGACTCACCTCAAAATAGGTATACCCACATACCTGAGGTGTTTCCATTGTATCTACGAAAGAGAGATCAATTTTTCAAGCTTAGAACACCTGCAGATTTCTCTATAGCGTGTAATTTCGAGAGATAACAGGGACTAGTAACAAAGTTGGTTGCTATGGTAACTTTCCCCTAGCACCAAAGGTTGTACCTACGCCAATTACTTACGTTCACAATGTGAGCCTCTAAACTCAACAACAGGGTACAAAATAACCATTCATCGCTGGAAACCGGTTTCAACATCAAGGAATGGAGTCAACACTAAAAGGGGCATTATGTTCTCCTCCCCTTAATAAAGTATCATCCTCAATGGGACATAACAGTAAAGGAAGGTAAGGCAATAAGCATGTAAGAACAGATAAAGGCAAAAGTGCACCCTTTAGTTGAAATTTTAGTCATTAAAGCACATCCTTGGGGTAGCCTTAGAACATTTTGGCAGAATTTTAATTTTCAAAGTTCTGTGAAGATTCCCAGTTTTCTCTTACTTCATTATTTAATTAGACTCTTTGCATTTACATTATTCTTAGATCAGGTTCCCCTTTCTTTAAAAATCTCATTGTTTTAGAAATTTGGCTTATTCATTCTTATAGGTGCCCAACATGAACTATGATCACAACACCCTACCAGGTCATACACAACACTATAGATTCACCAACTTAATTTTTACATACTTTCATCTATGTACACATACAAAAATCTTAAGAAAAAATAAAATAGAACATAATCATTCCAAAAACATAGTACTGGTCACACATTTATGAGTATCATACCATACTCAAACACAAGTGTACTACAATAACCTAAAATTTCCACAATTCCATAAATGAAGATTCTACATAACTCAGAAAATAGCTACATGTACATAGAGTCAACAAGGGCATCAAAGCCATATCCACAACATCACAAAAAATATCCAACTAACATGAGTACCACATACATCATAACACGATAACCCAAACATCATAACAACTCTGCATACCTCACGAAGCATTAATCTCACACACACACACTCATAAATGTCTTATGCCTTCCTGAATCTCTTATGACTCCCTCAAGTCTCTTATGCCTCCATCAATCTCTTATGCCTCCCTCAAGTCTCTTATTCCTCCCTCAAGAGGTCGGTTACCCTATGGCCCTAGGCACATAGAGTACAAACATCCTTAACCCAAGTGACATAATAACTCATGGTTCAATAACCCACTAGTTTTTTGTAACTCCTTGGGGTGTACCCCCATACAATGAAGTGGGCCCATAGGTCAAACCATTCCATGGTGCATCCTATGACCCTATTCCACACATCACTATAATAGAACCAACATAACAATCCAATCCAAATGCCAAGTGGCAAGGTACAAGCCTTGGGCAAGGTGGTAAAATCTTAAAATTTAAAACAAGATTCAAAACCAAGAAAAAAAAATGACCAAATGGCCATAATTAGTGAAAAAATCAATGTGTTAGTATCACAACCAAGGAAATGCCATAAAATGTGAAACAATGCAATCAAGAAATCTTCTAGTCCTTGCAAAAATAAAGTAAAAGTTCAATTTACGAATAAAATACACATATAAGAAAAGCACATTATGAGGACTATGTGGCCTTATCTAACCACCAAGGGGGGTACTCAACGAGTTGATGAAACTCGGGACATGGAGCCACATCTCACATTATAACATATCAATAACACAATAGTCATCATATCCATTTGAATCATTCCGCGACCACTTCAAGAAGGCTAAACACAGTCATAGCTATACTTAGGTTGCATCCAGATAACAACCACAAGGAGAGAGAAAGAGAGGACACATGGGTTGTAATCTACTAAACTTAAGGTTAGATTGAGTTACTTGCCCATGGTGCACATCCCCTCACTCCAAACAAACACTTTTACCGATGTCCCTTAGGGTCGGTTAGCATAAGGTTTACAACATAACATGTAACTACATCACTAACAAAATGGTTGTTCACGCACATTAACATAGTGTCTTATGCATGGCACCAATACATGGTATATAACATATATTACATTCATGGTATACAACACACCACATCTCCACACAATACACCCAAAGTGCAATCAAAGTAAGATAGGGACCATATACCCACCATATTTCCCTTAAGCATGACATGAATCATTACATATTACATGAATTACAATTATGATGAGAACAATTACAACATACAGTCAACTGCCATATAACATTGAAATACACACAATTGTACACAATGATAATGACATCATTAAGAAAACCAAATCACTACCACCAACCAGGCCACACAACATATAAACACACCCACATATCACAATTTCCAAAAGGACCCAACACTCTGAAACTACAATCACACTTCTCCCACACCCACAACAAAATAATGCTTCACACTAAATTCCACATGAATTCTATAAAGGGAGAGAGAGAATACTCTCATCTCTAACACATCAACATGTCATCAGTTACACACTAAGTTACATACACAACATGTGCACTAACAAAGTAACACTTACGACATAGTTCAGGTCATGCTTAAACCACATTACTCTTCCAACATCCACCTCCATCATACAACACCATCACCATCATGCATCATAATCATGTAACACCATCACAAATTTAGTCCATCCCAGAGGTTCGAGAGAATGAACCTACGCTCTGATACTAAGTGTAACACCCACAAATTTAGACACAAAGACAAACATAACAAAGTGCAGGATTTTTGTTGACTTGTTTGAAGTACAAAATGACGCAACAGGTGGTCACAATGGCTACAACTAACTCTTCTAGAATATTGACTCAATGATGACCATATGGACAACACAAAAATTTCTAACACCCATCAATGATAGTTCACTTTACTCTTTGACAAGGCACCATAAAACAACTCAACTACAATAGACAATGACAATTAAATACACTCCACGGTTTACAATCCTTTAAGGTTATGCATTCACCAAAAATGGATTTTGAGACATGATGTCATAATCTACAAGAATCATATTTGGTTCGAGCATTCTTCTCCCAAAGGTGAACTTATTACTTTGGTAATCTAGACTAACTAGCCTGAGAACAATTTTTTCTGAAAGACGTTCAACTAAAGAATGATAAAACTAACTAAAGTTTTTGACCAAAAGAGACACCTTCCATATCTCACAATGTTACATAAACATGCCTGAGCTACAAAATCTTGATCCGGACCTCCATTGCACAGGAAATGAGCGTAATCTCTAACTAAAGTGGAGTGTCATTAAGGTTTGAGAACTATAATCTCCTTGAGCAAGGATTAGTGATAACCACGGTTAAGACAATATTACAAGGTGTTAGGGAAAGGTTATATTGAGAAGGTCAATTTATTTCATCATCAAGATCTCCTTAATTATTAACCATTATTTTAGTGAGACTGAAGAGTTTAGATGGATTTGGGTAAAAACTTCATTTAGCAACTCTTGATTAAGTTTGACAATGGATACACAAGGGGTTCTCAAAATGGAAGCACAAGCCTTATTGTTTCAATATAATGAAAGTAAATTTTAATCCATAGTTTAAGGTTAACAAGGGTAAATTATTTTGCACCGGTAATTTTTTTTTTCTTCTTGATTTAAGATTCTTAGATTTATCAACAAGAAACCCAATTTGATTATTATTTTATTTATTGATTCATCTATGAATTAATTTTATTTTATCTTTGAGTAACTTTACAGAAAGGATTGTCAAACACTAAAGTAAACATAGAATTGCATGGATATCAAGACCATGTAGGGTTAATAAGATAGAATTTTTTATGACTCAAAAGAAGAAAATACCATTGCTAAACGAGATAAGTAAACACGGTTATGAAATTTCTATCCAACATGGAACATGAACCAAAGGAGTCAAGAGATTTGATTTCACTTTGGTTAAGAACAAGAAGGTAAAAAATAGGCCAAGCCATGCTACAATAGTTTCATGACTGCAAATATTATTACCAAAATAATACTCATAACACGGTGAAGATTAAGTTTTATTTCTCATAATGATAATTACAATATTTTCTACAAAAGGATAGGACAACTTTTTTTCACAAATACCAATAATCAAGGCAAGAGGCCTTCAAAATTCCATTACAAGCACCATTTCAATATTTACAACATAAATAGACATTCGAACAAGGAACTTCATAAAAAACATATGAAACCATTACAAATATTTCCTTTATCAACACGCATAAGCCATATGCACAAGTATTAACTTCAGTCAGTTTGTTAAACATTTTATAAGGCTACACATTGTAATAGTAAGCTAACATTTTACAATAAAATCAAATGAATGTTCTATTTCAAGAATGGTTTAAAGCACAAACCCCCAATCAAGAATTCTTCGCACGAGATAAGTATTTTTACCAACCAACAAGAAGGAAGTCAACTATTCCAGTTAATAACAAGGTCAAGAGTATTGGGATTTCAATCATGTAATCCTATAGATTACATGATCTGGATATAATACTTGGTCCATCGATCACTAGATTCTTTGAGGAGCCCAAAACAAAATAGATACAATCATAGATGTGAAACAGAAAGGTAAATAAGTCCTTCTAGGAGGAAAGTTTCATTAGCCCTAAAACTAGAGAAACCAAATGAGTGTTAGAAGGGGTAAACCATCACGTGATCAAGCAGTTGAAAACTAAAGTTCAACCTATGAACTAATTTATCTTAGCGAAAAGAGACTCCACAAGGTAATGATAAGAAAAGAAGGATATCTAACAAAACCCAAGATGGGAATTACTCAATAACGAAGTTACTTGAAAAAAAAAGTAAGGGGTGGTAGAAAAGGGCATCCTATTTTCAAATCCCATTTAAGATGAGGTTACCATCTAAAAATCCTTCTGAGTTTCCTAGCATAATGGGATTCGCAACGCCAAAAGAAGCTATCTAGAATTACAGTCTAAATAAGAAGCTTACCACCTCTTCCTTTCAAGATCATTTAAAAGTACTACAAGTTAACATAATCAATGCTACTCTTCGAATGCACTTTAAAGATTTAGAAACAACCATTAATATTAGCAACAAATTCCCCTCATAATTGAAAACTTATCCAAATAATATAACGGAAAGTAACCCCCAAATTTCATTAATAATTTTTAACACTTTTCCGACATAGGCCAGCAATGTATTTATATCAATAAATTCCATTCATAATCTCAAGTCTATCCTGTATGACGTAAAAACAAATTTCTTGAGTAAGCAAGAGACCTATTCCAATAATGAGAACAATCATCCCCAAACACATTTTGAATTCTAGAACCAACAAAAAGGTTTTGTCATAAAATTATGACTATTAATAATACATTCACAACTACTCACAAATTATGAATAACCTCTCAACAAGGAAGTAGTTCGACCAAGCTAAGATAAGAGTAATTATACATGGCTAGGGTTACGAAGCCTCCTTTCGAAGGACATCAATCCCCTTTAACCGAGGAGACCACTCAAAGCAGAGAAAACCCCATTTTCTTTGTTGATCCATTCATAGTTCCCAGAAGAAAAAGACATCGCATTAAACTAAAAAATATTAATAGATCAAAGAGGCCACAATAGTCATATAGGTAACCTGATATAAATTATAATGTACCTACAACCAGTTCCAAGATTCAAGTACGCAACCATATGAAAAGAGAACCTCAAAATAAAAAGCATAATGGCAGATCTTCCTAAATGATTTTTGATTCAAATCATTGTAACTATATCTAAGGTAGAGATAAGCTTTCATAAATATCCCCAAAATATCATAATAGAGAAATAGGGATGAAAACCAAAACCCATGCCATGAAAGAAGGAAACTACCTCAAAGAAACACCAAAATAATGAGGTATGATTTCAGGGATAAAAATACTTTTTTTCGCAATTCCTATACTTCCACATTTCAACATGTAAAAACCGGCCAGTATCAAGCAAGTCGCCCACATAAGTGAAGCTAGAAAGTAGTAAATAAATATACAAAGAAAAGGTTTAAGAACCTTTGTTTTAATCAGAAGAAAAAAATACACACTTTCAAAGTACTGTTTAAGAAAAATGCAGCCCAGCTGAGTACTAAATTTCAGGAATCAGTTTGCATATGAACAAGATTACCTCCAAAAATGTATAAAATACAAGATTCCTTGTTGGCAAAAAATAGATTCAATCAAAATTTTATTGCCACTCATTAATAGATTAGTAAATAATTATTTCAAGCAAAACCAAAGAGAGCTATTAATTTACTATAAAAAAATTTGTATCCTTGCGTCCAAGATTTACCAGTAATCAAGGCAGCTAAGAATTTGTACCATTAAAACCCATTACTATCTTTCCCCTATGGGGGAGGTGAGTGCAAGAAATTCCCCACAATATAACATTTCTCACCTCCAACTAAAATAACAAATTAAAATGAATGTAGTTTTCCCTTTTTGCAGAGTATCCAAAAAAAATAGTGATCTAGGAGAAGGGATAGAGGGGCATTAAGTACACTCTAAACAATCAAAATTCCACCACAAATTCCCATTTCAACATGCCATTATAGGAGGAAGAAACTTTTATCTTGTGAATTTGTAAAAAGTAGTAAATTGTTGTAGAGTGTAGACTTAACATGCCTAGTTTCAAAATCCTTTAACCAAGAACCACGTCAGCCAGAGCTCAAGGAACAACAACATATGGTAAACTTCTCTACCTCAGCTAGATGGATGTCCATACTTGCCTCTAGTCTGAAATATCCTCATCAAACCATCCACATAGACAATCTTAATCTTGGCATTTTTCTTTTCCAAAACGTAGTTCAAGGGGTCTATAAAACTATTAAATGAGAATAGTCAGCCAACATGGTGGAGTAATGGTTGGGGGGTGTTACTCAGTAATGCGTTTAAAGCATGACAGGTCTTCAACCACCCTCCACTCATGAAAGGAATTCAAGCACTAAATTTAGCAAAAAGGCCTGATTTTAGTAGGATAAAAGAAATGAAGTTTGACACAAAATTTCCATTTGGTGAAAGCCACTAATGAGACAAAATGTTGTTAAGGAGAATGAGAGGTAGTAGGTAAGAAGTTAAACATTTGACATTAATTAATAGTCTTTTCAAAAATACTTGGCGCCACCACTAACCTCCTCCCACTTCCACACAACCAAGGTGTCAAGCTCCCCTCTTTAATTTAAAAAAATATTAAAAAAGAGTAAATTTGCTATTTTTAGGCAAAATTTAGGTACCTTTAAAAAAAAAAAAAATACCTATGTATAGGTTTAAACATTCCATAAGTACCTGTAAAAACAACATCCTCCACAATCCCAATAATCATGGATATAATAAATCATCAATAAGGTCTTCCCGAGATGAAGCAAAGTAATCTCAAAAATTGCAAAAGCATTAGCGACATAACAAAGACGGCATAACTGAAGGAGAAGAGTCGGTTTTACTTCTAAACAAGGATCACAAGCACTAAAGGTTTTGAGGTATGCCTTGGATCACTAAAATTGATCCAAGGCATGACCATCGACACAGAAATAGCAAGGACTAAGGTACTAGTAACGAATTTTGTTGCTATTAGTAACTTTACCATAGAGCCAAAGGCCGCACCTACACCAATTACTTGGGTTAGCAATGTGAGCCTCTAAAATTGACCAATAGGGTACAAAATGACCATTCATCACTGCCAATGGGGTTCCACATCAAGGAAAGGAGTCAACACTAAAAGGGGCATTACATCATTTCCCATATGGTTTGACCCTCTATTTGTGTAATCTTCACAAGAATCATGCATCAACCCCTTATGAGTTGTTACAGGGTTGTGATGAAGATGGAAATCACATCATACATCGAAAACAAACATGTTGGAAGCAACTAGGAATCATGTTTCATTTTAAAAAATTGTTCACAATGGAGGTAATTCTACAGCATCAGGATGATCATTATCTTCATTTATTACAGTATTCTTATATTAGGATGATTAGAAAACATACAAAAAATTTTACTATCAATTTTGTATGATTATATGCAAGTGTATTAAACAATTGAGTTTTCAAATGTTTATTCAGCTATGTAATTAAAAGCAATATAAAATAAGCAATAGAAAATTCATTCCATATAACAATTTTGAATATTCTTAAGGAAGTTTTTTACAAGTTCCCCACACATTCCGTGGGATATAACTGTTCAAGAAAAGAATGCATATATATCTGAAACTAAAAACATAAGGAAGAGAAGGGGACACGTTGTTTCTAGATAGATGAATGCCCTTAATCGATGATCCAATGCTTACCCAATTTACTCCATCTTTGGCTCCAACACAACTATAATAGTGGATAAAATAAGTATTAGAGATCAAAATTCTCCGTAAGATTCAATATTTTTCATCTTTAAATGTATTTGCATTCTATCACTAAAAATGTAAATTTTTCATAAAACAAAGTAATATCTTTCAACACTCTTAAATAATGCATCTATAGGAAAGTTTTGAAGAAATGATTATAGTTTACCTTTAAAAGTTTTTCCATGTAAAGTATCCGACGAAGATTTCAACAAATAGGTTACAAATAAGAATTATTTATCATGCATTTTCCAGTTGTGTATGCATCACTTCATAAAACTGATTTAGTTTTTTCAAGCATAATGGACAAGTTATTGCAACAAATTTTGGAACATCACATTCAAGAAATAAAAAAAGAAATGAAATAGAGTTCAGAACTGTTATAAACAAGTAAACTTTATTTTTCCCATTTTTTTGATTCATGTACAATAATGAGAAAATAGAGCGCAGGGTTCCCAATCAGGACATGAAAAAATATATTTTAATTCTTGTTTTCCATGAAATGTGAAGATATTGGAAGCCATTTCAACAGTATCTATCCATGAAGATAGCAGAGAATCTCAAAATTGCAGGTCTTCTCATATAACAATGTATATAGATCTTCAGAGTACAAACCCTCATCAGGACATCGATGCATTTCATAAAGAATATAAATTTTTAGAAAGCAAGTTTTCAGAAATGAAAAGTTTTAGATCTTAAAATATCTTCCAAACCCTAAGCTTATTTTGTAAAAATAAAAATTTCAGGACTAGATATAGGAGATTTTTCTTTCTTTATTCCATGAAAAGGGAAATAAGAACAAAATTGCATAGTTTTATTTTTAAGTCACAAGGAAGAACAAATTACAAATTTTATTCTAAAAAAGAGCGTATGCCATACCATCATAAACATAGTTAATATTTTTCAACTAAACCCATGTTACAAATCTCTGAATCTGAAGAAGTGAAGAGTGAGACCTCAAATCTTACCAAGTTTCCCACAACAGACTGGTAAATCATGGATGAGGTCTTGTAAAAATACTTGGGTTGAGCTAATCAAATAGAACTCCAAATAGATTACAGATCTCGAACTCGAGAAAGAAAAAAAATACCACAGAGTTAAAAGGAAACCATGGCTAAGAAGAAAGAATCCACAGCTCGAACCTGAAATCCATGGCCACTACATCTCAAAATAGAAGCTCGAACCCTGGTATTAAAATAAATTAGGACCAAGCGTATAATAATCGTGGAGATCTTAAAAGAATAAACACTAAAAATCTCAAACCCATGCTGACCAAAAAGAGATACAGAAGAGTCGAGCGAAAAGAGAAATAACATGAAGAGCTATAAGATATATCGGGTTCGAGCTCTAGATTCAACATCTAAAACTCATACGACATGATGAGATGAGATAAAACCTATTCTGAGTTCTAAGAAAACCACAAAGTTCGAAATCTTATAAAAACGTTTCATGGCATCATGGCCGCCAAATATAGCTGCAACAACTGGTAAACAATGGCGGCCAAGGGATTGAACAAAGAACATAGAGCTTAGAGAGAACCAAGGTCGAGCTAGATGAAATCCATGGCTGAGTAGGAGGAAACACCATCTCAAACTTACCAATAAACCACGGTCGAACAACTGAAAAACCATGACCAAGCAATGATAAATGTAAAAGATGCAATATACAAAATGGTGTGCTACAACAAGAAGAAAAAGCAGGGTCAAGCCACATGAGAAAAAAAAAAATCAGCAAGAAAGAGAAATGCCATACCGTCTCAAAAACTAGCTGGAACTCACAAAAAAATGTTATATAAATCATTTACCCGGTTTTCCATCAAATGCAAAATGAGTTACATTTTAGGGTTTAAACCCTAAAGAAAGCTTGACCATAAGTATCCTAACTATGGTAAGCATCGACCATGGTTAGGTTCACTTTGTTTTTAAGAATCATCTTTTCTAAGTCCCCACGTGGATTAGCTTACACAATAATTTTAATTATTGTAAATTATTTCAACATTGTGGGGATGCATGCTTAGCCAAAGGTCAAAGTTAAGTAAATGATTACCGGCTATGTGCCACAAACCAAAAGGGAGACCAAATTATGCCTTAATTATTGCGACGGATGGGAATAGTTTCCATATTTTTTTTAAAAAGGGAGGTTAAACAAGGTCAACTAGGAGTTAAAATGCCATGCAACTCATCATTTTGTCCTTTGAAAACCATTTGCATGATACTAATCTTTGTGATTATTATTAAATAATTTTATTTTAATTACAAGGAGTCGAATTGTCTAAAGGAGTGTTAGAATTGGATTTGTCTCCAACTATCCCCTAGATGAAATTCGAAACTCGAATTTGAAGTGTACAAGTAAGATAGAGAGTTGAGTCACTCTTAAGTTTAGGAACAAATTGACATGAACTTAAGTGTTGACAAGTTTCAGCTCCTATTCTCTTCTTCTTACTATTCCCTTCTCTATTTTATATATACCCATGCTTTTCAACATTAGAGAGAGGCATATTATTTTTTCATGCCAAGGCTACAACCAAATCTTGTACTCTAGAACCTATTTGATGCAGTAAAAGACTGAATCCTTCCATTTGCAAGTTGAATGTAAGTGTGTTACTTGAATACATTGGTTTGTTTAAGTTAATGTCTTATTTCCTTTTCTTGATAATGAATCTCATCACATCCATTAAGGTGTTTTTAATCTTTCACATGTCATTTTAAGTGGAGGTTTAGTGTATTGATTAGTTTAGAAGTTAAAAATACCTCATAGCTTCCCTCCGATGCTATATTAATAGATAGTTCATTCCTTTTGTGAAAATCTTGTGTCAAAATTCAATCAAACAACAAATTAATTGATATTTTTCAGGTCTCGAAGGGTCTAATAGTGAGTCTTGTGCAGTCATAAGTATCCAGAACATACATACATATATATATATATATATATAAAGTAATTTTGCATGTTTTTTGTGATTTTATGGTATTTCTCTCCCTTTCTACCTAGAAGGAGATTAGTTTAGGTGATTAAAACAAGGAACCAACCATCTATGGAGGTTCTCTTCAGCTTGAGCCACTCACACTCTGAGAACTTACCAGTGTATAAGCTAAAGAGAAGGATTACATGTACTTCTTCAAATCTTGGTGCTCTTCATATCATTTGTGCCATTAAACCTCAGACATAAGAGCATTTTACTTCTTTAATATTCCACCTTAAGGTGGGTTATACTCCCTTAATTTTTGATCATATGAATAAGTCACATGTTAGCATGACTATGTGGGATTCATTCTCCATTCAAAGACAAAACTATATACTTGTTAAAGATCTTTTAGGCCCCAAATTTTCATCAAAACAAGCATAAGGTTAAGTACATGCAATATTTTTTATAAAATGCAAACCACCAGGTTAAGTATCCAAATTACCAAGAAAATAAAGAGGTAAAGGCTATAGTTGGTGAGGTAAAATTGATCAAACCACCACCTTTTTATCTCTACTTGATAATTGGTGCTTTTTTTATACATAACTATGTGGTAGATAGTGGGGCTTGAAGCATAGTGATGCACAAATAAATTGCATATAAGTTGGGATTGACATATGAAAAAAGTGATGAAGGTGTGTTGCAGTTGGATTGTTCTTCAACATAGACAATAGGAATGATTAATAATTTAAATATTACCTTGCATGTTCTCACAGGTGTGTCAATTTACAGGATCTAATGTCGGTGCATTTTTCTCCTTATTTTTCCATTTCTCTTTCAAGTGTTTTCACTTCTAAGTTAGGAGGATATTGTTCATCTCAATGGTCCTACCTTGGTTTCAAAACCATGTATGGAATGAAGGTAACAATAAAATCAGAGTGTTTGTCTCATTTCCATATAGAGCCTCATATGCCTAGCATGGAAAATTCCAATTAAGCTATCAATGATAAGTAACAAGAAGAGATTGAATTTGAAAGCCTTCATGCATTAGAGGGTGTTTCCGATTTTTTTAAATATGAACAAAATAATGTGTTTTATGAGCATGATCCATATATAGAAATTTAGGAGAAAGGATTTGTTATCTATTACATTCATTAGGAGAATGTAAAGATTACAACTATGGAGAAAAACAATCATCTTGAAGATGGCCTTTGGAAATTATTCTTTGATGGCTCCAAAAATCAAAATGGTTCAAGAGTTGCTCTTATAATTCTATCTCCCATAAGTAAAATGTATTTTTGAGCTATTAAGGTTCAGTCTGGGTGTTCTGTCAATGTTTTATAGTATGAAGCACTCGTTCATGGCATATAGTTAGAAAGGAAGAAAGGAATTAAAACATTGTAGGTATATGGTGATAGTAATTTGGTTATACATCAGGTAAGAGGCTCAAATGCTTGTAAAAATCCATTTAAGAGGACCTATAGACATAGATTTTGGGATATGATTGATGATTTCCTTGCATTTAACATTTAAACCATTCTTAGAGACAAAAATAAGCATGCTAATAGGATTGCATCCATTGGTTCCCAATATGATATACTAGTTAATATTAAAAATGATAGTTTATAGCCTCGTATTAGAGTTTTGGTGAGGCCATACATATCAAATAACAACTCATACAAGAATACTTTCGATGATGATGCTCACATAGTGATATTCCTGCAGGAAGAAACTAATTTTTCTTCGCAAAATCAAGAAAAGGTTCAACAAAGCTACAAGGATCAGATTGTTCAACTTAAAACAAACATTATTCCTAAAGGCCTTATAGCCCTTTAAATAATTTTTTGATAAAATGATGAAATTAAACAAGATAGAGCTGTTTTGAATACTAATTAATATCATCCTCAATTGTTAATATTATTGATATAAAATACCTTAATCATAGTAAGGTATGTACCAAATTAGAAAAGGACTTATTTGTTGAGTTATGTAGAAATTATGCTGATGTATTTTCATGGTAGTAAAGTTATTTGAAATGGTTTGATCCCTCATTTTCCCAATTACACCATTTATTTTGAAGCAAATGTAAAACTAGTGAGATAAATACAAAGGGTAATCAACTAAAAGTTAGAACAATTGATGAGGAAATAACTCCAAAATATGACTGAATCATCTATTTGTTTGTGAGAAAAAAATTCAGGTGGAAAAATCATGTGTCTCCACCAATGTTCATAGGGCTAGGCTCCTTGCATTGAAAGGTACAACTCCCATTATTGAAAGTAAACTAAACCTAATCCTATATAAATGTTGTGGGTGGGAAAATTGGCTAGAGATAACACAAGGAAACTCCACTTAACTTGTGGAAAAGTGTTTGTACAGGGGTACAACGAAGGAAATTACAAAATTGAGGAGCAAAGGGTGGAAATTATTCAATGAATATTAATTCCGTGAGTAGATTGTGGAGATTTACACCCAGTAGCCGAAGTAGTTCAATATCCAATATAGAAGAAAGCAACAATGAAGCTTTTAGTGAGAGAGACAAAACCCAAATAAACAAAAGGTTATTTGAGGCTCATTCATCGAAGATTCAAAGCTCTCTCTGATAACCTTGCTTTCAAAGTGCATACAAGAGGGAGGTAGAGGGAAAAAAAAAATGAAATAAAATAATTGTAGCTTTATTTCATGTGTGTTGATACAAAGTCCAACTACTTACAATCCACCATTACTACAGAGTAGAAATTCTTCAAAAATTCCTAATCCTTTGAATGGAGAGGCCATCTCAATTTAGAAAACTTAAAACTACATCTTACCTCCCTTTGATAGGAAATAAGAGATAAAATATGCGGAATAATCCCTCACAGAATCGTAACAATAGAAACTAATATGTAGAAATTATTACAGATCTGAAATAAAATTACAGAATAAAATAACACAACACAAGGAGACAATATTTAATGTGGTTCACCCAATTTGGGCTATGTCCACCAAGAATTACTTGCTCAGATTTTATTACAAGCCACCACTCTCTCAATACAATACCCAGATCTGTTTGGAGCTATGCTCAACAAACTCTACAGAATTCACAACCAAATTCAAAACACATCTGCAATGTTTTTCATATCTCTATCATATACATAAAACCATATAAATAGACAACTGCTTAAGTAGTTTTACAAAACCATGGGTATCAAAAACATGTGCAAAACTCGTCCCATAAACCTATGGGTCAAAAATATCACCCATATGAGAAAAGCACATTTCCCGATATGTCGGGTGCATTTTTTCGAGGCCAAAAAATTTATGCCTAAAAAAATTACACCTAAAAATGTATAGTACTCTTAGTGTATAGTCTTCAACACTTTCACACATGAAAACAGGCTCCACAACCTAACAATCTCCCACTTGAAGACTAGTTTTCCTCTGAGAAAGCTTTTTAACCCTTCACTAGTTTCTGTGAAGACCAACCAAAGATGAACACAACTTCAGTTTTTCCCTTGTGACCACCTTGGTCATCATTTCTATAGGATTCTAACTGGTATGAATCTTCTCCAACTTTAACTTCTCTTCCTCCAAAGTTGTCCTGATGAAATGGTACCTTAACTGTATATGCTTTGTCCTAGAGTGGAAAGTAGAGTTCTTAGCTAGGTGTATAACACTCTGACTATCACTATGCAACTTTCCTTCCTCTTGCTTATGCCCCAACTCCTCAAATAATTGTTGTAACCAAATCATTTCCTTGCTTGCCTCTGTGGCAGCAACATACTCAGCCCTCTTGGTTGACAAAGCCACCAACTTTTGTAGTCCTGAAACCCAGGTTACTGTTGTTCCACCTACAGTGTAAACATAACCTTTTGTGCTCCTCCTGATGTCTACATCTCCATCCATATCTGAATCTACATAACCACACAAAATGGTGTTTGATCCACTGTATCAAAAAACTATCCCCATGGTCCCTCACAAATACCGAAGGATCCACTTTACTTCCTGCTATTGATCTCTACCTAGATCACTCATAAATCTACTCACCACTCCCCACTGCATGGGAAATATTAGGCCTAGTGCACACCATGGTATACATCAAACTACCAACTACTGATGAGTAAGGTACCTTGGACATTTGGTTTCTCTCTTACTCTCTCTTGGGACACTTCTCCTTTGATAACTTGAAATGGCCTGCCAAAGGAGTCCCAACCGGTTTAGCATCCTACATATTAAACCTCTCCAAGATTTTCTTAATGTACTCTTCCTAAGATAAAATCAGGTTCTATTCCTTCCTATCTCGACATAGCCTCATACCAAGGATTTGTTTGGCTACCCCCAAATCCTTCATAGCAAAGGATTCACTTAGCTGCTTCTTGAGTACTTTTATTTCTTTCATGTTTTTACCTGCAACAAACATGTCATCCACATACAGACAAAGGATAATATAACTGCCATCCTCAAATTTCTTTGTATACACACAATGGTCAGAATGACAACTAATATAACCTCACTCCATCATGAAGCTATCAAATTTCTTATACCATTGACGTGGAGCTTGTTTCAAGCCATACAAACTCTTCTTCAGTTTGCACACCATCTCCTCTTTACCTTTGACCTCATAGCCCTCTGGTTTCTGCATATATCATTCCAACTACAAATCACCATGGAAAAATACAATCTTTACATCAATCTACTCTAAGTGCAAGTCGTCTGCTGCAACTATTCCTAGAATAGTTCTAATAGAAGTCATTTTTTCCACAGGAGAAAAAATCTCATCAAAATCTATACCTTTTTCTATGTAAACCCCTTTACCACCAACCGGGCCTTGTATGTTTTCTTTCGTCCTTATTCCTCTTTGACTCTGAACACCCACTTGTTCTGTAATGCTCTTTTTCCTTCTGGTAGCTTTACCAAATCCCATGTCTGGTTCTCCATGAGAGCCTGATGCTCCTCATCCATGGCTTCCTCCCACTTCTTCCTGACATCTACCTACATTGCTTCATTAAAGCTCTCTGGTTCTCCACTATTAGTGAGTAATAAATAATAAGGAGAAGGAAAAAAAATGTTTAGGTTCTCTTCTTACCCTAGAAGACCTCCTCAATATAGGAGTTTGGAGTTCCTGTTGAGGAGCTTCCTGAATTGATCCATGCGTCACTTTTCCATCTAGATGATCCTCTACTACTACATATTCTTTCTTGGATTCTTCCCTATTTTCCTACAACTGCTGCTTATACATGAATTTCTCATTAAATACCACATCCCTAGATTGAATGATTTTTTTGTCCTTAATACTCCAACATTTATATCCAAAGTCATCACCACCATAACTAATGAAAGTACATTTTTTGTAATTTAGCCTCTAGCTTGGTCCTATCATCCTTGTCCATATGAAAAAACACCTCACATCTAAAGACTTTACAAAATGAATAATCAGCTTTCTTACCATACCAAGTTTCCTCAGGTATGCCTCCATCCAAGGAACTTGAGGGTCCTCTGTTTATCAAGTACACAGATGTGCTCACCGCTTCTGCCAAAAAAGAAAGAGGCAGTCGTGCATGTAACCTCATGTTCCTAGCATGTTGTATTATTGTTCTGTTAATCCTTTCTAATACCCCCATTCTGCTGCGGAATTCCTGGAACCGTCTTTTGCCTACGAATTCCATTCTTAAAACAGTAATCATCAAATTTATTGCTGCAATACTCCCCTCCATTATATGACTTGAGACATTTTAGCTTAAGACCTGTTTCATTCTCTACCAAGGCTTTCCATTTGACAAAAGTTTCAAATACATCAGATTTGTTTCTAATACATTAAACCCAAACTTTCCTTGTTGCACCCTCAATAAAAGTAACATAATAACTTGAACCCCCAAGAGATGATACTTGAACTGGCCCACACACATCAGAATGCACCAGCTCTAACTTACTCTCTTTCTTCGTAGGTCCAACCTTGAGAAACCTTACTCACTTTTGTCTTCCCATATATGCAATCCTCACAGAACTCCAAACCTGTTTCTATATATCTGGGAAAATCCTTCTTTATGATCTCTATGCCCTTATGGCTCATATGACAGAGCCTATAGTGCCACAATGTTGTATCTACTTTTGAAGCCACAAGATTATAAACATTAGTGCTATAAGTGGTTAAATACAAGGTTCCAACCTTCTTACCTTTTACCACCACAAGAGCACCCTTGGTAACCTTCAAAGATTCCACTGTAAATATCACAGTACAACCATCACTTCCCAACTGTCCTGCCGATATCAAATTTCGTCTTAATGTAGGCACATGTCTAACATCCTTCAATAGCCAAGTATTCCCATTCTGCATCTTAACCTGAACAAAACCTTTTCCAACTATGCTAAAATGCTCATCATCACCAAGAAAAACATGCCCAAAATCTCCTTGAACATAATCAGCAAAATAATTCCTATGTGGAGAAACATGGAAAGAAGCCCCCAAATCGAAAACCCAAGATTCAATAATATTGTGCAAAGAAAGAAACAAAGCATCCTGACATACATTACCCATTGCCACATTTGCTTCCTTGTTTTCTTCCTATTGTTTCTTCTTATCCCGAAGCTCCCAACAGTCCTTCTTTGCATGCCCAGGCTTTCCACAGTGCGAACATACTATCTTTCTTTTGGATTTTGACCTTGCCCAATCCTTTGATTTTCCAGAGTTTCCTTTATTCTTCTGTCTCCCTCTAGTTTCCACTGTCAAAGCATTCCCTAAAGTATAAGATTCACCAGAGCTTTTTCTTCGCATTTCCTCGCTTAGAATCACCCCTAAAACATCCTCAAACTTCAACTTTGATTTATCTAGAACTGAGTTTCTTACTGCCATTACCAAGCTATTCCAAATTTCAGGTAAAGAGCACAAAATTAATAAAGCCCTAACTTCTTCATCAAATTCTATTGTGACCAAAGCTATCATATTCACAACCGTATTGAGATCATTTAAATGATCTGCTACTGAACTATTCTCAAACATCTTCATATTAAACAAATTTTTCATTAAAAATATCTTGTTAGAGGCAGAGGGTTTTTCATAAAACTTCCCTAATGCATCCATTAGATCTTTTGTCATCTTTTCCTTTGAAACATTAAATAATACCGAAGATGCAAGACACAGCCGAATCGTTCCAAGTGTCTTCCAATCCAAAAAATCCCATTCTGCATCTGTCATACTCGAGGGTTTGTTCACCTTATCAAACAACACAGTATAAATATCCTTCTGATAAAGGTAATCTTCCATCTACATCTTCCAAAGACTGAAATTCTACCCGTTGAATTTATCAACCCTAGATCTTCCATCATCTGCCATAGCTCCCACTCAAGCTAAAAACTTTCCCTGTGATTCAACACTTCAGCAAACCAAAACAAGCTCTAATACTAATTGATAGGAAATAAGAGATAAAATATGCGGAATAATCCCTCACAGAATCACAACAGTAGAAACTAATATGTAGAAATTATTACAGATCTGAAATAAAATTACAGAATAAAATAACACAACACAAGGAGACAATATTTAACGTGGTTCATCCAATTTGGGCTACGTCAACAAAGAATCACTTGCTCAGATTTTATTACAAGCCAACACTCTCTCAATACAATACCCAGATCTGTTTGGAGCTATGCTCAACAAACTCTACAGAATTCACAGACAAATTCAAAACACATCTACAATGTTTTTCATATTTCTATCATATGCATAAAACCATATAAATAGACAAATGCTTAAGTACTTTTACAAAACCGTGGGTATCAAAAACATGGGAAAAACTCCTCCCATAAACCTATGGGTCAAAAATCTCACCCATATGAGAAGAGCACGTTTCCCGATATGTCAGGTGCATTTTTACGAGGCCAAAAAAATTGACACCTAAAAAAAAAATTGGGGGCTGCGCCCTCGAACCCCAGTGAGGATACATGAAAAGTGTACAGTACTCTTAGTGTACAGTCTTCAACACTTTCACACATGAAAATAGGCTCTACAACCTAACACCCTTATATGACTCTTTGTCTACCCCCTAATGACCTTTAATATGCCTTTTCACAACTTCACACTTTCCAAATTCTGACGAAGATATTAAGACCCTTTTCTATAAAATAAAGGTGACTTATTACATTATAATCCTAGAGTCACATTTAAATTACATTCAAGGTATTGTGAAAAATTACAACCCAACAAAGAATTAAAAATTTGAGGAGAGATAAATTTAGGGGTAGAAGAGAAGAAGGAAGAGAGAGTGGAAGAAGAGGGAGGTGACATTTTGGTAATGAGGAAACATTTGCCTTTTATGAAGACCAATGATCCTTTTCCAGATGGTTCGATGAAATTATCCAATGGAGTGACTTATGGATCCTTAAATGCTTTACACAACAAAAAAAAATCCTTTTGATGATCCATAGACACTGCGAATGAAGTGTTTAAAAAACACTATTGAGTGATTCCATTGGTGACCATGAGATCCACTCATGAAGACCCCCTATGAAGAGATAGAAGCTTGATACTTATCCTACAATGCATATTTACAATAATCCCTTACTGATATGCTGATGATGATTTTAAATGATTCTTTGTACATGACGTAGTGATACTTTTGAACTCACACACACCGAGAAGGCAAGTGATGAACACCAATGCGTATATAATTGACAAAAGTGAAGAATTTCCATTTTTTGGACTTGAACTTCATGTTCGCTTAACACTTACTATTATTGGACATGAAAACTTACTATTATTAATAAGTGTCAAAATATGCCTTTATTAACCGCAACTGATGTTGTAAAATTGAATCTTTTATTTCCCTGTACACTCCCTTGTGAAATCCACCCCTTTGGAACAACTTATTATTTTATTAAGTGCCTTTAAGACATCTTACTATTTTTAGTAACTTCTAAATTTATCTTTTCCAAACCTCAATCCGTTAAGACAACAAGAATTCCTTCTTATTGTGTTCCTATTGCCTTCTGAACCAGCCTATTATTTATGGAACATGATTATTTTTAGTATCAATTGTTAGTCAAGATGACCTATTCAATGATTTTCTCCTGCGATACTTCCTCTATGTTTACCACCTTCGTCACCACTTCTCTAGATGGTGAACTACCTGAAATAGAAGTCTCCCATGAAGAAAGACCTCCTATTTTTAGTAAGTATGATTTTGGTGATTTGATCACGATGGAATGAATGTTATTTATAAGGGTTTTTTCCTAATATCACCCCTTTGAGATTTCGAATCAACCCGATCACAGGTTTGTGAGATTTTAAGACTTGAAAATTTTAACCTAGGATTGGTTGTGGGCATGGCAATCATTAATGGAGCTCAAAATTTTCAGTTTCACTTCCCCTCCTTGGATCTTGATGGAAATTTTATTTTTGATATGGGTTTTTTCCACTTGTTTTACAGGTGAAATTTATTCGCAAACCGATTACTAGTTTAACAGGAGATGACATTTTTTCTACAAATAATACTTTATACATATGATAAATATGTTGCTAAGGTTTATATGGCCTCTAAAAATGATGAAGATAACAAAAAAAACTTATCTCGATCCATGTTCTGGTTTGAAAGTTATGGTAATTTTTTCGTCGAGTGACTATAAGGGATTTTCGGAAGAATTTATTCATTTTTTCTCTATTCTTCATCACTTTTATCTGATTTTATTTTGATATTCATATGTTTTCAGTGTGAAAATGATTTTATGGATCTAGTTAGTAGGTCTGGAATTTTTTTACCATATTTTTGAAAGGGTATGGAGATGTGGGGGTATGAAACATAATGAGAAATGTATAAGTCCAAGTGTGTATTCATCCAAAAGTGCAAGTATAAGGGATTGGGGAATTTTTTGTACCCTATGTTCCTTTTCTAAACTGAAAAAAGGGATGTAGAATTCCCCATATTAAATCATCACAACACTTCATGAGATTTGATTGGATGTGCGTTTGAGTAAGGGAGCTTGGGAGAAGGACCTAAGAGCTGAGTTTTTAACCTGCGAGCATCCACAAGGCTTAAGTGGGATGGGGGGAATTTTTCATCACCTATGTCTGGTTCCTAAATGGAAGAAATGGAAATCAATTTCCACTTTGCACCTCATTGTGACACTTGTTGATCATCTGTACAGAGATATGGAAGGCTCAAATTTATCTTTTGGTGGCTTAACTAGAAAAAAAAATGTCATATTTGTGTTCTGGGGGCTTAAAAAGCACTAGGGTAAAATTTTTGTCCCTTATTTCCTTTTTCTAAAGATAGGAAAGTGACATGAAATCCCTGCAAGCTCCTGGTGCTAACACATGTCCACTTGAAAAATGAATAACTCCGAGAACTCTCACCTTGGCCCCAATATTTTGCTAAGGTTTTTATTGCCTCTGAAAATGATGAAGACAACGGAAAACCTTATCTCAATCCATGTTGTGGTTTGAAAGTTATGGAAAACAATTCGTTGCGTGCCTACAAGGGTTTTTCGGTTGAAGTTATTCATTTTTTCTCAGTTCTTCTTCACTTTTATGTGATTTTATTTTGAGATTCCTATGTTTTCAGTGTGAGGAGGATTTTATAGAGCTTGTTGGGAGGTCTGAAAAAATTTGTTGGATTTCAGGAAGGGTGTGGAGATGTGGAGGGATGAAATATAATGAAAAATTGCTAAGTCTTAGTATGTATTCATCCAAAATGCAAGCATAGGGACTGGATAAATTTCGTGTACACTACACCCCTTTTCTAAAGTGAAAAAAGTGATGAAAAATTCCCCATCTCACCTCATTGCAACACTTCGTAAGATTTGATTAAATTTACGTTTGAGAAAGGGAGCTTGGGAGAAGAACTTGATAGATTAGTTTTAGAAGAATGAGCATCCACAATGCTTAAGTTGGCTGGGGGGAAATTTTCGTCACTTATGTCCCTTTCCTAAAGGGAATAAATGGAAATAAATTTCCACTTTTCCCTTCATCACGACACTTGGCAATTGTTTGTAGAGGGAGATCAAAGGCTCTAATTTATCTCTCGGGGGATTAACTGGTAAATAAGAGCTCATATTCATGTTCTGGGGGCTAAAAAGGGCTACGATAAATTTTGTGTCCCGTATTTACCTTTTCTAAAGGTAGGAAAATGACATGAAATCCCACTAAGCACCTGGTGCGAACACGCATCCATTTGAAAAATGAATAACTCTGAGAACTCTCACCTTGGGCCCTAATATATTGTTAAGGTTTTTCTGGGATTGGAAAATTATGAAGACAACAAAAAAAAATATCTCGATCGTTATGGAAATATTTTCGTTGGGCAGCTAAAAGGGGTTTTCAGATGAAATTCTTCCTCTTTTCTCTATTCTTCGTCACTTTTATGTGGTTTTCTTTTGAGATTCCTATGTTTTCAATGTGAGGAGGAATTTATGGAGCTGGTTGGAAGGTCTAGAATTTATTTTTCCAAATTTCAGAAGGGTATGGAGATGTGGGGCAGATGAAACATATTGAAAAATGGCTAAGTCTTAGTATGTATTCATCCAAAAAAGCAAGCATAGGGGCTGGAGGAATTTTGTGTACCCTACGCCCCTTTTCTAAAGTGACGAAAGGGATGAAAAATTCCACATCTCACCTCATCGCAACACTTCACGAGATTTGCTTGGATTTGCATTTGAGTGAGGGAGCCTAGGAGAAGAACTTGAGAGATGAGTTTCAAATGCATGAACATCCAAAAAGATTAAGTGGGCTAGTGGAAAATTTTCGTCACCTATGTCCCTTTCCTAAAGGGAAAAAATGGAAATCAATTTCCATTTTATGCCTTATCGTGACACTTGGTGATCATCTATGTAGGGAGATCAAATGCTCAAATTAATCTCTCATGGGATTAACTTGTAAATAAGAGGTCAGATTGGTGTTCTGGGAGCTAAAAAGGGCTAGGATAAAATTTTTGTCCCTTATTTTCCTTTTCTAAAGGGAGGAAATTGACATGAAATCTTGCCAAGCTCCAGGTGCTACCACGCGCCCACTTGAAAAATGAATAAGCGATAACTCTCACCTTGTACGTAATATATTTTTGAGGTTTTCATGGCCTCCAAAAATGATGAAGAAAACAAAAAACCTTATCTCAATCTGTGTTATGGAGGTTTCTTCATCGGGTGACTACAAGGGTTTTTCAGATGAAGTTGTTCATTTTATATTTGTTTTTCGTCAATTTGATCTGATTTTATTTTGAGATTCCTATGTTTTCAATGTGAGGAGGGTTTTATGGAACTTGTTAGGAGGTATAGAATTTTTTTTCCCATATTTCTAGTAGGGTATGGAGATGTGGGGGGATGAAACATAATGAAAAATGGCTAAGTCCAAGTATGTATTCATCCAAAAATGCAAGCATAAGGGATGGAAGAATTTTTTTACCCTATATCCCTTTTATAATGTGAAAAAAGGGATGTGAAACTCCCCATATTACTTCATCATGACACTTCGTGATATTTGATTGGATGTGCGTTTGAGCGAGGGAGCTTGGGAGAAGCACCTGAGAGTTGAGTTTTAGATGCATGAGTATCCACAAGGCTTAAGTGGGCTAGGGTGATTTTTTTGTCACCTATGTCTCATTCCTAAAAATAATAAATGGAAATAAATTTCCCCTTCACACCTCATGGTGACACTTGGTGATCATCTGTGTAAGGAGATGGAAGGCTGAAATTTAGCTCTTGGGGGTTTAACAAGAAAATAAGAGGTCAGATTGGTGTTCTGGGGGCTAAAAAGGGCTAGGGTAAATTTTTTGTCCTTTATTTCCATTTTCTAAAGGTATTAAATTGACATGAAATCCCGCCAAGATCCTGGTGCTAACACGCGTCCACATGAAAAATGACTAACTCTGAGAACTCTCACCTTGGGCCCAACTTGCAACGAAGATATCTTGAGCTTCTGAACGAGTTTAGAGCGAAAATGTTATATGAATTGGACTAAAAAACACACAATGAGTTGAATGGTGATGCTTTTAAGCCTCAATTATTACTACATCACCTCAAAATGGCTCCTTATTTCTTGGGACTTCTAATTGTGTGCAAGAAGTGTGAGCTTCCTATAGAGGTGCATGTTGTTTCACAATGTCTCATTTTTCCCAGCATTTATGGAATGAAAAATATATTCCATAGTTATTTTTTTTCTTCTTTAATATATATGGAGCTCCTAGAATATTTTATTGAATTTTAGCCACTCCTTCGCGGTGTTTGTTACTTTAGTCCTGAAAACCCACTTTTGGTGAATCAGCTCCAAAACCTTCAAATTTTCTCAAAATATCCCAAAACCTTTTCAAACATGTTCTTGGAACTTGAATGCATCTCCATGTTGAGTTTTTCTCCTATGTTCCACTGTAGGTGATTATAGTATTCTCGAGAAGGCTAGTGGTAGCCCTTCCCAAAAATGTCTAAAATCATGAATGTTCCAAAAGACCCAAAATCATCTAGGGGGACTGATTCTAATTTCCTAAATCACCTATGGGAATACATGAAATTAGCTTTGATATCATTGGATTGACAAGATATTACTTGTGTTGAGGATGAACTGGCCTAAGGGTGTCTTGGAAAGTGTAAAACTTGAAATTTTTTGACATTGTGACCTCCATTTTCATGCTTGAAAATTAGAATTTCTGCTATTGCACATTTACTTGAAATTTTTTTCTCTAGCTTGGGGACATGTTGTGGATTGAGCACAATGAGTATATAACATGATTATCCTAGAATATCAATTTTTCTTTTCTGACCATTGCCTTATCCATTAAGCTTGTTGGAGACACTAGAAATATAGGCTACAAAAATGTCTTTATTGAACACACACAAACACAAAAATGGAAACACACAAGGGAAATTAAACATAAAAAAAAATAAGGGAAACAACCTAAATAACCTATGTACATGTAGGGGATGATTTACTTTCACTGAAGTGTAAAATTTAATTTAATGCTTGCCCATAAATGGGTGTCACTAAATGTCATTCTTCTAGAAATCCATTGATAGGTTCACAGAAGTATAAACCTATTCTCAGCCTCTTAAAGAATATGAATTTATTTCTAGTACAATTTATTATTTTCTTATTCATTCCACCACCATCATTATTTTGGCACACTTTCTTTGTCTTCATGTGGCTCCTTTGGTTTATTCCACTTGCTGATTTCATGTTGTTGTTATCAAGACTTACATCAATTTTTCTTTACTTGCCATTTTCATTTTCACTATAAGACATTTTTTATTCATTACGCATCTACTTCATGACCACTGCTTTCATGGGTTAATTCTTAGCATATGTCTCATGAATGTTTGCATCATGTCGCTCTCTTCTTGATTTACTCTAGTTCTTAATTATTCCCTAAAGTTACGTTTCTCATGCTCCAACTATTTTTTCATGTTCTGTCCTATACAACGTGTTAATTTCATTAGATTACCCTCTTGGAAAAGATAACGAGTTCAAAATCAGGTCTCTAACCTGAAAATTGTCATCTTCCTTGCCTTGTCCATTTTGGGCTTCATTCTTTATATTTTTTTCAAGGGCATCCATCTCCTGATCAGGGTGAGAACTGAAAGGTTAAAATCTATTGAGAAGGTTTCCATTTTGAGTAAAATTAACTTTAGGATCAAACAACAATCTTTTTCTCTTTTTTTCATTGAGAATGTTTTGATCCACATGAAAAGGAAATAAGCCCAACCCTGGAGCTAAAATGTAATCATCTTCATCTTTCCATTCTTGACTACCAAAAATTGAGAGGTCCATTTCCATAGTTAAATAATCATTTTCTTGGGTATTCTCCATTTCAAGTTTGAGAGGTTAAGGTACACTTCCATTCTTACATTCCTGGACATTTTATTTAAATGAGAAAAAGAAATTTTCAAGTTCATTGAAACATTCATCACATGAAGACTCATATTGATGCTTAAGATAATAAATGAAAACATTGAAGTTCTCTATTAAGAAGGTGTTTATCATCATTCCTTCTTCTTAGTCTACATCTCTCATCACTTCAAGATTTCTTTTTTTCAAGTCAAGGTTCTCATCACCAATAATTTCATCCATTATCATAATTTCATTAACACCTTCATGCCATGATAAATACACCCTTTCAAACTCAAATTTCATCAACTCTTCACTGTGTTCTTTGAATGGCTCTATGATGCTTGGACATTGCTCCACCAAAAATGGAAGCTCAAGATCCTCCTTGAAGTTCATGAAGAAGTTTCCGTGTTTGGAATTGTGGCATGGTATGTCTACCATTGGTTTGTTTGGTTGTTGAATAATATACTTAATTTGTATGATAGGAAGTAGCTTCTTTGTTTTACTATTAACCAGGATGGTGGTGTGTGACCATCTCAACTACATATCTCCTCCAACATCTCAAAAGATTATACGACCCAACAACACGCCGTATGATGCGGGCATGTCTTCTACCAATATTCTCATTAAGATTTTACTTTCAGGTAAGTCTACCAATGTTACATCAACTTCTTTGACTTGTCTGAAAAGAGGAACTTGTTTCATCTCCATGGAGAGACATTTACCAGAGGTAGAGGAAAGGAAGAGATCAAGATCCTTAGCAACTATTTTGGCTATGACATTGTCCAAGGAACAAAATTTAATGATGTAATTCTTTAGCTTATACCCATTGACTAATACGGAAATGTAGAATGGATCAACCTTCTTAGATGTAGATGGTGTGGAGGTAAGGTAATTTAGATATGGAATGGATTAGGATGCACATGGTGGTTTTTTGGTGGATGCATATTTAGAAACATGGATACTACCTTTGACATGTTAAATAAGTCTCTAAAATTGTTTAGGATGAGTTATTAAGTATTCAAATGTAGATATTTGGATCTTGGAATTTTTGAAATGTTCAATGATATTTAAGGATGAAGAGGTGGTGTGAAAATCATGGTTATGGCATCATTAAAAGAGATGTTTTTCAAAACTTATTTTCTAAGAGAAGCATAAGAGGTCTTGCTTGAAGAGGAAAAAGGATTATTGGTCAAGGTGGCTTCATGATTATTATCAGTTTTCTTTATTAAAGTAGGATTTTCCAATCCTCCTTCCATTGTTATTTTTCTCAAAGTCGTTATCAGAGTTTTACATTTCTTAGTTTTGGCAGTGGAAGGGGATCCTTTTTTCTCCTTTTGGGATTGGGTGAATACAACATAGTAGTAACTATTAGTGGGTTCTTCATCATCAAGCATGCATTCATAAAACCCAATCCTAGCATATTTATTTTCTCCTTCCTCTTCAGATTCAAAATTTTCTTCTTCTTTTTCTTCATAGCTCTTGTACATCACATTAACTAGTGGAGCTTCCAAGGAAAGCCTTTGGGGTGCTCGTATGATATGAGAGAGTTGTTTCTTCATGGAAAACATATCATTAGCCATTTTTTGAATCACATGATTAGTGGGTATTGAACTCTAACTTTGAACTTTCTATTTACCATGGGGATTCTTTGCCTTACTAGACAAGATTAGATCATCATCTGTTTCAATAACATAATCTCATGCTTCTTTCAAATCTCTAGGTTGAGATCTTCTCAGGAAGAACCCAACTTCTTGTTGCATAGTACTGATAAAGAATATTTTTAGATTATTATCAGAAGACATGCCATATTTAGGAATCCTTCTAATTTTTTGGTTATATCCGAGTGTGAAGTCTCTCATAGATTTTGTATATTCCTTCTTCATTTGTAGCAGTTGAAGTAAGAGATCCTGGAAGTATTTTGTAGTTTTATATATGGTTTCAAATTTGGTTCTTATATCATTCCAAAAATTTGTAGACATTGTTGGTAAGAAATAGAACCATTTGGATTCCTTTTCTTACAAATATTCCATGAAAAATATAATGGATACATCTTCGTATTTGACACCCAACACACCACATGTAGTGATGAAATCTGTTAAGTGCTCTTCAAAAAGTTGTGTGCCATCACATTTGAATTTTGGAAGGTTCTTGCAGGAACATGCCAAAATATCATGAAGATGAGGAACAAAAGCAAGTGGACCTGTATTCCTTCCCCGTGAAACAATGGGTTAGGGTCTTTCTCTTCCTTCATCACCCACGGTATTTTCTCCTTCAGTTATTTCTTCTTCAACTCTTGAAAATTGTAGATTTATGATTTAGGATTGCAAAGAGGATTTTCATCATCCAAGTACTTCTTCCTTTCTTATATATATATATATATATATATATTGTACTTTTTGAATATATCCTATTTGATGTTTTTTTTTTGGGGGGTAGAGATCCTTTTTGGGCACACTTGGGAAAATATCTCCCCAATAGAGTCACAAAAAAATATTGGTGAGACATTTTTTTTGGGTGGAAAAATCATGTGTCTCCACCAACATTGACTAGTCCATGCCCCTCTGTATTGAGTGGTACAGTTCGTATTATTAAAATTAAACTAATCCTAATCCTATCTAAATGTTTTGTATGGAAAAATAATCATGAGATCACATAGGGAAACTCCACATAACCTATGGTAAAGTGCTTGTTCAGGGGTACAGGGGAGAAAATTATAACATTGAGGAGAAAAGGGGGAAAATTAGTCAAGGAAAATTATTTTTGTGAGTAGATTGCAGAGCTTCACACCTAGTAACTGGAGTAATTCAACATCCAATATAGAAGAAAATGACAATGAATCTTTAGGTGAGACAAACAAAACCCACATAAACAAAATTTTCTCTCAGGCTCATTCATCAAATATTCAAATCTCTCTTTGATCACCATGCTTAAAAAGTGCATACAAGAGGGAGATAGAGAAAAAAAACAAAGGGAAATATAAGAAGTGTAGCTTTATTTCATTTGTGTCGATACAAATTCCAACTCCATATAATCCACCATTGCTACAAAGTATAAATTCTTCAAAATTTCCCAACCCTTCGAATTGAGAGGACATTCCAATTTATACAATTTCAAATTACGTCTCACCTCCCTCATATGACTCTTTTTCTTCCCCCTAATGATAGTTCATATGCCCTTTTCACAACTTAAGACTTTTTCAAATTCATACGAAGATATTAAGTCCTTTTTCAAAAATAAAGGTGACTTATTACATTATAATCCTAAAGTCACTTTTTTAATTACATTAAAGGGATTATGAAAAATTACAAATTTAAATAAGAATTAGAACATTAAGGCGAGATAAATTTGGGGGTAAAGAGAAGAAGGAAGAGAGAGAGGAAGAAGAGGGAGGTGACATTGTGATGATGAGGAATAAATTATCTTTGATGAAGCCAACTGATTTTTAATAGATTATTCAATGATAGGCTCTAATGTACGTGACTTGTGGATCCTTGATTGCTTTACATCACGAAAAACCTCCTTTGGGACCTTTTGATGACCCACAAATACTACGAACTAAGATTTTAAAAACACTATTGAGTGATTCCATTGGTGACCATGAGCTCCACTCTTGAAGACCCCCATATTAAGAGATAGAACCTCAATAGTGATATTACCATGACCTTTTACAATAATGCCATATTGCTACATTGATTATGATCGCAAATGCTCCTTTGAACATGACGTAGCAATACCTGGGAACTCACACACACCGATAAGATAGGTGATGAACACCAATGAGCATACTATTGATGATAGTAAAGAATTCCCATTCTATGGACTTGAACTTCATGGTCACTTGGAACTTAACATATCTAGACATGAAAAATTACTATTCTTACTAAGTGTCAAAATATATGTGTATGAATCCCAACTGATGTTACCAAATTAATTTTTTTATTTCCTTGTACAATCCCTTGTGAAATCCACCCTTCTGAACAACTTACTATTTTTAGTAATTGTAAAAGTTGGCTTTTCCAAACTTCAATCAGCTATGGAAACTTGAATTCCATCTTCTTACTATGTTCCTCTGATTTTTTAATAGAACTTTCTATTTATGGCAGGTGCTTATGGAACCGCTTACTATTTTTAGTAATTGTAAATTGTGGGCCGAGATGAAATTTTCGAAGATTTTCACCTGTGATACTTCATTTTTGGTTATTTCCTTCTTTTCCACTTCTTCAGATGGTGACTTATCTGAAATAGTAGTATCCCATGTAGAAATTCCTGCTATTTTTAGTAACTATGCTTTGTGGTGATCAGATCATGACAGGAAAAATATTTTTTGTATGGGGTATTTTCCCAATATAACCCCTCTAAAATTTCAGACCTACCCGATCACCAAACTGTAACTTTTTAAAAACTTTAAATTTTTCACCTGGTAGGTGCTCCATGCATGAAAACCATTTATGGAACACAAATATTATAGGTTCACTTCCCCTCCTAAAATCTTGATGGAAATTTTATTTTTCATATTTTTTTTTTCTTCTTGTTTCATAGGTGAAAATTTCTTTTCAAACTGATCACTTCTTTAATGACAGATGAGAATTTTTTTTTCATTGCATAGAAAAGAGTATTTCTTTGCTGCAAATAATCCTTGCTACATATGTGAAATCTGTTTTTGAGGTTTGTAAGTCCTTCCAAAAAAAAATGAAGACAAAAAAAACCTTATCTTGATCCATGTAGTGGTTTGAAAGTTATGGCAATTTCTTCGTCGGGTGGCTACAAGGGTTTTTTCAGATGAAGTTCTTAAAATTTTATCTATTATTCATCACTTTGATTTGATTTCATTATGATATTCATATTTTTTTAGTGTGAGATTGATTTTTTGGAGCTGGTTAAGTGCAGCAATGGAGGGTTGTGAGGTTTCAAATTTTTTTTGCCATAGTTATGGAATGAAAAATGGCTAAGTCCAGGTATGTATTCATCAAAAAATGCAAGCATAAGGGGCTGGCGAGAAATTTTATGTCCCATATGTCACATTTCTAAAGGGAAAAAAGTGACAAAATTTTTTCCATCATGCCTCATCATGACACTTGGCGATATTTGATTGGATGTGCATTTGAGTGAGGGAGCTTGGGAGACGCACTTAGGAGTTGAGTTTTTTACGAATAAAGATCCACAAGAATTAAATGGGATGGGGGGGAGTTTTTGTTCACTATCTCCCTTTTTTAAATAGATGAAAGGGAAATCAATTTTCAATTCACGCCTCATTGTGACACTTGAAGATCATTCGTGCAGGGAAAGGGAAGGCTCAAATTTAGCTCTCTGGGGCTTAACTGGCAAATAAGAGGTCACATTGGTCTTCTGTGGGCTAAAAAGGGATGGGGGAATTTTGTGTCCCTTATTTCTCTTTAATAATTGGATGAAAGGGACATGAAATCCTTCTAGGCTCCTAGTGTTGACATGTGTCCACTTGAAATATGACTAACTTTGAGAACTCTCAGCTTGGGCCCAACTTGCAACAGAGATATATCGAGCTACAAAAAGAGTTTAAAGGTGAAATGATATACGAATTTGACTTAAAACAACCCATTTAGTTCAATGGTGATAGTTTTAAGCCTCATTTATTATTTAATCACCTTCAAATTCAGTATTATGTCTCAAGACCGCTAATTTTTATCTAGAAGAGTGAGCTGCCTACGGAGGTGCATGTTGTTACACAATGTCTATTTTTTCCCACCATTTATGCAATGGAAAATAAATTAAAATAATTAATTTTTTTGCCTCTTTACTCTTCACTAAAATCCCAAAATATTTTCTTTAAGTTTAGGTACTCCTTCGCGGTGTTTGTTCCTTTAGGCCCCAAAAAAACCACTTTCGTTGATTCGGCTCCAAAACCTCTAGATCTTCTCAAAATATCCTAAAAACTTTTCAAGGATGTTTTTGGAACTTGAATGTAACCCCATGTTGAATTTTTCTCCTTCATTTTTATCCATGGGACTACATTTTTCCTGGGACGGCCATTGGTAGCCCTTCCCAAAAGTATATGAATTCATGAATGTCCTAGAAGACCCTAAATCACCTAGGGGGACTGATTTTACTTTCCCAAATCACCTAGGTGAATACATGACACTCCCTTTGAGATGACTGGATTGATTCATTAGGACTTGTGTTCAAGGTGGACTAACCTGGAGGTGTCTTGGAAAGGGTAAAACTTGACATTTTTTGACACTATGGTCTATTGTCATGCTTGAAAATTGGAAATTTTCTTGTTGCACATTTTGATGAAAATACTATTCTATTTCCCATCAAAGGGTGGCCAACCTTGTACTGATAAGGAAAACTAATTCTGAAATTAGATTGTGTGTGGACTTATGGGATTTAAAAAAAGCCTCACTTAAAGATCATTATCATTTTTCAACTATGGAAAAAAATACTTCAGGTGGTTGTTATCCAAATAATTCTTTTAGCTATTTGGATGAATTTTACTTTCACTCTGGCCCTAATGATTCACATTTCAATTTGTGTGCCCACAGGATTTCTCATTTGTCCCTTTTCCTAGGCTATAGTCCTTCTGTGCACTCCTCGCGCCTTGTAATCCTTCCACGTGTCCCTCTATAGACTTCTTCCAAATCAGCTAAGTTATGGGACTTCCTGTCATGCACCCTCTTTTCTTTCTTCCATCATGTACCCTTCCTTAGTTGTATATTCATGCCCTCCTTCTATACTTTTATTTCGCAAGTATACATTATTTTCTATAGGTACGCACAACTACGCACGTGCATTCTCTCTACTTTCCTCTCGAATTCTTGCATCTTTCCTTGCACCTTGATTCCTTATCACCTTCTTTCTACACGTGCTTGTGCGCATTCTTGTTTATTCCTTCGCATTCTTCTCTCCTTCCATTTTCCCCTTTCATGCCTTCCTCTTGCATGTGTACCTTCTGCACCTTCCTCCCACGTGACCGTTTTCTATCCCCTCACACCTTCCTCGTGCACACTTCTACAGATGCCTTAAAATTAGATATCCATGCTCTTCCTATTGCATTCCCATGTACACCCTATTGTGCCATGCCCCATACTTCAATTGAAAACCCACGCACCCCTTTTCCATGCCTTCTATAGGTATGCATTCCTTCTATGTGCACACCTACATGCGCGCTTGATTTCTGAACTTCAAAATTCCATACCTGTCAATTCAAAGCTTCGAGTTTAACAAAATTTGACTTTTTAGAATGTGTATGATGTCCTTTGTGGCACAAAAACTAGATTTTTTAATTTATATGAGAATATATTTAAGAAAATAAAAGAAACATATTCGGCTCAAGTTAATTAAATATCAACTCCTGACAAAAGAGAGAAATGCCTGTTGGACTCAAAACATGGCCTCCACTCAAAATGAAATAATTTTTACATTTCTTAATGAAATCACACAAAATCAGTGGCATTCGGATTGTGGTTTCAAATGCAATAAACAAAGATCTAGAAATCTAGGGCTTGATGAAGAATCAATAGAATTTTTTCTAAAGTCGAGACTAGGATATGAATAACATTTTTTGTAGTGGGGGGTGCACTAAATAAAGCATGGGTGGACTTTTCTCACTGTTGCACATTGTGGGACAACATGGTGGACTTGTTTCGAGTAACAAGTCATCATTCCACTCCATTTTGACATCTTGAAAGTGGTGGGAATGGAATTTTTGTGATTTCAACTTCTCTCTCCCTTTCTTTCCTCTTAACATTCTATAAATTAGAATGTTGGGCTCATTGTAAAGGAGGAGATATTTTGGGATGTGGAGAAACTTTACAAAGTTTTTTTCTCAACACCATTGATCTGCAAACCCTCTTATGGTCCTGATAAGTGTATTTGTGCCTCTATTTCAACAATGGAATGGAGTATGCATATTCTAAGAGCACTCAAATTGTGTTTGTGGTGTTCTTTCAACCCTTTCATTTTTTTTTATATCTCCTTTCTCCTCCACTTTTGTTGTTTCTTTTATGTACAAGCATGTCTCATTTACAGGCACATGATGTTGTGTTTCATGGAGATTTAGTGGTAAATGAAGATCTGGTTCCGTGTCACATTGGTATGGCCTCTCTTAACTCCATTTTCTTTCTGTACTATCCCTTAATAGGATATTTCACCCCCCTTTTCTTAGTGCTATAACCTCTGTAGTGTAGGATTTCTTTATTTTTCATGCTCTCTCTCTCCTTGGTCCCTTGGAATTGTTAAATTACGAGTATACAGTCGCATTTCCTTCCTTATAAGTAGTTTAGTGCTAGGATTAGGTGGAGGAACAAACATTCTCTAGAGTTATATCTCAAGTAGCAAGTCCCACAACTTGAGAGATGGTCCAATGTTACCCAAAAACACCAGTTTCTCATTCACATAGGCATGAAAAATTGGAGGGTGTTATTTTTCGGTGATAACAATGGTTTATTTTTCAGAGAGGTATTCCTTTCTAGATGGATATAGTGGATACAACCAAAACCTCATGAAAGAGGAATACCAATACAAAATTAAATTCACAACTAAGTGAGGCACTGATGCATATTGAAAGATTCAATTTGGGTTGTCTAAGGTAGGAGCAACATTCCAAAGATCCATAGATATGACATTTAAAGGTATTATCAAGAATTTATTTCCTATTTATTTGGATGACATAATTAATTTTACATAGTAGAAATTGATCATTTATCTTAGCTCAAATAGTTATTTGAAGGATGTAGAGAGTATGGGATATCACTAAAGCCCATGAAGTGTATAGTTTTTGTCCATAAATTCAAGGATTTTTGTGATGTCATCTCCAAGCATAGTATGAGTATTAATCCCTATAGGGTAAGATACATTCTTCCACTATCCTTTCTAAATCATAAAAAGGCATTGCAAATATTTCTTGGAAATATTAACTTCATAACGAGGTATATTTCTGATTTTTTCTCAATTTCAAGGCCACTAACCAATATGCTGAAGAAAAATTAGGATTTTTTATGGACTAAAGAAGAATTAACCATCTTAAAATTTATCAAGCAAGCCATTGCATCATCTCCTATACTATATCAAATTCTAAATTCTTATTCTTATCAAGCAAGCCATTGGATTTTATGCTAAATTCTTATTCTAATGTTGATACTATATCAAAAATGTTGAATGAACACAACTAAAAGGGTTTGGAGAAGCCAATATCATTTTTACTCATATCGTGTTGGAATATGAGACAAGTTATTCATTGATTTAAAAACATATCCTTTCTATATTCAGATATCTTAAATGGTTTTGTCATATATTCTCTAATAACATGATCTACTTAATAATTTCCTACCATAACATGAAGAAGTTTTTGTTGAACAAAGATATAAGTCAAAAGAGGGTAGAATGGATAACAAGATTCATATTGTATTGCAATAAGATCAAAGTCACACAATTGATAATAGGAAAGGGTTTGTTTGAATATTTGGCTCAATATTTGTATGAGAGAAAAAAGGTTTTCCTACTTCTAAAACTTGAACCAAATGAAGTTGAAAACCTTCCTTCTTCAAATAAGCTTCAAGAAATGGTAATGTATCCTCAACATGGTATGTATCCCCTAAATTTTAAACATATCGAAAAGGATGCATTCCATATTTGAATTAGTTCCTTTTTTATGGTTAATGGTGTAGTATTGAGATGTATTCAACGAAGCGAAGATTGAAACAAATACTTGAAGAATATCTTAATGGACATGGTGGAGGACATTTTTATGCAAGAGAAAAATTAATTAAAATCACAAGGGGTGGATATTATTAGCCAAATGTATTCAAATATTGCCATGCATGGGTAAGAAAAAGTTAAAAATTTGTATTTTTGATAGACAAGGTGAAGCTTATTGCCATACCTCTTCAATAAATGTTAGTTGATTAGCACTTATTCTAATGGTGATTTGACTTCATAGGCCTCAATAATCCACCTTCAAGCTTAGATCACAGATGGATACTTACTATAATAGATTAGTTTACACAATGGACCAATGCAGTATCCTTAAAGGAAGTAAATGAGTCAAGTGTTTAGATTTCTATAAATATTTTTTAACAAGATTTGGTGTTCTGTCAACCATTATTTTAGATTATCCTAAGGTTTTTTTAGGTGGATATATTTCTACATGGGATGTTAAGAATCGATATTTTCTCATTAATTCCTCTAATTACCATCCACAAGGCAATGACCTTGTTAAATCTACTAATAAGAATATTTTGAGGATCAATAAGAGGACACTTGATGAGAACCAAAGAGCGTGGAATACCAAATTGAAATCAGATCTATGGGATAATAGGATCACATAAAAAGGTTCCATTTCCAACTCCCCATTTAAGCTTGTGTATGGAAATAAAGCCAAGATCCCTATTTCACTAGAGCTTCCAGGTTTTGAATTAATGCACCAACTAGAGTTAATGGATAATCAACCTAGCGAGTTAAGGTATGCTCATTTTATGGAGCTTGAAGAAGTGAGAAATCATGTAATGAGATCCATGGAGATGAATCAACCTTAAGTGAAAAGAAACTTTTGATAAGAATACCAATTCAAGGAACTTTAATTCAGGTGATATAGTGCTAAAATGGGATGAGGATAGAGACAAACAAGGAGGTCACACAAAGTATGAATCTTTATCATGTGGAACCGACATGATTTTCAATTACAAGCCTCATAATTACTTCTAACTTTCTAGGATGGATGGTGGAATCTCCCAATCCCAATGAATGTGATCCATTTGAAGCATTTTTCTAGAGGTAAGTTGATCTTGTACATAGTTTTTAAGATTTCCCCTATGTTTTTGCAATGCGTCTCTATGTTATATTTTCAATAAGTGGATTCCTTCTTGTTAGCTAGCCTTGTTAGGAATTTTATTATTCCTCCAATTACTTTTTTGCACATGTTTATAGTTCTCCTTTTTAGTATGGATGATTTTCAGTCTTGAGGAGAAATTATTGGCCTTGGGAATTCTTAGGTAATCTTAAGGTTAGGTTTAGATTGGTTTTCATGGCTAGGAGATAATAATTAGAGGGATCTTGTTGATTAGCATGAAATCAGTGCAACAAAGGTGCCAAAGATGTTGACCATTTTTTGTTATCATAGCAAAGGGAAATATAAATTTTTGTAGATTACTTTTATTCATTAAATGGGCACATGAACAAGTATGGAACAATTTGGGAATCAAGTATCAGAATTCCCATTTCCCATATAAGATGCCCCTCTAGTTTTTTTCATCTTTACCAGAATCATGTAGCAACCATTATGACTTTTTACAGGGTCTTTATGAAGATGGGAATGACATCAGACATCGGAAAGAGACATGGTGGAACCATTAAGGAATTAGGTTTACGAACTAAAATTTGTTTAAGAATGGAGGTAAGTTACAAATTCATAAAGATCATTATCTTAATTTATTAGAGTCTTATTAGTTTTATATGATTATAAAAGGTACAAAAAGTTTATTATTAATTCCTTATGATTATATACAAGTGTATTAAACAATTGATATTTTCAAATGTTCATTCAGTTATGTAATTAAAAGAAATATAAAAGAAGTGAATACGAAATCATTGTATAAAATAATTGTGTAAATTCATAAGGAATTTTTGTCCAAGTTCCCCAAATTATCCATGGGATATAACTACAAAAGTGAAGAATGCATAAATATCTGAAACTAAAAAAAATAAGGAATAGAAGGGAACCCATCATTTCTTGAAATATGAATCCCCTTACTCGATTATCCAATGTTGACCCATTTTTCTCCATATTTGGCTTTAAAACACATGAAAGAGAGGAAAAAACAAGTATTAGAGCTCAAGGTTCCCCTTAATCTTCGATATTTTCTAGATTCAAATGTATTTGAAGTATTCTAAAATTAATAATGTAAATTTTTTAGAAAATAATTTACTAGATAAAGAATACAATTGATTTTAGAACACTTAAATAGTACATCTACAGGAAAAAATGTAGAAATTATTATAGTTTCACTTTAGAACTTTATGTATGTAAAGTAGCAGACAAAAATGTCAAAAAATTGGGTACAAATAGGAATTTAGTATCATACATTTTCCAATTGTGTATTCATCACTTTAGAGTAGTGATTCAGATTTTTTGAGCATAATCAACAAGTTGTAACAAATTAAGGAACATCACATTCAAGAAATAGAAAATGGAAGTAAAAGGAGTTTAGAACTGCTAGAAAGAAGTAGAGTTTCTTGTTTACATTTTTTTCATTCATGTAAAAAAATGAGAAATTAGAGTGCAGAATTTTCAATATGGACACAAATATGAAAACAAAATTGCAGAGGTTCTTCTAAATTGGAAATGTAAAGATATTGGAAGCTATTTCAAAAGTATCTACCAATGAAAATTTCAAAGAATCTCAAAATTACATGTTTTCTCATACAACAACATATATAGAGTTTCATAGCACAAAACCAAATCATGACAACCATTCCTTTCACAAAGAATAATTTATTTTAGAAAACGAGTTTCCAGAAAGAATTTTTTTTAGATATGAAAACAGCTTCCAAACCCATAGATTTCTTTCTTCCATGAAAAGGGAAACAAAAAAAACATTGTAGAGTTTTCTCCTAAATCAAAAGAAAGAGCAAATTAAAGATTTTTTTCTAATAATGGAACATATGCCATACTACCATAAAGCTAGTTAATATTTTTCAACTAAACCCATGTTATAAAAATTATAATCTGAATTACTAAAGAGTGCTACCTCAAATATTAGTAGGTTTTCTGTAGCAGACTATTAAATAATGGCTAATATCTTTGAAAAATACCTTGGTCAAGATAATAAAAAAAAAATCTAGCTAGATTGCACAACTCAAACCCGAGAAACTAAAAATTGCAGAAGAACTAAAAGGAAACCATGGATGATATGAAAGACATCACACCTCAAAATGGAAATCCATGTTCTCTACAACTCAAAATAGCAGCTTGAACTCGAATGAAATAAACATGGACTAATGGCAGAAGAATCATGGTGAGCATAAACCAATGATTGCCAAATAGAAATACGATAGATTCGATCCACAAGATAAATAGAATAGACTAGGGTTAAGATCCATATTCCATAGGTTGAACCCATACAAAAAAAAGAGATGAGATAAAATAATGTATGATTTCTAAGACACTGACACAATTCAAACTCTTCAAAACATGTGTCATTCCATCATGGCCTTCAAATAAAGATACAACAACTAGTAAACAATGGTGGCCAAGCACTCAAATGAATAACAATGAGCTCAAAGAGAACAAGGGCCAAGTTAGATCAAAGTATTGGTTGAGTAGGAGGAAGCAAAATTTTGAAATCACCCATAAACCACAACCAAGAAATTGAAAATACAATAACTACAACATACATCATTACATTCTACACCAACAAGAAAAATTTGTGTTGAGCTACTAAATAAACAACTCTAGCAGCCAAGAGAAATGCCATAGCGTCCCAAAAAAAAGCTCAAACTAAAAAATAATAGTAACCACAAAATATTTTTTGTGGTTTCTCCAAAGCAATACCTCCATCAAAACATAACATTTCAAATGAGTTAAATTTTAGGGTTTCAACTCTAAATAAATTTCAACCATAAGTGTTTTAACCATGATTAGTTTTGACCATGGTGTCTCTTAGTTTTTTGAATCATATTTTCTAAGTGTCCATTTGGGTTAGCTTTTGCAATAATTTTAATTATTGTTAAATATTTCAACATGGTGGGGATGCAAGCTTGTACAAAGTTCAAAATTAAGTAAATTATTATATCATATGCATGATAAACTAGAAGGGAAACAAAATGTTTCCTTAATTATTGCTACAGAGGGGAATAGTTTCCTTAATTTTTGTAAAAGGGAGGTTGACCAAGGTCAACTAGGAGCTAAAATTCCACGTAAACTATTCATTTTTCTTTTATAAACCATATACATGATAGTAATATATGTGATTATTATTAAATAATTGTATTTTAATTAGAAGGGGTTTAATTGTGCAAATGAGAGATAAAATTTGATTTTTCTCTAATTAGCCGCTAGCTGAAATTCCAAAATCAAAGTTCAAATGTTCATGTAAGAGAGAGAGTTGAGTCACTCTTAATTATAGGAGAAAAATGAGGTGAACTGAAATGTTGAGCAATTTCAGCCCCACTTCTCTTCTTCTTATTTTTCCCTTCTATATTCCCCATGTTTTTTAGCATTGGAGAGAGGCTTATGATTTTTTCATGACAAGGCTCTGTCAAATTTCTTACTCCTATACCCTATTTTATGCAATAAAATACCGATTTCCTCAATTTGCAAGATAAATTGAAGTGTGTTACATGAGTTCATTGATATGTTTAAGTGAATGTCTTATTTCCTTTACATGTTTGTTAATATCATGATCATCAGCTCCACTAAGGTGTTTTAAATATTTCACAGGTCATTTTAAGTGCAAGTTTAGTATATTGATTTGTTTCTCCCATGCCATTTTAATAGCTTGTTCATGCATTTTTTGAAACTCTCGTGTGAAAAGTAAATCAAAAAGAAAAATAAGTGATATTTGCAGGCCTTAGAGGGTCTGACAGTGTGTCTTATGCAATCATAAATTTCCAAAACATTGTTGTGTCACATATTTTTGCATGCTTTTTGTGACCTTATGTTATTTATCTCCATTTATCCCCAATAAGATATTAGTTTAGGTCAATCATGCAGGGAACCAACCCTCTCTGGAGGTTCTTTTAAACTTGAGTCATCCATAATATGAGAAGATCCCATTATATCAACTGAAGAGAAGGATTCCTTACACTTATTCAAATCATGGTGCTCGTCAAATCCAATAACAGGTACAAGAAATAATTCATAAGTATATTTATAAAGTTTATCCTGTTTTAATGTTATTTTGTTTGATCTTGTCCTTTTTCCAAAAATGTTGTACTTAACAACATTGAATATAATACTTTATTTTCTATTTCATATGTTGTTACCTAGAAACATTTCTAAAGATTTATTTATCAAAAGGAAAAGAATTATAAAATATTGTGATACATATTATTGGTGAATTATTGTTTTAAGGAAAAATGTGATTTTTCATCAATGCTCATGCGACTAAGTCCCACCTCTTTGGAATGGGAAGGCTCTCATTTATTGAAATATAAAAACAATGTACAATAGATAAATGTGTAGAACCACCCTTATTCTAGCTATAAAACTAGAATAGACAATGATTAAGTTACACGTAAGGAAAGAGAAAAAAGAAAATGGGAATTGTATTGATGAGAAGACATAAAGTTCATCAACTAGAATTCAATGGTGATTCTAGTATCAATTCGAGGAAATAGGAAAGAAAAAGACAACATCATAGAATGTTAATGAAATGGATAATGTAAAACAAATAAAAATGATCATCAAGATTTATTCATTCTATAAAGAGTACATAAAGTCAATCAACTTCTTATAAATGTTAGCATCTTCTCCGTTAAGTGAAAAGTTGAGAACGAAGGAAAATATCAATGCAAGTAAATATAATAATATAACTTGTTAGAGAGTGATGAGCCTTTAGAAATCCATATTCCAAACCCCATTTTTATACTATACCAATATTACCTTGTATTTAACTAATATTATTTTTATACATAACAATTTTTTTTGACTTAAAAATATATTTTGTCCACTTTTCTTTTATATTTTATATCTTTTATATGCCTTCTTAAATAGTTGATAAAAATAGTCTTTTTGTGCTAACATATAGGAATGAGAGAGGGACTCACTCAATCAAGCATGAAACTCACATACCCAAGTGTAGGAATCACATATCCAAATTTAAGACTCAACTAGTCAGTACATTGATTCATTAAATTCATGGAACTATATAGTCAACATCAAGTCCATCACAAAACTTGGTATTCTTATGTGGAAACTGCTAGTTTAGACATAAATATCATTCAAGTTGAAATTTTTTTGTCATTGAATTAAATATATAATTGGTAGTAACTATTCTTTTTTTTATCGAATCCTACGCCTTATGAGGAATGTGAGTACTTAAGTTAGTCTAAACTTCCAAAGATATTTAGATCTAGACAAGTATTTTTTATAGAATTCCTCTTCCACAAAGAAGACAAGTTTGAGCATACATCTACATGCACAATTGTACATTGAATAAATCATTACCAATTATTTCAGTCACTAAATCATGCATTTAATATATACATCTAGCCTCTAAATACTTTAATTTATATGCATGATTTCTAAACAAGAGAATTACTCATTGTAAACACTTATTTTTATTTGATATTGCTTTTATTCTTCTTATCTTTGTTACTTGTCTTTTATAAATTAACACATTATGGTTTTTGTGTAATAGATGACATCCTATTTAGCTCTGATTCCACAAATTTATCTTTCTCACACCCTTTTACAGGACCACCCATTAGGGATAGGAGTTCATGGTCCATACTATCCCCTTCTGTTTCTTTTTTCAACATTCTCTCTTTTCATTATTTTTAGAATGATTACTTATTTCATGACTTTGTTCTTCTACTGTGGGTTTCCCTTAAATTTTTTAATGAAAAAAACTAAATGAAGAAATCATATATATACATGTCTTATTCAACCTTGTTAGGGGAAAACATTCAATAAGCATCTACATCTACAAGGATCTAATATTTTCTATCTACGACATCAAGGACAAACATTTTAGGACTTCATACTTCATATCATAGGTGGGTTTATTTTTTATATCATACCACAAGTTTTTCATTGGAAAAAGTATTTATATCATGTTACTTCTTTATGAAACTGGAACTAGAGCATCCTAGCTCAAGGAACACTATTCCAGTATAACATACTCTAGAACTATGTTGACTAAGAAATATTGTGTATTGCTTGGTGAGAATCACATTCGAGTCTGACTATTGAGCTTTGTCTGACTCAAGAATATGCATTTTTTTTTTTCATATAATGAGTGTTTGAGTATTTTGGAGGTAGCTCAAATTTATTTTGTAGGTACAACTACACAAATAAGAAGTGCAACAAACCTAGCATGACCTCGAGTTAAATAAAGGTAACAAGTAGTGAGATAGAAATAATCAAGACCAAAGCTACTCCACAGAAACTAGTGCATAGAATGGACACTAGAAACCACGAGGACCTTTCCTCTCTTATATTATTTTTTCATTTAGATCACCACATTAAATTTTTTGATACAAAGCTTATATAGTCCATAATATTCCTTCCCATCTCTTTCATTAGCCTAGAATAATTCCATACCTATAGTTACAAGTTAAGTGATCTTTATCTCATATCTTTCAGTATTTATTGTACATGTTTAGCTCCGCTTGTGCAGTTCTATCATATTTAACTGATTAGTAGTGTCCTTATATTAAATTTTAATTTTATTAAATCATTTGGTGAACCCAACATCCTTTCATTATGATCTTATAGCAAGTACGTTTTGTGACTTCTCTATTGAGGATCTCAATGAAATAAACTTTAATCTCACTAAGAATCCTAAAAGCCTAGAGCTATTACTATTTGTTTCATGTGAGGAATCCCAATGGATTGCTACATCAACTTCTATGGGTAGCACTATTTTATTCCTACCACATCTTCTATCTCTCATTCATCCCCTCCTACAAGTGTAGGAGATTTTACTATTCCTACTTCCACACCCAATCATACTTTTATTTTCATCTTATCTACCATATACGACCTAGTTCCTCTTCAAAAATCCATTCTTTAGATTCTCTTTATCCTAATTTTCAATAAAAAAATTAGTTGCAACAAGCTACTTATTCCTCTTCATCCACTAATTATTACCTCCTTCACACTCGTCTTTCATCCAATGCCTCTTCTTATCCAATCCCTACCAATTTTATTTTCCAAAAGTTTTCTCTATTCAATTGACATAAACATCCTCAAGAGAACCTCACATCCTTTCATTTATTGCTTGCATGTATTGTGCATGTTATGATACCCTCTTGACAAAGTTCTTTCCTATAAGCCTACATGATTATGGTTCACAATGGTTTTATGACTTTCCCTTGCATTCACTTAAATCATTTACTAGTCTTCCTTAATTTTTTATAGCTCATTTTTCTATGAATATTGAAATGAAAATATTTTATGCACAAATGGAAATAATTGAAAAAGGAACTAATGAAAAAATTAGTGATTTTGTATTGCATTATAAGAACAATCTATCTAAAATAAACAATGTACTAGCCAAATCTCAATTACAATATCTTCTTATTCAAAGTATTGTTACTCCCGTTGAAAGAATGTGTTATTTTTTATTCCTATTATTCATTTGACCGTATATTTTATAACTTGAAGACTCACGAGACTAAGCTACTTTGTTTTGGGAAAAATCAAATATGGTTCTAATAAATCTGATCAATCCTATTCTAAATTTCCAAGCAAGGTTCCCTTTAAAACAATGTCTAATAAATTTAATCCTATTTTAGAAGTTGTTTCTCAACCTCTTCAGCTTCAGATCTAAGACCCTTGACATATATGTACTTGACATCCTTATCCTCCCCATATGATATTTCCCCCAACTCACTGAAATAAATTTGATTTCTCTTCCACCTTCTCTCAAGTAAGATCCTAATAGGCCCCATGGAAGTAATTACTATAGATGCAATGGCCATTCTACCAAAAAATGTTTCAAGCTTTGGAGTTTGATTCAAGATCTCATTTACAATAATGATATGAACTTACTTGAATCCATTACTTCCACTAACAAATCTTCCAATGATAATGGAAAAAAATAAATATTCAATCACCAATTACCTAAGCATGACATATAATGCCCTGAGTTATTTTCTATTCATACCCACCATACAGTGCCTCTACCTTCTTATTTAGATTATCCCCTTGAATTAATTTTCAGTGATAGTAATCTCCCATAATCTATTATCAATTTTATTAATGTTGATTTGTATTCCTAAATGTCCTCCCATATTTTACATATTGATGCTTCAGTTAGGCCCCATGTCATCAAGAATGTTATGGTACATCCGAAATACAAGCACAATACATAATTGTTACATTTCTTATAGTAAATTGTCTTCCATTTACATCATATTACAAACAGGTTTACCCCCTTCTCATGGCCGTGTTATACTACCCATTAATATTGGGACTCTTACTATATATATGGCATTTAATTTTGGATCTATTCTTACACATTGTGATATAATCATAGGACTTCCTTGTCTTTGTGCTACCAAATTTGTTTCTTCTATTGTGCACTCATTCCTTAAGTGCATCCATGGGTGCCATATTATTATGATTCAAGGAATTCCACTACAGAAACCATTTTCCTTGGCTCCACCAACCATCCCATATTCAGTTTCTCCTACTCATAGTGCATATTCTCCTATGGCATTTAGAGCACTTGTTCCTTTTGTAACACATTTTTCACATCTATATTGGTTTCCTTCATACATGAATCCTAGTAATAGGCCTACGTGTATTTGTAGATCATATAGCCCACCTCATAAGGTCATATTTTTACATAGATCATATGCTTCACATACTCCATATAGACATATGGAATTCTCTTGTTCTCCACATGCTTGATATAAAGGAATATTCCACATAAGTGGCCTCATGTGTTGCAAAATATAGGGAATTTTTTTTTTTTATGTGGGAAACCATTCAAGTGAAAAACCTACTCTGAAATGAATGAATTAATATGGAAAATATTTTCAATGAATAAATACAAGATTAAAAATTTTGAGAACCCACTCAACCTGAAGAACCAACTCAAAAAATTAGATGAAGTATAAAATAATTCTTCACAAATTAGATCACAAATTTTTCACTTCAAATTCCATAGAAATCTTCACATACAAAATCTTCAAGTGATGCAAGGAAAGGAGATTACAACACCTATAAAAATTGCCATATGTTATCATTACATCTCAATTTGATTTCAATTTCATGTATATCTCTTATAAGACCTATCAAGATGTCACTGATAACTATGATGATCAAAGTAATCCTCTAAAATCCTTGACCTTCTAACTTCACTTTCAAATATTCCTCTCTAACCCTATGACCTACTGACTTTTAACTATTATTCAATATTTTTTCCTATTATCAAATGTAGGAAAGTTGTCTTGTATATAAAGGAACTCAATGAAAATTGTTATTGTTATGAAATGTTGTTACTAGACTCTTCCTTGATCTCTAGAACCTCCTGAAATTCTTCATTTCTCAACATTTTATCTTCAAGAAATTATTTGAACTTAGATGCAAACTAGGTGTTAGTGTATCACACAATAGTCTTGAACTTGTGTTTGTTTAAAGCCCTATAAATTTAATTCTTACATCATATTTGGGTGAAATGAATCTATAATAAATCTTGAAAATCACTATGATTTTTAATATCATCAGATCAAAACATTAAGACCTCATTTCAACTCTCTTTCACATCAACCTACACTCATTCATGGAGGAATTTAAACTCCATCAAAGAAATGCTTCATCCAACTTAATGCAAGAGTGTTGAATACTTATCAAGGCTTTTATATGATAGTATATGATCTTTAGATCACATTCATATACAAATAGGAAATCCTTCCACCTTAATTTAGTCAAAAACATATTTATTTAGATAGGTCACTAACAAGCTTTCAAGAAAGGAACATTATCCTTCACATAGTAATTTGTTTCATGCATTCAATCACACATACATGGCTTTAAGATAATATGGAGTGCTATGAGTCTTGAGTAAATACTAGGTTAATATATTGTTTGATCTTAGAGCATAGAGATCAAACATGTTTGGTTTTAGGAGTACCTCAAGCTAGTTACTAGGCTACAAATGTCAGTCTAGCTTCACCATCCATTTAACATGTCAATAATCACTTTCATGGAAAATTGTGTATACTCACTTGAAATGGAACATATACTCAATGAAATAGAAATCTTCTACATATGTTGAATGAAGAAACACAATTTTGCATGCCTAGACCACAAACTTTCTTCACTGTCCCAAGATGGTGGTTTTGAGCACTCGGTGAAATAACACAAAAACACTTCATCTCATCATGTCATGGAATTGAATAAGTGTTATTATACCTATACAACCTGTACATGCTCATATAGAACTTGAAAACATGTCATTTCACCAAAAATCTCCCATACTGAATTGACATGTTTTTGTCATGTTTAGCACTTAACAGTAAGTGAGATAGATTGACAATATTCACTCAAATTTTATACTAAACACACCTGGATATTTTCATGGATGCCAAGGAAAATGTCTATACATATTTTCACTTCAATATTTTCATCTTAAATTCTTTCGTTCATGAATGTACACCAAATTTCCATCAAAACATGGGTCAAATTCTACTAGAATTATTGACCTAGAACATATCACCAATTCTTAAATGGGATAAAAGTAATTATTTACATGCTCAAATAATCACCTTAGCTTACCCACACCATTTCATGTTCACACAACACATATTTTTCATGTCGCTCTGTAATGAGCATTTTGGTAGTGTGTGGACTGATTTACACTATTAATCTTTGTTCTTAAATCTTAGACCATTATTCGTTCTCATTTAAACTCTAAAATTCATTAACTCCATGTTGTAATTGTGATGAGAAATAAATCTCACCAAAAAATGTTTTTACATACTAATTATCTCTTCAAAGATTACCCTTGATCTAGGAGAGAGCATTTTGGGAGCTCAATAGCGCCAAAAAACTTCTAAGTTGAAAACTTCTCTTCAAGTTTTCATGAAACGTGATCCAAAATACTAGAGTACCCTTTTTTACATGTCCAATTTTTTTTTTTTCTCATAATTGATCCTATACCATATTTTCCAATACCATTTGTACTTGTAATTCTATCTTGTTCTCAAGGACCGTCATGAAAAGTCCCCTAATCATACCTTCGGTAGTTTATGAGTAACACATAACATCAACTAGAGGCTCTATAAAATGTGCATACACTCTTATCATGATTGCATAAATTTCTTGATGTTTTTCATACTCTCTTCCTAAATTGCATTAGGTCCTTGAAAAAGGCCTAAATGAACTAGTCTACACCATGACCCATAAGATTTGACTTGATGATCATCCTGGAATCCCTTCCAAACTCTTTAAACATCATTAAAAACTTGTAGAATTATTTTGAAGGTCACACAAAGAACCTCCATGCACCAAGCTTCTTTATAAGGCATCAACTTTGGTCCTAAACCTTATGCACACACCACGAATTCTCAAGAACGTTCACCATAACACTCCAAACAAGTAGTTGAGGCCATCAAAAGGCACTACCAATCAACATTCATGATCCTAAAGATTTATCACCTCATCAAAAAATATTTTCCATCGACGCACCATATGTTCAAAGACAACACCAATAAGACAGGGTTCAACAATCTCCCCCTTTGTTATTGATGGAAACAAGCACCAAGAAATTTTTACATAAAGTTGTCATACCAAAAATTTCAAATCTCTCTTTTCTTGTTTCTGAGAACCTTATCCCCCCTTTGACATCTATGGCAAAGATTCATTTAGTAACCAATATGCAATAAATCATTAACAAAGTATAAACTTACCTCTATAAGATGCCCCTTAGATTAGACTTGTTATCTTGTCATTTATGGCTTGAGAAGATGCATGGTTTTCATCACCAATAAGCCTCAATGCTCCCCCTAAACCTAATATCTTCAAACTCATACTTTTCAATCTCTTTGCAAATTTATTCCTTTGATCTTATTAACTTATACATTGAGCTAGTGAAGTAACTCCCCTATTTTAACACTTCTTGAATCTTCTTAGAGTAGCTATGACACTTGGGATGCTACCGATTGATTATTTGAAACATTAAGTGATTTCTTGGGGAAAGGATCACACCTAATTTGTGTCTTAAATGCTCAAAGGTTGATTTCGGTAAAGGTTTTTTCATGGTATTTTCTACCTCCTCCTTGGTTGATACATGTTTAAGTTTGATCCTTTTCTCACTCACTCGTTCCCTCAAAAAATGGTACTTGATTGGCATATGCTTTTTCTTAGAGTTCAATAATCGATTATTGGGCACACTTATACAACTTGTCCTATAATAATACAAGGGAATAAGACCATGATTTTCAATCTTATATTCTTCTAGCATATTCTTCATCCACTTTACATGATCACAACATAAGCATCTTGCTACATACTTAGCCTCACACATGGATAAGGATACAAGATAATTCTTCTTTCGTAACCAAGAAAAAAGGAACTTACCTATAAAGAAATCTCCACCACCTATGATCTTCTGGTCATCAATTCTACATTCCCAATCTACATATGTGAAAAGATTTTATCTCAAACTCCTTATCTTTTGATACCAAATTCAATATTCCATAGTTCCCATCAGATACTTAAATATTCTTTTGATATATTGAAGATGTATTTCCCCAATATCTTCTTGAAATATTAAAACTAGACCAACTTGTTATAAAAAATTCACCCCTTGAGGTAAATTTGGATAACCTACATAGTTTCTTTAGGCTTGAGCAAGTAGAATTGGTTCAAGGCCCAAAAATTAGGTTTTGGGGGTCCCTTTTGTTCTTCTCTAACTTCCCTATCCAAGGAGTTAGAAAAAATTGCAAAAATCCCAAATATGGCTTCTTTTAGAGTATTGTGGAAAATGCAGAAGTTTTTTGTCCCAGGACACACAAGTTCAATAGGATAGTTGGGATGTGTGGGACTTGAAAACCCGATATCACCACAAGAAAGCAGGATGTGGAAAAATTAAATGTCAATGGCGTTAATGGCCTAGTCAAGAGTGGGACAATATGGACAGGAAAGCCCAAATTAGGCAATGCAAAGAAACGTGTCTAAGACAGTCGGGCTCAAAAAACTTGAAATCACCGCACAACAAAGGAATCAGTTAAGGAAGAAATATTTTTCCTAGGCAGTCCATGGGATAGTTATGACGTTGGGATGCATACGACCCAAAAACTTGAAATCACCGCAGGCAAGTGGGATGTAGCAAAAGCAAAGGTCAATGGTCCCGACGGTCCAGTCAACAACGAGACAGTTGGGACAGGAAATCCCAAATCAGGTGATGTGGAGAAAGGGTGCCCAGACCATTTGAATATGAGTGGGACATGAGTTCCCCAAAAACCCTCAGTAGCCACAATACAAAGCAAAAGTCAACGCTTGACCCCCAAACTTCAAACAGTCATAAATTTTGACCCAGAGCTTTGTTTTTCACAAAATTTGACTTTTCAAAATAGGAACGATGAAAATTTATTATTTTTAATGAGGGTAGGTATATGAAAATAAAATAATCATATTCAGCCCCATTCAATTAAAGACCTAGTCTCGTTAAATGATAGAAATGTTTGGCAAACCCAAAACAACTGCATACACTCAAAAATGTCGTATCATTTGCAATTCTCAATGAAAATACACAAAATTTGTATCATTTGAATTTTGGTTTTGAACCCAATGCACATAAATATAGAAATCTAGAATTCAATGAGGAATCAATCCTGATTTTGTAGAAAATGTTTCCAGTTCAGAACAGTGCTTTTAGTGGTGGTTGGGATGCATTCAATGAAGCATAGGAAAACATATTTCCCTGCTGCAAGTTATGAGATAGTATGGGGGGCCTTTTGTAAACAACATACCATCATTTCAATCCATTTATGACATCTATAAAGTGGTGGTGAGACAAATTTTTGGATTTTCATTTCTCTCTCTCTCTATCTCCCCTCTCAGAATTTTATAAATTGGAGTGTTGGGCTCATTGTAAAGGGAGATAGTTTTGAGTAGCAAAAATATGTCAATTTTTTTTTATGAAGACAATGTGTTGTAGGCCATGGTAGTGGACTCCTTGCATGGTGATACATGCCCTTATTTTTTAATAGATTGAACTATGGATATCAATGAAGTAGTAAATACAAGTTTGTGGATATATCTTCCCATGTTGTCTTTGTATGCATTCTCCTTACCTCTTCAAATTCATTGAAAATATATTGTGTATCTTATTCTCTCTAAGGATTCATCATCATTGTGTTTGTATGAAATGTTTTTTTGAATGCATCTTGCTAGACTGTGGAGAACTGTTACCATGCCTTCTAGTATGCACTTTGCTTATATTTTTCACACATTGGAAGACTTTTCTCACATTCTCCTTTTTCGGTGTATCACCACTTTAGTCTAGGTTATATTTTCATGCACTCTCTCTCCTTACTCCCTTAGAAATTCAGATTAGGAAAACATATTTTTCCTTGCATTACAGTATATTGTGGTGGCTAGTTTAGGAGTGAGAACCATCTTTCTCTGGATGTCCATCTCAAGTAACAAGTCCCACAACTTGAAGATAGTACCCATGTTATCCAGTCACATCGTGAGCTCAAGCACACACAGTTATGCAAACCATAGGGTGTTGTGATTTGGTGATAACACAACTTCTTGAATGATATAAGGTTTAAATGGAATTGAATACAATAGGTTTCTTATCATATCTATCTGTATGAGGTCTTATTTACTTTTTGTGAGTTGTCATCCTTTCTAAGTTTTCACCCTACAACCATTGGAGTACTTATTGATTTATAATTCTCCAATTGAAACATCTTGAGAATTTCCTTGATGTAAATTTTTTTGTGATATGATCATACGTTCTTTGGATTGATTGATTTACAGAGCTAGGAAGAATGAAAGTTATCCAAGCATTGAAATTTCCAAATAATTCTTCATGACTTATGCTGGTATGTGGTTCTAGTAGGTGTTGTCATTGATGAAACACCACATTAATGTAAAATTGGATGTTTTATGAATTTCATTTAATGCTAAATATGATGGTAACATTATAATTAAGATGTATACTTGATGATTTAGTGAGATTCAGTGAAGATTACTTACTTTCGGAAGCGTATCAAGGTGCATAGGTGATGTTGTATGATATTATGAGCTTATTGGATGCTTGAGAATAATGTTGAGATGATGGATATCATGTTTGGATGGTTATTAAGCACTCACAGTAGTAGCATGGTGCATATATAGGTATTTTCCTAGGATACAAGTGCTCACTAGGAGCAGTTATGGTAGCTTGGAGGTGTGACAGTGTGGTTTGGACCCATATGAGCTCATGGAAGAATGCATTCAGGTGTATCATGGAATATCAGGTAATTTTGGGTCATTTTTAGACGTTTTATGATGATTTATTACATTCTTTCATTTGACTCTAGTTTCTATAATGAAGAACATGCATGTAAGTAAAGGTAAGACTTAATTACTAGAGAGATTGAAGTGTGGCTTTGAAATTATGATAAATGTATATGTTAGAGAGATGTATCATAGTTCTTTCAGAAAATTTCATATTTTTAGGATGTGAAATTTGCAAAATATGTCAGTTTATGTCAAACAGGGTTAAAAACAAGTCAAAATCAATTTTGAATATGAAATTTTGATGCTCGTTGTGAATTTTTTCTTTTCCATGGGACCTTTTGGATTTCAAGGATGTTTCTATGGTGAGCTTAGAAGGTTTAAAAAAATTATGTTATTTGATCATCATTTTTTTATGAACAAGTGTTAAGAAGATAAATTGGTCTATAACCCTACTTAAACCCTAGCTAGGAGAAGTTTGTAAAAATAGAGGTATAATGACCCAATTTTGATTGTTGCATTAAATTTAATGATTGGATGTTGTAGAGGGATCTCTTGGATTTCTATAAATTTATGCTTTTTGTAATATCTATTTCTTACTCAAACTGTAGATGTGCTATCACATCACTCAAACATATCTGATCACTCACCTGAAGCGTGAAAAGGTACCGAGTCCCTCTTTTTATACCATATTTGTCAAGATGTTAGCATGGTCATTCATAAATTACATAACCATAAGTAAGTAGTAGAGCATAAAACATAACCATATTCATTTCCTAACCATATTGCACAATGAATCAAAACAAGATCGGATCAAATTTACCATACAATAACCTATAACAGAGACATCAACAATCAATATCCATCAACAAAGATCCAATATATTAAGTCCTAACAAAACCCATATATTAATACATTATAATTACCATTACAAATCCATGTGTGCAAAGTTATAAAAATAGCATAACTTTGTAACAATCCAATATGTCTAAATCATGATAATAAATACATATATATCTGTCATGCATACATTCCCTTCACCACCCATGAACTCTCAAAATAGGTTTCATACTCAGAATAGCCATGCACCACAACAAATGTAACAAATAAATCATGAAATCTTCACCTAATAATATATTATCTATAATTAACTCTATACCTAATCCTATTATTAGCTTAGATTTGCATGACACTTGATCTTCTTATTGTTCCTAAAATAGATTTGAATATCCTTAGAGTCTTATTTATCTTATCCAGTGTGTTCTCTACAATCAATCCTATTCTTAGCCTGTGCAAGAAAAATGACTATATCCAAAACTCTGACTTTCCTCATTGCACCCTTCTTCTTCTTAACTTTCACACATACCTACGTTCCATCTTTCTGCAAACCCTCTTTCCATTTTCATATGATACTTGGGGAGTATTTATTCTATTCAACATTACCCCAAAATAACTTCATTTTCACCCTCAGTAATGGGAAATCATGCCTTGTCTCTCCAAGAGTAAATAATAATGAATATAATAATGACTATACACAATGAATGAAAATATAGAAATGAGAATCCAGGCACTCCATTCCTCTGAAGGAAGAAGTGACTTAGGGTATTCATTCCTTATTTCCACCTCTAACTCATTTCAGTCACTCAGTGCCTTCTTTATCTTTTCAAATATGTCCACAAGTACTCCATCCATATCATCTAAGGTCATATTTTCACCCTCATTCTCTAATACCCTAAAAATTTTCACCAAACTAGACACCATCCCATCCATTACATTCATATGTCAGGCTATTAGTTTTCCAAGTTCCTTTATCTTCTCCTTGTGAGGGTCCTAGGTTGTTGTGAGAGCATCATGATTTTCTTCAAGTAATGTCAGCGTCTCGGCTTGCCCAAGAGTCTCATTCTTCTTTATAGCAAGGACCTCATTTTCTTCTACCAGATTCTTTATTTTAATGATCCGCTTTAGGTCTGCATAGAAAATTCAATGCTGAGTATACCTTATTACATTCAACATTTCATGTTTTTAGTAAAAATTCATACCCAACTATTTGACGTTCTACTGTAGCATTTGTTCTCTCCTTATTAGTTGCTTCATCCTCCTTATCCTCTTTACACTCTCGTAACTGCTTCTTAATCACCAAGTGCACACAATCCTATAGAAAGTGCAAGGCTGACTGATAGGTTTGGTTGGAATGTTCACCAATATCTAGATACACATCAATAATACCATTTCCCACTTTACCACCAAATCCAAAATATTTTTTTGTTTCTCTTTATCCTTCTTCCGCCCCTCAGGTAATCATTACACTTGTCCTTTCAGGATTTGAATCTCTTCTAACAGAGTTCTTAGCATTGCTGATTTATCTATATTTGTGTTCTCTACTTTTGCTACCATTTTATTTAATGCATTACTTGCTTGTTCATCAGTATACTCTATAGGCCTCACTGTCCTGGGTGTGGTTTGGAATTTATTCTTCATTTCCCTCTTCATGCATGCATCTTCTTTTACATCAAACTCTAGATCATTAATATGAGTCTACATGCTCTAAGAGAGTTAATATCTAGTGTGAAAGGCCACTTCAGGATCCATCAATTCCCTTCCATAAAACTCCTCAGGAACCAATGTGATTTGAAACCTGGCACAAAGTATTTTTGTGGTATCTTTAATATACCCAGCATTAGGAGTCTTATGCATCTCTTCATCCTTATTCCTCCCAAAATAATTACACTTTGCAATAAACACTCCAACATCAAGTGTCAATATTTCCCCCATCTAACCTACATGTACATTATTATGCTCAATGGATGATTCACCCTTATCTTTTTCTAGCCGTGCACCTATAGCACCACTCAATACTTATTTCTCTTCAAAATCCTCTATATCATGTTGTATTTATTCATCTAGAGGATCCTCTGCATCCATAATTATAATAGCAGTCTCCTTAATGATATGTTTTTTGTCATCTGACTTTTCCCCCTTACTATCCTTAGAATATAATTATGCCTCTTGTTCTCTATCTATATCTTCATTGGACAATTTTGGGGTGATATTCTAGGTAGATGTGAGGGCACTACACCTATGCTTTGTATCATTTTACTTCTAAACACCTTTATAATTTTTTTCTCATCAATGCCCCCAACATCTGTACCTATATCCTCAACACTTGTCTCCTTTCCTAATTCTTCTTTTGTATGTGCGGGAGGAGTTACCTCTTACTTTATCTTTACTCTAACTATAGGTTTCCTCTGTGGGCCATGGTCTAGTCCGGCACTATCTTCATCCAACTCTTTTTTATCTGTGTTACACAAATTATGTTCGTCATCCTACAATGTGCCGACCATATGCTTTCATTTGGGTATTTTAGTAAGCCTTTACTCATTCTCAATGTACTTAGCATTTTCCAATTTAGGCTTAACAGAGATGTATAACTTAGTGTGACATGGTTCCTAACTACCAAAATCAGTGAATTGATACTTATATCATCTAAGATCAAGTTTTATATGTAATCATACATACCCAGATATACATATGTCTTCTAGAGCATATGATAATAATATTCTACTTTGTCTACATCAACACCCAATCACCGTGTGTTTGAAAACATGTGTACTATGGCATAGAAGTCACACATGGTGAAGGAATATGGGAGCTTAAACCAAGGGCTCCAATTTCCATCCTTCATTCCAAATCATCCTATGCAAAAAAATTTATATACAATGAACTATGCATGCTTATCCAATACTGAAGGAAGGTCCTTGGGTATTCTCCGTTCATACTCAAAGGCTTCACGCAAGTGCTTATACTAGTCTTCCATCATTTTCTTGTATGGTCTACTCGTAGATGCATCACATGTATATTTCACAAATCTGTCTGTAAGGGACTTTTTCTATTCAAGATATTTCCAAATATTCTCCTTTTGCCCATCAAGAACTTCGATTTCCATGAACACAATAAACAATAAATTAGCACCAAAACTTATATTGTGTCCATATTATGCTTCGTCAATAATAGTTTCTCCAATGAAATAGGAAAAGTTTTGTATCACTCCCTAAGTGATTTTGTTGTAATATGGAGCCATCTTTTATTTACCATGCTCCAATGCTTCTGGTTATTCAACTTGGTTAGGAGGTGTGTAACTTCTTGCATCATAGGGTAATTTTGTAACTTGAAAATATTCATCATGCACCCTCCCTTCACATAATCTAGTTTAATCCTTGTTGTCTCTATTCCCTAATCATTAGTAAGGTCATTGCTAATCTTAGTGCTCAAGCTTATTAACCATGTAAACATTTCAAAAATTTGTGCGGTAAGTCGTATTCACCACCATAAAAAATAAAAAAGGTGCTCATAGACTCGAGACATCACCCATTGTTAAAAATTCTCTAGTTTTAAAAAATATGGCATCTTATATAGATGCATAGCTCCAACATTCACCAACAACTTCTTTCTTTCCTCATCATAAACGGTGATTTCATTATTTGTCCACAAATCATATTTTACCACTAACTATTTGTCTATTTTTTCCTTGTTATACTTAGTATGATGACTGTAGTCTCTTACATATCTTTATATTATATGTGACTCCCAATCCAATCCCATTATGACACCTTCTGGGTACTGCATCTTTGAAAATCCTCTTTTAGGGGTATCCTCAACCTCTACCTCTACTTATTTTTGATTTTTTCCCCATGTGGGTTCTCTAGGTGCTTGGTTTGGTGCCATTGCAATGATAAAAATGTTATCATTCACTAAATGGGTAAGTGCACCAAGTTGGGGGACAATTAAGTGGACATCAAATCCTGAATTTTACATTAAAAACAACAAAACATCAAATTTAGTCTTCCGTGGACTTGAACCATGCCGAAAAGTAAAAACTATGTCATAAAAATGGTACCATTGCATAGGGAAGACTATTAGCTTTGTAGAAATACTAATTTTAAAGTGAATAGAAGAGGATAAATATCATTTTATAATTTTTTACTAATAGTAGGTCTTTAAGACACTTTTTCCTATGAATGTTTATGTCCACGTTTAAGACTGTAAAATTTGTTTCACTCATCAAAATGTGATAAAAATTATACCATCCCAACCGTGGTTAAATTATATACATGTTTAAAAAAAAATTATTTGATTTCAATATTTTTTTATGAAGTTATGGTGGGCAAATGGAAAGTGCTCTGTTTTCTTTATGTTTTCATACCACTTTCACGAAAAAAATCATAAAAAATAAAATATTACTGAAAAAAATACACAAATAAAATCCATCCCAAGATATATAGTGGCATATAACTTCTCACCAAAGGAAAAATATATATATCAATTTTTGGTCATCCAAATTGTGGGAAAACAAACTATAATCTTATCGGCGTTTTTTAAAAAAATACCAAGTCATTGAATTTTGAGTGTTTAATACAGCTAATATTGTCCATTTTTTACAAAAATTATTATTTTAAAAACTAGATTCTGGATGCTATGATTCATATTAATATAATTTTGTCAAATTTTGAGTGTATGTATTGATAATAATTCCTACAAGTTGATATTATGTTGTTATTTGCAATATGATGTCCATGGATGACCCTATATTTGTCAATGTTATTTCACATGAACTGATCTGGTCCTAGTATATGATTCGAGGTCCTCCAAAAAAAGAAGACACCACTGGTTTCTTTGTTCAAGCCTTCTTGGGTGCTAGCTCACATATTTTCTCCCCACATGCCTTCGCTTCGCTCAAACACACTTTTTGATGGATATTTAATCAATGCTTTGCATAAATATCTCTAGTTCATTGTCTATAATATCTCTCTTACGCACTTTCCCTTCAAATTTCTCTTCAACTTGCTCAAACACTTCATAATGAAAGGTAAAAATGTTATCACAAGCCTGCCTTTTAAAACTTTTACAAATTTTCCCATATTTATTGCTCTCCATCTACCACCATACTAATCATTAAATAGATTTTTGTTCCTTTTTCCACACTTCGTAAATAACTTTTATACACCCTAGTCGTAACATTCTGATGTGCCCACTAATTCTCGAGCACAAACCTCCTCTCACATCCCCTCAAGAGCCGAAGTACAAAACCTTTGTTCCTAATAAATAATTTTTTTGCATGTTTTTGCCTACCTCACATTACATTGTATGTTTATCCATGTACGTTTGGTCTTCATTTATGAGGAATATTTCTTCTACACCTTTAGTTCAAGAGCCTACACCATATTTCTTCTATGTATACCCATCTTCTAGAGGACATTAAATCTTGGACCATTTACCATGTATCTACTCCACCCCACACTAAAAGTATGTTTTATCCAAAATTCACCCCTCAAGGTAATTTTGATAACATGCATCAAATTCTTCAGTCCCAAGCAAGTAGATTGGTTCAAGGCCCAAAATCATGTTTTTGGGGCCCCCTCGGCTTCTCTCTAACTCTACTATCCAAGAAAAAATCCCAACGAGTCAGAAAAATGGAAAAAATGCAAAAAATAAGGTTACAATGATTGTTTTGAAGAATTTCGGGTCTAAAGGGTGTGGATCGTACTAGTGCGGGTCATACCAAGGTTCATCGTACTGTGTTCACGGGTGAAATACAAAGAAAATTGGCTAAGTCAGACATTTTTGTCCCAGGTAGTCCGCGGGACAGTTGGGATGTCAGGACGTGCAAGACGCGAAAAGGTGAAACAGCCACAGGTTATAAAAATCATCAAGTTTTTTGTTTCATGTGGTTTGGGACAGCCAGGACAAAAGTACGCATGGTACACGAGTCGGTTGAAAAGCTGCAAGATGGTCTATTGCGGGCAGTGCGGAGATTTTTGTCTGGGACAGCCGGGACAAAAGTATGCGCGGGACGCGCGGGACATGAAAAGGTGAAAAGGCCGCAAAAGGGGATAAGGGAGCCTGAATCAGCCGATGTGGGAGAATTCCTCTGGGAAAGCTGGGAAAAAATTACGTGTGGGATGCGAATTGGCTGATTTGCTGAAATAGTTGCAGCAAAGAAGAAAAGTCAACGTTTGACCCGTGAACCTCAAACGGCCATAACTTTTGACTCCCATCTCCAATTTTCACAAAATTGGACTTTCTGGAATGAGAATGACATCATCTATGCCAAAAAAGAAACATATTTGGCTCTATTTTGTGAATGCTCATTCCTATCAAATGACAGAAAACACCTGCCAGACCCAGAATAGCTACTCGCACTCAGAAAGCCATAACTTTTGCATTTCTCAATGAAATCACACAAAATTGGTACCACTAGAATTGTGGCTTTGAGCCTAACTTACAAATAAATAAATAAATTCCATATTTTATGAGAAATCAGTGGGGTTTTTTATAAAAAGTGGCCGGGTTCATAACAACATTTTATTTGGTGGTTGAGAGTGCAATTAAGAGGCATGGTCACCATTCTTTCTCTGCTGCAGCACTTGGGATAGTATGGGGAGCATTTTTCAAGTAATATACAATAATTTCACTCCATTTAATACCTCTTACAAGTGGTTGAAGGACATATTTTGGGATTTCCATTTTCCCCTTCTTCTCTCTCTTCTCATTTTCTTATAAATTAGAGTGTTGGGCTCATTATAAAGGAGAGTAGTTTTTATAGCAAAGCTCTGCCAAAATTGCTTTGTGAAGCCAATGTACTGTAAGCCCTTATTGTGGACTCCTTGCATGGTGTTCTAGGCCCTTATCTCATAACTGATTGAACTATGCATATCAGGAAGCAATAAAATATAAGTTTGTGGATGCATCTTCCCCTGCTGTGTTTTCTTGCATTCTTCTTGCCCCCTTCAACCTTCATTACAAGAATATTTTTTCTATTATTATGTTCTTGCAGGGATCCATTATCATTGTGTATGTTTTAAGTATTGTTGTGAATGCACTTTGCTAGATTATGGAGAACTGTCGTCACCCCTTCTAGTGTGCACTTTGCTTCTTTATCTCACGCATTTGAAGACTACTCTCACACCCTCCTTTTCTGGTGTATCACCGCTGTAGTGTAGGCTTTCATTTTATGCATTCTCTATCCCTGGTCCCTTGGAAATTTATATTAGAATAGTTAGTTTCCCTTGCATTAGAGTAGATGGTGGTAGGTAGTTTAGGAGCAAGAACCAACTTTCTCTAGAGGTCTATCTCAAGTAGCAAGTCCCACAACTTGGAGATTGTACCCATGTTATCCAGTCACACCGTGAGTTCAAGTATATGGACTTGTACAAACATAGGGGTGTTGCAATTCAGTGATAATAGTATGTGTGGTCCTCCATGCATGAATTCACTCGATAGTAATAAGCTATTGGTATGCAAGCGTGTTGATATAGAACAAAACATAAAACTAAATTGACAAACCATAATAAAAATTAAACGAAACACATATAAAGAAAATACATTAAAGGGAAATATAATCTAAATGGATTTGTTGTCTTATTACAAACACTAAGAAGACTTATTCATAGTAGGGATTCAGCTTACTCCCATTGAAATAACTAGGAAACCACATTTTGTCAAATGCCTACAACTGAGAAGATTCTCAATCAAGTATATATATCACCATATACATTCCCAACCATTTCAACTTCAATTTCTTAGGTTGGTGCACAAACATTGAGTCATAAAGAATAACCATCTGTCCAATCTCAAACTACTTGTTCTTAATATGCTTATTGTGTCATGCATTTTTTCTAGCCTTCTCTTTCTTATGGCTCCAAAATGTTATGGTGAACCTCTCATCCAACTACATCAGTGTATCTATACAATCTTCAAGTGATTGTTCATCATCCACTCCACCTACTTAAGCAAAACACAATGAGGGTAACATAATTTCCACCAGTAGAACAGTGTCGATTCCAAACATTGACTTAAAGGGTGTGGCTTTGTTCAAAATTTTGTAAGTTATCATGTATGACCAAATTACACTAGAGACTTTATCATCCTATTCTTTCCTTCCAACATCATATATCTCCACTGATTGACATGTAGGGAATGACACTTATGGAAAACTATTTCTTTTCTAAGCTCTTCATGCCTTTAGGTTCCACACTAGTACACAAAAACATAGCAATATCTTATAATTCAGAGGGTGCATGGTTCAATCTGAATAGATGTGAATCTAACATTGTATTTTGAATGATCTATGCATCCTTACCTGAGTTAATTCTTGGTAAATGATCTAGTCTAGAGTTTCTCTTTCTCGACTTCACCACCACAATAAATTCAAATTCCTGAAACAAGAAAATCCATTGTTATATGCACCCTTACAAAATGGGCTTATTAACCAAGTACTTAAGTGTCATGTGATCTATATAAAATATAAAAGTAAATTCCAACAAGTATTATCTAAAATTTTGCAGCACGTAAATCATGGACAATGCTTCACCCTCTATAGTTGTATAATTATTCTCAGCTAGTATCAAGTTCCTTCTTGTGAAACAAATAGGATGATCAAAATTACAATCACCAGGCTGTACTAACACCATGCCAATGGCCATGCCAGATGCATCAACATGTACATGAAATGGTTTTTCTAATGAAGGAAAGCACAACCTGGGTGCGTAAGTAAGTATTTCCTTTAATGTCTCAAACGCTAGTTGTTGTGCCTTAGCCCAATAGAATTTTCCCTTAGACTTCAATAGTTCCTTTAGGGGAACAAAAATATTTACATAACTATAAATGAATTTCCTGTAATAAGTTGTATGAACAAGAAGTCTACACACTTCACTTTTATTGTTAGGTTCTTCTAATCCCAAGATAACAAAAAGCTTGGCTAAATCTACCAAAAATCCTTCTGTATAAATAATATGCCCAAGCAAAAATACAAAACATGTCACAATGATACATTTATTAATATTTAAGGAGATTCTTAACTTTCTGCACCTTTCAAACATTAGTCTAAAATGGTGACAATGATATTTCACTAGCCCATATACAGTCCAATCATCTAAGTAAAAATGTAAATACTTGTTTATGAAGTCATCAAATGCTTGTGCAAAAATGCATGGAAAGACTACAAGCATATTCTTTAACCCAAAAGGCATAACCATGTATGCCAAACTTCCCCACATAGTAGTCAAATTTTTCTTTTCATGGTCTTCTTTAGAAATTTGCATCTGATGATAACTAGATAATCCATCAGTGAAAGAGTAAATTTCATGTTGTGTAACACCTTCCAAGATATCCTAAGTAAATGGGGTGGGAAAAGGATCTATAACCCATGCAACATTAAACTCTCTTTATTCCACATATATCCTTATCCTACCATATTTCTTGATGCTTATTACCACAGGGCTAACCCACTATGAATCCTCAATGGGCTCAATAATTCTAGATTTCAACATCTTATTAATCGTTTCCTTGACTTTGACCCATAGATTTAGATTAATCTTATAAGGCCTCTTCCTAACTAGGAGCACACGTTCATTTAATTTTATCCTCATCTCACCCAAAGACGGATTCACTCCCTTCAACTCATGATATCCTCGTAGAATTAAGTCCTATAAGTCACACAACAATTTATTAATCTTTGCCACTTCTTATTCATACTAATAATCACCAATAGTGGCTTCCTTAGGCTATGCCTATGTCCTAATGTTGACATTATTCATCTTCATAGGATTATGATAAGCACACGCCTTCTCATTAGCACTATCTAAGAGCTCGTACATATGTATATTGTGATCAACATCTAGATTATCTACTTCCTCATCATCAATCATGTAAACCAACTTACCCTTCTCTTTTTCCAACCAAGTGTGATCAATTTGTTTTCCTGTATGTATCTTATACCTCAAATCTGACCTCCAAATCTCCAAATATATCTAACAATATTTCCTCATTCTTTTCAATATCTCCTAAAGTAAGGCACTTCATAATCTGTAATGATTCATTTACTAGAGGTTTAGTAGAATAATAGTCAAAGGTCTGAATCATATCTGAGGTCATCTCCTGCTAATTAATTCATTCTCTTGTTAACTCTCCATGAACATACCATGCACACATGTAACTTATGCATCTAAAGATATGGAAGCATGGCCTACTATCCCTCCATCTAGAGTCTCTCAAACTTCTAAATGTGGTGTGAAAAAAAATCCTTTTCATGGAAATCAAATATTTGCGAAGGTACATTATTCCTTAGAAACTTATTAAAAAAGGTGATTCTCATCTATTGTCATTCCAAAATGTTGTCTCTGTGTGTAGTCTACCAGTGCATTGTTATCCAGTGTAGGGTATAAATCATCATATTTATTTTATCACCTTCATCCTTCCACTAGAACTCCATCATATTTTCCTTCACTAGTATACTGAGGTACCTAGTTCTGAGTTAAGCTCCAAAAAATGTGCATCCTAATCATGCGAGTAATTGTATTGTTAACCTTTTGTTAGACCATTTCATATGTTCCATACACCCATTTTTCACAGGAACTACTAGTTCTATCTCTTATTAATTGAGCATCATCCCACTGTATGACACCTTCCTTATATGGATCAAACACTTCAGGATCCCTAAAAATGTGTGCATATATCCTATTAAGATCCTCTTCACTTAAGGGTTTTACATAGAGTGCATTCTTCCCATCTGTCAAATGAATACTTATGTGCTCCTCCTTGTTGTCCAAAATAATATAACCTTTATTGAATCATACATCAACATTGTTTGTGTAACACCAAGGGTACCCAAGAAATGCTATAAAGCTATTTTATTTTACAAGTTCCAAGACATCAAAGTCCCTATTGAATGTGGCCCCTTGTATAGTAATAGTAGCATCCTTCAATACTCCAATGGGTGTGGTTTTAGTCTTGTTCACCATATACATCACATTCAAAGAGGGATATAATGGTGGTCTCCCCATATTATTCCATGCATCCAAAGTGAGTACAATAACTTATGCACATGTATCAATCAAAATGTTATTCAACAACCACCCATCAAAAACTACATTTAGAGTGATATGTTTATCATACTCAACATTGTGAGGAGGTAAGTTCACATACAATATTTTTCTCTCATGCTCAGATCCAATGTGTGGTATCTTCTCCCACAACCATTCCCCTAATAAAGGATTGATATTCTCCTAGCATAGCATCTTATAAACCTCCTTCAATTCATCAAAATATTTCTGAGGAAGCTTAAATTTCTTCACCTACTCCAGCTTCTGTAATTTCTCTTTCAAGCACTAAATCTCACCCTCAAAGTTTCTAATAACCTCATTTATCTCCTGATAAACCTCCTTATGATGGGAAGGATTTGTATATTTCATATTTATCACCTATTTATTTGTAAAAATAGGTTTATTCTTTGGGATATCACGAGCTTGTGTAGTCACTAACATAGGAAGAATCTCAAGATGAGGTGTAATCTTAGGTATCTAATAGTCTTCTATGGTGCACTACAATTTAATCATCCCCACACACTTATCATTATTCCTATAGTTCTTACTCATGTGCTCATATAAATCACGACATTATTAAAACTTATGATTCTTTCGGCACCATGATAAGACTGCGTTCTAAGGGTATACACGCCTATAATGATCAAGGGACTTGCATGTAAAATAGGTGGCTCGGAGGAAATCACCTATGCTCCCGCCGTGACCATGACCTATGTATCCACCTTGCTAACTTATACCTCAACCACCTCCATCAAAGCTCCCTTCATGATGTTGTCCATTCCTTCTCTTTTTAATTATTTTAAACACTAGTCTTACACATGCGAGTATCAATAGCTTCGTGAATCAGATCAATTAGTCTATAATTATTTGTATCACGAGTGTGAGACTTACAAATATTACAGTAATAGGACATATTCTTCTAGATAACATTCTATAACAATGCGCATCTACTCGAATCATGATGTAAATCATAGATTTCACAATCCACCAAAATGGTGTGCATTGATTTACAAGGGAATTTATCATTAGTGTGTCCTTTAAACCATGAAATTTGTACACCATATTCCACTATGTGTCTCATGAGTTCAATTGGATGATATTTTCTCCAACTGTTTCACCATATATGTAATATGTGCCTCTAGGAATGGGCTAATTAAAAATTCTACGCTCTAAACTACCTCAGTGCGTAGAGTTTCTTGCAAAGAGTTGTGTAGATCTATAAACATCTTATGAGAAAGTTCCCTTCTAAAAGGTGTGATCAAACCACCAAAAAACCACCATGCATTATTTCTAGGGTGAATATCATACAAAAAAATTGATTGAATTTTTTTAAATCATGAATCATATTCCCTTACGTTTTAAGTCATGCCCTACTTAATCTCTTTCGCCACAATTATTATTTACTTTTCAAACTCAGGTATATGAAACTTAACCAGGAAATCATCACACAACACGTTATAATCTACAATAGTGTGGTTTAGATCATAATTTTTATATCAAATATGTGTGTGCCCTTGCAAAGTAGCAGAAAACTAGCTTACCTTAAGTTCTGGAGTTGAAATTCCCTTAGCACGCCATGGTATGCTACATCCTTAATGCCTCTTTACTCTAGTAGGCCAAGATACATCTTGTAATAGAATTGTTGTGGCAGGTATGGACCATACCGAATAGATCCAGAAATTGTATTACCTCCAGTATTTCTGTCACCTCTATAACTACAAGATACACTAGATCCTGAGCCTTTAGATTCTCTTTATTCACCTCCTATAACAGGCACAGAACCAGAGGATAAGCTACTATGTGTTCCAACTTCTTTACTAAATTGAAATCAGTCAGTCTGTTAAGTTGTGCTAATTCTAGACATATTACACACATTTTTCACACCCACTCTCTATCCTAATCATGTGGAAAAAATTATACCACCAATCATACCACCAAGAAAAAAATATGTTTTCGCATCCATAGATGAATGCATTATCTGAAAAAAATTTGTATTCAACACAAAATGAAATCTACTTGTCATTTCACTCTCACCAAAACTAGCCTTTTTCTTGATAACAATTTTAACAACTGGAACAACAAGCACATGGGAAAGGTCGTGAGGTGGGATCAAATGTGCATCTATGGTCCTTATTCTTTATTCTTCTATAATTCTCTCCTCTGAAGATGAAGTGGATTATCTTTCATGCTTGTTTAAGCGGGGGAGATCCTGATGCTCTCATTCCACATCTTCAATGTGAGATTCAAATGCTACACCAAACATCATGCTATGAAAATCCCCTGACTCCCCAATATCACATTTCTTTGATAATTTCCTCTCCGGTGATTCATTATACTTAATCCGCCTTTCCTCTCTTTCCTTTTCTATTGTAAGGTCCACCATATTTCATCACACCTGCTCCTGCCCCTATATGTAGTGGAGGTTTATCTTGACATAGGTCGTTCTTCAAAATCTAGATTCACCAACAAGATCTTAATCACATAAGGGATAACATGAAAATATAATCGGTAGGGTTAACGCAAGAAATGAAACTCAACAATCTCAAGAAAGGAATAGGTAGAAAAAAAATTACTATAACATATAACTATGTAAAACACAATTCCAACAATGATCTATAACATGTGTCCAAATCACATCAACATCATAGAGAGTCCTTTAATCTTCTTGTGTCCAAACAATTGTTCTATGACTCCAATTCCACTTTGATTAATGTGCTACCAGCCACTCGTAAAAATATATAGGAAAACAACAAAATAACATGTCATAGAGTTAATGATATAGATGTTCTTCAACCCATGTATGAGCTTCAAAATCAAGTCCATTATTATATTTGTGAGAAAACTAGTCTTTCAAGTCCATAACCAAACTCTCAATGATGTCCAAAGTCAATTGATATGTCTTCATCATGTGAAATATTTACAACTTGCAAAGAGGTCTCGGAAACGGAACCAAAATGTAGTCTCTATTTCTTACTCATACACTAGACATGATGTCACATCACTGAGATAGATTTGAGCACTCACCCGAAGCACATAAAGGTACCAGGTCCTTCTTTTTATACCATCTTTGTCAAGATGTTAGCATGATCATTCATATATTCCTTAACAAAAAGTAAGCAGTAAAGCATAAATCATACTAGTAATCAATTCACAACCATAGTATATAATGAATCCAACTAGGATCAAGATTAGATTTACAATACAATAAATAGTTATAGAGACATCGACAATCACTATATATCCATAAAGTTACATTATATTAAGTCATAACAAAACCCATAGCTGACTACATTATAATTATCATTATAAATCCATTAGCGCAAAATCATACAAATAACATAACTTTGTAAAAATCTAGTCTGTCTAAACAAGGTAAATCAATACATATATAGGGTTTGGGTTCTTTCCCTTCACTTCCCATGCACTCTCAAAATAGTTTGTGTCCAAATAATAGCCATGAGCCACTAAAAGTAGTAAAGGAAGCATGCAAGCTTTGCCTAATAATAGATTACCTATAATTAACTTTATATCTAATCACATTATTAGCTTAGCTTTGCATGATGCTTAATATTATTCTTGTTCCTAAAATATCTGTATAAATCCTTCAATACTTCTTGTTGTTATCCAATGCATTATCTCCACTCACTCATATTCTTAGCTTGTGCATGAATAATGACTAAGTTCCAAACACCGACTTTGCTCGGTGCACCCTTATTTTGGTGAAACTATGTACCTACCTACATGACCTATTTCTACATGCCCTCTTTCTATGTTCCTATTATACTTAGGTAGTTTTTTGTCTAGTCAATAGTTGAAGTCATGGTGATGAGTGTTCCCCACTCAAACATGCCACTTTCTAAAATAAAGTTTTTGGGATAAAGTTTCCCAAAGGAGTAACATGGAAAACTGATGGTGTATAACTGACGGGATTTGATCCTTATTTCCATGAATGTTTCAACACATGTTCATGCAAGGACATGGTCATTTGAGGTCCATATAAGTTAACTGGTCAAACGATAGTTTTAGGTCTAAATAGAAGGGTTGAGTAAAATGGGCATAGATTGAGCTACAACTGGAGTTGAAGATGATTCAAGCTATGTTGGAAATAGGATTCAAATAATTTTACAGAGGTATAAGTTTTCCTCAAGATGAGGTGATTTTAAAGGGTTTACAGGTCATTATTTAGACATTAAGATTGTTGGTAGTGTAGGAAAAGCTATTTTGTGGTGCAAGATTTGAGACATTTGAAGCATGAGATGGATTGGATGATGATTTATATCACTTATAATTTGAGGAGGGATGAATTATTCATTCAATGAATTCATTTTTAATTCTTGAATGTATGTATAAATTTTTGTATCAAAAATAAGAGACAGATAACACAAGATTTATGTGGAGAAACCCAAAGGAAAAATATCCACTGGAAAAACAATGTCTGTACTGAAAATTATCATGAGTTTAACCCAACACTTCCACTTGACTCCTTGGTCATTTATAATGTCTGCAAAGCTATATCTCTTGATAATTTTATAAAATTATCATCTAGTGTGTCTTACATTCTGATCTTAGTCCTTTAATACTACACTGTACAAATGCAAATGTTGTTGATTGACAATCCTGAGAGGGATCATCCAAATAAATGTGGGTGGGTGAATCCTTTAAGATACTTCACTCTTAAATGTGAAATACCTTCACAATAAAATTTTATTATAAAAAATTTAATAATATTGGGGTGTACTGTAGTGTTAGATCCCACTTAAAATTATCACCACAACAAGGACTATGTCTTGTTCGTAGAAGATGAGTTTAAGCCTTTAAATCATAAATTATTAAGGATAATGAGTAGGAACCAAAGTAATGATATAGTGAGGTATTTTAAGAATGCATAAATTTGGTGTTAATACATATTTTACGGATTTTTATGTAGATGAAGGTCAATAATGTTCTCAAGGAGCATGTTTCAAGCCAACATGTTGGCAGAGTGTTAAAATTACATGTTATAGGTGGTAAATAAAAGATAGTACTATGATCACATTCCCTATCAAGTCATGAGATTAAATTAGTACCGTGAAGACCATACAGAGTTGTGAGGTTCCTTTAAGTCTTTTCAAGACCTCATGTTGCAAGCTCATGATAATATAAAGGGTAAAAGTGTTTCTATAGGATGCTAGTGCATTTCACTATGGTCTTGTCATGCCATTAATGATTGTAAATTTTCTAGACGCCTAATTAATAGTGGATCAAATGAAGAACAACAAGTGCAAAGTGAGCTACAATTTTTGTAGGGTTTGTGTGTGTGTGAATCCAAGTCATAGAAAACATATCCCTAAATATGGTGATATGTGGTCTTAGAAGTGCTTCTATAGGTATAAGAGTCAATCTTGACTTCAAATTACTTATGAAGGGATTTTTAGGTGAAAAAGGTGATCGTACATTTGTGTTACTGTTAAATAGGTCTAAGTGTTGTTTCCAAGTCTCCCCTTAACTTGTTTAAAGATATAAAAGGTTTATTTATTGAAGGATTTACATATTTTTTATATCAATAACAGTCAAATGTGAACTAGGATGACTCTCTCTTCAAGTTTTCATAAAGATTGAATAGGAAAAATAGACCTAGTATGAAGGATTGCTTAGTTAACAAGGATCAGTGTAAGGAGATAGAGTTTAGTAAGGTGTGTTTTCATGACATATGATCAAATCTCATCAAGGAATTTTAATGATAGTGAGTTACTATTGTACGTTGATAACATGAAGGTCTGAGATAAAATGATAGTGGCAGGGGGAGCCTAAAATTGTTGATCAAGGTGTGTACAAGCTCTAAATGATAGAAGTAGCTTGGAAGTATGTATATTGAAGATGATATATCTATATTCTAAAATATTTTGGGGTATGCATTATGTGAGATAACAAAGTTTCATCTCTATAAGGCATCTTGTTAGAATAATATGACTTCCATCGACCGTAAATGAGCCTTAGGTCTGAGCCTAAATCTTTGAGGTGATTTCTAGCCAAGATAACAATGTTATTAGCTCAATTTTGTGCTTGTGGGCTAGATATGGTGATCTTAAGTACATGGGGATCATGTTTTTGACAAGAAAAGGTATGAATGTTATCTTCTAGTGTGACAAATTTTGTTGAAATATCTCTAAAAAACTTTTTTAGGGCTATATGTCTTAATATTGTTATGGCGAGTAAGAATTTTATTAGTAAAGCTTATTGTAAGTCTAGAGAAGTTGGATTATGGTTAGTAGAGATAAATTGATAGGTTGTATGCTCTTCTCTGACATTGTGAGCATGTTTAAGGTATGAATGTCTCAGGTTATACCCTCACACTGTGTTCCATGAAGGAAAAAAATAGGGTAGAGGTGAAATATTACTTGTTTTGCATGCCTAGAAGATGGATAATAGTGTTTTTGATTCCAAAAAAGGTATGATTTTTTCTTTTATGTTGATTAATGATGTTCAAATGTTGTGTATTATCATCCCAGGTAGAGAGCATGGTGATTGTATACTTCCAATGAAGGTAAAAGTCATTTATTTTGAAAAAATCAAGGAATTGAGCTAGTAAGAGACCTTTGGTTGATGTTTCCAACCAAATCATGATATTATGAAGCTGAATAAGGTAAAGAATTTTCTAATACAGGTATTCCTTTTTTTTCAATGTAAAAATGGGGAGACATTCAAGGTGGTTTCCATCGATTACAATGGGGGAGATTATTGGCATGCGGTCATATTAGGTGTTTTCGTTGATGCAAAACTGAATTAATGAAAAATTAGATACTCGAATAAGGTCATTTGATGATGAATATGATTCTACCATTACAATTCAGATGTATACTTGATTATTTAGTGAGATTCAATGAATATTTCTTGCTCTTGCAAGCCTATTCAGGTGCCTACGTGATTTTGTATGAAAGTATGAGCTTCTTGGATATTTGAGAAGCATGTTGACATGATGGATAATAGGTTTGGAGGGTCCTTGGAAATCACAAAAATGGCATGGTGAAGATATAAGTATTTGGCTATGTTATAGGTGCTCATTAGGAGAAGGTATGGTAGTTTGGATGCATGAAATTGTGGTTTGGAGCAATATGAGCTAATGGAAGAATTCATTCAAGTGCATCATGGAATGTAAGGTATGTTTGGATCATTTGCAAAGGATTTATGATCAGTTATTGCATTATTTCAATTGACCCTAGTTTTTACATTGGGGAACATGCATGTAAGTAAAGGTAAATCTTAATGACTGGAGTTATTGAAGTGTGGATTTGAAATTATGATAATTGGAGATGTTACATGGATGTTTTATAGTTCTTAGAGAAACAATTATTGTTGCTAAGATGTTGATTTTGAAAAACATGATAGCTTATGTGATACAAGGTTATGAACAAGTCAAAATAAAAAATGAATCTTAACTTTTGATGCTCATTGTGAATTGTGTGCTTTGTATGGGAACTTTTAGATTTCAAGGATACTTCTATGATGAGCTTATAAGGTTTAAAAAAAAACCAGGTCAATTGATTGTCATTTTTTTATGAATGAGTTTTAAGAAGATAAATTGGTCTAAAAACCTAGTTAAACCCTTACTAGGAGCCTTTTATAGAAAGAGAGGTATAGATACCAAATTTTGATTTCTTCATTTAAATTTATGAGTGGATGTTATAGAGGATTACCTTGGATTTCTATAAATATATGGTTGATGTAATATCTATTTCTTAATCAAACCATAGATGTGTAAGCACATCACTTAGATAGATCTAAGCACTCACCCAAAGTGTGCAAAGGTACCGGGTCCCTCTTTTTATATAATATTTTTTAATATTTTAGCATGATCATTCATATATTCCATAACTAGAATTAAGTAGTAAGAATAAAGCATAACATTAATCAGTTTACAACCATATTGCATAATGAATCAAAACAACATCAAGATCAGATTTACCATACAATAACCAGTAACAGAGACATCAAATATCAATATCCATCTAGAAATATCCATTATATTAAGTCATAAAATACATATAGCTGAATACATTATAATTATCATTATAAATCCATGTGTGCAAAATCATACGAGCAACATAACTATGTAACAATCTAGTGTATATAAATCATGAAAATCAATACATATATATAAGGGGTGGGGAATTTCACTTCACCTCCCATGCACTCTGAAAAAAGGTTGCATGTTTAGAATAACCATGGACCACTACAAAAGCAACTAAGGAAGTATGCATACTTCTCCTAATAATAGATTACCTATAATTAATTATAGATATAATAATATTATTATCTTAGCTTTGCATGACACTTGAGATTCTTCTTGTTCCTAAAATAGATTTACATATACTTTAAGTCTTCTTGTTCTTATACAATGAATGTTCTTTACTCAATCCTATTCTAAGCCAGTGCATGAAAAATTGCTATGGTCAAAACTATGAATTTCTTGAGCACATCCTTCTTCTGCTGAACTTCCACATGTACCTACATACCCTCTTTCTATTCACCCTATTTTAATGTTCCTATGATACTTATGCAGTATTATGTGCATTCGTCAATACCTCACACTAGCTTCATTGCCACCCTTGGTAATGGGTAATCATGCCTTATCTCTCCAAGAATAAATAATAATTAATAAAATAATTACTATACACAATGAATGAAAATATACCAAAAAAAATCTAGGGGCTCTATTCCTCTAAAGGAATAAGTCACTCATAGCATTCATTCTTGATTTCCACCTTTAACTAAATCCAATCACTGAGTGCCTTTTGTGTCTTTTCACAGATGTCTACAAGTATTGCATCCATCTCATAAAAGGTCATATTTCCACCCTTATTTTGTAATACCCTAAGAACATTCATAAAACTAGAAACCATCCCATCCATTACATCCATATGTTGGGCTATCAATTTTCCAAGTTCCTTTATCTTCTCCTTGTGAGGTTCTTGGGCTGCTGTGAGCACATCATGCTTTTCTGTCACTAATTTCACCCTCTCCTCATGCACAAGAGTATCATTATTATTTGTATAAAGGATCTCATTTTCTTCTACCCGTGTCCTTTTTTAATTACGGGCTCTGGTTCTACACACAAATTCAATGCCGAGTCTTCCTTCTCCATTTCATCCTTTAATGTTTCTAGTAAATAGTTATAACTAGATATTCAGTGCGCTATTATAGCCTTTGTTCTCTCCTTATTAGATTTTTCATCCTCCTTATCCTCTTTGTGCTCTCCTAACTACTTCTTAATCAGAAAGTACACATAGTATTGTAATATGGACAAGGATGACTGATAGGTTTTCTGGGTCTTTTCATCAATATTTGGGTACACATCGATAATATAATTTCTAATTTCTACCGCAAAATCCATAATATTTTTTTTTATCTCACTTTATCCTTATTTTTACCAATAGAAAACCATTCCACTTTCTCTTTCAGGATCTTATTCTTCTCCAAAATATTTCTTAGCATGGCCGATTTATCTATATTCATGCGTGTTACTTTAACTATCTTTTTTTCAATGCATTACTCACTTATTCATCAGTAAAATGTTTAGGCCTCACCATCCAGTGCGTGACGTGGGATATATTCTTAATAATGCATGTGTATTCTATTACATCAAATTCAGGATGATAAATATGAGTGTGCATGATCTAAGAGTTGTTTTTTGGTGTGCAAGTTGGCTGCTTCAGGTTCCATTAGTTCCCATCCATAAAGCACCTTAGGATCTAATGTGATTTGAAACCTAGAACAAAGGATTTTTTTGGGGTCATTAATATACCAAAAAGTGGGAGTCTTATACATCTCTCCATATTTATTCCTCCCAGAACAATGACCCTTCAGAATGTACATTCTACCATCAAGTGTAAGTCCTTCCCCCTTTCTCACCCGCATGTGTACTACTAGGCCCACTGGATATTTCACCCTTATATTTGTCTGACCATGCAGCTATAGTGCCATTCAATGCTTCACACTCTTTAAATGCCTCTATATCATGTTGTGTATCTTAATCTTGAGGTTCCGCTGCATACACATTTATAGAAGGAGTCTCGTTAATGATATGTGAATTCTCATTTTACTTTTCCTCCTCACTATCCTTACTAGGAATATACTTATGTCTATTATTCTCTAGCTATATCTTTATTGGGGAGTTTTGGGGTGATATTCTAGGTGGCTGTGAGGGCCCCACACCTATGCTTTTTGGCCTTGTCCTTCTCAACACCCTTCTGAATTATTTCTCTTGAGTGGCCCCAATAGCCATCCCTGTCTCTTTAACACTTGTATCCTTTCCTCATTATTTTTCTTTCTACATGGGAGGATTTTTCTTGTGTGCTATATTTACTCCAATTGTAGGCTACCTACCTATTCCATGGTCTAATTTAGCATTATATTCATGTAACTCTTATCAATCTATGTGGTGTTGATTTGGATATTCATCCTAGAATGTGCCCACCGTATGATTTCCATTTGGTAGTTAAGGAAGCTTGCACTTATTCACATTGTATTTACCTTATTTAAATTCAGGCTTAAGGTAGATGTATACCTTCATTGCACCAAGGTTACCAACTACCAAACTCATTGAATTAAAACTTATATCATTTGAGATCGATTTTTTTATGTAAGAAAACATACCTAGACATACATATGTTTTTTGGAGCATATGATAGTCATTGTCTACTTTTACTAATCAAAACCCAATCCGCACACATCTAAAAACTTGTGTACCAAGGCCTATAAATAACACGTGGTGAAGGCATATGGGATCTTGCATCGAGGGCCTCACTTTCCATTCTTCATTCCAAATCTTTCTACGTAAAAATATTGATATACAGTGAATTGGGCATGCTTATCCAATACATAAGGAAGGTCCTTGTGTATTCTCCATTCATCCTCAAAGGCTTCATGCAAGTGCTTATAAAAGAGTTCCAACCTTTTCTTATATATTCTACTTGTATATCCATCACATGTATATTTTGCAAATCTATCTGCAAGGGAGTTTTTCTCTTTGGGATATTGCAAAATATTTTCCTTTTGCCCATCGGGCACCCCAATTTCCACAAACACAATAAGCAATAAAATTAAACCAATATTTATCTTGTCTCCATGGTGTGATTCTTCAATAATAGTCTCAATACTGAAATAAGAAAAGTTATATATCACTTCCTAAGTCATTTTTATGCAATACGGAACTATCTTTTATTTACCTGGCTCTAACATTGCTGGTTATTCATTTTGGCGAGGAGGTGTGCAACTACGTGAATCACATGGTACTTTTCTAACTTGACAATATCCAACAGTCAACCTTTTTTTACATAAGCTAGACCAATCCTTTTCTCTACGCCTTCATCATCAGTAAGGTTACTGTTAATCTCAGTGCCAAAGATTCTAAACTTTGTCAACCATTCAATAAGGGGCACACTAAGTCATATTCACCACCCTAAAAAATAAAATAAATCCTCATGGACTCGGGACATCAACCATTGATAAAAATTCTATGGTTTCCCAAAATATGGCAGCACATATAGTTGTATAACTCTAACATTCACCAACAAAGTTTTTCCTGCATCATCATAAAAATTTATGTCATTCTCTATCCGCAAATGTGTTTTTACCACCAATTATTTGTCCAAATCATCCCTATTGTCCTTAGTATGATAATTTTAGTCTCTTAATTTTATTCATCTTACATGTGACTCCAAATCCAATCATAATATGACACATTCTTGGTACTGCATCTCTAAAAATATACTTTCGGGGGTATCCTCCACCTCTACCTCTACTTAATTTTTTCTTACTTCTCCTTGTGGTTTTTCCAGGTGATTCTTTTGTTTCCATTGCAATCATAAAAATGTGTTATTTCTCTAGAATTAAGTTCCGCAACTTAAAAATTGCATACCCTAGCTTCACCTCGAACTCTAGCTCATAGATTTTCTTCCCACATGCCTTTGCTTTGCTCAAACACCCTCTTTGATGAAAATCTAACCAATGCTATGTAAAAATATATCTAGTTCAATGTCTATACTATCTTTCTAATGCACTTTACCACACAACTCGTTCTTCAACTTTCTCTTCAAATCAGTAAAAAACTTCACAATATGAGATAAAAAAAATATCGTTAGCCCACATTTTAAAACTTCAACAATTTTCCTTATATTTTTACTTCCATCTACCACCATACTCAGCATTAAATAGAGCTTGGTTCCTTTTTCCATGCTTTGAAAATAAATTTTCTGAGCCTCTATATTAACCTTCTGGCACCGTGCCCACTACTTCTTATCCATAAACCTCCTCTTGCATGTCTTAATGTGCCAAAGTATAAAACCTTGGTGCTTAATACAAATTGGTTTCCTATGTTTCTTCTTACCTCGCATTACACTATGCCTCTATCCATCTATGCATGGTCTTCATTTATGAGAATTTTTTTTTGATATGCACCTTTATTTCAAGCATTTGCACCGATTTCTTCTACGCATACCCATCTTCTATAGGATATTCAGTATGGGACCATTTATCATGTATCTGCTCCTCCCCACACTAAAAATTAGGTGCATTCCTTTGTGCATGAATGCACTCAATAGTAATCAACTACTGGCATGTAATTTCACTTATTTTAACAAAACTAAAAACTAAATTAATAGAACATATAAATGATTAAAGGAAACACATATAAATAAAATGCATTAAAGGGAAATATAATCTAAATTCCACTCTTGCCTTACTAAAACCACTACCAAGACTTATTCATAGTAGGGCTTCAACCTACTCCCATTTATATAACCATACAACAACATTTTGTCGAATTCCTATAACTAAGAAGCTCCTAAATCAAGTATATAGGTCACCACATACGGTCCCAACCATTGTGTTGGTATCCAAATTGATTCTCCCTTGGAAGATGAGAAACATCATAGAATTAACAAGATACTTAGAGACGGATGAATCATGGTATAATTCATTTTGTAGCCAAGGAGATGATTCAGCTGACTCTTTGTCACTCAGGCGTTGGAGAAATGGATAACACCTTCATTGAGGATTTGATCTATCCTCACTGCTTTAGGTCGTGCCTTTCAACCGGTGTGAGAGGAACCATTTTGCAACCTCTGTTGTTGAAGAACATGAAGAGATACTTCTTTGCATAATTTTTAGGGGAACCTTGAGAAAATATGATCAATACGCCACAATTTAACTCTCACGAGTTGTCACTTCTAAGAAATGGAGATATTTTATGAACAAGGTTTGGGTTACTAAAGAAACTTAAAACCTACTTGCTTCTATATATTTTGGCTGTAGAAGTTCATTTGTGGATACACAACACAAACCGGGGTACCTTAGGTAGGATTCATGGTTATTTGAAATTTTTGGTGGGGAATTAAGAAAGATGAAGTTGATTTCACTAGATCTTTGAGAACCTTTACAACAATTGAAGAAATTAAGAACATAAAGCTTTAGAATAGCCAAAATATTACTTCAACTAGAAGGTGTACATCAATGGAGGCACAAATCTGCACATTTTCACACAATCTTTAAGAATTCAACACGAAGGCTTGAGCTAAAGACTCAATTAAACATTAACAACACCTAGTTCATCACGACTAAGATACACTCATAAGCTTACAAACAATTTTTATCAACAAAATGACAGTAAAGTGATTTTAAATAGTTTATTTCATTACAGGATGAACGCTCTTCTCATAATTAAATTTTAAATTCCACTATACTAACACATGGACAAGATCTTGTGTGATTCAGAGGGATTTTAACATAATATTGCAACAGGAATATCAAAACCATTTGAATATATTCTGAAATAAAAGCAGATACAATTTTTCCCAAGATCAACATAGATTAATTCGAGATCTATTTGATTTATCAGCAGGGGAAATTTTCTTGAACAATCTTAGAGTTTGTCGATGGTTGTACACTTGCAACTAGCCTGACGTGATCAAATGTAAAACACAAGAGATTAATAGGTTTCTTAGATGGTCTCTCAGAAAGATGGGCTTTCTCAAAATTTCTCGTAAAAATTAACCCCCGATAATTTGCAAGAGTATTGTCATTGCATTTGTACATTTCATTCGCTCACTCATCCCAAATTTTCCTCCCAAAAAGAAGAATGTTCAAGGGATCCTTTGTTTGTTACATGTCTTTCCTAGAAAGAGATGTTTAACAAATTTTCACCCAAAGATACCAGGTGGAAAAATCATGAATTGATCATGTTTCTCAGACCCTCAACCATCATTGGGATGCCATGCCATAACTTTTTGACAGTCCTTTTAATAATTATTTTATCCTGTCGTGTGATAAATCCCCTTTTTAATCATTTGCAGGCTGCTCCATATGGCTGGATATGACAAGCAATGCTTTTCACCATTGAGAATACACCTTGAGAAATGAGTGCCCTCGCATGGATTCCTTCATTTATGCCTCTCAAAAATGAGTTTCATTTCATGGATTATACCACATATCTGCACTATGATTCTGAGTCATCCAAGTGCAAAGAGGAGCCAGTGTAAACCTCCACATGTTTCCTTGGCGCAACTACAAAGGGGAAGTCAAGAGGCAGGTTCCCAAATGAGTGTGGGCTTTCCACGTGTTTAGAACCCTAAAGAAAATTATCAGTTTATGAAACGTTAGAGTATGGGAAGGCCAAACGGAAGCTTCCACATGTCTATTCGGTGCATTTTCGATATGGCATCCAAAAGTGAATACCCTAAACAAGTGCGAGCTCACCACGTGTATCAACTCAGAAAATTTATTGAAAGAGTTTCAGGACCAGCGGAAGGTGCCACATGCCTAGGGTCTAAGAAAGTTTAATTGGCCATTGAAATACACCATTAGAATCGTCCACGTGTCTCTTCGTCACTTTTTGGTATGAATCTCAAAAGAAGGACTCTAAAAAAAGCGTGGGCCTTCCACATGTCTAGGGTCTGACAAAGTTGCACCAGACACTTGAAAAAGTCTAAGTATGGGAAGATCCTACGGAAACCTCCATGTGTCCCTTCGGTGCTCTTTCAAAAGTAAAGTTCAGGGGTAGGTCCCCAAACATGCGTGGGCCTTCCACTTTTCCTAGGCCTTAGAAAGTTACTTGAGAAGTATAAGTATAGAGAGGATCTAGAGGAAGATTCCACATGTCTCCTTTGTGCAATTGTAAAGGTAGGACCATGAGGCAGATCCTCAAATCAGCGCAGGCCTTCCACGTGTCCATGGTCTGACAAAGCTACATCAGCTGCTTGAAGAAAAGGCTAAGTATGGGCAGGGCTAGTGAAAACCTCCACATGTCTTCTTGGTACAACTCCAAAGGTCAAACCGAGAGGAAAATCCTCAAATGATCACAGGCCCTCCATGTGTAAAATAATTGAATTGAAGTGGATCAAAAAACTTCAAAATGCTCTGATGGCTCACCTCTCCACTTCTAACTTTTGGTGTGGGCCCCAACAAAGTCACAAGTTACTTTTATACCTTTATTTCATTTGAAAACAGACCTTAAAAACTCCAAATTTCTCCACTAACCCCCTTCCTCGCTTCAATATAGGGAGAAAGAGAAAAATTCATACCATGAAGGCTAAGAAATTTTGAACAAATAGGGAGAGATTAAATTGAGCACCAACATCAGCTTCGACTCAGGGATGAGCACTCCCTGTGAGTTCCGCAAGAATAATAGACCATGTTCAAAAAACTAATTGGGCATCGGAGTTAAGAAAAAGCTTTTAGAGTAGAACAAAAATAACAATTCCCCTAAGGATGAACCGAGAAATGAACAAAAAAATTTCACCAGGGACTAGGAAAAAATGAAATAGAAGAACACGAAAATAGTGAAAAAACAAAATACCATACACTGCAACAATGTGCACCATGATTCAAGGAAAACAATCAAGGAAAATTTTCAAGTTCCTTCGATTCTAGATATGACCATGCTAAGTAGTTCTGATACATGTTTAACAACTGGTCATATGATTGTTTATCTTTTCCATCCAAGTTGTTATCTAACCACATTCTTTTAGGCTTATCCTTTGTGCTTAGGTCAATTTTTTTAACATCTCTAGAGGCTACACCAAACATCAAAGTACCAGGAAATTAAATCTTCTTAGGATATCTATATTGATCAACTTAATACTCCTTCAAAACAACATAGCTCACAGAGTTATCAACATCAATGTCTGTGTGCAATACTTCATAAGAAGCATTGTTTGGGTCCTCAATTAAATATAACATTTTATTTTCATCATATAAATTTACAAGGATGCCCTCAATTAGTGTGGTTGACTAATACATGTCCGTTTGCACACTTCCACCCACACTAGCTACCCACTTTATAGATAATAACATCCCCCATTTAGTAGGACAATCCACAATTACTACATTCAAAGTTAAGTACTTGCTTGGATAAGCTACCAATTGCACTACTAAGCCTTTGACGCACCAAAATATTTGACACCTCTCTTGAATCTATGGTAGTACATTTCCCATAAGCCGTTATTACTTTGATATTTAACTCATTCATGACCTCAAGAGGCATTACATTACATGAGGCTCCTGAATCAAACATTGAATTATGTAATAGCCTATCGTTAATAATTAAAGTAGTAAAAAATGGATACACATTCAGTGGAGACTCAACCACAGAAGTTCCAAAATAAACCTCAGGAGGTTCACCCAATTCCTCCAATGCTTGTGGTTTTTGTAATTCTGTAATGGCAGGAGGAACCTCTATGTTGTTTACATTTTTACCCTAGGTGACCTCTTCTTCTTTAAGCCCCAAATAATCAAACACCCTCTTCTTATGCTCAGGGATTCTAAGAAATTCAACAATAGGAACCATAATCTTGATCTAACTCAAGATTTGGGCTATGTCGTAAGGAACATATTCAAGTAAGGTAGTATTAGGAGGAAGGTTTATAAATTCATTTGATGGCATGGGATTTTTCACAGTCTAAGCATGGGGAGGAACACAAGTTCTATTTAGGGTGACAAATCCTTTTCCAGATGCATCTTTTTTAGGGGATTCCTTAGGATTCTAGTAAGAACTAGAATTTTTTTGTTTGGCCTATGGACCTACCCCTTTGGTAAAATTACTCTTGTATTATATTCTTTTTCATGGTTAACTACTACATTCATTAACAATTTCCTGCCCTCTTCTAAAGGAATTCCTCCATCATAATTTTTAATCATTAATGCCCTTAAGTACTCAAAATCATTATTAGGCAACTCAAAATCTTGTACCATATCAATTTCGAAATTATAAGTGGGAGGAAGAGGTAATACTTGGTGAATGCAATCCCAGAAATCAATAGCATTTATGGCACTTATCAACTCAGTTGAGGTTGCTCCCTGCTATAAACTTGTAGAGAAATCCATCATGCATACATCATCATATGTCTCATCATCATCAGCTTCCTCAACTTCTTTTTCTTTGTCACATGGGGAATGGGGAAAGAAACATCTATCACACCACTCCATATCATGGACCTCTTCCACAATAGCAACTTTGACAGCTAAAGGATTACGCACCAATCTATTTTCCTAGGGTTTGGGATGTCTATTTCTTGATCCCATGGGCCCTTTACTCCTGTCACCTAATCTATGATCACCTCTGGGATGATTTCCAAATATTTTTTGACCTTGTGGCTTGTGTTGACCTTGGGAACCTTGTCCAATCCCCTTCTCTACTCTGACAAGTTTATAGGATATTTCCTTCATAGCTACGGCCAATGTTTTTACAACCTCTTCTAGATCCACAGACTTACATAACTAAGGTTTCTCTAGATTGATCAACTTGATACATGTTATCCCAAATTTTCCCCTCGAAAAATTTAGTCAAGACAACTCTTGCACATAAGGAAATTATGAAGGAAACGAATCAGAACCATGAGCTCACATTCCAGGACGACAAACAATGTTATAGGAAGACTCTAAAATGGAGTGGCAGGGCATGCAAAGGATCAAATGACTTTGTGTAGTATTGAATAGCAAGTAGAGAGAGCCACGTGTCTTATCAACACTTCTGCAAAGATGAATCCATAAAAGGAGGCTCAAACAAGCCCCACATCTCCATGTGTCCCAGGTCAAAGAGGGTCGTTGAGGTAAAAGTTGATTTTTTGGCCCTTGTTTTTTCAAAAGGGGTAAAAGTTGTAAAATTGACCACAAATCTGCCCAAGGGAAAAAATCAGTGTTTGAGCCTGAGTCAAGCCAAAGCGGGGAGTCGAAGGAAACAGAGAAAAATTTCATTTTGAAAAAAGGCACAAAGGAAAGAATTGAAATGCATCCCCCTTGCCCACCAAAGGATGCCACGTGTACCATATCAAAAGGGGGCCCATTTTTCAAGCTATTTTCCTGCCCATTTATATGGACCCAATAGAAACTTTGAAGGGGCATATCTTATGACTCAGGGCTTGAAATATTAAGAATTTGACACCATTGGAAATGTCTTGACATCCTCTACGCCATGGAAAGATAAAAATCATTTTTTTGGGCCCTAATAGGTAAAAATGGAGAAAAATTCTTTGGGCCTTTAATGCAGGATCTTCTTTCTTGTCAACTACCAAATCCAATTCGATTTGATCCGATCAGGAACCAAAAGTGACATATTATGGGATGATTTGTAGAAGGCATTGATATTTAATGGTTGAGATTTCAAAATGGGGTTTAATGTGTATATCATGGTGGTTGGAACATGATTCGAATTTTCCCTCTTCTTCCTCTCTATTCTTCTATATATTGTAACACTTCTCATTTTTGAAAGAGAGACATTCTGGGCATAGAGAAACGCTGTCAAATTTATTTCTTGACACCATTTTTGAGCAGTAAACCTTCTCCTATGCCTGGAAAATGTATTTGTGCCTCTATTCCAGAAATGTAATGGTCTGTGCACCTTCTAGACCAATAAAAACATGTTTTTGTGGTGTTCTTCAACCCATTAAATCGTGCCTTTCCCTTCTAGATTTATTTTTCTGTGCATGTATTTCACAGTTGTATGTGTAGGATGTTGTGTTTCATGGAGTTAATGATGAATTTGAAGATCTGGGCCATGTTACTTCTATCTGACCTCCCTCATCTCCATTTTTTTTATTTCTTTCTACCTCAACAGAATATCTCACTGTCTTTGCTAGTGTATCACCGCTTTAGTGTAGGCTCTTTTTTCCCTCTTTCTCTCTCCTTGGTTCCTTGGAATGGTTAGATAAGGTTAGATTTATTTGTCCTGCACTGGAGTAGCTCATGGCAAGTAGTTTAGTTAGAGGAACTAGCCTTCTCTAGGGAGCTTTCCCACTTTTGTAAGGTACCACACCTTGCAGAAAGTTCAATGTTATGCAATCACACCGGATGATTCTATCTTAGAAAAGTATATTTTTAAAACTCATTTGGGGGTGCGGTGATTTTGCACTAACAATTTTGGCATGCCCGGTGATACCAAGAGGTATTAATTTCATTTTATCAAGTTGATGTGTTCTTGGTGAGATTCAGCCTTTTGAGGCACATGCAAGCACATATGGTGACTCCATCTTGTCAAAAACCCATTCTCTAAGTTACAGACCTTTTCCATTCATTTCCACTCATTTCATCCATTTTCTTCTTCAATCTCTTTCATTTTATCCCATTCCATGAGGTTGTGAAATCATGACTTCATTCCCTTCATTGAACTCACACTTACAACAATGTAATCCACCTCTAATGCATTTCCCAACTCCTCCAAATCAGCACTATGATCAAATCAAGGACCATTATTCCTACCCATATGATCAGAGTGAAATTCAGTTTGGCCATGGAGCTTATCAAGAACAAGGGGATGCATACAATAGTGTGTTGGTTGGATATTTTTTTAGGTCAAATATGAGGTTCAACCATAGTACACGGGATCAAATCCATCCTCAAAGACAGGTGAGGCAACATGTTTATTACTGATCTAAAACACAATAAAAATAATATGTACAATATTCACACTATTCTAACCATTGGCGTTGGGATACAATCCTAAAATCCATATCAACACAAGATGGAGATGTTACGGTTTTAGAAATAGAATGGATTAAAAAGGAAACTATTATAGATGAAACAAAGTGGGAAGGGAATTAGAGGAACATATTTTCTTCCAAGAAAACATAGATCAAGAAATATTTATAAGAGTTTTAGATAATGGGTGTAATATTTGAAATGATTAAAATAATCAAGAACACTAAACAAAGAATAGCTTAAGATTTTGGACGTAAAAACAATCTCTCAAGATAGATGAATCCCACAAAAAAATGTTTACAAAATAACACCTGTTTCTATTCCTCAATGATTAAAAGAAAATATAAAGTTTTTATTCTTCTTCACAATAGCTCTCAATATTCTAAAAATATCTTCCCCTTGGAATGCAAAAGCATCCCTTATTTATAATAGAAAGAGAAAAGAGAAAATAGGATAAATCCTAGAAAATAGTCATTTAACGAGAATCCTATTTTTATTGACTCTCACGCAGGAGAACAAATCAAAATTTGCTTCCTATGTGACAAAAATAAAATGAAAAATACATAGCAATCTTTGGATGGAAATGACATGAAACATTATGCTTATTCTATTTCATTGTCCTTGTCTTCCTCCAACAAAGCCTACTTGTGTTAAAATCCCTATATTTTTTGTATTATTCCCTATATCTTAGCTTCATCTGGCACATTAGAATAGTCGCTTAGAAATTCGCAAGTTTCCTGAGTGTCACTTGCATTGCTAGGAAGTTTATTCAATATCTTATTGAGTTTCGTTAGTGATTCTAAAAAATTCTCAATCCTGATGAACTTATCAATGGTTGTCAGATCAAAGATGGAATCTGGTTCATGCTGGATTGATTCATGAATTTTTTTTATAGAATTCATCAGCAGGTAGAATATTTGAGCTTTCATCCAACAATTTGGTGAAGATCCTGGACAATTCTTCTTCTATGTTGTTTGTGGCTTCAACCAACTGTTCTCTAGATTCCCTTAACTTGTTACATGCCTAACTAATAATATTTATCCTAAATCTGATGGCTTTGGCTAGCTTTAAGTGCTTATCCCCATGTGGAATGATTCCCTCTTCCATCAAGATATAGGATGAAACCTATTTTAATGTAATGAGAGCCTCAAAAGATAACTCAAGGTTCCTAAATTCCTGTGAAAATTCATCATCCATTTTGTCATCATCTTTCTTTATTTCCTCCAAGGATTTATAAACCTCCACTGTGTCATCAATGACATCATTTCCTTCTAGGAGTAGCCTCTGAATCCATTCATCAACTCTTCACCCCTTCTCATTGATCTTTTCAATCCTAGGTACCGATGAAAAAATTGAACCTGATCAGAGTAGGACTAGAAAATGACGGTGTTGACTAAGAAGGATTTGAGAGCTTGAACATTACCTCCATAAATTGTTCAACTTTCTCCTTTATCTCATCTCTGCTCACCATCCTTTCCTTCAACTTCTGGCACAACACATTCATGGCATCTTGCACATCCTGTTGTGCTCCTTCTATTGTTACCTTTCCTATATGAACCCTTTTGATTCTATAATTAGTGACCATTATATCCTCTATTTTGTTGGTCGCAGGAGTGACAATCTCTACAACTCATACCCTGAGGCATCCACTAAAAACCTTGATACTGTTTTGGGTTTCTTGGTAGATTTGGCAAGAGAGACCTTAAGGGAACTGAAGTCAAGGGCTGGTAGAGGAACTATAACCTTTCTCTTCCTTGGGATCTTATCAATTAACCATTGAGGTACAGTGGAAGAAGTTTCTCTTATTGAAGGTGTTATGGTTATATCTACAGGTGGAGGAAGGTTTACTTGTGGAGTAGTGATGACTGCAAGTGTGGTGACTGTGGGGATAGACTCAGTGAATGAAGGTATAGAAGGAGGGGGCATATATATGGCCATATTAGGTCCAACTAAGAGAGCTGAGAGGTCATAGAAGATTCTAGCCATGGCTGATGAAAGTGACGAAGATATACGAGGTGAGGAATATTGGGAAGGAGGAGGTTAAGATTCTAAAGTCAAAGGTTGAGAAGAAAGAGAGAGACTTATCTCTGATGAGAAATCAGGAAAAGGAAAAACAATAGGTTGACCAACCTCATCTTTTGAAGGAAGTTTTCCTTGTTGTTGTGGAGGAGGTGAATCCAGTACCTCAATTGTTTGTGAAGGAGTGGCAGATGATGTGGCTCCTTACTTTTCTCCTTTTCTGACAAACTTAAATTTTATCTACCTCTTCGTAGCACTTTTATCCTCTTCCCTCTCTTCCTTGGAGGGCTCCACTTCTAAAGTGGATTTTTTTGAAAATATATTTTCCTTATAACTCATTCCCCAAGAGATGAGTAATGTCTTGGTACAAACAAGATTTTGGGCAGCTCTTTCAATGATAGAAGCTTTTTCAGGAGCAGACCAATCAATGGCTAGGAATACATCTTGGTCTCCATCTAATTGTTCGTACCTAGTGCCCAAGACCATTTCATTGTCCATGGTGCCTTCGGGGATATCATATAGATCTAACATCTGAATTTCTTCAAGCGTCAGTCTACTATTTTATTTTCATCAGATGGAAACTTCATCTCGAAGATCAACCCAAATGTCTTCCACATTAGGCACATGCATATATAAGGTTCCATATGACTTGAGGACTCCTTCGATGTCAAATCCCTCCCTGAGCTTCATATGTTTCTTCAATATGTGCTAAATCTCATACACCATATTCTTGGCCTTAACCACTATAGAGCATGTATACCTTCCAATGGAAATAGGGAATGAGATGCCAGCTTTGTGCATGCTTTGTTGGAATTTGTGTAAATCAAACAGTTGTCTGACTAACTCCATAAGGATTCGTTTGTCACCTGGTCAACCTGGGAAAATGGAAAGGGTTACCATAGAACCTTACTACCCGAAGATAAGTAAACTAATTGAATTGTAAGAAGATGCAACCCCATTTTGACACTTCATCCCATGCTTCATCAAAAACCTTCTTTCCCTTAGATTAGGATACAACCTACAAATGTTTTCATAGAAGAAGTCATCATTCACTCTTGTATATTGGTCTTCAAACCCTTTTATTGTTAGCTAAGGGAAGTACCAATATATGTGTTCCATTGCTCGGTTCCCTTCACATCTAGCCCTAGGTAGTTTCTCATGCCTACTATCGCATAGGTGACGTATGAAATCATGTAAAACTTACCAGTAGACAACACTATTTTCATTTGGAAGTCTATCTCGTCACTTATTAGGGTACCCCAATCAATCCCTTGGTCATTCTTCTTTATGATGACCATGAACTGGTACATCCACCCTTGGAAATATTTTGACTTTGGGAGTCCAAACTCAGTAAGGTTATAATATCACTGATTTTGAGAATAAAATCACTTCTAAGGACCAACTTGGGAAACCTAGAAATGGTTGGCTTAGCCTTGATCAAGAAATTTTATTTTACATGCTTGATGCAGTCTCCTTGATCTTTGTCCTAGGTCTTTTGTGCTGATTTAAGATTTAAATCAACATACTCCACAAAGTCGGGAAACCTTAGGAGTTGATCAAAGTAACCTCTGTCTAATTTAGCTATAGACTCTCCTGCTTGATTTCTTACTGAGTGGGAGGCTGAGTCATAGTTGGAAGCACAGGCCAGGATGAATTCAGGGCATTGGGCTGATATTGGTAATCCTGCAGTAAGAGGGAGACCACTTCCTACCATCAATTTCATCTAAGAATTTAGAGAAGAATCCTCAATTCGCTTCCAGAAGTCGTCCTTAATGATTTCTAGAAGAGCAATCGGTCTTGAAAGTCATATCTATATTATCGAGCTTTGTGTCCCGAATCACATAATTGTAGCTTATGTAAGTAGAAGAATCCATCTTCTGATAATTATACTTCATCTTTCCTGTCTTATCTGACTTATCCTTAGATTGACCAGGGTCTGACATGAGGAGTTTACGACAAGGTCTGACATGAGGAGTTTCAAGAGAAGAAATGCCTTAATGATTTCTAGAAGAGCAATCGGTCTTGAAAGTCTGATGGAAAATTACACTAACCTGTCACATTGTTCATATTTTGAGACTTGCAAAAAACCTTCGAGAACCTGATAGAATGGATTGTATGTTCGTCAAGACTTGCAATTTAGGACCTGTCGAGAACCTGATGAGAACCTGGATTGTACACTACAGAATTTAGGACATGTGTGAGAATCGAGTGAGAAGACTCTGACACAAACTGTGGGACAGAAGTGAGGAAGACTTTGGAGTGCACTTTTCCTCTTTTTACAATTTTTGTCTAGAGGATGTTGAGCAGGTAGAAATTCTTGACACAAACTGTGGAACCTAGATGGATGTTGAACACCTGGCATAACCCAAAACAAGGTGGATCTTGACACACTATGGATCTTGATGGATGTCAAACTATGGGAAACCTGGCATAACCCAAAACAAGGTGGAAAAATCAAAATGTTAATCACCCTTCAAAACCCAAAACAAGTATATTAGGTTTCTGACATGTCATAATATGAGAAATTCCCACCTCATGATCACTTAGGAAATTTAGAATGTTTTTCCTCTCCCCCTATTTTGGTTGTGAATGAACCACCTCATGCAAGTTATAACCTTAGGAAATTTAGAATAATTTTTCCAAATCTAGGGGTGAAGTTCAAATAAGGACCCACATGGGAAAAAGACAATTTAAACAAGGAAAATAACACTAAACCCTGAATTAATCAGGAATAAGGACCCACATGTCAACATTGAGGAAATGAAGACAAGAAACAAGGAAACATAACACCTCATAAATAACCCAAAAAGCTAATCAAGGAAGGAGGAAATGAAATGAGAAGAGTACCCAAACAAACACCTCATAAATAACTTAAAAAAGATCAAAAACGGATGGTGAAAAACAAAAACAAAAAGCTTCAAAATCGAAAGAAGAGAAGAGTACCTTCAATCGGGTTTGGAGGTTAGAAGAAGCATCAACAAACGGATGGTCCAATGCAATCAAAAAGAATAAGGTAACATGGCCTCCAATGGAGCATGGAAAATCGGGTTTGGAGGTAGAAGAAGCATCAACAAAATTTATCCAATGCAACAAAAAGCATTAAGGTAACACCTCACTTGACACGTGTGCCAAACTAACTATTTATAATAACCTAGACATTAATTACACCTCACTTGACACGTGTGCCAATTGCAATACAACTGGACATTAATGACATTTCATCATGCTTGGAGCATCTAAAAAACCTAATACAAAGGATTTGATTCAATTCAAGCTTCGGGAAACATGAGGCATGTAACATGCATTTAACAAATCATGTTTCGATGCTTGGGAGTTCCGAAAACCTAACACAATGGTTCCGAAAACCTAACACAATGGATTTACGAAATCTGGTTTTGGATTTTGGTAAACATGAGACATGTGATATGCAAGAAACATGTTTTTATGCAATGAAAACCTAAAAACTTGAAAATCTCTTACAAAGGGAATTTTAAGAGATTTTTCCAAAATTTTCCTATGGTTATCTCAATTTTAGCTGACATCACTAAAATGAGATAACAAATGGCTCCAGTTAGGGACTTTCTTTGAGACATCAAAGGAAGAGAACTCATGTATCAAAAATATTTATCCATTGGGCTATGGGGTTAGGAGAAGAAAAATCAAAAACAAAGAAAGAAATAAATAAATAAATAAAGCACATAATAGAAAATAAATTATAACACAGTGCAAGAGAGCATATTACATTACTGATGGAACAACTTTAGATGTTGGCCACTGAAAGGTAGAGGGATAAAATATCTATCAAGATATGATAGACATAAGCTATTTTCATCATTCAGTTGATGGATTTTGAAAGGATCTTTCCATAAAGAATCGAGTTTACCATGCATCCATTTCTGTTCCCTTATCCTATCCCAAAGGGAGTACTAGATCTCTAATCTAGAAATCACGTTACTTTGATTTTTTTATCAAATATATTTTTGAATTTGCTCTGATTATCTGTAATGTGATCTACCAACTTGCTCCATTCTTCTTCTAGCTTGGCTAGGTACATTATCCTATTCTCAATGGAACTTTCAAAAGTTTCATCTTTAATTGCTTTAGCTAACCGTTAGGCTGGCAATTCTACAAAGATAGGAATCTCAGCATCAATTCCATACAACACCTAGAATGGGAACGCTCCAATAGCTCACTTAGGAGTAATATGATCTTCCCATAATATGTCATAAAATGTTGTGTGCCATGTCCTCTGATTCTCATCGACTAGCTTCTTGATTATGGTCACAATGGTTTTGTTGCTTGATTCAGCTTGACCATTGCCTTGGGGGTAATAGTTGGATGAATGAGCCAATTTGATCCCAAATCCATAGAAAAATTTTGTCAACTCATATGATGAGAAATTGGAATCATTTTCAGCAATTATCTTGTGAGGCACATCGAATCTAACAATTATATTCTCCTTGAGAAAATTACAAATAGCTTTGGAGGTTGCCTGCTTGATTAGCGTAGCCCAACCCACTTGGTGAAATAGTCTATGGAAGTGAGCATGTAATTATGACTGAAACTAGAGGTAGGATTTAGTACTCTAATGAAATCAATTCCCCATTGGTGAAAAGGTTCTTCAATTATCACATGCTTCAAGGGAAGAGCTAACATCTTAGGATGGCCAACGAAATGTTGATAAGCTTCGCACTTAGCCACCCATTCAGCTGAATCTCGAAAGAGAGTAGGCCAATAGTACCTACCTCATAAGATATTGTAGGTTTTCGTGGAGGAAGTGAAATTTCCTCCACATGCTAGATTGTGGAAGGATTCTAGAAACATTATCTGTTTAGACTTATCGACACAACATGGGAATACACCATCAATACCCTTCTTATATATACCGTTATCCCATAGAATGTATCTTGCGGACCTTAATTTAACTATTCTCTTTTATTTTTGGCTTAAATGCGGGGGACATTCACTGAAAATTAAAAACAAAGTGATACATGCATACCATTCATTGATTGTGCTTACAAAAAGTACCATGGGAAATTATGAGGAAGTACCTTCAGTTTCTTCACATTCTATCTCAGAATTGTTTTCTGCAATCAATTAACACAGGAATCTTCCTCATACCAACTTTTTAGGTCTGATTTATAATTCATATTCTTGGACTTTGGCTATTCAGTTACCCCGTTGACTACCCAACTCTTGTTGAGTCAAAATGAACTTAATTGTAGTATCAGTAACAAGAACAAGAGTGTGAGAACTCAACACATAATACCTAAAATGCTTCATTGCTCTCACCTTTTAATAAGCATGCTTTCCAATCTGTGACATCTTCAATTCATGTTCCTTTAGTGGACAACTCATGAAGGCAATAGGAGATTCGATTACTTCTTTGTTCTCCTGCATCATGATGGCTGATATTGTATGTGTGGAAGTGTAACTGTACATGATGAAGTCCTTCTTGAAGTCTAGGTATACATGAATAGGAGCATGAGAAATTTCTCTTTTGAATTCTTCAAAATCAAGCTTCCCTTTAATGCTCCATCAAAATGGAGTCTTACCTTTCATCATCCCAAGGATATCCTTGATTTTATCGGCAAAGTCAAGTAAAAATCTTCTTAGGAAGTTGACCTTTTTGAAAAATGAATGCACCCCAGTTTTTCTTGTAGGTAGGGTAAGGCTCTGGATGGACTTCACTCACTTCAGGTCGATCTTGGTTCCTTCTTTAGTCACAATATGACCCATCAACTTACCTTCTGTTACTCCAAACATGGATTTTTTAGGATTTAATGAAATCCCACAATGCCTACATCTTAAGAGTACCTACTCTAGGTGGTCATAATGATCAGTTCACTTATTAGAGAAGACCATCAAGTCATCTAAATATAGAATTATGAATTTTCCCATAAAATATATAAAAGCTAAGTCCATAGCACTTTGAAATGTGGCTCCAACATTAATCAAACCAAAAGGCATCCTCTTGTAAACGAAGGTCCCCCATGGGGTGGTGCATGTTGTTTTATGTTGATCCTCAGCAGCTACCTCGATCTGATTATACCCCAAGAATTAGTCAAGCATGGATATCATTTCTAATCCAATGACAATATGCAGTACTTGATCCATGATAGGAAATGGATAATTTTCTTTCAATGAAGGATGATTAAGGTTCCAGAAATCAACACAAATCAGGATCTCACCATTCTTTTTTCTAATGGGGACGATGTTAGCAACCTATGTAGAATGATGGATGGGGAAGATAATCCTTGCGTATAACATTTTTTGAATTTATACAAGGATAGTCCCTAAGATCTTTGGGTTGTAATACCTTTTCTTCTACCTATAAGGTTTGACATCAGACTTTAAAGGAATGTTGTGTTGAACATCGTTGGGCTTAAAAGACTTTAGATCCACATAGGACCATGCAAAGACATCCATATATCGCTTCAGGAGTGAAATGAATCTTCATTTCTCATTAGGAGAACAACATTTTATTATGTTTACCATCCGTGGTGTGTCAGAAGAGATGAGATTAACTTGATCTACCTATGATGAGGAAGCACCTTCATCTTTCCTTTTATCCTAAATAAACTGGTCGTGCTTGTCAAAAAAACCTTTCAGAGAAACCAATCCCTTTGGAATCTTATTTCCTTTGAGCTGGATGAATTAACCATCAATCTCTTGATATGAATTTGAGATAGGCTCATGGAAAGATGATTCTGATCCTTCAAAATAAATCTTGCTAAAATTATCAGCTTTCTCAAGAAAAGACAATACCTGTTGTTCATCATTGAACACTTGCTAATGTGCTAAATTATTCAGAACACTCAGACGATACACAATTTTAATGGTATACGTGTCTTGTTTGAACTTTGGGTGAGGAAGGAGAAGAGATGAAAACATAGCTAAAGAATCAACTTTATCATTGTAATCTCTCAACACTTCCTTAATGGAAAAATCATCAAAGCATTCTATGTTGTCCCACACCTTGTTCCTGTAATGCCTTAGGCGGTCATTTTTACTTGATAGATCCCCCTTACTTGATTTACAATCAACTCAACATCTCCCTGCACTTTAAGGTTTGGGATTCCCTTTTTCCTTGCCATTTCTAAACCTAATAAGAAATCTTTGTATTTTGAGGTGTTATTAGTATTGTCAAACTGTAGCTTGAAGGAGAAGAGAAAGAGCTCAAAATATGTAGACATAAGAACAACGCCAACACCCAAGCTAGTAGTTGAACAACTTCTGTTGAACTCAAGGGTCCAAATAGACTTAGGATCTTCTTCCTTGATACCTACAGAAGGAACCTCTGATGTCATAAAAAAATTCCCAAGCCTGCATGTTCAAAGTGAATTTGAGCTTTGGGGTCATTTGATTTAGTGAACAGGTACTTTGTCTGCACTTCGGGGTGGAGGACAAGGGGAACTCCATTCACTTGAATTTTAGCTTTGGTCCAGTCCATATTGATTTATCCTCCAACATATTTGGATAAACCTCTTCCTAAGGGAATACCATAAGTAACTGGGATATCACTGACCAGGACAGTCATTTTTACTCTCTTTTCCAGGAATGCTACAAATGCAAATTGTGCATCCTTGATTTGGCCAATGAAGGGGAATTGCTTAGATTCCATGCAGTAACATCTCCCATAAGATTTAGTAAAGGTGAGTCCAAGGGAATGGGATACTTTTGTGGGAATCACGTTATCAGAGGCTCCTAAGTTAATTATGCAATTAATGAGTTGAAACTCGTTTAAAAGTAAAGACAAATAAAACGGTTCAATCTTTCCCGATGAAGCAACAAAGGTCATATTATTCTAAGGTAAAGGCTGAGTGGGATTAGGAAAAATGCCTTTTGGAGATGAAGGGATAACAACCTTGCTTCTAATGAATTAGTAAAGTTTCTCAAATTGCTTGGGATGTGATTGAAGGTATTCAGCTTCTGACATTTGGATCTTAGTTTTCTTTGCATGATCAATAATGTCGAAAGTGGTATATGAAGGAATAATGGTGGGATCAATTCTAGTTCCACTAGTCTGAGCTGAGGCACTAGTATTGGGGGAAAGATAAATAGAGTTAGAAGAAGAAGTTACCTTTTTAGTTGTCTCCTTTTCATTTTGCACACAGTTATGAGAGCCTCTTTTAGCCATAACTATGAGATCTTCTTTACCCTGCTCCTTAGTGCCTTCAACTGGGTTTTTGGGGTTTTGAGATTGAGCTCGAGTGAAGACTGCAAATGATTGACCATCATGTTCACATTTGTTTTCCTTGTATTCCAAGTACCCAATGTTGGAATCATCGGCTGAATCATCAAAAGACTCATCAACATATCGTGAAGTTTTAAAAGCTTCATGAGAATCTGGATCTTCTGGTTCTTCATCTTCCTCAACTATTTCCACTATAGCATTGACAGGAGAAGCTTCAATGGCCAACTTTATTAGAGCAACAATCAATTGATTCCTATCTCTTGTGGGAGTGCCATTGGTATTGTTTAAATTCCATCTAGGATTATCTCGATAAGAAATGTCGGTCTCCTGTTGAGACATTTGCTTCTTCAAAGAGATCAAGTCATTTGCCATATTTTGGATCACGAGGTCAGTAGTACTTTGAGAAGAACTCTGATTTTTAGGGTTTGATGACTCCCTTCTAATCTTTTCAAAAAGAATGAGATCAACTTCTATTTTTGTGGTTGTAGCTTAAGCAGTAATCAAATCAGGGATGATAAACCTTCTTAATAAGAATCTCACATCAGGGGGCTGAGTTTTGATGAAGAAACACTTTTTATTTTCAAGAGTGGGAACGGCTAGCACAAGAATATTCTGAATTAGTTTGTTGAATTTTTTCATGAAGTCATGCATGGGCATTAGAATCCTTCTTCATATGTGTAAGTTGTGATAACAAGTCATGAGAATCTTCAGTTGGTTTGAACCTTGCTTTAAATACGGATCTCATGGTAGCCCATTTGGTAATGCATGCATTCAGAAGATGGTAGAACCATTCTGCTATGACACCATGCAATATTTCAATGAAGAGTCAAATAGAGACATCTTCATGAGCTACCCCAAGGATGCCACATGCTACAAAGAATGAGGTGATGTGTTCATTAGGGTGTTGCTTCCCATCACCGTTTAATTTGTGAATATTTTTACAAGATCCATGCGGTAGATCATGCAACGATGGAGTTACGGAAAGAGGACCAATAGCTGCACCCCAAGGCACAGGTTATGCTACCATCCCTTTGAATGAAGTGCACATAGGAATCTAAGTATCAGACAAGAATAATGCACGACAAGTTAAAGAAGCTTCTTGTTCTTGAGGAACCTGAGTTCTTCAGATACGTGAAGAAATTCTTGCTCGGCTAGATATAACAATGTTGGGGGAAAGTTTAAAATTGTGTTGTTGAAGCAGATCAAAGAATGGATCAGTTTCACCTCTAGCTCGACTTGACCGAGTGAAGATCTTTCTGGCCAGCTTGAACTGGAAAATGGATCTATCAAAAATAAGGCAAATACTGAGTCATCAGACACCAATAGGAGAATCTTATTCTTATCAAACCATATTCCCTATTGGAGTCACCAAAAATTGTTGGTTGGATATTTTATCAGCCCAAAATCTGAGTTTCAACCACAATACATGGGATCAAATCCCACCTCAAAGACAAGTAAGGCAACGTGTTTATTACTGATCTAAAAAACAACAAAAATATTATGTACAATATTCACACTATTATAACCATTGGGGTTGGGATACAATCCTGAAATCCATATCAACATGAGATGGAGATGTTACAGTTTTAGAAATAGAATGGATTAGAAAGGAAACTATTATAGACTAAATAAAGTGGGAAGGGAATTAGAGGAACGTATTTTCTTCCAAGAAAACACAAATTAAGAAATACTTATAAAATTTTTAGATAATGGGTGTAATATTTGAATCGATTAAAAAAATCAAGAACACTAAACAAACAATAGCTTAATATTTTGGAATTAAGAATAATCTCTCAAGATAGGTGAATCCCAAAACACAAAGTTTGCAAAATAACACCTATTTTTATTCCTCAATGATTAAAAGAAAATAACAAGTTTTTCTTCTTCTTCACAATATCTCACAATATTCTAAAAATCTCTCCCCCTTGGAATGCACAAGAATCCCTTATTTATAATAGAAAGAGCATAGAGAAAATAGGATAAATCCTAGAAAATAGTCATTTAACGAGAATCCTATTTTCCTTTACTCTCATGCAGGAGAACAAGTCAAAATTTTCTTGTATGTGACGAAAATAAAATGAAAAATACATCTCAATATCTGGATGGAAATGACATGAAATATTACGCTTATTTTGTTTCATCGTCCTTGTCTCCCTCCAGTGAAGCCTGCTTGTCTTGAAATTATTTGAATTTCTAGATTATGCCTTGTATCTCAGCTTCATCTGGCCATTGGAATATTCATTCATAAGATCGCAAGTTTCCTAAGTGTCACTTGCATTGCCAGGAAGTTTCTTCAATCTATTTTTGATTTTCCTTAATGATTCTAAAACATTCTCAATCTATATGAACTTATCAATGATTTTCAGATCGAAGACGAAAGCTGGTTTGTGTAGGATTGATTCTTGAATCTGTTTATAGAAGTCATCAGTAGGTAGAATATTCAAGCTTTCATTCAACACTTTGGTGAATATCCTAGATAGTTCTTCTTCTATATCACTCGTGGCATCGACCAACTAATCTCTAGATTCCCTCAACTTGTTGCACACCTCACTAAGAATATTTATCCTAAATATGATGGCTTTGGTTAGCTGGAAGTATTTATTACCATGTGGAATGATTCCTTGTTCCATCAAGATATGGGATGGAACTTGTTTCAGCACACTTAGAGCCTCAAAAAGTTAACTCAAGGTTCCTGACTTCTTGTGAAAATTCATCATCCATTTTCTTAGCATCTTTCTTTATTTCCACAAAGCATTTATAAACCTCCACTGTTTCATCAAGGACTTCTATTCCTTGTAGGAGTAGCCTCCGAATTCATTCATCAACTATTCTCCCCTTCTAATTGATCTTATCAATCCTAGGTACCGTGAGAAATCAAACCTAATAGGAGTATGGGTAGGAAATTACAGTGTTGGCTGAAAAGGCTTTGAGAGTTTGAGAAATACCTCCAACAACTATTCAACTTTCTACTTTAGGTCATCTATGCTCACCTTTTTTTCCTTCAACTTCTGGCACAACACATTCATGGCCTCTTGCACATCTTGTTGTGTTCCTTCTTTTGTTACCTTTCCCAGATCAACCCTTGTGATCTAATAATTAGTGACCATTATATCCTCCATTTTTTTGGCTACATGAGTGGAAATCTCTAGAAACTCATACCCTAAGGCATCCACATATACCCTTGAAATAATTTTTGGTTTCTTTGTAGATTTGGTGGGAGAGACTGTGAGGGAACTGAAGTCGAAGGATTGTAGAGGAACTACCACATTTCTCTTCTTTGGGGTTTGATCAACTAACCATTGAGGTACAATCGAAGAAGTTTCTCGTATCAGAGGTGTTATGGTTACATATGTAGGTGGAAGAAGGTTTACTTGTGGAGTAGTGATGACTGCAAGTGTGGTGACTGTTGGGATAGACTCGGTGAATGAAGTTTCTGAAGGAGGGTGCATATGTATGGCCATCTTAGGTCCATCAGAGAGAGGTGAGAGGTCAGAGAAGATGCTAGCCATGGCTAATGAAAGTGATAAAGAAATATGAGGTGAGGAATATTGGGAAGGAGGAGGTAAAGATTCTAAAGTCAAAGATTGAGAAGTAAGAGAGAGACATATCTTTGATGAGCAATCAACAAAAGGAAAAATGAGATGTTGACTAACCTATTCTTTTGAAGGAAGTTTTTCTTGTTCTGGTGGAGGAGGTGAATCTATTACCTCAACTATTTGTGAAGGTGTGGAAGATGATGTGGCTCCTTGCTTTTCTCCTTTTATGATAAAATTAAATTTTATCTACCTCTTGGTAGGGCTTTTATCCTCTTCCCTCTCTCCCTTGGAGGGTCCCACTTCTAAAGTGGATTTTTTTGAAAAGATATTTTCCTTATAACTCATTACCCAAGAGATGAGCCATGCCTTATTATAGACAAGAGTATGGGTATCTCTTTCAATAATAGAAGCTTTTTCAACAATAAACCAATTAATGGCTAGGAATCTGTGGTTGTTTCCATCTTACTGTTCTTACCTAGTGTCCAAGACCCTTTCATTATCCACGATGCCTTCAAGGATATCAGCTAGATATAACATCTAAATTTCTTCAAGTTTCATTCTACTGTTGTCTTTTCTTCAGATGGCAACTTCATCTCGAAGATCATCTCAGATGTCTTCCACATTAGGCACATGTAGATACAAGGTTCCATAGAAGTTGAGAAATCCTCTGATTTCAAATCCCTCCTTAAGATTCATATGTTTCTTGAATTTTATCTGAATCTCATGAAACATGTTCTTGTCCTTAACCACTGTAGAGCATGCATACCTTCCAATGGAAATAGGGAAGGAGATTACGGATTTTTGCCTGCTTTGTTGGAATTTGTGAAAATACAACATCTATCTAACTAACTCCATAAGCATCAGTTTATCACCTGGGAACATTGGAAAATGGAAAAGGTTACCATGGAACCTTACTACCCAAAGATAAGTAAACTTATTGAATTGCAATAAGATGCAACCCCATTTTTACACTTCAGCCCATGCTTCATCAGAAACCCTTCTTTCCCTCAAATTAGGATCCAAAATACAAATGTTTTCATAGAAGAAGGCATCGTTAACTCTTCTATATTGTTCTTCAAACCCTTTTTTTGTCAGCTGAGGGAAGTGCCAATATATGTTTTCTATTGCTCGGTTCACCTTCACATCTATCCTTGAGTAGTTCCTCATGCCCGTTGTTACATAGGTGACATATGACATCATATAGAACTTGTCGGTAGAAAAGACTGTTTTCATTTGGGAGTCTATCTCGTCACTTATTTTGCTAACCCAATTAATCCCTTGGTCATTCTTCTTTATGATGACCATGAACTGGTACATCCACCCTAGGAAATATTGTGACTTTGGGAGTCCAAATAATTGACTCAGCAAGGTGATGATATCAATGATTTTGAGAATAAAATCTCTTATAGGAACCAACTTGGGAAACCTAGAAATAGTTGGCTTAGCCTTGATCAAGAACTTATTGTTTACATGCTTGATGCAATATTCCTGATCTTTGTCCCAGGCCTTTTGTATTGATTTAAGATTTAAATCAACAAACTCCACAAATTTGGGCAACCACAGGAGTTGATCAAAGTAACCTCCATCCAATTTCACTATATACTCTCTTGCTTGAGTTCTTACCGAGTGGGAGGATGATTCATAGTTAGAAGCGCATGCCATTATGAATTCAAGGAATTGGGCTGATATTGGGAATCTTTCTACAAGAGGGAAACCGTGACCTGCTATCGACTTCATCCAAGAATTCTGATAATAACTCTCAATTCACTTCCAGAATTCCTTCATATCTATATTGATGAGCTTTGTGTCCCAAATGTCATAATCGTAGCTTATGTAAGAAGAATAATCCATCTTCTGATACTTATACTTCATCTTTCCTTTCTTATCTAACTTATCCTTAGATTGGCCAGGGTCTGACATGAGGAGTTTCGAAGAAGAAATGGCTTGATGATTTTTGGGACATCAATCAAGCTTGAAATCCTGATGGACAATTGCACTGGCCCACAACACTATTTAGATTTTGAGACTTGAAAAATACCTTCGGGAACCTGACATAATGGAATGTATGTTGGAAGTTAGGACATGTTGACAATCGATGAAAATTTGACACACTACAGAAGTGTCGGACAAGTGAGAAAACATGACACACACTACAAAACCTGGAGGATGTCGAGCACGTAGAAATTCCCAACATAGTGCAGATCTTGATGGATGTTAAACACCTAGAAAAACCTGAAAGATGGTAGAAAAATTGAAATGTTAATCACCCTGTAAAACTTGAAACAATTATCTTGGGATTCTGACATATCATAATATGAGAAATTCCTACCTCGTGATCACTTAGGAATTTTAGAATCTTTTTCCAAACCTACAATTTATAACCTATGAAAAATAAGTAAAAAACCTAGGGGTGAATTTCAAACAAGGAGCCACATTGGAAAAAGACTACAAACAATGAAAACTAACCCTAAACCCTACACGAGTAAGGAAGGAGGGAATGAAATGGAAACCCAAAACAAACACCTCATAAATAACCCAAAAAGCTTCAAAATAGAAAGAAGAGAAGAGTACCTTCAACTAGCTTGAAAAATAATAAAAAATGGATAGCGAAGTCAATCGGAAAGCTCAATCGGGTTTGGAGGTAGAAGAAGCATCAATGAAATATCCAATGTAACAAAACCAATAAGGTAACAAATGATGTGTAAAACTAACTAATTATAATAACCTAGTGTTAATTACACCTCACTTGACGTGTGCACTAGCTTCTAGACAACTGGACATTAATGACATGTCATCATGCTTGGAGCGTCTGAAAACCTGATATAAAGGATTTGATTCAATTTTGGTTTTGGGTTTTGGGAAACATGAGACGTGTATTAGGCATTTGACAAAGTATGTTTCGATGCTTGGGAGTTTTGAAAACTTGATACAATGGACTTAGGCAATTGGGTTTCGGTTTTTAGGAAACATCATTCATGTGATAAAGAAACATGTTTTGATGCAATGAAAACTTGAAAAACCAGAAAATCTCTTTCAAAGGTAATTTTATGAAATTTTTCCAAAACTTTCATATGGTTATCTCAATTTTAGCTGAAATCACTAAAACAAGATGACATGGTGACAACTATGTGGAGAATTCTTGTTTATTGGAGAAAATTATAAAAATGGAGGTTGGCATCGTTCAGTTAAGGGGAATAACACAAATGAAGGCATTCAAGATTGGTTGCAGGGCACCTTTCCCACGGGAAGGCCCTTTTCCAAGACATTACAGCCCTCAGGAGAAGCTAGACTTTATGGTTGAAATGCTTCCCCAACTTGCACAATGGACTAAAGATATCGGGGCTTATGAGTTGGAGTCAAGACAACCTCGTCAATGGGTAATTCAAACATCTCATAGATTTTCTTTTTCTCTTTCTCAAGCAACACCCTCTCAACCCAGGCTACAATTTCGAAGCTTCCTAATTGGTACCCCAAGTGTTTATTCCATTTCTCCATTCCATACTCTTCCACCTCATTTCATTTCTTCTCCCCTTTCCTTTCCCAAATAGTCATCCCCTCCAAACAAACAAGAAGTTCCACATCCCTCCCCACCACAAACAATTACAAACCTAGTTGAACCCTAACCTACCACTCCTCTTACTTTCCCAAGTCCATGTTGGGAAGATACTAAATAATCTAGTCAAGGATAGCAAGAAGAGGAACCCAACAAAAGAGAAATAATAGACAATTCGATGAGTTGGGTTGATAAATTTGGGTTTACAAAGATTCCCTTTATGGTCAAGCCAATAGAGGAGGTCAAGGTTGAAGAGATAGTGGTGGCTGAGTTTGAATATGCAGTAGAGGAGGAGGTGCATATAGTTTTAGAAGCCCCAAGTGTGGAGTAGGCTACAGAAGAACCTTCAGTTCTTCCTCCCACTTCATCCCCTTCAAGATCTGATGTTAAAGAAGATTTTGATCTTTCAAACTTCATGTTTAAGAGTGAAGGGAGCCATGGTGATCAAGTTACAGATCAAGTTGGTACCATGGAGGAGGTAGAACACATGCAACATGACAAAAATAAGGTAGACTACCTGTCAGACTTGGAAAATCGATAAAATGAAGAGGATGCTAAGGAGATAACATCATATTTCCTCCATCTTCAACCTTCCAAGCACACGAACCTGCTGCCATGAAGGAGAACATCCAAGTGCAACAACTTGCATTCCATAATGGCTCTCTAGAACCAAGGTTGGAGGATCTTGATCTTTCATGTTCTTTAAAGGAGGAGGAAGAGAAAAGGTAGGAGGATGAAATCATCTTTCTCACACCATGCACCCAAGAAGGTCCATAAGAAGACTCCATTTTTGGAGTTAAATTTAAGAAAAATGGGCACATCCAAAGGATAAGATCCTACCCAATCAAGTACTTGGCTTCATTGGATCCAAGGGAGAAGACATAACAAGTCATACCTACTTTAGGGCATGAGGATGAATACCAAAGCACCAAGGGTCATCATCAATACCTTCAGGATTCGAATGCAAGTCAGCTTGAGGAGGTATTTTCCATTAATTTTGATACCTTGATGATTTGGGTGGAGGACTGGCTTATTGTCAGTTTTTAACTCATACAAGAAGCTATATTTAGCATCAAATCATTTTCTTGGCTGCCCCTCTTGAGAAAGGGAAGCTACTTTTCCCTTCCTGTAGAAAAATTTGTTTAGCATTCTTTCTCTCTAGTTAGTGTAGGAGTAGAAGTAGAATTTTTTTCTAGCAGAAGAAGTGCTTATGCACACTTTCCATGTCTCATTTGAGGCATGTATGATTTGGTCTCTATATATAAATTTTTTTCACATTGCTCCAAATGTGCATAAAGCCAAGCTCTTTAGTATTCATAGCAGGGAAACTCATAGTTACCTGTAATAGTTTCCATCTTCAAAGAAAGAAAATGCAGAGAAATTAAATTCATTTAAAAATAGTCCATTTTAAGGAAAGATGAAAGCACCAGAGTTAAAACAATTTTCTACTCTTGAAAATTCCATTACCAAGATTTCCTTATGAAAATTGAGAGTGCAGACTCAGGGTCAAACAAAACATAGAAAAATGCATATAGTCAGGCTCACAGTGGCCCAGGGATCAAATATTTAAAAGTTTAGATCAATTTCATGTTTATTAGGTAGACTCCATGCCGAATGGATGCTCCAAGGACACTAGTCTCTTCATCTAGTAGGTAGATGTCCCCGTGAGTCACCAAATTGTTATCCCAAATTCACCCCTCATCAAATTTGGTCAAGAAAACTTCTACACATAAGGAAATTATGAAGGAAATGAGTCTAACCCGTGATCTCATAGTCCAAGATGAAAAGTAAGGTTACAGGGAGACTCTACAATGGAGTGGTGAGGCCTGCAAAGGATCAAACAACATTATGCAGTATGGAAGAGCCAACAGAGAGAGCCACATGTCCTAACAGCATTTCTCCAAAGATGGATCCATAAAGGGAGGCTCAAACAAGCCCCACATCTCCACATGTCGAAGGTAAAAGTGGGCCATTGGAGGAAAGTTGGTTTTTTTCCCCTTGTTATTCCAAAAGGGGTAAAAGTTACAAAATGGGCTGCAACTCTGTCCAAGGGAAAAAATTAGTGTTTAAGCCCAAGTTAAGCCAAAGCGGGGAGTTGGAGAAAAAGGTGAAATTTTTCCTTTTGAAAAAAGGCACAAAGGAAAAAAATGAACTGCAACTCCCCATACAATTAAAGGCTATCATGTGTCCCATATCAAAAGGGGACCCATTTTCAAGTTGATTTCTTGCCCATTTGTATGGACCCGATACAAACTTGGAAGGGGCATATCTTTCGATTTAGGGTTTGAAATATAGTGAATCTAACACTATTGGAAATGTCTTGACGTCCTCTACTCCATGGAAAGATAAAAATCATTTTTTGGGACCTGGTATGTAAAAATGAAGAATTTTTTTTCAATCCTTTAATGAAGGATCTTCTTGCTCGTCAACTACCAGATCCGATTTGATTCAATCCACTGGGGAACCAGAAGTAACATATTGTGGGTGGATTTGAAGAAGGCATTGATATTCAGTGGTTGAGCTATCAAAGTTAGGTTCAATTCATATCTACTTTTGGTTGGAATAGGATTTGAATTTTCCCTCCTCTCCCTCTCTATTCTTCTCTATAGTGTAACACTTCTCATTTTTGAAAGAGAGACAATGTCGGCATAGAGAAACTCTGTCAAATTTGTTTCTCGATGCCATTTTTTAGTAGAAAACCTTCTCCTATGCTTGGAAAATGTACTTTTGCATCTTTTACAGAAATATAATGGTTTGTGCTCTTTCTAGAGCAATAAAAATGTGTTTTTGTGGTGTTCTTCAACCCTTTGCATCGTTTTGTTGTTTCTCCATGCCTATCCCTTCCAGATTTGTTTTTCTGTGCATGTATTTCATAGTTGCAGGTGCAAGATGTTGTGTTTTATGGATTTTAATGGTGAATTTGAAGATTTGGGCCATGTTACTTATGTCTCACCTCCCTCATCTCCATTTTTTTAATTTTTTCTCGCTCAACAGAATATCTCACTTCCTTTGCTTTTGTATCACCACTTTAGTGTAGGATTCATTTTTTCCCTCTTTCTCTCTCCTTGGAGGCTTGGAATGGTTAGATTAGGTTAGATTTAGTTTTCCTACACTGAAGTAGCTCGTGGCAAGCAATTCAAGAAGAGGAACCTACCTTCTCTGGAGAGCTTTCCCAGTTTTGCAAGGTCCCACACCATGGGGAAATTTCAATGTTATGCCATCACACCAGATGATTCTACCTTAGAAAATCATATTTTTAGAACTCATTTGGGGGTGTTTCGATTTTGCACTAACAATATACCTTCCCTCTTAGGAGGCTTACCAACTTCTTTGATATTGTTTTCGATCTACAAATTCATGGTTAAGGCTTGCCTCAAAGTTCTTGGGTTTTTGTCACTTAAATAATAGGCATCCTTTTTGTCCAAATAATACAAAAAATTTATTAAACAAGAAACATCACTTGGCCTTAGGATTACAAGTAGCCTATTCAAGGGATTATTGAATCAAGTATTGAAGTCATGACATTATTCATTAGGATTCTTCTTAATATTTTCAAATTCAGACAAAAGAAACCTGAGATCTGTCTTATCCCCATATTGCAATCTAAAAGCATTTTTCATTTTTGTCCATGAGTTTATTGAGTTGTCTGGTAAAGACTTATAACATTCACATGCATCCTCCTCAAGATTATGGATAAAAAAAATTATATACACATCCTCAAATTCAATCTCAATGTCCTCTATCATATTGACAAAAAAATTTAAATGTTGATTTCCAGTGATAATATTATTCCCTCGAAATGTAGGATATCTATTTCTAACATCTTGTGGCACTATATCTGGATATCCAGCCATATCTATAAAATCTATAGGACCAAAATTATTCACAACAAAAGGAGGTCTAGGTGGAGGTAGGGCCGTAATGTTTTGGGGAGGTGATCTTACAGGAGATACAAGATAAGGAGGGACAAGGGGTCTTTTGAACACAGAAGTATAATTTTCAACATGAATGTCCTCAAAAGAATTTGTTTCATGGAAAAACCTATCAACTTTGGAAAATACCAGGAAAGAATAAGAGGCACACTTATTAGACACAAATGAAGCCCCTTTCTAGTTGGAGAATTTGGATCTATATTAACATTACCTAATTTAGAATCACTTGAAGAAGAATGGTAATCCTCAACTACAGGTTGATCACTTTTCATAATGGATACTCTTTTCTTGATTCCTAATCTCCAACAACTTTCCAGAATCCTTTTCCTTCTGAATTTACTTTTCCAAGCTCTGGAAACAACTTTCTAGTACGTTCTTTAATCAAGAAATATCTTCTCCTCTCCATCTTTGCAAATATTAGTGAAAAAATTCACTTAATACAAGTTAACGCACTGGTATTTACCAAAATTTAAATCAACAGAGAGTCACCACTAAATATTTTCACCTTAGTTGTGCAAATGCACTATAAATGACTTATCAAATATATATCAATACTTAAATTCGGAAAAGTTTAGCAGATCTTACATTCCTTTACCAATATTTATCACTGATGATATAAATTTAGTGTAATAACCACTAGAAACTAGAAATATTACTCATAAAACTTTTAACTTCACACGATTCTTATAAATCTCAACTCAGGATGATGTTTAAATAATGTATTTGCACTTAGATCTTGTAGAAACATTACCAGGGACAAATATAAAAATGCATTTGAAGATCCCTAGCAATGAAGCCAATCAGGTGTTGTTACTGCACAAATAAATCCTCGGTAATGATGCCAATTCGGTGTTGTTGCCACACAAATAAATCCCCGTGTTCAAATAGTCCATGGCAATGGTGCCATTCTGGTGTTGTGGCCACACAAATAGGTCCCGATGTTCAAATAATCCCCGATAATGGTGCAATTCAGGTGTTGGTATCCAAAATGATTCTCCCTTAGAAGCCGAGAAGAATCACAAATTTAACAATATATTTATAGATGAAAGAATCATGGTATAAGTTGTTTTGTAGCCAGAGAGGGGATTCAACTAAGTCTTTTTCACTCAGGCATTGGAGAAATGGATAACACCTTCATTGAGGATTGATCTATCCTCAGTACTTTAGGTTGTGCCTTTCATACAGGGTGAGAGGACATATTTTGTAACCTTTGTTAATGAAGGACATAAATAGATCCTTCTTTGCACAATTTTTAGGGGAACCTTGAGAAAATATGATCAATACGGCACAATTTAACTCTCACGAGTTGTCACTTCTAAATAATGGAGATATTTTCTAAACAAGTTTCAGGTTACGAAAGATAATTAAACCCTGCTTTCTTTTGTATATTTTAGCAGTAGAATTTGTTCATTTGTGGATACACATCACAAACAAGGGTACTTCAGGTACGATTCACAGTTATTTGAATTTTTTGGTGAGGAATTGAGAAAGATGAATTTAATTTCACCAAATCTTTGATAACCTTTACAACAATTGGAAAAATTAACAATAGAAAGCTTTAAAATAGAAAAAATATTCCTTCAACCAGAAGGTGTGGATCAATGGAGGCCAAGATTTACACAGTTTCACACAATATTTAGGAATTCAACACGAAGGCTTGATTTAAGGACTCAATTAAACATTAACAACCCCTAGTTCATCATGCCTAAGATACACTCATAGGCTTATAAACAATCTTTATCATCAAAATGACACTAAAGTTATTTTAAATTGTTTATTTCATTACAGGATGAGGGCTCTTCTCAAAATGAAATTTCAAATGCCACTATACTAACACATGGATGATATATTGTGTGATTCAGAGGGATTTGAACATAATATTGCAACAGGAACATTAAAACCATTTGAATACATTCTAAAATAAAAGTAGACACAATTTTACACAAGATCAACACAGATTAATTTGAGATCTATTAGATTTATCTGTAGGGGAAATTTTCTTGAACAATCTTAGATCTTTTCAATGGTTGTACACTTGCAATGATCTTGACGCGATCAAATCTAAAACACAAGAGATTAACAGGTTTCTCAGATGGTCTCTCATGAAGATGGGATTACTCAAATTTTCTCGTAAAAATTAACCCCCGATAATTTACAAGATTATTATCATTACATTTATACATTTCATTCACTCACTCATCCAAAAATTTCCCCCCAAAAATAAGAATATTTGAGGAATCCTTTGCTTGTTACGTGTTTGTACTAGAAAGTGATGTTTAACAAATTTACACCCAAAGCTGCGAGGTGGACAAATCATGAACTAATCATGTTTCTCAGACCCTCAACCATGATTGGGATGCCATGCCATAACTTTTGGACAGTCCTTCTAATCATTATTTTATTCTTTCATGCGATAAATTCCTTTTTTAATCATTTGTAGGTGGCTCCATATGGCTGGATCTGACAAGCAATCCTTTTCATCCTCGAGAATACACCTTGAGAAATGATTTCCCTCACATGGATGGCTACATTCGTGCCTCTCAGAAATGAATTTTCTCACATGGATTTTACTACATACCTGCGCTGCGAGTCTGAGTTAGTCAAGTGCAAAGAGGAACCAGTGGAAACCTGGATGTGTTTCTTTGACACAACTGAAAAGGTGAAGTCTAGAGGTAGGTTCCCAAATGAGCATGGGCCTTCCACATTTTCAAGACCCTAGAGAATTACATCAATTGCTGAAAATTTAGAGTATGGGAAGGCCTAGTGGAAGCTTCCACATGTCTATTTGGCACCTATTTGATATGGTGTTCAGAAGTGGAGACCCTAAACAAGCGTGGGCTCACCATGTGTCAAAACCCAAAAAATTTATTAAAAGAGTTTAAGGACAAGCAGAAGTTTCCATATGCCTAGGGTCCAAGAAAGTCTCCTCAACTATTGAAAAATCTAAGTATGGGAAGGGCCAGTAAAATCTTTAACATGTCTCATCGGCACTTTTTGGTATGAAGCTTAAAAGAAGGAGTCTCAAACAAGAGTGGGCTTTCCACGTTTATAGGGTCTGATAAAGTTGCATCAAACACTTGAAAAAGTCTATGTATGGGAAGATCTAGCGGAAACCTCCATGTGTCCCTTCGGTGTTCTTTCAAAAGTCAAGTTTAGGGGAAGGTCCCCAAATAGGAACGAGGCTTCCATGTGTCACAGGCCTTAGAAAGTTTCTTGAGAAGTCTAAGTATAGAGAGGAGCCAGCGGAAGCCTCCACATGTCTCCTTGGTGCAACTGTAAAGGTAGGACCTAGAGGTAGATCTAAAATGAGCGTAGGCCCTCCACGTTTCCATGGTCTAACAAAGATACACTAGCTGCTTCAAGAAAATGCTAAGTATGGGTAGGGCTAGTGAAAACCTCCACATGTCTCCTTAGTGTAACTCCAAAGGTCAAACTGAGAGGTGAATCCTCAAATGAGTACAGGCCCTCCACATGGAAAATATTTTAATTGAAGTGACCCAAAAAAATTTAAAATTCTCTGGCAGCCGCCTCTCCACTTCCAACTTTTGATTTGGGTCCCAGTAGAGTCCAAAGTGCTAACGCAATCCGCTTCCCCGTTTTGACTTATCAAATGCTGACTCAAACATGTGACATCATCCTATCCCCTGTGGGGTTGCAGAATAATTTATAACTTTTCTTCTTTTTCACAAAAAGGTAAAAAAATTCAAAATGTTTCAATGATTCGCCTCTCCTCCTTTGTCTTGAAAAATGGCCACGTGTCCATTTTTGGGGTCAAAGTAAGAATTTTTCCCTACCGCTTCATTTTTTTTGAATAACCAATTAGATACTATCAGGTCCACAGGAAAAATTAGGTATTTTTTACAAATGTGACAAAAGTGACAAGTTTCACTGAAAAAACCCATTGGGCCGCATCCAATCAAAAAGGACCATGTTTCCATGGATGTTAGGACAAAAATTGATAGGAAAACATGCCTGTGGAAAAATAGAAGGAAGGGGAAACCCAAAATTCACACCCAAATTACAAATTATTTATCATGGACAGAGAAACAGAAAATAATATCTAGACTCAATGTGATCCTTGACCAAAGGAAAGGACTGACCATGGAAAAAAAATCAAGGAAAAATATTTCATCCATCAATACAGGTAGACAAAGAAAACTTCAAACCATGCAGACTGAGACGTTTTGAAAAATCAAGGTGATATTAAATTGAGCACCAACACATTACACCATCAATTCCATAGGGTGGTGTGCAAACTTGGACTCATAAAGAAGAACCATCTGCCTAATATAAAATTTCTTATTCTTAATATTCCTATTATGTCATGCCTTCTCTTTCTTATGGCTCCAACATGTTATGTTGAACCTCTCATCTAACTACATCAGTTTATCTATACAATGGTCAAGTGCTTGTTCATTATCCAATCCTCTTGCGTGTGCAATACGCAGTGAGGGTAACATAATTTCCACCAGTAGAATAACCTCCATTCCAAACATCAACTGAAAGGGTGGTGTTTTGTTTAGTATTTTGTAAGTTCTTCTGTATGCCTAAAGTACACTAGAGACTTTATCATCCTAGTCTTTCCTTCCAACATAGTATATTTTATTCAATGTATGTCCCTATATCTTGTTTAAAGCCTATAAATTCCCAATGTCCTATGTGTAATAAGGTGTTTTCTTATGATGTACCACCATAAAATCAGCCAAAAATATTCTAATAGACTCATTCAAAAAGTGTGTGCCCCATCACTTGTGACATTCAATGGACATCCATACCTACTGATAATGTTCTCCCATAAGAACCTTGTTGTTGTAGCTACTATGTAATCCTTCATAGGCACTGATTCTTCCCACTTGGCCAGATAATATGTACATGTAATAATATAGCAGGATTTAGTCCTTCACACAGGTGGGGAAATAGGAACTACATAGTCAATTTCCCATTTTACAAAGGTTTCTTCACTCGTTATCAGTCTCACAAAAAAAATCATCTCTCTGCCCGAGCTTCTCAAGATGCTAAAAATGATCATATGCCCTATCATAGTCTTTAGAAACCTTATATAGTGTTTCCCACCAAAGGAGAGAAAGCAAAAAATTGTGCACGAAAACATTAGGTGCATAATGTCCTTCTGAAATTCCACCACGAGCTTCCTTAATTATAGCTCCACACTCATGTTCAAGTACACACATGCACAAAATCTCATTTACAATGTTTCACTTCCTATAGTTGTATAATTCTTATTGGTGGGTGTCAAGTTCCTACTCACGAAACAAATAGAATGATCAAGAATCCCATCATAAGGTTTGTACTAAAAATGTTCCAATGGCCATGGAAGAGGCATCAACATGTACATGAAATAGTTTTTCCCAAGAAGGAAAGCACATAATGGGCACACAAGTAATTCTTTCCTTCAATCTCTCAAATGCTAGTTTTTTGCACCTTAGACCAATAGAATTTTACCTTAGACTTAAACAGTTCCTCTAGGGGCACGTCAGTCTTTGCATAACCCTTAATGAATTTCCAGTTATAAATTAAAGGAGCAAGAATTCCAAACACTTCACTTTTTTTTAGGTTCTTCCAATCCCATGATCACAACAACCTTGGTTGGATCTACTAACAAGCCTTCTTTACAAATTAATTGTGCCGAAGAAAAAATCCAAAAGTTTTCGAAATGCTTGTACAACAATGCATGAAAATATTCTAAGCATATTCTTCAACCCAAAAGGCATAACCGTGTATGCAAAAAATCCCCACTAAGTAGTGAATGTTATCTCTTTATGATATCTTTATCAATCCATGTCTTACGATAACAAGAGAATCCATAAGTGAAAGAGTAAATTTTGTGCCATAGAATGCCTTCCAAGATATCCTTAGTAAATGGGGTAGGAAAAGGATTTATAACACATGTAACATTCAACTCTTTGTATTTCACGCAGATCCTTATCCTACCATATTTCTTGATGCTTATTTCTATGGGGCTAACCAACTATGACTCCTAAATCAGCTCAATGATTCAAGATTTCAACATCTTATCAATCTCTTCCTTAAATTTGATGTGCAAATTCTGATTCATCCTATAATGCCTTTTCCTAACTGGGCAGACACCTTCATTTTATTTTATCCTCATCTCATCCAAAGAGTGATGCACTCCCTTCAACTCATGATATCCTCACATAAATAAGTCCTTAAAGTCATGCAGTAGCTTGATAATCTTTAGCACCTCTTGCTCAGACCAATAATCACCAATAATGGCTTCCTTATGTTCTGTATCTATCCCAATGTTGACCTTCTTCATCTTCATAAGGTGATGATATGTGCACTCCTTCTCATCATCACTAGATTAGACCTTACCCATCCCTATAGTGTGATCAACATCTAGATTCTCTACTTCCTCATCATCATTCATGTAAACCAGCTTACCCTTCTCATTTTATAGCCAAGCGGACCCAATTTGTTACTCATATGTATTTTCTTCCTAAAATCTCACCTAAAAATCAAACTCCCCAAACATATCTAATAGGAGTTCCTCATCCTTTTCAATATCTCCCAAAGTAAGGCACTTCATAATCTATAAGAATAATAGTCAAAGGTCTAAATCATACCTGAGATCATCTCCTGATTCATTTACCAGAGTTTTAGTGGAATAATAGTCAAACGACTAAATCATACCTGAGGTCATCTCCTGTTAATTAAATTTTTATCTTGTTAACTCTCCATGAACATACCATGCGCGCACGCAACCTCTTTGCGCGAACCCCCCTAGTGGTGTAGAACTTATGCACCCATAGTGATGCTAGAAAGGCCTCCTTCCCCTTCATCTAGAGTATCTCACACAATACAATCCTTTCTATGAAATTAACATATATGAGCACTTCAAAATTCAAATCTTGAACACATATCTAAAAAGTATATTATTCCTTAGAAACCTATTAGAAAAGGTGATTATCACCTCTTGACCATTCCAAAAGGTTGTATCTTTTTGTAGTCCACCAATGTGTTGCTGTCACGTGTACAGTATAAATAATCATATTTTTTTTTTCACCACCATCCTTTCACAAGGATTCCATGGCACACAAAAATACATTAGCGTTTACTTCACCAATGTACCGAGGTGCCTGGTTCTAAGTCAAGTGTCGAACAATGCGTGGCTTGATCATGTGAGTAACTCTATTCTTGATCTCTCTCATGAAAATTTCAAATGTTCAATGTGCCCATTTTTCATAGGAAACATTAGTCATATCAGTCAAAAAATAAGAATCATCCTACTATATAACACCTTCCTTATATGGATTAAGAACTTTAGGATCCCTAACTATGCATTTATATATCCTCTTCAGATCCTCTTGACTCAAGGGTTCTACATACATTGCAACCTTCCCATCTGTGAAAGAAATAATTACGTTCTCCTCTTTGTTCTCAAAACTAATATAACCTTGATTGAATTGGAGATCAACATTATTTGTGTCACACCAAGGGCACCTAAGCAATGATGTAAAATTTTCTTCTTCTACAAGTGCTAAGACCTCAAATTCCCTAGTGAATTTTGCCCCTTGTATGATAATAGTAACATCCTTCGATACTCTAATGGGTGTGGCTCTATTCCCTTTTTTCATATATATCACATTCAAAGAGTGATGCAATTGTGGCCATCGCATCTGATTCCACGTATCCAAAGTGAGTATATTCACTTATGCACCTGTATCAATCAATATGTTACTCAACATCCACCCATCAAAAACTACATTTAGAGTGATTTGTTTATCATAATCAAGACTCTGAGGAGGTAAGTTCACATGCAATATATGTCTCTCATGCTCAAATCCAATGTGTGGTATATTCTCCCTCAACCATTTCCTTAACAAAGGAATGATATTTTCCTGGCGAAGCATCTTCCAAACATCCTTTAATTAATTAAAATATTTCTCAGGAAGCTCAACTTTCTTTTCATACTCCATCTTTTGAGACTGATCTTTCAAGTATTGTATCTCACCTTGCAAGTTTCTAATAACATCAATAGTCTCCTCATAAACATCCTTCTGATGTGAAGGATATAGATATTTTACATTTATCCCCTATTACTTTGCAAGAACAGGTTTGTTCTTTAGGATATCACGAGCATGTGTTAGTCAATAACACCAGCAACATCTCATGGTTAGGTGCAATCTTAGGCATCCAATGTCTTCTATGGTGCATTAAAATTTAATCATCCCTGCATACTTATCATTATTATTATAGTTCTTACTCATGTGCTCATATAACTTAGGACATTATTCAAAATTATGATTCTTTCCACACCATGAGAAGACTACATTCTGAGGGAATTTGTGCCTATAATGATCAGGGGATCCACATGTAAAATAGATGGCTTGGGGGAAATCACCTCTTGCCTCACTGTGACCCATGACCTCTGTATCCACCTTGGTAAGCTCTACCTCTACCACCTCCATTAGAGCACCCATCATGATGTTGTCTATTTCTACTCCTTTTAATTATGCGCAACACTAGTCTTACACACATCAATTATACACTAGTCTTACACTTGCAAGTATAAATAGCTTTGTGAATCTAATCAATTAGTCTAAAATTATTTGTATCATTAGTGTGAAACTTTAAAATCTTACAATAAAAGGACATGCTCATCCGGATCGCAAGCTGCAATAATGGGCATCTACTCGAATCATGATTTAAGTCACAGATTTCACAATCATACAACATAAAATGCACTGATTAATGAGGGATGCTATACTTAGTGTGTCCTTCAACCTTGCAATTTGTACACCATATACCACTACGTGTCTCATGAGCTAAATTGGCCAATATTTTCTCTAACTTCTTCACCATAGATGCACTGTGTTCTTTCAAGAATGGGATACCTCCATTGTCTATGCTTGCAATTGCCTTAATGCATATAACTTCTTCTAAATATTTTTGTCAATCGATAAACTTATTATGAGAGAGTTCCCTTCTAAAAGGTGTGATCAAACTGCTAACAAACCACTTTTCATGTTATCTAGGGTGAATATCATAAGAAAAATTTGATAGAATTTTTTTAAAGCGCACATCTACTCCGTTACGCTCGTAGCCATGCCTTTCTTAAACTATTTCATCACACTTATATTTTTATGTTCAAACATAGGCATATGAAACTTGACCAAGAAATCATTACATAGCCCATTGTAATCTACAATATTCTAGTTCAGATCATACTTCTTTTACAAGTTATGTTCTTTCCCCTATAAAGTAGTAGCAAATGAACTTTCCTTAAGTTCTAGATCTGTAATTCCCTTAGCAACCCATAGTATCCCACAAATGTACACATGATTTGTTGCATCCTCAATGCCTCTGTACACTGGTAGGCGAAGAGATATCTCTTAAAAGACTTGATGTGTTTGGTGTGGACCATACCCAACATATCCATAAACTTTATTACCTCAAGTATTTCTTCAACCTATAGAACCATCAAATCCATTAGAACCTGAGCCTCCAGATCCTCTTATTCCCCCTCTAGCAGGAACTGAACTAGAGGATGGGCTATTATGTGTTCCAACTATTGTACTAAACTAAAATCATATAGTATGTGAAGTTGTGCTAATTAAAGACATATTACCAATGTTCTACATGCCTATGCTCTATCTTGATGATGTGCAAGAAAATATACCACCAATCAGAACACTAAGAAAAGAAGATGTCTACGCAGACATATATGAATTTTTCATCTGAAAAAATTTTACATTCAACATAAAATAAAAGCTACCTAGCGTCACTCTATCACCAAAACTAACATGTTTCTCAATAACATTTTTAGGAACTGAAACAACAAGCGTAAGGGAAATGTTGGAAGGTGGGAGATTGGCACCTATGGTCCTTATTCTTTCGTCTTCTGACGCACTCTCATCTTAAGCTAAAGGGGATTCTCTTTAACGATTTGCTAAGTGGGGGGAGAGCCAAATGATCTAGTTCCACATATTCTATGTGAGCTTCAAATCCTTCACAAAACATCTTCCTCCACAACTCCAAAAACTCCTAAATATCACGCTTCTTCACTAATTTCCTCTCCTGTGATTCATTATACTTAAGTCGTCTTTCCTCTCTTTCCTTTTCTATCGTAAGGTCTGTTATATTTCATCACACTTTCTCACACCCCAATGTGTAGTAGAGGTTTAGGTCACCAAAAATATCTTAATCACTAAATGGATAGTATGTAAATAATATCCTTAAGGTTCGTGCAAGAAACGAAACTCATCAACCTCTTAATAGGTATAAGTATAAACAATGTACTCTAATGTATAACTTTAAAAAAAAACCACTCCACCAATTAACTACAGTGTGTCTCCAATTCACATCAACATCATATAGGTTTTGGTAATATTCTTGTGTTTAAACAATTGTTATATACATCCAATTACGCATTGATGCATATATTACTAGCCACTCATACAAATCTATAGAAAAAATAGAGAAACCATCTCATAGAGATAATAATATAAGTATTATTCAACACACATGCAAGCATTTAAATAAGATTCAATATGATATATGTGCACAAGCTGGTCTTCCAAGTCCATAACCCAACTCTCAATTTTTTCCGTAGTCAACCGATACATCGTCATCATGTGAAACCCTTGCAACAATTTCAAAAGAGGTCTAAAAAAATAGGACCAAAATGTATTCTCTTTTTGTTACTCAAACACTAGATGAGCTAACACTTCACTAATATAGATATAAGCACCCACCCAAAGTGCAAACAGGTACCAAGTCCCTCTTTTTATACCATCTTTTTCAATATGTTAGCATGATCATTCATATATTCCACAACTTGAAGTAAGTAGTAAAGCATAAAGCATAACAATAATCAATTTGTAACCATAGTGTATAATGAATCAAACTAGGATCAAGATCAGATTTACCATACAATAACAAGTAATAGAGACATAAAAAATCAATATCCATCCATAAATATCAATTATATTAAGTCATTACAAAACCTATATCTGAACACATTTTAATTATCATTACAAATCCATGCCCACAAAATATTACCAGTAGAATAACTCTGTAACAATCTAGTTTTTCTAAACTAGGTAAATAAATACATATATATAGGGTGTGGGTACTTTTCCTTCACCACCCATGCACTCTCAAAACTGGCTACATGCTAAGAATAGCCATGTGTCACTACAAAAGCAACTAAGGAAGCATGCAAGCTTATCCTAATAATAGATTACCTATAACTAAGTCTAGATATGATCATATTATTAAATTAGCTTTGCATGATGCTCAATATTCTTCTTGTTCCCAAAATAGCTTTGTGTATCCTTCAAGCCTTCTTGTTCTTATTCAATTTGCGCTCTACACTCAATCCTATTCTTAACTTGTGCATGCAAAATGACTAAGTTCAAAATTCAGACTTTCCTTAGAGCATCCTTCTTCTACTGAAATTATGCACATACCTATGCACCCTATTTCTGCATGCCCTCTTTCCTATGCACCTATGATACTTAGAAATTATGTTTTATAGTCAACAATTGAGGTCATGGTGATGAGTGGGCCCCACTCAAACAAGTCATTTTTTGAAGAAGAGGGATTTGGGACAAGGTTGTTCAAAAGAGTAGCATGAAAAATTGATGGTGCATAACATATGGGATCCGATTTTGATTTTAATGAAGTTTTTAGGACATGTTCATGTAGGTACATGGTCATTTCAGGTCCATACAAGTTGATTGGTCATAGGACAGTTTTGGGGTCTCAAATAGAAGGGTTTGGTAAAATTTTCGTAAATTGAGCTACAAGATGAGTTTCAAGATGATTTAATTTTTTTTGGAAATGGGATGCAAGTATCTATATAGTGGTATATGTTTTCCTCATTATTTGGTGATTTTATAGGGTTTATAGGTCATTATTTGGACAAGAATATTTTTGGTAGTGTAGGAAAGGAAGTATTTTGGTGTGAGTTTTGAGATGTTTGAAGAATAGGATGGATTGGATGATGATTTATATCACCCATAATGTGAAGAGGGATGAATTTTTCATCCAATAAATCCATTTTTAAGTCTTGAATGTATGTGGAATTTTTGTTATGATCTAACCTTTAGAAACTACATTTTTGGTAGGTTGATCTCATGAAGACAAAAGTATTTGTGGTTTGAGCATGAGGTTTATTCAAGGATTATAACTTGATTATAAGTGTTCCATAGGTTCATCAATTTTCATAAAGTGTATACATGGTGAGGGTTTCTTTCTTTTGAGTGTTTTGTTGGACTTATGAACTTTGCACGGTGTTGAAGGGCTTACGAAACAACTATTTTGAGAATTACAAAGTGAATTGGGCCCAGTAAATGAAATAATTTGATTGGTTGATCAAATTTACAACCATATATTGATTTAAAATTATATTTTAATGATATTTAAGGTGTTATTGGTCATGAATATGTATTCATTTGATGTAAATCTATTTTTATCTTTGTTCCCATGGGGTTTTGAGTAATATTTTGCACATGTAATCGATGACCTAATTGGGTCACTTTTTATTCTTTCATTTCAAATTTTAATTGATTCCTTGATGTATGGGTTAAAGAAAATGAGGTTAAAATGTTTTTCTTATGTTTGAAATCAAGAGAAACTTATATAAGCATGTTTTTGGGTAATTTTTGAAGCTGGTGAAGTTTTTACAAGGTATGTGACCTAGGTGAAGTTGTTTTATAGGTTTTAAAGCATAAATTTATATAAGATCAAGTGTTTTATAATTAAAGGAAGAGCAGAGTAACGATGTTTCCTAGGAAGAGTAGTAACGATGTTTCCTTGTGTTTTAAGGTTTGAGAAGTGTACAAAGAGCTATTTGCAAGGGTTTGATCACCTATGGTTTGAATAATTGAAGATGTGCAATATGAAGCAAGAAATATTGCTTAAATGTGGTAGAAACATATCAAAGGTCATATATTCATAAGGTGGATCATTTTATGTTTGATCATTCTGGGGGCTTATAGCCTCCTTGTGGAATTAGTGCTTTACAAAATTAGGGGTTGGTGTTCCTTTTAGGGTTGGTTCTCTACTAAACTAGGGGTTGGTGCTCCTTACGGGGTTTTTACCTCAGCAATTTTGAAGCATTTCAATATAATATTGTGTTTCAGTGGGGTTTATTCCACTTCACGGTTTTTGACTTATATCTTGTGTCTTGTGTTGATGATATTGCTTATGGTTCTTTCAAAAATGAGCATTTGATGTATACGCACATTAATGAATGGTTGAATGTTTAAGTATTTAGATATGTAATTTCTAAATCTTAATTTAAATTTTTGTAAGGACTGATTTATCTACCCTCTCAGTCCATTTTTCTTCTAACAATTGGTATCAAAGTAGGTCCTTATGAATAAAGTTTAACAGCTTGAAGGAGATCCTTTGAAGCACAAATAATGTGTAAGTATTTAGATATTGAGGCTATATAGAGAAGAAGGAATGAAATACCTTAGTCATGTATTGAGGCCTATCGAATTCAAGTCAAGGATATGGAAGTTAAGCATATTCAAGCCATTTTTGTTTTGTAATCTTAAGTTGAAAGTTTGATCAAAGCTCTAAAGGAGAGAGAAGACTTGTTTAAGGTATGAAGACGATTTGAAAGATCTTGAATAATATTTAGAGGATTTTTCTAACAGGTTTAAGATATAAGAGATACTTGATAAGATCTCCAAAGCTCTTGATAGTGTTCTAGAATGTCAAAAGGCCTAGATGAAAAATCAGGAATAGGGTCTGAAGGTAAGAATGATCATTTAGTTGTTCCTAGTTCCAAATCAGATGTGAAGGTGATGAAAAATAATTATTTAAGAATATATAACTCAGTTAGACAACCTAATGCTATGAGGTATGGCTCTTTAATTAATGGATATTGTGTCATTTTTCATGAGTTTTGTCATAGATCTAGAGATCAAAAAAATAGAGCTCCAAGGAATGAGGTAGGTGTACTCAAAGGTGAATTATTTTCATGTTGTTAGTATGTTCATAGGGGAAACAATTATGGATGGAATTTGAGGGTGTTTGAGTTGAGAAGAAGGGAAGAGGTTGTTTGCTTCAATTGTCACTTGTCAAGTCATATAACAAAATTTCTCCAAAACAAGAAGAGGTTTATTCCAAGGTCTGAACTAAAGAATAAGGAGGCCGAAAAAACTAATTATCATCCCACCATGTAGTATATTATAGTTTTCAAGGAATATTCTAATGTTATCAAGTTAGATAATAAGGTCAACAAGCCCAAGTAAGCTCAAGGGAGTATGTTTTCACTTGTTGAAGAAAATCACATGTGTTTAAATGGTTTTAAAAACCTGTGTAATACAAGCTGAACACATTAGGCCTTTGGGACACTTTTAGAGCTATAAGGTATGAAAATTGATTTCCCCTTTCTTTTCACGAGTTCTTGCACTTTTTAGGTGTCTGATTTTGTGTTTGTTGTTAGTGGTTCCTTGTTAATGTCTCATTCTATCAGTCCTAGAGTGTATATTATTTGTGTTTGTGATGTTATTATGAGTCTAAATATTGCAAAAAAATAAAATATTAAATATATTCATTATTCACAAGTGTTGTGTCTCATCACAATTATTTTTATGTGGATCAAGTTGTTCATTATAGTTGTCATGATCTATAGATCAATCAAAATCTATGTCATGTAAGGTTGAATTCTATAATAGAGAGTTTATGAATAAATGTATACATTGAAGGTTTGTGTGCTTCAAAGAGGTTTTCATGTTAATTTAAATCATATTTGATGGTTCATAAGAAGTATGTGTGTTTGAGTCTTGTCCTCAAATATGTCGAGAAGTTTTGGAAATTTGTGTTGGGTTATATTGTTCAATATATACTCAAAGAGATAATGTATAGTTTGAAGAAACATATCTTAGTGAAGAAACATTGTATAGTAACATCAGTAATTACAATTGGAAATGAATCGTGAAGACTTTTTGTACCATAATTTGGGATATAATATGAGGTTATGTTTTCTTAAAGGAAGTGAGAGATGTGCTGAGTGTTCAACAATGATAAAGGTATGGTTTGAAAGTCTCCACGGGTATGTACACGATGTATCTACAAAAAAATTCTTAGGTGTGAGTTCAATTTGTGATCCATGTGTAAGAATTTTGAATCTTGAGAGGTAGATATAAGTTCTAAAGGTCCCTTAACCAATGATTAAGAGTAAAATAAGTTAGGTTGAGGAAATTTTCAACCAAGCTCCAAAATTAAATTCTTGTTGTAGCATGTGTCTTAGTTTTGTGGTCTGCTCTCTGAGCATAATCATGATGTTTTTTGAATCCATAAGCACGTTTTTCCTTTCTCAAGGACTATTTGGTGTCATGATATTGATTTGAAGGTGTCTTTATGATGGATATGAATTATCTAGTAGGAGTTATGGTTTATAACTACTCTTTTCTTCAAAGTGTCCTCATAAGAATGCCAAGAGGGTTGAAAATGTGGATTTGAGTCTATTATTCTATGCATAAGTTATTTCCACTGTCAAAATGTTCTGGTGCATCTATAGTTAGAGGATAAGATGTTAACCATGAATATGGTGTTTATGAGTCTGTATGTACATTGTCATGAATAATTGGATGTTTGAGTCTTATGAAGTGATATGAAGCATCATGAGTATGTCTGTATAGTATGGTTAGGCAGAAAGTACCTGAGAAAAAACAACTTAGACTCTTATATATAAAATGATGAGTATTCTTATAGAAATAAAAACATGGTTGAGTTCAAAGGAGTTGATACATGATCAATTTTTTCATCAATTCAAAAGGGTGTTCTATGTTTTTTAAAGGCTCAAGATGGATACATTGAATTTTCAAGTACTAAATGATATACTACATGTTGGTTGAATGCCTCTATGAGCTATATACTAGTTAAGAGATGGATAATATGGTATGGTTTTAGGATATTGCATTTAAAACAAGTTTGATAAAAAGGAATGATAAAGTTATCAAGTCATTTGAAGCTACTATGATAAGTCTACTTAGGGATGTTGATGAGTGTTTTTTGTGCAAATAAGTGTCAATGTGTCTAAATCATGCTATATAAAATTCTATGTTAACAATATTGTGTGTGGGTCTGACCTAAAGTAATATTTTTAAGCCTTCAAGACTATGAAAATTGTATCTACTGAGTAATAAAAAAAAATTCAAGTGACAGGACTGTTAGATTTAGTAAGGGAAATATAATCAACATATTACACGTCCATAATTAAAACACTAAAGATTATAGATCATGATAATTAGTCAATTAGACATCAAAATAGCTTAAAATAGATAGAGAATAAAATACCTTAATGAGTAAGAGATGAAAGAAAATAAAAATAATAATGATTGATAGATAACCAAAGATTTAAGTGGAGAAACCCAAAGGAAGAAAAATCCACTGGTAAAGAATTGTTTGTATTAAGAATTATCACAAATTTAACCCTACACTTCCACTTCACTCCTTGGATTTTTACAATTTATGCAGAGCTATTTCTATTGATAATTTAATACAATGATCACCTATCATGTCTAAAATTCTGATCTCATTCTTTAATAATGAACTATATAAATGTAAACATTGTTGATAACCAATCTTGAGAGGGATCACCCAAATCAATGTGGGTGGGTGAATCAATGAGGCTGCTTCACTATTAAATGTGAAATACCTTCATGATACAATTTGATTAGACAAACTTTAATAATAATGGGACATACTACAATGGTACATCCCACTTGAAATTATCACCCCAACACTCCACCTTAATGTTAAGTGGGAAGAAAAATTATACATGCCAAATTCCTTGAATCAACAATAGTGATTCCGGCTAGCATGCAAACAATGGAAATCTATAGATCTTCCCATACAAAAATTCTTAAGACTAGTGATTTACATATGAAGAATTACATTAGACTATGGATCCTCTTATAAACTAAGGCATATCCATAACTAAATATTTTTTGGTATTTAAAAGTAACTTCACATAAAGTGACACATTTACTTATTACAAGATGGAGGAAGTTCTGGAAGTTTACAATGAACTTCCTTATATATTTTCTAATGAGACTTATAGTTCGCATACAATGTTACAACCATGTGTAACCAATCCCTAAAGGATCGATTTGTTACATACAAAGCAAGTGGTCATGATCCACTCTTAAAAGCTGACATGAATTTTTTATAATAAGCCATCAAGAGGTGGAATTATACTACATACTCCCCCTCAATGGAAACTTTGATAAGCCCAACAAGGCACAAAACTTACAGTAGTTCCCAACACACAATGGCTTGAGGAAGGTATCTGCAACATAATCTCTTATGTTGAATTGGATTCTTTATCAAGAGAAATCAAGCCTTCACATATATGAGGAATAATTCATTTAGCTCCTATTTCTATCACTTCATGTAACCTCTTTAGCCACATGGCTCTTTTTATGCTCCAAGAAATGGAACCTGCATCAAAAATTGATAAAAAATCTAACTTCATATCTAACACAACATCAATAAATATCATAATAAGCATTGTAGAAATCATACACATTTTCACTTTTAACCAAGTATAAAGGTTAAACACTAGTTGTATAACAACAAACATATCACTATGCTTAAAAAAATAAAAAATATATTGAAATACTTCCTACATATTACACTTTGTAAAATATAAATTAGATGCAATAAATATTGGATGTCTCCAGTACAAACACAAAGGCGTCCCCAAGTGTCATTTGATATGTATATAATAATATTTTACTAATAACATAAAATGATTTAACAACATATGTATATCTTCATATTCTAAGTTTTTGCATAATGAGATAAGACTTGATAGATAACACATCTAAACAAATAATCAGATTATTTAAGAATAATCAAGCATTCATTGAAGAAATTAACCATGTAAGAAAAATATAAGCTTAGACATGCCATATATGATCATATTTTTATGCCAAGAAACATGATTTAACACTCAAAAAGATTTTCTTACTTCTCTTGATTGTAAGAATTATATTCTTGTTACTACTAAGAGATCATGACTATTTTGACAAAAGAATCATCATCAACAAAAAAATAGTTAGAGAAACCATGCTCATGAAAGTTCCTGAAACAAGAATCCTAGTCGGAGTCAAGGATCGAAAGATTTCCCCATCAATGTCTACATTGATTATATCAACAGGAAACTTAAAAATAAATTACATAACAATTTTAGTTTTAGGTTACTCAGAAGAGGGTAGACAAGTAAATTTACAAAATAGTTTGACAAGAACATGCACATATTCTTTGTAACCTCTACGTATAACTTTAATGATATATAAATACACTTAATGCATAAAAAAATATGATATAAAATTTTGTTCTTCATATGTGATAATCCTTTCTTTCTTAGTGAAAAGAAACTTGTTAATGGTTTATAGGGGTATATGATGTCTTATTATTATCATGAAACTACCAAAATTCATCATGAATCAACATAACTTACATGTATTTAGATAGAGGCTTCTAGTTTTGAGGGGTATCTTATCTTCTTGTGGGACCTTTTTCGACACTAGTCACAAGTTCCCATGGATTTCTAGCCATAAAATAAGATGTTAATAGAAATCTCCATATGCTACGATTTGATCCATTTAAGAGATAAGACGTATATAAAGAAAAACTAGCAAAAATAGCCATTTTAATGCTCATATGGCAATGGAAACAAATACAACTAAAAAAAAATCAAGGAATCTAGATAGAGATAAAAAAATATCTATAGATCTTTCAATTTTCTATACGAATGCAAACAACTCTAAATCAATCAAAAAATAGCTTTATTTGGTAAAATTTAATATCAATTTGGCAGAGCTTACTCGAGGTCGAGTTTACATGTGAGCTAATTGAGCTCAAACTAAGTCGGACTAGAGTATCTCGATGATTTATTTTGAAACTCGAAGGGGCAAGCTCAAAAATGAGCTATAAGAGATCAAAACGAGTTACTTAACAATTAAAAAAAAGTTAAAAGTAAACAAAGGTAGGGGAAACATGTTGCATAAATAAAAAATACCATGAAAGGAACGTGTCATATTTAAAATAGATTCTTGGGTAGATGCAAACTCTTTAAAAATTAAAGTTAAATCCTTTCGGTTCCAAGAGAATAAAATAAATAAGTAAATGTTAAAATACTAACACAAGACTGATAAAAATGAAAAACAAATGTGCATGTCACTTTTAAATTAGCTCGCACTTCAAAGTGTAGCTAATAGTCAGAAGACAATTCATTAAAAAATAACCGTATACACATGTCTTAAATTAATTCAATCACTTTTTTTCATTTTAACATAATATGAAATCAATGTATTAGTCAAACAGAGCCACTTGTTGAAAATTTAACAACTAAAGGATCGACACTTGGTGACTTTCGGCCAAACTTTTAATAGATTTCTTTGAGAAGACTTAAAGTCCCCAAAATAAACCAAACTTAAAATAAAGTTCGGGTCCAAAAAAGGTATATGATGGGTGTCACAATCTAAGTGGCTAAGAAAAATCAAAGAATTACACTGTGACACTTACGAAGGATGAAACAATTAAATAATTAATATATGTGTCAAAAAATAATCAATTTGTGCTTCGTAGTTCTGAAACAGACTAAGCAAAAAAATATATATGTTGAACTTTTTAATTAGCTCACACTTCATAATTCTGAAAAAGACTAACACATTTTAAAAATAGATGTACGTGTCAAAATTCTATTTTGTTGCACTTCATAGTGCAACTCAAATGGCTAAAAAAAATTGAGGAGATGTGGAGCCTTTTAAATGGTTAACTTTTCGTAAGACTAACAAACAACGACAAATGTGAAAAGGTGGAAAATTCTAATTGGATAATCACTACCAAAAATTAAAAGACTAACAAACATGAAGTATGGATTAATTCTATTAGCTCAGATTTCACAAATCTCACAAATGTGAAATAAAAGATACTTCGAGCACTTTTATTGGCTCAAATTTCACTAATATGATAAATAGATAACAACGGACAAATAATGGGAATATTGAATAATTCAATTAGTTTGTATTTTGGAAAGACATAAAATACTGACAAAATGAAATATTAAGTGACTTGGAGCTTTCTTATTGGGTTGTATTTCGCAAATAACATAGTATAGCTAATCCAAGTATGACAACGTGGAGACACTCGTAAAACCATTATTACCTCACGTTTCATGACTAATAATCAGATAAAAAATAAAAATGACACCACGAAGCAAGTTGGATCCTTCTTATTGGCTCGAGCTTCACAAAGATAGAAATGTTTATTTAGAATACTGATAATGCAAAGCTAGTTAGAGAAAAATGATTGGCTCAACCTTCGCAGTCAAAAGAACTTTTCCGAAATGAAAAAAATCAAAGAGGACTGAAAAAGTGAATCCAAATGAAACTAAAATATTGGATCGTGATTTAAAAAGAAAGAAAGGTGTAAAATTGAAGCCACTTGGCACTCTAAGATTGGGTACATCTTTGTAGAAAAGAAAAGCAAAGATATTTGGAGCAATTCTATTTGTCCAAGCTTCGTAAAACTAATAGGATCTAAATAAAAATGACAAAGGAAAGCTAGATGGTGTAAAATAATTGGTCCAAGATTAGAAAAGACAAAACTAGCAAACAAATAATTATTTTTACTAATAGAACAGACTTAAAATCCCCAAACAACTTGGTTCTAAATAGATGTTTTAGATCCAAACTAAAAAATGACCCAAATGTCTATAAATGACATGAAAACATAAAATAAGCTTGCAGAAGAAGGATTTTAACCCTAAACCATTGAAACAAGATGTAGAAGCAAATATCTAAGTATGAAAAAGCTTAAAAATGATCTAAACAACCATTTATCCCATTTTTAACCAATATTTCAAACATTGTTTAGGAGAGAAACAGAAGGTTGAACCTAGTTTTCTTCAAGATGACTCTGCAAATTTTAGGGTTTTACACATCCATAAATAAACTTAAATCTTCTTCATCTCTTCAAGTTAAAAAATTCTAGATCAATCCTACACGTGCACAATAACTAGCTCTGATACCATGTAATATTTAATAGGGGGAATATAAACAACATATTACAGATCCACCATTAAAACTTGAAATATTAAAGATTATGATATCCAGTTGATTAGACATAGAAATATCATAAAATAGATAGTGAACAATAGAGCTTAATGAGAAAGAGATGAAATCAAATAAAAATAAGAACAAGAGATAGAAAACACCAGATTTAAGTGGAGTAACCCAAAGGAAAAAAATCCATTGGTAAAGCATTGTCTATATTAATAATTCTCATGAGTTTAACCTAGCACTTCCAGTTCACTCCTTGATCTTTTACAATGACTGTAGAGCTATTTATTTTGATCAATTTATACAATGATCATCTAGCATGTCTTACATTTTTGTTTCAGTCTTTAATACTAGACTTTACAAATGTAAACGTTGTTGATAGCCAATCACAAGAGGGACCACCCAAATCAATGTGGGTGGGTCAATTGGTTAGTTTTAATTAAATCTTAAATGTGAAAAAACTTCGTAATATAATTTGATAAGACAAACTTTAATAATATTGGGGCATACTACAGTTGTAGGTCCCACTTGACATTATCTGCCCAAAAGGGATCTGCCCACAAAGGACTCTGTCTTGTGCTTAGAAGATCAGTTTAAGACTTAAAATCAGAAATTATTAAGGATAATGATAAAGAATAAAAGTAAATATATAGTGAGGTGTTTTAAAAATGCATAAAGTTTGTGTTAATAGCTATTTAACATAGACACAATATTTTGTGTAGGTGAAGGTCAATAATGTTCTCGAGGAGCATATTTCAGGTCAAGATGTTGGCATAGTGTAAAGATTACATGGTAATAGGTGGTGAATCAATTAATTTCTAAAAATGGATGTTTTACTAAGCTCATTTGATGATGAATATGATGTTAACATGATAATTCATATGTATACTTGATGATTCAGTGAATATTTCTTCCTCTTGCAAGCATATTCAGTTGACTAGGTGATGTTGTATGAAATTATGACTTGGCCCGCTTTGTGATGTTGTATGAAATTATGAGTTTCTTAGATTCTTGATAAGAAGGTTGACATTATGGATAAAATTTTAGGAGGGTTCTTCGTCACTCATAGCAGTGGCATGGTGCAGATAGAAGTATTTGGCTATGTTAATACCTATTTACTATGTTACAGGTGTTCATTAGGAGCAGGTATGGTATCTTGGAGGTATGAAAATGTGGTTTAGAGTAATATGAGCTAATGAATGAACTCATTTAGGTGTATCATTGCATTATTAGATATGCGCGGGGTCATTTTTCGAATCTTTATGATCAATTATGTGTGGGTTATTTTTTGAATCTTCATGCATGATTTAAGTTGACCCTAGTTTCTACAGTGACAAACAAACATGTAAGCAAAGGTAATTATTAATGAATTAAGGGATTAAAGTGTGGATTTTACATTATGATTATTTAAGATATTAGAGGGATTTTTCATAGTTCATTGAGAAAAAATTTAGGTTATTACGATGTGAATTTTTCAAGATATGACATTTTATATGAGACAGGGTCAAAAACAAGTCAAAATCAAGCTCGAATCTATACTTCTGATGCTTGTTCTGAATTTTTTTCTTTTCATTGGAAATTTTTACTTTTAGATATACTTCTATGGTGATATTATAAGGTTTCACAAAAATAATCAAGTCATTTGATTGTTATATTTTTATGAACGAGTGTTAAGAAGATAAAGTCGTTTAAAACCCTAGTTAAACCCTAGCTAGGAGAAGTTTGTAGAAAGAGAGCTATGGTGACCAATTTTTTATTGTTTAATTATAAGTGATGATTTTACGTTTTATAGTAATCTCATGTATTTCTATAAATTTATGGTCAAATTCATGTTGATGAGTGGGCCCCACTCAAATAGGTCAGTTTGTGAAGAAGAAGGTTTTCGGAAATGGATGTCCTAAGGAGTAGCATGAAAATATGATGGTGAATAACACATGAGAGATTATCCTGATTTAAATGTATGTTTTAGGACATGTTCAATGTAGGTACATTTTCATTTGATGTCTATACAGGTTGACTAGTCAAAGGGTAGTTTTGGGGTCTCTAATAGTAGGGTTTAATAAAATGGGCATAACTTGAGCTACCTATGGATTTTGAAGATGATTCAAGTTTTTTTTTAAAGGATATAAAATATATTTCTTTTTAGATAAAATTTTTCCTTATGATGAGGTTATTTGATAGTGTTTATGGGTTATTCTTTTTACATGAATATTTTTGTCAGTGTAGTACATGATGTGTTTTTGTGCAAGTTTGAGTTGTTTGAAGCATGAGATTGATTGAATGATGATTTAAATCACCTTTAATGTTAATAGGGATGAATGTTTCATCCAATTAATCCATTCTTAAGTTTCTACAGAATGTGTAAATGTTTTTATGATCCAACCTTTGAAAATAGTTGTTTTCGTAGGTTGATCTACTTAAGACAATAGTAGTTGTAGTTTTAACATGAGGTTGTGTCAAGGCTTCTAACTTTATTAGAGGTGTTATATAGTTTATTAAATTTCCATAAAAATTTTACATGGAATTTTTTTCTCATCTTCATTTATTTTTTGGCTTTATGAAATTTCCAGGGTGTTGAAGGGTGTAGGAAACAATTTGTTTTGAGAATTGCAAAGTGAATTGGTCCCAATAAATGAAATAATTTTATTGGTTGATAAAATGTAAAGCCATATATGGATTTAAGTTCATATTTTATTCATATGTAATGGGCTATGGGTAATTATTATGTATTTATTTTATGTATGGGAATTTTTATCTTTGTGCCCAAGGGGCTTTGAGCCATTTTCGACACATTTAATGAGGCTTTTAGTTAGGAAAACCTGATTGTGTCACTTATGACTATTGTATTTAAAATTTATTTATTTTCCTTCATGTATGGGTTAAAAAAAGGAAAGGAAAATGTTGTTCTTATGTTTGAAATCAAGAGAAACTTATAAAAGCATGATTTTCAGTGCTTTTTGAAGCTAGTGAAGTGTATGCAAGGTACACAGCCTGGGTGAAGTTATTTTTTAGGTGTTGAAGAAAGAATTGAGATAATATAAAGTTATTGATAGATCAATAAAGATAATAAATTATGTGTTCTTTTGCTTTAAGATTTGAGAAGTGTAGAAAGAGCTATTTTCAAGGATTTGATCACTGAGGGTTTGAAGAAATGAAGATGTGTGAGTTGGAAAAATAGATATATATCAGTTTTGGAAATAATATATTAGATATCATATATTAATAATATGGTTGAGTGGTGCTTAATCATTTTGGGGGTTGTAGCCCTGTTGTGGAGTTGGTGCTTCACAAAATTAGGGGTTAGTATTCTTTGTAGGGTTGGTGCTCCTTGTGGTGTTGGTGCCTCACTAAATTTTTAAACATATCAATATAAGATTATTTTTCATTGGTTTTTGTTCCCCTTTATGGTTTCCCACTAATATATTGTCTTTTGTTGATGATATTGTTTATGGTTCTTACACACATTAATGGATGGTTGAATGTTTATGGTTATTTGTATATGCAAGTTTGAAATCTTAATTTTAAGTTTTATAAGGACTGATTCACCCCCACTCTTAGTCCATTGTGATTCTAATAACTTATTATATATATTCATATGACATGGTATTACTATCAATTCCAAAAACTATTTCATCAACATAGACAACAATAAGTAAAAGGTGACCTTATTCCTCTTTTATCTATAGACAGTTGTCAAATAATCCTTTTTGCATACCTAAGTAACTAGAGAATAACATAGACAAAAAATATAGCTAGAAGTGGAATTCCTTTCATCAATAGAACCTACCCCATTTGAATTTGTATAACCAACCATATCAGTAGAAACCCTAGTGTAGTGTATGCCAAAGTGAGAAGTGTCATGAAAAAAACATAAAATACTTTTAGCATCCTACCAGTGACTACTATGAGGAGAATGTGAAAACCAAGATACAAGCCTTACTGTAAATGAAATATCAGGGTGAGTATGGGTCAAGTACATGAGACTTCCAACCAACTTCCTATACAAAGTAGGATCACAAAGTGGAGTGGTACATGTGGAAGTAAGAGTAAAATGAGACTGAAAAGGAGATGGAATTGGCTTACAATCAGCCATATTAAATCACTGAATAAGATCATGGGTGTACTTTTGGTGACTCAAATGAATCCCCAAATATTTCTGATAAAATCTACACACCAAGGAAATAATGCAATAACCCAAGATTTGTCATGTCAAACTATGAAGCAAGAGCCCTATGAATAGTCTGAATGTGGGAAGAAGAGTTGTTAGTAAGTAACAGATCATCAACATACAAGATAAATATAACAATATCCTCACCAACATGTTGGAGATACACTGTATGATCAGAGTGGTAACGAACAAAACTAGTAGATAGAAGAAAATAATCCATGTTCTCATACCAAGACCAAAGGGCATGTTTGAGACCGTAGAGAGACGTTCAATGTACATAAAAACAAGAGAAGAATCCTGAAAAATTCTACCAGGTTGCTCCATGTATATTTCCTCTTGTAGACCTCCATGTAATAAGGTACTCTTCAAAGTCATCTTGTATATGGGACACACTTGTGATACAACAATAATAAGTGAAAGGCGTATAGAATCCATCTTGGCAACAGGTGCAAAATTCCAAGATTAATAAATACGTTCAACATGTGAAAAAGCCTTTGGAACAAGGTGAGCCTTATAGTTATCAATTGACCCATCAGCTCTGTATTTGGTTCTGTATACCCACTTACACTTAACCATATTTCTTCCTTTAGGAAGAGATACCAAATGTCAGGTATGATTCTTCACTAAAGAAGAATACTCAGTTTTCTTTTAATTATCCCACTCCTCTATCCCATGAACCTTTGAAAAAGACTATGGATCCTTATAAATTAGCGGACATAAAAGTCCAGAACCTATAGAATGTGTGTGATGATGCCTAGTGGGTGGAAGATCTTGTATGAAAGGTGTTGCCTCAGAAACTATAGTACGATCCAAATTAGGCATAGTGATAACATCAGTGGGAATAGGATCATCAACAACATCTATAACCTCCTCATCAACATCCTGAAAGAAATAATCCTAAAGAAGAAGGACGTATGGAAGAAGATGAAGAATCATGAGGAGAGAATAACTCATCAAACTAAACATGTGCTCAAAAAATAACATCATGAGTATCAGAATCTAGAGTTTTATAAGCTCTCATGTCCTCACAATACCATACAAAGATCAATGGTTTTCTCTTCCTATCTAAGGCTTTCCTTTTCTTATTTGGCACAAATGACCAAGCATGGATCCCATAGAATAGAAAAAATGAGACATATGGCTTATTATTGGACCAATTTTCCTTTGGATTCAAATGGTGAAGTTCTCTGTGTTGTGTGTGATTCTAAACGTAGTCACCATAATTAATTTCTTCTTCCCAATAGATAGGAGGTAAATCTATAGAATGCATCATAAATTTATCCATTTCATTCAAAGTTCTATTCTTCAAGTTCTGCTAAGCCATTATTTTGTGGAGTTTGAGCAACAGAATGATGATGAATAATGCCTTCAGTTACCAGAAAATCATAATACTCATTGTTTAAGTAGTCCACCCAATTATCAATGTGACGGTTCTTTATGCAACTCAAAGATTATTTCTCAAAAAAATCCTTGAAGAAGTTGAAGTGTAAAAAAAAATCACTTTTTTAATTGAGAAAATAAACCCAAGTACACCTCGAGAAATTATCAATAAAGGTAAGTTTATACTTAGCTCCATTGAAAGAGGGGGTAGGAAAAACCATCAAGTCACTATGCACAAGATCAAGTAATGAAGAAAATATCTTGGAAAAATTCTTAGGAAATGGATCTTTGTGTTGTTTCCCTAATGCACAGCTAGAGAAAACTCCCTCAAGACAATAAACTCTAGGAAGACCATCTACCATACTATGAGTGTTCAACTCCTCAAATATCTATAATTAATATGTCCAAATATTTCATGCAAAAGCTTACTCTCTGAATCTGCATGTGAAACCAATCTTGTCCCTATAGAATAAGTGTCATCAAAACCCTCAAAGTGATATAGTATAAAATTATTATCAACAATACCATGAGAAAAAAGTGAATAAGGCTAAAAAAAGTTCATACTTATGCCTCATGTGGTGCCAAATTCACTATTTTTCCTTGACCAGAATGAAAAATTTGATATGTAAAAAGAAAATTTGTAGTGATGTTAGGAACATAGAGTGCATCTTGGATACTACCACCATCAAGTTGTATATCACCTTTTGTTTTAACAAAAAATAATGGAATAATCTTCAACTTCAATTTTTCAAGTAGAACTCAAACCTAAAGAAACAAAAGAATCCTTGGAGGAAGTCATATGATAAGAAGCATCAACATCTATAACCCAACAATGTTAAGTGATTTTCCATGTTGATTAGAAGGATTTGGAGTGAATTTAATTTTTTTTACTCTTGATAGCATCCTATAAGGCTTTCATTCTCTTATAACACCTATGTTCTTCATGACAACTTCCCCCACAAAAAGAGCATAAAAGGATATACGTATTCTTGGATTTATAGGACTCATTAGGTTAGGACTTGTTTTCTTTTGGTTTAGGAGAAATTTGAGATGGAGAAGGGGTGGATTTCATTTTACATTTGATTTTTCCCTTACCCTTATGATTAAATGCAACTAATGCCTTTTAAGAGGTGGAAGACTCAAGATGAGAAATTTTGGGTTCTTCCCTAGTATGTCTTTCAAAAAATGTTTAAGTCAGACATTTTTAATGTGTCACCTAAGGCATCCATGCTACAGAAAAAGGTACAAGAAAATATTGGAAATGATCCTCTCAACTTGGATAGAATCAAGTAAACACACTCTTTATCTTTCTTATCTCTTCGACTCCCCTTCAACAATGTCAAAAAATTATTGAACTTGGGAAGATAGTCTATAATTATTGGATAGTCTTCAAGATTAAGAGAGGTGATCTCAATTTAAAGTTGCATGGCTCGCATATGATCCACCTTAGCAAATAAATCCTCCAATTTATATCATATTTTGAAATGAGAGTCACATTTTTCCAAATTAAACAAAACACTATCACTTACATAAGTTCTTATCAAACCCATACACTTATCAAATTTGCACTGGTACTTAAATTTCTCATATTCTCTAGTAAAAAATGCTTGTTTTGAAGAATTTAAATCCCATAATCCTTTCCACTTAATTATTGTTTCTATTCTTGTTTTCCATGTGTGGTAATTATTCGTTATTAATGGCTCAACATGATCTAATGCATAATTAAACACCATTCTCAAACAATCACCAAAATAAATACAAGAACTAAGCAATACAACAAGAGCACCCCCATATTTTGCCACTTTATAATTAGTTCATGTTATAGTATGGCACTTTATAATTATAGTTCTATTCTCAAAATAAATATTTACAAAGGAAAGAGCATGAAAAAAAAAACACTTTTGTAAAAAACAAAATTAAAATCAATGTTGCCGATGAAAATATACAAGCTTTACAAGTTTATGCTCTATTTTTTATTTTAGTTGCCACTCAAACAAAATAAAATTCTTTTGTCTTCACCACACAAATAAAAGGTAAGGGGGCTGGATTTAAGAACCTACTTATAGGAATCACAAGCTTTAATCCTTCATATGACCATACCATATGATAGGGGCTAAGGATTTCAATGGGTGTGAGCAACTTCTTATTCTGGGGTGTTCCACTTGTTTTCGATAAATTCACATCTAACTACTTCTTCCCAACAAAAAACAAAAAAATATTTTTTGGGTTTCATTCCTTATTGGCACTGACTACCTCCATTTATTTACAAAAGAAAACTTATTGACAGATGTCAATAGCAATATCTTTCTCTAATACCATAAAAGGAATGATAAGTAGATCATTCCAAGCCAAGAACTCACATGCTAATCAAACACCATGATACATAAGATAAAAGAAATTCACTAGAATAACTTTACAGAAAATATTTACAAACAAATGATCAACAATATCATATATTATTATGGAACTCATTGAAATACAATGAGAATGGGCCTTGCTTAGATAGGAAAGGAATAAAATTCTAAGAACCAATCAAGGTCATAAATAAATCCATAAATCAAGGAAAGAACTATTCATCAAAGACCTAGTTAAGACCATAGATTTAGGAGAGAACTAGACATCAAGGATCTACTAAATACCCTAAATCAATGAAAGAACTATTCAATACCATATATCAAGGAAAAAAATATACCTAAAAACTAGATAATATCCCCTTAATATCTAAATAAATAAAAATAAATATCCACACGCATAAGTGGGTGAGGATAAATACAATAAAGGTAAATAAATTACCTAAGTGAACATGAGCTAAGGTAAATACCTACTCTAACATAAGAAAATTTGATAGCAAGCATAAGACAAAACATACCTAGTAAACATGTTTTCAATATTTCTGATGCTTATCTCCCCCTTTTACATTTATAAAAAGGCTACAATTACAACTAGATATGGAACATTGTAACACAAGATAATACACAATGAAAAAATGCACTAGACACACATACTATCTCAAATGAAACTCCCTTGGACATTAAGTTTTGTTTCCTGTATTTAAAAAAAGCTAAAATGATCCATGAAACTATAATGAGAATTTAAAAAAATCCCCTTGGACTTATATCCACTCTAAATTTTAACTTCATCCATGTTTACAACTTCTTCTTTGTCTATGTTGGTGTGAGTAATTTTCCACATCATGTGACAAGTCATCTCACTTAGGTGATTTTATAGGTATTATGTGTTGTAGGGGTAGTGACAAATTTATTTGTGTTAGTGTCTATCAGTGCATCATATAGGAGTTACTTTCCATTCCTTGAATGTAAATCACCTTCTCCAACATTAGGGGTTACACAACACCACCATTTTTTACCCCTTCTCTTTTTCATATCCATGAGAGATTGTGAATGAGATATTGTGACCCTTTCCTTTATTTTTATGCACATTTCATGGTTTATGCTTGCTCCCCCATGGCACCTTGTCATACTACCAGAGTGTAACTCAACTTATATTCGCATTATCCCACATATCCTTGTGTTGTCACATTTAATATTTTTTGATAATGGTATAATAACACCACCCTTCATCATAAATTAAGATAAGGTTCCAAGTTAGAAATGAGAAATGGGTCTCGATAAAAAACCTTGAAGAGGCACCTATAAAAAATAAGGATCTCAAGACATGGAGAAAATACCATTGGGAAAAACATCCATAATAAGAGATAATAAATAATCTCTGAAAATCTAAGAAATATGCCTCAAATAGGTCTTGAGAACTAAGGAGCTTGATTAGGTACACATGCACAAAAGATTCTCTCTAAAATAATGAGAAGAGTGGATAAAGAGGATACAAGAGGAATGAAGAAGAAGCCATAGATGGATCTAAACTTTGCAACTCTAGGAAGTCTCCAAGAAGAGTCTCATTGGCATGGTCCTCAATTAATAGAATGAAGAAGAACCAACCACATGGAATTGTGTGCCTATCATTAAGAAGGATGAAATTGGAGTACTGGAAGTCTTTCCAATCAGCGAAGGATTCCAAAAGAAGAAGTAAAACGAATGCCTAATTTAGTCCATGGAAATATGACATAAGTCCAGAAAATTAGTACACAAGAATCGGTGGTAATGTCACAAGTGTATAAATTTTAGGGTATGAAAGAAGAACATCCATTTAAATGATTCCTGAGTGAAGTGAAGGAAAAGAAAAAAACCCATAAAAGAAAGAGGATCAACAAGTAAGGGTGGATCAATGATGGTCTCCAAAAAAGTGGAACACTCCTAAGAAAGGAGATGAATGAATCCTATGAAACACCTGTAGAGTGATGAGGAACTCCATGTATTGCATCACAAGTAGACACTATGAAGAGACGATGAAGGTCTGGTAGATACTCATCCCAAGAAGGTGGTTTAACAAACTGAAGAGCGATATTTGACAGGCATGAATCATCATGTGAAGAGAGATCAATGTTAAGGGCCTCAAACATTGCAAGTGGAAAGGAGGCATATTCAATGATAGTATGAGGTTAGGAACAAGACTTCTGAATATTTGATGAGAAAGGAGGAGTGTCAACATAATACAAAATAGGGCCAAGAGAAGGAGGAGTGGAGTCCTCAGTAGTATGCTCATAATTATAACTAGAAGCATAATCCTCATCATCTAGGATATAAGAAAGTGATTATATGCCAAAAAAACTATCATCACATAAACAAATAGAGCAGACAACTATATCAGCATTAGAAATGGTGGTAGTATGTGAAGGGTCTCCAAAAAAGGACTGACATATGCTCTAGATGGTGTGGGGAGGATCTGATTATCCCACATGAAGGAACAGAGGTCTTGAGATATGCAACATCAAGTGACCAACAACATGGTTACATGTGTTGAGTTAGTCCTCAAGATAAAAGAATCAATGGGTGTAGGAACTGGACCATGTAGAAAGAGAGTAAGGCTATTGTAGGAAGAGTAACATTCCATAGAAGAACATCATGATGTGTAGTTCTCTCTACCAATAAGAATTTGTAGAGGTTTTAAAGTGATCTTATGATACTTAAGTATGGAAAGATGATCCTCCATTATGCGTCTGAAAGAAGTGAAAGGTGCACGAGAAGAGGGCGTGTGGATGAATACAAGGTTAGAAGACATCAGAATCATTTGAGAATGTCTATGCATGTAATAAAACACCCAAGAACAATGATAATTGACACTTTCTTTGGAGCTTTATAAGTAGATCATGATTACAATAGCATATTCCATGCAACGTGGGATAGTAGACCATTCACAATGCAGTAAGCGATGCATCATGAAAGAGTGGAGGCTAAAAATTGTCCTATTTGGAAGAAGAGGAACAACATGTAATAAAACAAAAAAGGTGAAAGAAAAATAAGGTTACCAAAATACTCAATGTGATAGGAGTTTCATATTGAAAAAAAGGGGTTCTCTTTTTGCAGTGCTGTGGTGGACACGTTCACTACCTACATGAAAAGAAGACCAATAAAAAGCATGAGGAGCCAAAAAAGTTTTGCAGAAAATACAAATAACCCTATAATGATGCCCAAATAAAAACTCCCCCCGAATGATGAAATTTATAAATTTTCCCTTTAAATTAGCTTAAATAATTTTAAAAATGAAAAAAATGATAATAATTTCAATGAGGATGAAAGGGGTCCAGAGCGTAGGGGCGAGCTAGAGGGAAACTCAATGAGCTACAGGATAATTTAAGGGTGAGTTTCTCATGGAAAGCTGGTCGAACCATGCACCATGTTAAGGGGTAGAGATTGAGTGAGCTGATTAGAGAGTTATACTCTAAGTTGGGAGTCAGGTCGCAAGCGAGATATGTGCCAGTTTTGTCAAGGATGAGGACAGGAGGACCTTAGTGGAAATTGATGAATGCGTCAAAAATGTGATAAATTTATATGGGATGGAAACACATCATGCTGGATTATGAGAATGGTCAAACGACATAGAGGAATCACCGATGTAGACTATAAAGGTGAGTTGAGTCATGAGAAGCCACACTTCAAGGTGTTAGGTGAGTATTCGGGGAATGTAACACCTACTTTTCAATGCTTCAAATTATGGAATTTTTATTTTAAATTTCCCACATTAACTTTTTCCTTCAAAGATTTAAATGTACAAAATTTAAATGCAATAACAATGTACAATTCAATTCACAAAATACCAATCAATAAACGATGTGCATAAATATGGGTCAGTTAGATCTACCCGATACCCCATAGTTTCGTCTTTCGAGTCTGTATACGATTCATACTTTCCCAGGCATTGGTTTACAAGTGGTGCCCTCTAATGGTCTATCTAGAATTTAGTCAATAGAATTCCATTTGGAATCTTACACCTTTTATTCAAACTTTGTGAACTTGACATTGTAATTCCCAGCTTACACTACTTCAGCCAAAGTTTAAGAGTTAGGATTGCATGTTTAGTTTCGTGATGTCACATACATCAACAGAAACTTGTCCCTTCATGATATCATTTTGTCCAGTTATCATGAATGAATTAGTTAGTTGAGTAAAAATAAATTACATGTTACACACAAGGTACATAACTCATTCACCCTGTGCAAAGGAGCACATATGTGCCCACTTAGGTTACCTAGTGGAGAGAAAATTCATACATACTAAATTTCATCATTACACAACTAGTTTATTCCTTGTAGCCAACTTAATTTGGTACCGAGGTGACTCACTTGTACTCGAAAAACAATTTTTGTAACTTTATCATAACACAATTATTTTCTAGCTACAACAATCGTAACAAATTTACCTCGAAGGGACAACTTAGGATATATATTACATAGTATTAATCACTTAATGAATCACATCATTAAATGAATGCTACTTTATAAAATCCATCTAAAGTTGGCCTATTGAGTTCCCATTATTTGGACCATCATAACATTTTGCTTAATTAATTATAAAAAAATAGTTTCCTATAGGTTTCCCTTGTATCACAGTGATATATTTCACATCTAATTATGTCCCTAAGATTGATAACTTAGTTTCCACAATCGGATATATTCACTTTCACGAGCTATTTATATACATCCATTATGCATCTTAAACATAGTTTAAGATAGTTTGCTTTGTTATTGTCACATTTAAACATTTTTTATTATGACATTGTTGTATTATTCTATAAAGTACAAAAATTATTAAACTTTCTAAATGTAATACTTTATCAACATTCATGTTTTTAATCTTTCCAATTTATATATCTATATCACATTTTGTCCTCAAATAATTAATATGATAATTGTTATAACATAAAAACCATCTAACATTTATCACACATTTGTCACATAATGCTGAAACCAATAAGTAGAACAATATAATTAACAACAATTATTGATAATTTTTATAAACATTATCACAATAATAATTACAAGTACAATATTCTTTCCAAAATAGTACAATAATAATATGGGGCTAAACTCCCTTTCTTTAAAATAGGACACCAAAGCATATGTTCACTTTTACAATCATTCCATGCATTTAAATACAACTTAAAAATCATAATCAAACATTATTTTAAAATGAGATACAATAATTATAAATCATCAGCCACAGAAAGACTTAATTTCCACCATTTGTAAAAATGTTAAAAATTGATTAGTTCAAAAGAACTGGAAAGAAAAGTTGCCTCCTCATTTTTATAGATTATAGCACTAAAATATCTCAATGAACAATTTTTAGGCGTAACTATAAAATAAAAAACTAAATAATAGAGATCATTTAATCATTTTCATTTTTTTTCTTTTCTTCTATGTTAAATTCTCAAAATAAAATAGAATATATTTAAAACATCATCATAATCATGATCATCTATAAAACATGAATAAATTCACGAAAATCCAAATTATAATTCATTAGATTACAAACCATATTCATTGGCTTGCCTTCCAGACACCTATCTTACTTGTATATGTATACAAATAAAGTAATCATTGATCTACTTAATAGGTCTTTACTTAACACTGGAGAACAAAGACAATGGCTTATTTTATAAATTCTACGATTATTAATATAACTGAAAACAAATCAAAATAATTATTCATAATTAGAAAACACTTCCATTTGAGCTAATAATTTGTGGTATGATAATATTGTATAACACAATAAAACATAACAATCACCACATCTCCCAAGAGAAGTAATCTAATTGAAGAAATTTATCTTAAAAAAATCAAACCTTCCTTAATATTGTGGAACCTCATAAAAACTTTACCCATATTAATACACAACATGACTACACATTTGACTTAAAGTTAACGAGTTCACACCATACTTCAAAATTTAAGCTCCATGGTTTTACTGTGTTCAATCCTTTCCTGATAGGGATCTACAATCTACATTCACTAATCCAAATAGAAGGTAAAAATTTAAACCCAATATCATATTAATTGAAACTGGAGAAGACCAAACCTTGTCCCAGTATAGAAACCATAAACAACAATAATATAGTCATGTACCCAAAAGGAAAGAGTATTAAAAGATAAGGAGATCGATAGTAGGTATGAAGACCAAAGTCAATCCATGGTGTGAAATCCATACTCCTACCCTAATACACACACACACACACAGGTAGTGATGAGAGTTTTAACAGAAGATGACCATTGTAAAAGTCATAAATCCAAATGGGTTTATCCTGAAACAAAAAATATAAAATTATTCCATTTGAACTCAACCATTAGGTACTCATAAAACTCCAAAGAATACAATAAAATTGTTTGCAGATATATATATTCCACCTGTATAACATTTCTTCCTTCGAATTGTTATTCGAGGAAGGAAAGATAGACCCAAGTATATGTTATCCATTTTTACACTTCCCTTTGCAAAATGGATCAACTTACAGGTCTGGGCATTGATAGTTAATGTGAGCACCATTGCGGAAAATGTTTGGAGAAAGATTTTCATTAATGGTAAACTTGGGAAAATGTACATATTGTCACCTTATTGACGTGCGTAAACCATACTTCCTATCACATGAAAAATTCCCTCTTCTTGTCACGTGACAACACTTTTTCCTTTCGTGTGAAAAATATTCTTCCTCTTGCACGAAAACGCTTCTTCCTTTTGTGTGAAAATTACCTCTTCTTGTCACGTGACAATGCATTCTTCTAGTCATGTGACAATGCTTCACGAAAATGCTTCTTCCTATTGTGGAATACCGATTCTTCCTTCCATGCATCAACTGTGCTTCTTGTCATGCATCAACCTCCACACTACTTGTCATGCATCAATGGTTGCTTTCTATCATGTGTCAACCTCCTTTTTCTGTCACGCATCAAAACATTTTCTCCTGTCACGCATCAACCTGCTTTTCTTATCACCTGTCAACCACCCCTCTCCTTATCACATGTTTACACCTTCCTCCTATCATATGTCAACCTCCTTTTCTTTTCACATGTCAACACCTCCCCTCATTGTTACATGATAACATTTCCTCATGTTACGCATCAAACTTCTTTCCATGTCATGTGTTAACCTTTCCTCACTTTCGTGTGACAACATTTCTTCATGTCGTGTAACATGTCTTTCCCTTATCAATGGAAAATCTTCCCTTCTTTTCATTTATCAGCTAGTGGTTTCTGTCGGGTGAAAAAAAAGAGTTTCAAATACGTCCAGACATTAATGATACCATACAAGGTAGCTCAACAACCAATTTATTTGACAGAAAAGTACCATTGGAAGGAAGAATGGTATGGCTTCCCATACTTCTGTACATGTAATTAGTGAGGGCTATCAGTAGGGGAGAATGTTTTTCTATATAGTGTATTCGACCCCTCATTTTTAAAGAGATACATTCCAGGAGCTAGGGAAACTCTTACAATTTTTTTCCTCAACTCCATTTTGAGCTGTGAGCCTTCTATTGGGCCTAGCAATGTAATTATGCCTTTGTGCATCAAATGTAATGGTCTATACATATTTTTAAGTAATAATATTGTGTTTTGTGGTGTTTCTTCAACCCTAGCTCATTTTCTTGGATTTTCTTGCTCTCCATTATTATTGTTCTATTTTGTTCATGTTCTTTCACTTGTAGCTTTATGATGTTGTGTTTCATGGATTTTTGATGGAAGATAAGGATTTGGGTCTTTGTCACAGTTGTATGACCTCCCTTAGCACCTTTTTCTCTATTTCATCTATGCTCAAAAAATTATCTTGCCCCTTTTTTCTGGTTATATCACCCCCTTAGTATAGGATTTCCCCTTTTCCATGCAATTTCTCTCTTCCTATCTCCTTGGATGTGTTACTGTAGGCTTAAGTAGGAATTTTTATTACTTTAGAAGTAGTTGTAGCATTAGGATTAGATAGAGGAAGTTGGCCTTCTCTATAGGGTTATCTCAAGTTTACAAGTCCCACAGCTTAAGGGATAACCCCATGTAAGTAGAATTACACCGATTGCTCCACACAAATAAAGAGAAAATCAAGGGTGCTATAATTATGACATAACAGTTTTGGAACACCTGGTGGGAAAAGAAAGTGAAATATTTACATTTCACAAGTGTTCCACTGAAGATCTTGTTAGTGTAGAATCACAACACCCCCGAATGGCCTGCTATCTGAGTGGGGCATTCGGTGTGATTGCACAACATTGGACCATCTCTCAAGCTATGGGACTTGCAAAACTTAAGATGGACATTGAGAGAAGGCCGGTTCCTGCTACCTAATTTACCTGCCACAAGCTACTATTGTGTGGGTAGAACCTAATTTATCCTAATCTAACCATTCCAAGGAGATAGGGAGAGAGAAAGCGGGAAAGAGAGCCTATACTAAGCGGTGATACACTAGAAAAGGAAGTTGCTAATTGCAGATCTAACTGCTTGAAGTGGAGAGAGGTGAGCAGAGGAGATGGTGGAAAAGATGCACCATAGACCAGAGATAGATTCACATGGAACACCACTTCAAAAACCATTAAAACACAACTCCAAGAACCTGCAACAAACATCAAAGTATGCACAGTGTTCTTGATAATGACGAGAGGTAAGAAGAGAGTAAAATGAGCCAAGGATGGACAGATGCATCATGAAACAAATTCTATTGATCCAAAAGTTACATAGTACATCATTAGTGGGCAAGGGGCAAGAAAATACCATTACAGAGTCACGAGAGGAGGCTTAGAATCTGCATTCTACCCTAAGGAAGAAAGAGAGAGGGGGGAAAAAGAGAAACAATGACCAACCATTTGAATATGCCCCTGCTTTACAATATATAGAAGAATGAGAGAGAAAGAGAGAGGGAAAATTGAAATTTGTTCCAACCACACCTGTAATGAATTGAATTCTACATACTGAAAGAGAGAAGAAGAAGGGGGAAAATCTAAATCCTACTTTAACCACCTTAAGATATGCATTAAATTCCACCTACCATAATGAAGAGTCTCACTAAAACACCGCTGCCTCCATCATTGTCCCTTACTTGATAAGAAATAGGCCTATTCTTCATCATGGGGATAGGTGGGGAGAATTGAAAGTCCTTGAGAATAGTGGGCTTAAACATTAATGGAGGCAAGTGAGAAGTTGGCATCGAGATCTTTCCAAAAAATACTCTCCTGCCCAAATCTGAGTTTCTTGTCAAAAGATATGGTTTTTCTGTAGATTAGGGGTACAGGTGCCCAATATTTAAAAGAGTGTGGCTATACTGGGTCCATGTGGTAGCCTCGTGCACCTTGAAGATTTGGATCCTTCCTTTTTCTCTTGAAATCATTTTGGACTGACACGTGGCGGCTTCCGCGGGATCCTCAGTTTCCTTTGTATTCTACCCGAGTCTTTCTCATTAGCAGAGACACTGTGCATAACCCAAGGACACATGAATGGATTCATGCTCATTTGGAAACTGCCCTAGATTTTACCTTTGACCTTACGAGATTGTGACACATGGAGGATTTTGTGAGGCTTTTGGACTTTTCAACGGTTGCCCTCACCTTTTTAGGCCATGGCAAGATGACACACGTTTGGGAACTAACTTTCAGGCTATGCCTTTGAAATTACACTGATGAGACATGTGGAACCCTCCACAATCTCACTCAATTTCCTTTTGTTTTGACTAAGTTCCTTTTTCTTGGTGGGGCCATGTGTCTGACCCTAGACACATGGAGGCTCAGCACGCATTTAGGAACCCGCTTTGAATTCTACTTTTGAAATTGCACTATGCCGACACGTGGTTCCTTCCGCTGGCCTTCCTCTACTTATAATTTTAAAAGACCACTTCTACCTTTTTGGGATTTGGACACATGGCAAGAATATGCTTATTTGAGTCTCTGAAATTCAGACCCAACCTTGGTGTCGCGTCGATGAGACATGTGAAAGCTTCCACTGACACCCTACACTTAAGTCTATTTAAGTGGTTGAATATTTTCCCATTTTTGGACCTAGGACACACCGGAAAGCCTCACACTCATTTGGGAGACCCACTTTTTTATTTACCTTTGACGATGCATCAGGCTGACGCATGGTGCTTTCCACAAGTCTACGATACTTAGCCGATTCGGTCCGATGCCTTTCTCAGACCCTAGACACATGGAAGCATGGCACTTGTTTGGGTCTCTAGCTTTGGCCTCGACCCTTTAAGGTCCACTATTTGGAAAAATGGAGGCTTTCACAGAAACTCTTACTTCTATAACTTTTCAGTAGCTAATGAGACCCCGCGGGCTCACGGGCTCGCATTTGGAAACTGCGCCAATTGATAAAAAGTAAAAAAGTTTCAAAGTCCCCCACAAACCTACTGTCCCACATTCATCTTTGGAGAAATTTCCCCATGGCCCCGTAGACCTGTTTTTGGTAAAAAATTTATCCACAAGCCTGTTGGTCTACATTTTCTCATTCTTGGGAAAGAAGACATCTTTGGGCATGTCTGCTTGTTTTTTTTCCACTTTTTAAATATTAAACCTTCTCAGGCATGCAGGACCGCAATTATACTTGTGTCTTTTTGTGGAAAAGTGAAAAAATGTCAAAATGTCTCCTGCTACCCTATCAGTTCGCAATTTTCTTTGGCATAAATTCTTCCCTAGGCCCACTGCCCCACTTTTGGAAAAAAATCCCTTTAAAGCCCGTCGGCCCGTAACTTAAAAAATATGAATAGTTAGAAGGAATTCTTTATAATCTATGGATAGGGAAGAAAATTACTATTTTTTGGAAATGCTTTCAAGGGGCCTTAAGTGCTTAAAATATGTGACAATTCAGATTGAAGCACATAAGGGGAAAAAATGGTGTTGATTGACCCAAAATAAGTGTGAACTTATTTCGGTCAACAATTTGGTGACTCATTGGGATCACTTTCCGGCTAGGTTAAATGATCAGTGGCCTTGAAGCATCCATTTTGTATGGAATTTGCTTGGTAAAAAATCTGATCCATGAACTTTGAAAATGTAATCCCTGAGTCACTTGGAAACTGTTAGAACTGGAGCTGACCCCGAACTCACCCTACGGTTTGCACTCTTAGTTTTTAAAGAAAATCAAGGATATTAGATCTCTGAGAGTATAAAATTATCTTTACCTGGGGCTTTAACCTATTCTAGAAATGGACTGTAGTCACAATAAATCACATAGTGATACAACCTTTGAGAAATGAAACACCATGAAACACTATGTACAAAACTGGAAATCATACATGCTTCAAGAGGAACACGCAGCGTGTGCAAAAGCACTTCTTCTGCTAAAAAAAAATCTATTCCTACTCCTACACTAATCTTCACAAAGAAAATATAAACAAATCCTGCCACAGGTAGGGAGAAATAGCTTTCATTTCTAAAAAATTGGGACCATGTAGTTTATTTAGCTTTGGACACAGTCGGAAATGAGAGCAAAAAACCAATTTACAGATGGTGTCTCACCTACCTCAAAGTATCAACAAACACTATATACACCTCCTAGAGTTGTTCTACACTTGCGTCTGGGAGGCACTTCTACTAACCTTTTGTGCTTTGTAGCTTGACCTCATGCTCTAGAATGAGCATGACCAGTGGTAACTCTCTTGGCTCTAATGAAGTGAAGTACCTGATATGGCATAGTCTAGTCCTCTGAATGTGCCCATGGTTATGAATTTCAACTCCAGGAATTATGTATTCTTACTGACCTTCCTAGATGGATGGTGTGAGAGAGATGATGACATCCTCTTTCCTTTTCCCTTTCTTCTCCTTTGAAGAACATGGAAGATTCATATCTTCGAACCTTGGTTGCAGAGGGTTACTATGAAGTGTAAGCTATTGTACTTGAATGTCCTCCTTCATGGTAGAAGGATCACGTGCTTGGAGGGTGGATGATGGAGGAGAAAATGATGTGATCTCCATGGGATCATCTTAATCAAGGTAATATTCCAAGTTAGATAGATAATCTACCTCCTTATTTTAGTGTTGTATGTGCTTGATCTCCTTTATGGTGTCCTCCTGATCTACAATTTTCTCACCATGTTTCCCCTCTTTTTCAAACATGAATTTTGAAAGCTCAAAATCCTCCTCAACATTAGGGCTTGAAGGGAATGAAGTGGGAGGAAGAATTGAAGGTTCTTTTGTGGCTTTCTTAATACTTGGAGCATGTGAAATTGTATGGTCCTCCTCCACAGGCAGAATGTACTCCTCTTCTTTTGGATTTTGAGTACCTCCTTCTTCCCCTACTTTTGTTGTAGCTCGAGCTTCCACCACTTGTTGCTTGACCTCATCCTGCTCCATAGGTTTAACCAACAAGGGAATCTTTGTAAATTCAAATCTAGCAGCCCAAATCTTTAGATTTTCAATCATTTCTTCTCTGTAGGGTTCCTCTGCTTGTTGCTCTCCTTGGCTGGTTTTTTGAGTATCTCCCTAACATGGAGTTAGGAGAGCAAGAGGAGTGGTGGGTGGGGTATCCAATAGTTGTTTCTGTCTTTGTGGTGGAGGGGATGCCATTTATTTTGGCTCTTGTGGAGGGGACTCTGATTTGGAAGGGAAAAGGGAAGAGGAGAAAATATGAGATGGAAGACTAGGAGATGGAGAAGGGAAGTCAACACTTTGGGTAGAAGATGGTGAGCTAGACTCAGGACACTGCCATGATGATACTAACTAAGGAAGAGGAAAAGAAAAGCTAGGAGGTGGTGAACTTAACCATTGACAAGGTTTTCTTGTGTCTAACTCATAAGCCTCAATCTCCTCAATCTAGCATGTAAGTTGAGGCAACACTTCCACCATGAAGTCAAGCTTCTTCTGAGGGCTGTAGTGTTTTGGGAAAGGGCCTCCCTATGGAAAATATGTCTTGTAACCTATAATTAATGCCTTCATTTGTGCTTTAGCCCTGGATTTCACTATGCTAGCCTCCATTCTTCGAATCTTCTCGAATAGATCAGCATTTTTCATGTATCTTTCACCATTGTATGCATCCCCTTGTTCTTGATAAGCTCCATAGCCAAAATGGTTTTGAACCTGCTCATATGGGTAAGCATAATGGTTTTGGATCTGATCATAATGCTGATTTGGAGGACTTAGGAAATACATTGAAGGTGGAATGCACTATTGTAGGTGTGAATTCCAATATGGAAATGAAGTCATGATTTCACAACTTCATGGATGGGAGATGTGAAAAGAAAAAATGTATGAAAATGGATGGGAGAAGGTCTGCAACTTCAGAGATGGGTTATTGACTACATGGAGTTGCTAGATGTGCTTGAAAGTGCCTCAAAAGGCTGAATTTCTCCAAGAATACATCAACTTGATAAAATGAAGTGGTAAGGTGCTTCAGAATTGTTTCATCAGGCATGCCAAAACTATTAGTGCAGAATCACATCACTCCTGAATGGCTTGGTATTTGAGTGGGGAGTTTGGTGTGATTGCACAACATTGGACCATCTCTTAAGCTGTGGGACTTGCAAAACTTGAGATGGACCTCTAGAGAAGGATGGTTCCTACTTCCTCATCTACCTGCCACAAGATACTCCAGTGCAAGTAGAACCTAATCTATCCTAATCTGACCATTCCAAGGAGACAAGGAGAGAGATAGAGGGAAAGAGAGCTTACACTAAGTGGTGATACTTGAGACAATGAAGTGGGTGATCACATTTCCATTTTCCTAAAGTGGAGAGAGGTGAGCAGAGGAGAGGGTGGGAAAGATGCACCACAGACAACAGATAGATTCACATGGAACACCACTTCAAAAACAATTAAACACATCTCCTAGAAGCTGTGATAAACATCAGATTATGCACAGTATACCTGATAATGATGAGAGGTAAGAAGAGACAGTAAAATGAGCCAAGGATGGATAGATGCATCATGAAACATATTCTATTGCTCCAAAAGTTACATCGTACATCATCAGTGGGCAAGGGGCAAGAAAATTCAATTACATAACCATGAGAGGAGGCTTAGACTCCACATTATACCCTAAGGAAGAAAGAGAGAGGGGGCTAGAAGAGAAACAATGAGCAACCATTTGAATATGCCCCTCCTTTACAATATATCAAATAATGAGAGAGAAAGAGAGAGGGAAAATCAAACTTTGTTCCAACCACCCCCGTAATACCTTGAATTCAACCTACTAAAATAGATAAAGAGAAGGGGAGAAAATCTGAATCCTACTTCAACGACCTTAAGAGATGGATTGAATTCCACCTATCATAATGAAGAGTCTCGCTACAATAGTTGTGCCTCTATCGTTGTTCCTTACTCAAAAAGAAAGAGGCCTATTCTTCATCATGGTGGTAGGTGGGAGACTTGAGAGTCCCCAAAAATAGTGGGCCAAAAAATTAATGGAGGCAGGTGAGAAGTCAGTGCCAAGATCTTTCCAAAAAATCCTCTCCCATCAAAATCTGAGTTTCCAGTCGAAAGATATGGCTGTCTGAAGATCAGGGGCACGAGTGTGCAATATTTAAAAGAGTCTATCCGTACTAGGTCCACATGGTAGCCTCACACACCTTGAAGATTTGACTCCTTCCTTTCACTCTTGAAAGCATGTTGGATTGACACAAGGTGGTTTTTGTGGGCTCCTTAGTTTCCTTTGTATTCTACCTGAGACTTTCCTGTTGGCAGAGACACTATGCCTGATCTGAGACAAGTGGAGGCTTTGTGCTCATTTGGAAATTGCCCCCAAATTTTACCTTTGAAGTTGTATGGTTAAGAAATGTGGAGGATTCCATGGGCTTTTGGACTTTTCAATGGCCACCATCACCTTTTCGGACTCTAACCACGTGGTAGGATGGCGCACATTTGGGAACTACATTTCGGTCCGTATCTTTGAAATTGCACCGATGAGACATGTGGAACCCTCTGTAACCTTTCTCTATTTCCTTATGTCTTGACTAAGTCCCTTTTGCTTTTTAGGGCCATAAGTCTAACCTTGGACACGTGGAGGCTCTGCACGCATTTGGGAACCTGCATAGAATTTTACTTTTGAAAATGTGTCATGCTGACATGTGGTTCCTTCCCCTAGCCTACCTCTGCTTATAACTTTTCAAAGACCACTTATACCTTTTGAGCTCTAGACACATGGTGAGCCTGTGCTCTTTTGAGTCTCCACATTTCGAACCCATCCTTGGTGTTGCACCGATGAGACACGTGGAAGCTTCCACTAAGACCCTATACTTAAGTCTTTTTAAAAAGCCAACTTTGTCCCCTTTTTAGACCTGAACATGTGGAAGCCTCGTGCTCATTTTGGAGACCCACTTTTAGATTTACCTTTGAAAATGTGATGAGCTGACACATGGCACTTTCTAAAAGTCTGTGATACTTAACTGATTCGAGCCGATGCCTTTCTCAGACCCTAGACACATGGAAGCCTGACACATTTTTGAGTTTCTAGCTTTGGCTTCGACCCTTGAAGGTGCACCATTTTGACACATGGAGGTTTCCACAGACACTCTTGACTCTATGAATTTTCAACGGCTAACGAGACCCCGCAGGCTCATGGACCTATACTTGAAAATTTCACCAATTGACAAAAAGTGAAAAAACTTCAAACTCCCCCGTAAAACCGCTATCTCGCATTCATACTTGGTAAAAATTTCCCCATGGCCCCACAAACCCTCTTTTGGTCAAAAAGTTATCCTTGGGCCTGCTGGTCAACATTTTCCCATTTTTGTGCAAGAAGACATCTTCAGGCCCACCGGCCCACTTTTTTTTCCACTTTGCAAAGAGTAAACCTTCTTGATCCCGTGGTCCCACAATTATACTTGTCTTTCTGTAAAAAGGGAAAAATGTCAAAATGTCTCCCGCCACCCCGCCGGTCCAAAATTTCCTTTGGAAAAAATTCTTCCTTGGGCCCATCGGCCTCTTGTTGGCAAAAATTCTCTCTAAGGTTCATCGGCCCGTAACTTAAAAAATATGAAGAGTTAGAAGGACTTCTTTATATCTCTAGAAAGGGAAAAAAAATCCTATCTTTTGGAAATGCTTTCAAGGGGCCTTAAGTGATTAAAATATGTGAAAATTTGGATTGAAGCATAGAAGGGGAAATATGGTGTTGGTTAACCCAAAATAAGTGTGAACTTATTTTGGTCCACAAATATTTTTCACAATATATTTTACAGGTGTGAAATTCAACATCTAGAGTAGACTACATTTCAAAAAGTTGGTGTGTTCTTATTGAAATTTTAGTCTTTGAAGGAACATTCTCAAACACATCTGGTGACTCTATCTGGTCAACAACACCTTCTCTGAGATGCAGATCTTCCTCCATTCCATCAATTTCCATTTTCTCCCCATCTGTCTCATTTTCTTTCATTTCATGAAGTTGTGCAATCATGACTTCTTTCACTGCATTAACAGTGTAGTCCACATCCAATGAATTTCTCAACTCCTCTAGATCAACATTATGAAAAAATCAATAATCAGTATGCCTATCCCTATGAGTAGTACCAAGATCAGTTCAGCTATGGAACATGTCAAGAGAAGAGATATGCATGTAGTGACATCAATTACATGGATAATGTAAATTTATAGGATAAGATTCAAAATACGGAGGTAGGTATTGTTCAGTCAAGGGATACAACACAAATGAAGGCATTCAAAATTAGCTATAGGGCACCTTGTCCATGGGTCAGCCCTATACTAAGACATTTTAGCCCATAATAGAATCTTGATTTCATGGTTGAGATGCTACGTCAACTTGCACAGTGGAATGAGGATATTCAGGCACATGAGAAAAGCTCGAGATAACCTTGTGAATGGGTATGTCAGTCACTAGATCCTTGTCTTTCTTTTTCTCCCTCTCAAGCTTTATCATTTCAGTATTTTCATGAGTCAATCCCATTGTATGCTTCCCCTCATGTTGATTCCACTTCTCCATCCCCTAGTCCTCCATCTAACCTCAATTCTTCTACCGTTTTCTCTTCAAAAAAGACATTCCCTTAAAAGAAGAAAGAAATTCCACTTTCCTCACCACCAAAAACAATTGCAAAACCGGTTGAAACCCCATCCACACGTACTCTTCGCTTCCCAATTCCATGTCGGGAAGAAATTCTAAAAAACCCTAAGGGAGAGTAGCAGGAAGGAGAGCCAAACAAAGAAGAAATGACCAAAATCTTGGTAATTTTGGCTCGCAGATTTGGGATAGAAAAAATCCCCTTCATGGTTAAACCTTCAGAGGAGGCTCGGGTCAGACCACAGGTTCTAGAAGCTGGGTTTGTAGCAGAAGGAGAAAATGAATAAGAAGAAGAAGATCGACAATCTATTTTCTCTGAATGCATTATCCATAATGGAACTTTATCTGAAGAGGATGCTGATCTAATCCAAGTTACATAGCTAGTCAAGAGGGAGGAAGAACAACTAGCTCTAATTCTTATTGAAGAGGAGGAGTTGGAAGAGATCAAATCAAAGTTGAATCCACTTGACGAAGAAAGCATTATTGAAGATTTTTTTCTTTCATTTAAAATTCCTAATTTTATTGATGAATCCATAATGGAGGAGAGCTATTAAAAATACCTTGTTATCCCAAATAGTCCTCTAGAGCAGAGAATCAAAGATTTTGATTTGAAAAATTTTAGGCTAGAGGAAGAGGCTACCCAAGAGAAAGTTAGTCTTCAAGAAACAACGGAGGAATTCTAGAGCCAACAATGTGATCTAGCAAATTATAATGACGCAAAAGTTAATTTATTGGATGTTGTAGTCAATAAAAATGATTTTTGGATTGGAGAGGAGTTTCATACTACCATGGAGGAAGGAAAAGAGAAAGAACATCACATCTCATCCACCCAAGAAGGATTGTACGAGGACTCCAATTTTGGAGTTAAGTATCATAGCAACAGGAAAATTCAAAGGATCGGGACTTTCCCAATAGAGTAGGTAGGTTTTGCTTTCATCATAAGAAGTGCATGTGCACACTATACATGCCTCAACTTGGAGAAATGGAAGTTACTTCTCCATCTTAGTTGTAGGATTTTTTTGAGTTCCCTTTGCATTTGGATAGAGTAGAGTAGGTAGGTTTTGCTTTCATCATAAGAAGTGCATGTGCACACTATACATGCCTCAACTTGGAGCATGTATTTTTTTTATCCTTTGTACATAGTTTTTGTGTGGTAGTTTCTCTTGCACAACTCATCATGATTCTGAGTGGGAAATGTTGTAATAAGGGGTTCAATGTTGCAAAAAACACTTGCTATCTCCAAAAAATATTAATTTAGAGAAACTAAATCAGATTGGGGGATAATTTTCAATGTTTTCATCTGTTATGTCTTCGTAGATCAGTCACAGTTGAGATCTGATGTCTCCTCTTGCATCAGAAAATCAGCTATGAGGGAATTTCTATCTTCACCATTTTGGCCAGTAGAAGTGCTCATGGAAAAAATCAGGTTTTCTAGGGATAATTTACATGATTTATCCAAAGTCCTAAAATTAGCTTTCAGATCAGGCCAAGGAGGTTTCATCCTAGTTGCTAAGTTCATACGAGACTAAGGGAAATGTTTTAAAATGGAAATATAAGTTTCTTTAAGGTTAGGCTTAACTCCATGCCCAATGGATTCTTCAAGGCAACTAGTCATAGATCTATCAGGTAGATAACCTCATAAGTCACAAATTTTTATCTATTTTTACACCCCCATTTGAAAAATCGATCAATTTATAGGTCTTGGCATCGATATTTAATGGGATTAGTTTATAAGGTATCTCACGGTGAGCTTGTTTGCTACAGAAAAGGTTTGGAGAAATATTTATGTTAATGGTAAAACTTTAAAAATGTAGGGATTGTTTCCTTGTTGACGTGCTTCAAACATTCTTCTTGTCGCGCAACAACGCCATATTCCTATCATGCGACAAAATTTTTTCCTGTCATGTGTAAAAACTTATTTTTTTCATGTGATAATACTTCTTCCTTCTGCATGAAAATGCCGTCTTCCTGTCACGTGACAATGCCTTCATCCTATTACGTGACAACGGTTCTTCCTATAGTGAGACGAGGCTTCTTCCTTTCACATGAAAATTCTTATTCCTAGCATGGGAAAATTCTTCTTCATGTCACATGAAAATGTTTCTTCCTATTATGCATTAACCATTCTTCTTGTCATGTGTCAACTGCCCCTCTCCTTTTCACGTATCAAAGCTTTCCTCGTGTCGTGTGTCAACCTTATTTTTCTATTATGTGTCAAAACATTTTCTCTTGTTGTGCATCAATCTCCTTTTCCTGTCATGCATCAACCACCCCTCTCTTTATGATGCTTCAATGCTTTCCTTGTATCATGCATCAACCTCCTTTTTATGTTGCTCATCAACACCTCCCCTCATTGTTGACAACACTTCCTTCTATCGTGCGTCAACCTCTTTTTCTTTTCACGCATCAACCTCACCTTGCTTTCATATGACAACAATTTCTTATTTTAATGTGAAATGTCTTTCCCTTGTCAGCGGAAAAAATATTCCCTTCTTATCATACATCATCTAGTGGTTTCTGTCTGGTGATAACAAAGAGTTTTAGATACGTCTAGACATTATTGATACCGTACAAGGTAGCTCAAAATTTTTTTAATGAAGCATGGCGCCGATATATTTTCTAAAAGAAAAGTACCATTGGAAGGTGGAATGGTATGGCTTCCCATACCTTCATACATGTAATTAATGAGGGTTGTCGGTAGGTGAGATAAATTTTCTATATAATGTATATGACCCCGTCATTTTTAAAGAGAGGAATTCTGGGAGCTGGGGAAACTCTTGCAATTTTTTCCTTGAACTCCATTTTGAGATACGAGCCATTTCTTGGGCCTTACAATGTAATTATTCCTTTATGTATCAAATGTAATGGTTTGTTGCATATTTTTAAGCAATAAGATTGTGTTTTGTGGTGTTTCTTCCACCCTAGCTCAAGTTATTGTATTTTCTTTCCTCTCCATTATTATAGTTATATTTTGTGCATGTTCTTTCACTTGTAGGTTTATGATGTTGTGTTTCATGGATTTTTGATGGCAGACTAAGATCATGGTCTATGTCACATTTGTCTGACCTCCCTCATCACCCTTTTCTCTTTTTCATTCTTTCTCAATAGAGTATCTCACCCCTTTTATGGTGCTATCACCCACTTAGTATAGGATTTACCCTTTTCCATGCACCTTCTCTCTCCCTGTCTTCTTAGATGTGTTAGTGTAGGCTTAGTCAAGAATTTTCTTGCATTAAGAGTAGTTATAGCATTAGAATCAGGTATAGGAATCCGACCTTCTCTAGAGGGTTATATCAAGTTCGCAAGTCCCATAGCTTGAGGGATAACCCCATGTTAGTATAATTACACCATTTTCCCCACACAAATAGAGAGAAAATCGAGGGTACTATAATTCCAACATAATAGTATATAAAATCACCAAATCACACTAAAACTCATCGTGGGTAATTAACCCAAAATTCTAGAGTAAAAATATGATTGCTCAAAGTCACAAAATTACACCGGTATATAATCATTCGCAGAGCTCAATAATGCAGCTAGAATGAAAATATGATACTGGCTTACAACCCCAAACACTACTATCAAGCTTACACATAACAGAGATTAAATCATTTAAAATTCCAATCAATGTTATTTGTTTAACCCAAGATCATTAACAAAAAAATATGAATTGCTGAGTATTTAAATCATTAATAAATTTGAATGTTATAAATTAAAAATATGGGAAGAATTTCATGCCTAAATATTACAACACCAAATTTCCTCAACCTCTTCTCCAAGCCAGCCAAGTTCCAACTTTCTTTTGCAACAGAATTCAAAAATTTACTTTGAAACACAATCAAAAGAGAAACCTCATTTTAATCTTAACGAGCTTCATAAATAGCCCTGTAAAAATCTAGTAGCAGTTTAAAAATATGCATGCAAAATTAAACTAATAATTAAAAAAATAATTTCCCATTACTACTAGTTATAAATAGTAAATTTTTCATGCAGAGATCCAAGTGAGCTAAAAAGGTAACAAAATGAAAAATAGACCCAAAAATACAACTTTTTCTGATGGTGGCTTCCTCGAGACGCTTCTCTCTACTCTTGAAATATGTGGAGTTTTGTTAAATGTATTTAATGCATTCTAGCACTAAATTTTATTTTCCCTCCATTTCTTCTTCCAATAAACAACCAACCAATTTTAGCTTCAAGCTATATCTAGCAGCTGATCTCAACCATTCAATCCTATATGGTGGTTCATCAAATGTTCCAAGACCATTTACCTCCTTAAACAACTACTTACATGGTCATCCCAAACCTGCCACTTAAAATTTAATACCAACTTTTAACCATAACTCTTGTAGCCATAATGGATTTTAATAATTTCATTTACCTAAGAGTTCGGGTCAGTGCTCGATCGAGCTATCAACATTTTCAAGCTAGTAATAATCCTTAACATCTAGCCATGGTCCTTAATATGGTCGATGACCATTTAGGAAATTAAACTTAAGATATGGTCTGCACACCATATATATTTTTTATATACAAGTAATATAAAACCTTATACACTACCTTATTAATGTCTTCTCACCATAATATGGTGGAGTTTACATTTTAATAAACTATGCCTTAATCCTTTCCTAGATTTTAGGGATTTATCCTAATCATTTCCAGCACAATGTTGCATCAAGATTGTTAAGAATTAGCCCAAATAACTGTTATAGGGAGGTCATCAACATAATTCCAAAATAAACCAAAATAATATCGACACAATAGTTCAATTAAGCCAGGTATGTTCAATTAGCATGAAAATAATAATAATTCCATTACTATGAGCATTCAATGCCAATGAACTCAATTAATATTATAAGAAAAAAAACATAAATATAATTATAATCCAAGAAATATGTAATATTATAGTGATAAATTATACCTTATTCAAGGCAAAGGTAAAATATTCATTAAAATCTAAGATATACTAATGGGTTACCATATTCAGTAGGTTATGGGACATGACGAAAAATGATATTGTGGTGTCATGCTTATGGATAGCATACCAAAACTAGTCCCCATGTCCACGACCTTCCCAATATCTAAGCTCATTTATGACTCATCAAAATGAAAACAATGGGGGTGTGACAGGAAAGGCGTTATGTAATGGTTTTTATGACTATGAGAGTGGTAGAGTGCAGCGTTTAAAATTGCACTTGTCACAATCCTTTCGAGGGCTTCCAACGCATCAGAGAAGGGCAGGTCAAAATTTTCTTGTAAAAAAAAATTCAGAACCTATAAATCATTTGACAAATTATAAGTGTAATATTTTATTCATATTGTCAAAAGAAGGGCTATGTGGAAAAAATGGTCGTCAATCACTGTCATTTTAATTTGAAAATCCCAAAAAAATATTTAGTTGCAAACAAAAAATTTGGATGTTGGGCATTGGGAATATGGGATTAAATATACTACAAACATAAGTATATAATTTTTCCAAATTTCATCTCATATATCAAATCATGTGACAAGTGATGATGTAGATATTTAAAACATGAGTAAAGTCCATTAGAGTTTGTCATTGTAAACAACTATTTGCATAGTTTAGCGGCTTCTAGGTTCTAACTATAGTGATATTTGGCCATATTTCTCTTGGATTAATCAAAAGGATTAATAATTCAATTTCACTAAACAAAAAATTTCTAAAAATGTGTTTTGTTTGGTGAAAATATGAAGATATTTATAGCTTAGTAGTCGTTAGCTAAATTGGTAATACATCAATAGGACCATGGTAAATTTTAGAGCTTAGTGATCGCTAGGTACCTTTGGCTAGACCATGGTGAATTTTAAGATACAAGCAAATTCCATTAGATTTTGTCATTGTAAACAATTCTTTGCATAGCTTAGTGGTGGCTACCCTACAACCATAGTGATATTTAGTAATGTTATAGATATGAAGGTGAATTTTACAAATTTTAATTTCTCGCTAATGGCGATTTGAATTAAAAAAATTTGTTATTGGCATAAACTCTGGGTGAACTGACCCCTAAAAGTAACTTGAACCTTTAAAATTTAGGCGAATTAGTCATATCCATATACCTAAAATTTAACAAAATTTTAAAAAACAGAATATTCATGAATTAATGAAGATTCGCCACTAAATGTTTCCCTTAGTGAAACCCACAACCTATGAGATGGAAATAGTGGACAATATCAATTAACCATGAAGGCTCAAAGTATAAATTATGTAAGCCAAGGAACATATCAATGTCGAGTCAGAGGATCACTACATTGGAACCTATTGGCTTGAGCCTAATATGAATCAAAGGGATGTTCTTCTCGTTTAACATGCACATTAAGTAAGAGTTCGAAAAGATAGTGGAAGGTGCGGAATAATGGCATTCATAGAGGTGGCATGTAGAAAATCAAATTTGAGTTTGAGTCAATAGCTATGGATAGTTTACTTTTGTTTTTGTTGTCTAAATGCTCTAGCATCTAGAGGTGCATTAACACACCCTAACACATTTAGACCAGTACAATTGATCTTACTCATTACTTGTGGGCTTAATGTTGTAAGAAACAAACTATTAAACAACTTTTCAAAGTAAATGAGTTAATTTATAGATGACTTGTTTTAGGTTGAGTTTTAAAATAACGTTATAATAAAATAGACCCTATTTAAGGGGTGTAGATATTGTTGTTAGATGTGATTGATGTAAAATATTATATTCAACACCTAATTAATGTTCTTAGTTTTTATAAAACATTCATTTTTAAAAAAATGAATCTCTCGATTAAAAATGTTTTAGTTTTAATAACCATTGATTTTTTTTTTTAAATCTCTCAATTAAAAAATGTTCTTTATTTGTGTGACGAGGTTACTTAATCTACTCTTGTCATGCGAACTGCGAAATATTTATACTACTTTTCATCATCGAAGGGTTGGTCCAATATTTACCATTTAGAGTGAAATTCATACCAGCCCTTCAAATTTGATCACTGGTAGAGTGATACGTTGATTCCGGAAGCATTGAAAAGTGAGGATCCCGGAGAGCTCAAACAAATCTATGAAGCAGCCCAAGGCAGTTCAACGGCGAGTCAACACAGCAAGATCCAACGGAAGGGACATCGAAGGTACGAGAACTTACCAATGTCGATAAATGGAACTAGGGGCACGACACGATGTATGGGGTCAAAAGGAAGAGCTCGGGAAAAGTAGCACGGAAGCACTAGTAGGTCAAAAATTAAACTAGTGTAGGAATCCAAGCCACGCACGAACAATCAAAGATCTCCAAAGAAAAATGATGCAGAGAGAATGAGCATGGGGACCAAGTTGAAAAAGTTCGATGCAGCCCAGAGAGGTCGTGCGGTCTAGAATGAGTCAAATAGAATCATGAGCGGGAAGACGTTGTGTCAAATGTAGGAGCACAATAGTGAGGCGAGCACCCAGGAGAGACACCAAGTATGGTGCGTCAATGATGGTGTCGAATGGTTGAAGACCAATAAAAAAATACTCGTCACAGAGAAAAATAACCAGCACAAGAAAGAAAAATGTGCATCTTGGTTCCCAGTTGAGCAAGCTGAGACCCAGTCGGCCCTTAAAGGCAGTTGTTACAGTTCTCTAATAACCTACAAAGCTAGCACAAAAAACTCAGATCGACAACCTGTGACCTGTAAAACACTACAGAACCGTATGTAACTCCGGTAAACCACAAAACACATGAACAGTCACCCGGAACAAACCTGAATAATATTTAAAACCCAGATAAGACTGAATTAATGCATGCCATGCATGAATGGAATATACATTATGAAACTTGTACACAAAACCTAAATATGTAAAACCGAGGGCAGTAGGGTGACGATAGATTGTGAGTAGTGTGAATCCTATAAACATGCGCTCTGAACCCATGAAACGTTGTCACGCTACGGGACTGAAACTTGGTTGATGTTTTCATTATCTCACATATTCTTGCGTTGTCGCGTTTTCACTTTTTTCGTCAGTCTATACCATGCCAAAATCAACAAACTTTGCCTCTTGTCTATCACAACCTTCTTTAGGACTAAGATCCCTAAAACACATTTTCAATCTATTTTTTCCAAACTTCTCGATGTCCTAGGTTCGATCATAGTACATGAAATTTCAAAAATATGTTCCCCTAACTTTGTACCATCCATATCTAACTTAGAAGTAAATATAGCGTCATATACTTTACACTCAAATCATGAAACTGGATCAAATCTAATCATCACAAACCTAAAGTAATTCCTTCATTATTCTTTGCCTTAATTTTATCAAAAAAAACATATTTGGAGAATAACACAGACCTCTGCCTATAATACTTCTATATACATTTTATAGATCAGACTTCCATTCTCCCCCTATGATTATATCTTTCTTAAAGATACTTGTTTCTTACTCCTTGCAGTCTTCACGACCATATTATGAGTGCTGATTGATTTCTCTATCATGTAGCATACCCTTGTTCTTTTTCATAAAAGTACCGAAAGGAATTGTACCCTATATATTGTGAAACCAATCCTAAATAGTGAGTTCTTCACTTTTTCATACATCTCTTGATTCTTTCTTAAAACCTTGATCCTATGTATTGTACCATAAGGATTGGAACTATCTTCCCTTGCATCATTTGGAATTCACAATCCTTTACACAATTTTTCAATACTTCGATCATTTTCATACTTCCTTTATGTAATTTTCAATCTTTCTTCAACCTGACAATGCTTGCCTTTGGATCTTTGTCATCTCGGCAAAAAAGACCTCAGATAACATCATTTCGACTATTTTATGACAACCTATATTGACATTATGATTATACTAATCAAATGACTCATACAAACACTTTTCTCAGTCATGTTTCGATCAATATAGTATCAAAATAAAAATAATTAGGCCTATACAACATGTAAAACTTCTTGGAACTAAGCTAGAACATTACATTATAATAAGCATACTTAATTCAGACTAGATATTGACTTGAACTTCACCATTCTTTTACCAACCCGAGACATGGAATTAATATTGAAGCATAAGAAGAGCCATACCTTGAACTACTTACATCCATTTTAAACTAATTTATTAACTTTATGTAATACTTTAATCATATATTAAATCAATCTTATTTTTCCATACAAGCTCCCACTCCTTTAAGAACCTTTATCAGACTTGTAAATTACTATCTTATCTTCCTTTTAGTCATAAAAATCCTGTTAGCTCCATAGGAATCTTCCTTGACTTCTAGAGTCTAGACATACCCAGCTACCCCTAGGTTGATAATATCATACTCAATTGCTTTCTTCAACTTTCTCTCTCTACTTAATGAGTAGGAATTCCGCACACCATTATCTTATTTGAAACATATCTAATAGGCCATTTTGGATTAAATAAGATCTTAGTTCATATAAGTAAGATAAAAAAAATTATGATGCAAGGATTTCTTAATACACATGTAATGACAAGATTTTCTCTACCACAAGAAGAGAACCTTCTCATATCTGCCAACTTGACTAGTTTTCAATGTAAATTTCTTGACAATGCATGCATTATTCATCAGACTTATGATGTATCTTCAACATGATATTTTCACACTACTTTCACAATGTTATAACCATAGTCCTTAAGAATCATTAAAACCCTTTTCATACATCAAACAATGGTGCTTATGTAGACCCTAAACAACCATGAGTAGGTAGGATATACTGTATATTCACTAATAAGCTTACCTTTTGATGTTTACACACCTAACCTTAACTAATAACCTTGAAAATCTTATATAAATCATTTGATACAATATCATTATCTTTTGTAATGAAAATCACTTAGCAAATCCATAAAATCTCAAGCTTTGAAGGGAATATATGTGAATTTTCAACTTCAAACATTTCTACATAACCTAAAGAGCACCTTATGTCTGTCATAAACTTCACAACTACCATTTCACTTCTCTAACTTACATATTACTTCAATCCATATAATTCATCTGCTACCATTGGAACAATATATCTTCCTCTTTTTGAAAACTAACAAGATCTTAAAGCTCGTGCAGAGCATTTATTTATTTCATAGTCTTTACGAACCTTGAGTTAGGATTTCAACATTAAACTCCTATCCATATACAAGGATTTTTAAATTCTCAAGTTACAACACATACTTGGTCAGGATAAAGACTCCAAAAGACTATACATACCTTAAGAGTATTTGATACAAAATTTACTTATTCCTTTGATTGTATAAGTACTAGTTAACACAAATGACTATACTCAAAAAAATTAATTTCATTGTATTTTTAATACTTAGACCAAGATACTGATCATCAAACATGGCTACCTCCTTATTGTAGACATACTGAATATTCTCTAAAGTATATTTGACATAAATTCCATACACAAGATGCATTTGTTAAGACTTGTGAAGTAAGTTAAAAGGGATCTTCACTATGCTCTCAGGGAAACCTCTCAATATTTAGTATAGGAGATAATTTGTTATGAACCAATCATATTAACCTCCACAATTCACATACACACCCATCTATTGCATTTTAGAAGTTATCGACTTTCTGTAAGAACTAGGATATTGACATTATCTTAAAATTTCAATACTCTTAAAATATAACTTTGAGACCAATCATATTTTATGGAGAATTATAAGATGTGCATGATCTCATAATACCTATCATAGTCTTTCATCACACAATCACATGCCTTATCATGATTGTAACACCACCAATTAGTATTCAACAAACTATAGAGCATTACCTTAATAGATTACTCATTTCAATTTAGTTCAGACATATAGACTCATGACATATGAACAAAGGCATTTGAATTTCTAAAGAAGAGAAGGGCACTAGTATTGATGACTATCAAAATCACACTCTCAACTTTGTTCTATTTAAATCTAGTAAGACACTTCATAGATATTGAAATCAACTATAGGTCACAAAGAATTAGAAACCGATCTTTCATGCTGAGAAAAGTCTTTATAATTAAATAAAATTCATCAAATTTTTAAAAATGTAGATCAACAACTTCCTACTATCTTGATATGACATGACAAGGTTACTTCTTGTAATATAGATCAGAGACTCTAATTTTCTTAAACATAGATAGATCTGAGACATGACCTTAAATAATATTTTCTCAATTTGACAAGAATATGATGACAAATACATAACTTTATTTGCATCCTTAAACAAATCATACACTTTTTTTTCTTCCAATATAATAAAGAGTGACTCCGTGAAGCCTATTGGAGCTCCCATACACTTGATTGCATCTTTAAATTTAAGGAAACCTTGTCCACATGGGAAAAATAATCATCCTTGAATTTTCTTGGATTCAAATCCCTTGATTTTCTATTATCCATCTGATTAGAACAACTAGAATATCTCTTTTCTCTATCAACAGAGGCCGAATTAAGTTCATCATTCCTTTTGTATGTTTTTACCTTCACCCTTGAATACTTTGAAATTTGGCCAAATTTTTTACACTTGAAACAAAAAAAAGAAGTATTTCCTCTAGAACCTCCATCTATTTGTTCAGAACCCTTTTGATGACAATATCTAGCTATATGTCCAATCTGATTGCAAATAAACCACAAAATTCCATACTTATTCTCATTCCTCCAAACTAGTTAGGAGACTCTTGATTACAAAACTTAGCAATATGACCCTCCTTAAGGAATTTGTAACATGTAATACCTCCTTACTAATATGAATGATCATGCCAACCATTATTCCATGGAAATTAGTTCTTAATAGATCTCCTGCAGTCCCTAGCTCTATGATCAAAATTATTGTAAGAGTAATTAACACCATTGAATTTGTGAAATTAATTTCATTGGGATATTTTCTAACCTTATTGAGATATTTAACAAACTTCACAGCTTTAACAAAATTACCAGGTCCCACTTTGTCAACTTTATGATTCTCCGTAGGCTCTCCTTTAAAGCCTAAACCATATTTGTCATTTTTTTCTCTTTGGTTATCCAACATATAATTTATGACTTCTGAAGTTTTCTTAAAATTTTCATAGGTATTCAACGTACTGTAGACCTACATTAATTATAATTATAAGGATATAAACTCATTTTCATACATGTTGTAATCTTCTTCCTTAGCCTTTAGGGTTTTAGAAAAATTCTCCACTTGTTACTCTAAACATTGAATAGATTGACCATGCTTATCTTCCATTAAAATCATTTGTTCTTGAAAACTCCAAATAATTTATTCTAGAACATCAGAATTCTTTCTTAAGGTTTATTCATTTTTTTATGTTTCAGTAGGATCTTCTTAAAGTTTTCAAACATTCTTCACAAGTATGTGATATGATACCAATTATTGAAATAAGAAGAGACTAATAGGGATTTGAATCATTCTATTAAAACTTTATTCCATTTCCATTAATCATTCATTATCATCCATATAAAAATTAAATCAAACATTAACCATATGGGAATTTACTTAAACATTCCATAAACCATACATAAGAGAAAGAGCAAGAGAGTACAAAAGAACACCAAATTTAAGCGAGAAACCCTCAAGAGGAATAAAATTGTTACTTTGTTGATATTAATCACAACAAGTACTAAAGTGCATATTATACATTCATCAAAAGAGATTTCTTTAGTGATGCACCAACCCCACAAGGAGCACAACCCATTAAACCTTGTTGATATTAATCACATCAAGAGACTTGCATGAATATGAATAATCACACAATATTTTTATTACAATATTACTTAAGATATGATGTAACAACTCAGCTGATGGTGATCACAAGATTCCTCTCTAAATTCTTTCAAAACCATCTTCAAACCCTCTCTCCTTTGACTCGCTCAAACTAAGACATTCATTACTTTTTTTTTATTGAATCCCTTGTACACATTATATCCAACACACCAGATACTTTTTATAAATTCCTTATATCTTATTTTGAGAATTCATACCTATTTAACACTCACACATGGTTCACATTTTCCCCCTCTCTCTAATATTTTTCAAATTTGAAGAAAAAATGCACTTTATACCCATCTCAACTCAAAAACATATTCAAATAGATTGAACAAGATATCTCAAAAACATAACAAGAAACTCATATACATTTACCACAACGACCCATATAGGTTAGACATGCTTAAGTATTGCTCAAAACGTCATCACCCTATTCATCAAAGACTAAAAAACTCATCACCATGATTATTTAAGATTCCAAATTATTCACACATGTAAAATAGGACATAAAAAACCCTTCATTTATGTTCATTAGCTTTTCTGAATCAAATTATTCATAACACTACCAAGAAGACTCATATCCTCCATTGTTTCTAGGGGCTAGTCTTGAGATATGAACCACTAGATAAGACCATTGAACCTCACATATGAAATTTATCCATTAATTGAAAATCCAATGACCTGTAGATTAAATTTATACTTTCCATACCTCATAAAAAATTCATACATGCAAATCACACTTACTTTCTTCTTCACAAAACTAAGCTTCCCAGAAAGCATTTTTGGGAACTCAACTGGTTTGCAACCTTTTTGTCACTCTAAATACCTCTAAATTACTCCAATAGGAGAAAAAATTATCTCTATTCATGATCCAACTGATATCAAGAATAAAAAAATCCAATTCATAAGACTTCTATCTATATCCTCTAGCAACAACAATCATGTCATGATAAAGAAACAACCTTACTCTTAAAAAACTAAGCCAATTGACCTATAAAATCACATCATCATAAGAAAAAATTTATAGTATTGGAAATAAATCTAAACCATTGTTCCATAACACCTTGCATTTCCTTCCAACTCTAAGTGGAAGGCCTTCAACCAGGTCAATCTCTGAAATTGTTCTGAAACTGCCTATAAAAACGTCTTCATAAATAGGGAACATGCTTCCCTCTAGGACCACAACCATGATTTGAAACCATCATGGATAGAAATTAAAATTCCCATGATAAAAAAACTGTTAATTTTTTTTGGTACCTTATTTAGATAACTTTTCCACAAACTGAACATTTTAAGAAACTTTCTTGTTTAACTAGGGTCCACATATCATATTATTCTCTACCATACCTTGAAGGAAATATAGAGGATTCATCTACAACCTACAATCATAATTTATGAAAAAACAATTGAAACATTTTTAGTATACTCAATTTCCTCCAAGTCTCTTTGATTTAGGGTTTAGCTAGGGTTTAAAAGTAACTTATCTTCTTAACGATTGTTCATATAGATGTGATGATCAAATGAACTCGTTATTTTTGATAAAAATTATTATCTCCATGTATATATATATATATATATATATATATATATATATATATATATATATATATATGAAATAATTTAGGTCCCATGTAAAACATACAATCCAAAACGAGCATTAGAAGTTCAACTTTTACCTCAAAATCAAACTCTAAAAAAGTCAGTATTTCAAAAATCTTCATTTCTTAGAAAATATTCTTCACTCTGACCTGAAACTTGTCATGATGCATCATGAAAAAATGCTTTAACTTCTTAAAGTCATCATATATCTCAAATATACATATAACTCTCCAACCACATCAAATTACTTTTGTTATCTTACCTTGTCTTCACCTACTTCCATCCCAAGGACAATAAAACACTATCCAACAACAAAGAGCAAACCTAAAACTCATCATAATGCCTTGTATATCATCACCATATGACTATAATGATTTAATAATACTGATCAACTCCAAATATCATACCTCCATACCATTCTGCATGCTTTAGGACAAACCATGAACTAAACTTGATGACTTATTACAAATCTTTAAAACCTATAAAAAACCATATGGACCATGATTGAACTCATGACAACCTTCAACTAACTTAGGAGAGCCCAAACTATTACTATGCCAACCAAACCATGCTCCAATACCTCATATAACATTACCAGAAATGACACTAACTATCAACTTTCATGTTTGACATTTGACTAATACCTTATGGAGACACATATGAAATCTACAAACCCTTTTCCATAACTGGAATTTACATCAATGAAAAAAATTACACACAATATCCAACACCTTCTTATCCCATGAACATCACAAAATTCATCAAATGGACTTGACCAAAATTCATCTTCTCTATCAGATCTCAAGCTCTTGATCTTTATATTTTCTCATTCTTAACTAGGTCTCTGAATGCCTTGAATATTTCTAGTGCTTCTCATTTCTCTTTAAGAAAATATACCCAAGTAATTCTTATGAAATCATCAATTAGTAGTATGAAATATATTTCTCCTTGAATTCTTTTAGTCCTTGTTGGTCTAATAATTTCATTATGAATTAGCTCTAAACATCTTGTAGTAGAGTGATCCTTGGATTTAAAGGTTATTCTATTTTTTTTTCCATATAGACATGCTTTGAAAATTATATCAAGTTTAATAATCTTGGGCATGTTTCTCACACATATCTTGGATTTGATCTTTAACAATATTGTAAAAATTAAGGTGTCCTAACCTTCTATGCAAAATCCAACTATCATCCACCTTACTTTTAAAGAATTTCTTCTAATTAATCTATTTCAAAATGTAGATATTTTTCTCGGTTGTTTTATCCTTTCCAACTACCTTTCCTGATTTGTTTCTCCTTATATCACATTATTTTTCATAAAACATCATATTATATCCTTCCTTACACATATGTCTCACTCTTAGAATACTATGTTTCAGACCTTCTATGTATAAAACATTCTCAGTGACTATATTTACATTATAAAGACTTAATTTTCCCTTTCCTACAATACTAGATGACGTGTTGTCACAAAATCTTACCATTCCTGATGCATTTTATTCTAATAAAATAAATTTACCCATGTTTCCCATCATATGACTAAAAAATACACTATGTACCATTCCATGTATTCATTTCGAGTATGAAAGGAAATTTTTGATATTACACTGTCTTCCTTCTTACTTGTCAAATCTATTATTTCTATGTACACCTTATCTTACTTTCAAACTATTTGATATAAATTTTTTGCCACATGTGACAAGGATTTTGACAATTATAATAGATTAGTTCATTCTTGTTTTTTATGTGATATGAATTGATATGTCTTGCATGACCTTGTGCATGTCGTCCACACCTTTAAGGTTTATGTCCTAACCTATTGCAAGAAAAAAATAGCCATAGAAATAATGAGCATACCTTATTGTAAGACGTTGATTTCTTGTCCTATATATTTTTTTTACATTCTTGACATCAACATTCCTTTCTTTAGGTGGATATTTAGTGATTTTGAATTCATTCTTGCTAGCTATCTCATCATATTTGTAGTCTTCCTTGAATCCCATGTCATTCTTTTCATTGAAACATATCTTGCTTAGTATTTATTCTAGGTCTTTTAAGATATTTTCAAATCTAGAATACGCCTTCAATTTAGTTGAGGTCAGATATAATTTAGTTTAAAGAAGGTCCATCTCTGTTTTGAGTTTTAGATACTCTTCCTCCTTGGATTTGTATGATATTGTAATAAAATCTGACTTTGTTTTTAGTTCCTTGATTACATTTTCATGTTATTTTTCCTTATTTCCCAGAACTTTCTCATGAAGAATAATCTACTCTTCATAATTCTTTTATATTGACTTCTTTTTCTATTCCTCTTCCTTTGGAGCTTCAATTCTTCAAGATCACTGACTAGTTTAGCTTCAATATTTACTCATGCATCCTCCTCATATGTGTTTTATCTTCAAAATAATATTTAGATTTTGAGTTTCTTACAGAGGTTAATTGCATGGCCATAAGTAGATTCTCATCTTAAGTACCTTCATCTTCAATTTCACACTTGTTGGAATCACTAGATTCATATCAAACTAATTCTTCTTTGGTATATATATTCTTTCTATTATTAAAATAATTTTTCTTACCTTCATGTTTCTTAAATTTCTTCTTATGCTGATGAGATATTTCTTCATCATGATCATCTTGATCACCTTTTTTCTTTTCAGGAAACTTGGATGTAAAATGACATACTTGTAAACAATAAAAACACTTGAATGGTATATTTACATTGTATTTGTGTGATGCTCTTTTAAGTCCCCTATAAAAAATAGCTTCAATACTCTCATTAACCTCATCCATGTCCGATTCATCTTTTCTTTTATTTCCTTGAGGTTATTCATTAGCTTTGAATGCATCCTCTTTCTTACCTGATTTTATTTATTTTTGTTCACATTGCATTGGTAGTTAGTGTGTCATGGAGTTCATCTACCTTTAGAGTGGTCAATTATTTTTCTTCTTCCACAATGGGATTTTGGAGTCATACCTAGGTGTTAAGGATCTTAATTGTTTTTCAAAATACATTGTTTCTTCCACCTTTTCCCCTAGTCCTCTTATGAGATTCATGAATTCATCAATTCTTTGTAAGTAGGATGCAATAATTTCATCTTCTCTCATTTTAATGCTCTCAAATTGAATATGGTAGGTTTGTAAATTTTTTTATTTAATCTTGTCATTGACTTCATTAATGGTCTTTATATTTTCCCAAATTTCTTTGGCTATATTATAATGCAAAAATATCATAAATTATGCTCTATCATTTGACACAAGACTACATTCATGGATTTTTAGTTATTTTATCTAGCTTTCTTTCCTACTGCATCAACTAGATGTGTAATTGGAATAGCGTAACCATCAAATATTGATTCCCATATGTCAAATATTAGATACATAAGATAAGTATTCATCCTAATACTCCAAAATACATAATTTGATCCATTGAAGAGAGCTTCTTTTGAAGTAAAAAAACAACTTTTTGTTTGACTACTAACCATTATTATGCTAAGCAGATCTCCTTTGATTTCTTAGGCTCATCTCAAAAGGACCTAATCTGATACAAATTTTGGGAAAATTTAGTTACTGAGAGGGGGCGTAAGTTAGTGCTCTTTCAAATTTTAGAAGACAAAACAATTTGATCTAATTTTACACGAAGAAACATCAACATTCAACTATAAGCAAGAAACAATTTAACACTTTGGGAGATAGATTATAATTTGGGAAACCATCATAGGGAGAAAAACCCGCTAAAATCAATGAACCAATATGGAAATTTTTTCCAATTAAGAAATACAAATATTTCAAATGTTGAGCACACACTCAAATTGAATCACCCACTAAGAAAATTATATCAAGCACCTACTTGACAACTTTTACAAGCCACAACTTGCATGGAAGCACCCAATCCTAAATTTTATAAGATTATAATTATAATTTACAAAGTTTTGATGATAATCACTTGGTCTATTTTCTTAAAAAAATATGTGATCACTAAATCAGCTCATACATTCTCATTCTCACACTTCATTGACCTTCAGTGAATTTTCACTAGTTCTAACATATCATCATCAACTCTCTCTCTCTCTCTCTAACAAAAATCTATAAAGTAAAATAGGGTGTTTGTATATTTAAAGGAAATATTCTGAAAAAAATTCACTTCAACTTTTATTTAACTATTCACCTATCAAGTCTTCAATTCATACAAAGATAGAAGATTACATCACCTACAAAAATTATAATTTTTAATCATTATATCCGAATTTGATGTTAGCTTCATGTATAACTCTTACTAGACCTATAAAGATTATCCTAATAACTATGATGATAAAATTAAGCCTCCGAACTCCATGACCTTCTAACTTCACTTACAAATATTCTTTGCTAATCCCTGTAGCTACTGAATTGTAACAGTTATGAAATATTTTGTTTTATTATCCAAAAAAGGAAATTTTTCTTGTAGCTAAAGGAACTCAATGGAAGGTTTTATAGTCATTAAATTCAATTAATAGAATCCTTTTAAATCTCTATAACCTCTTTAATTTTTTAATTCCTTTTCATTTATCTTGAAGACATCATTTGAACTTACGTCCATAAATAGGTTGTAATGCATCACACAATAGTCTTGAACATGTGTATATTAAAAGCCTTATAAATTTAAGTATTGTATTAAATTTGGGTGAAATGAACCTACAATATCTCTACACCATCACTATGAGTTTTAAGATCATTAAATAAAATCATTAAGACCTCAATTCAACTCTCTTTCATAGATACGTATACACAGTCATGGAGGACTTGAAACTCAGTCAAAAAATTTCTTAATCCAGCTTCATGAACGAGTCTTAAAAACTTCTCAAGGATTAGATATGATAGTATATGATCTATATATCACCTTAGATTAAAACAATAAAGCCTTCCAACTTTATATAGTCAAAATAACAAATATTTGGACAGGTCACTAACAATATTTCAAGCAAGGAACATTAGTCTTGAGAGAGTAAGTTATTTCATGAATTCAATCATACATATATGGCTCCAATCTGAAACATATATAGGGATGTGTGTCTTAAGAAAATATAAGGTTCATATATTTCTTCATCTCAGAGCATAGAGATAAAACATGTTGGGTTTTCAAGAACTCCTCAAAATGGTTATCAGCATGCCAAAACTACTATAGCTTCACCTTGCATCTATCATGTCAAAACTCACTTTCAAGGAATTTTTTTTTAAAGAAACTCTAAAAGGAACCTCTAATCCATGTAAAAACACTCTTAAACATAGGTTGAATGAAGAAAAACAAATTTGCATACCTAGACCAGATACCTTCCTTACTATCCCAAAATGGTTGTTTTTACCCATCATTGCAAGAACAATTTTTTCATCTCATCATGGACTTGAACACTTTGTATTAGACATTTATAACAGATATACATGCTCACATAGTACTTGAAATCATGTCATTTCATCAAAACTATCTCATACTCAATTGACTAGTTTCTGGGATGTTTAGCCCTTAGCAATTGGTGACATAGATTAACAAGGTTCACTTAAATTTTATACTAAACACCCCTGGATATTTTCATGAATGTGAAGGAAAATTTCCATACATTATTTGACATCAATATTTTCATCACAAACTCTTTCATTCAATATTGAACACCTAGTTTTTTTATAAATAGGGGTGAACTTGTACTTGAACAACTTACCTAGACCAATGTTATAGGAGTTATTTACATGCTCAAATCATCACCTAAGCTTACTGAGGAAATTTCATGGTAAAAAATATTATTATTTTCCTATAACTCTATAATAAGGGTTTTGGTATGATTTGGAGTGAGTTACATTGTTGAGCTTCATTCATAAATCTCATACCATTATTACTTATAATTCCAAATTTTAAAGCTACTTAATGACATGCCGTAATTATGATGAGAAATCTAGGTCACCTTGCAAAGATTTTACGTACTAAGGTTCTCTTCAAATACGAACCTCGAGCTAGTAATAGAGCATTGTAGGAACTCTCTAGATCGAAAAAACTTCTAACGTTATAAATTATCTTCACTTTTTCATGAAACTTGATCCACAACACTAGAGTATCCTTGTTCACATGTCCCAGACCTTTTTTTTCTCGTAAATTAGTCGGTAACATCTTCACCAACATCATTTTTACCTGTAATTCATGTTTACTACTAAGGAAAATGATGAAAAGACCTCTAATCATGCCTTCCAAATTCGATAAGTGACATATAACATCATCTAGAATATCTATACAAGGTCCCTACACCCTTAACATGTTTTTATAGGAATTATATTGCTTTATTTTCTTCATACTCTCTTATAAAATTGATTTAGGTCCTTGAACAAGGCATAAATAAGCTAGTCCACACCATGACCCATAATACTTGACCTGATGATCATCCTAGATGCCCTTACAAACTCTTGAAACATCATTACATAGTTGTAGAACATTTGTGAATTTCACACCAATCACCTTGTTATACCAAGTTGCTTACTAAGGCATCAACTATCCTCGTAGACCTAGTAAACACACCATGACCTCTCAAGAACATTCACCATAACACTCCAAACTAGAATTTGAGGCTAGAAGAAGGCACTACCGATCAACACTCATGATCCTAAAGAGTTAAAACATCATCACACACTCTTTTCCATTAATGCACCATGTCATCAATGACAACACAAACAAGACAAGGTTCAACATCATGAACTCTCTTGTGACTGTCAAGTCCTAGATCACGTTCACATGAATGGTTATTTTACATCAACTGATCATGGGATGTTTCTTGATACTCTCATTTCATATATATTTTAGCATTCACACTGAAGTGAATCTAGATTCCCCCACATCACTCGATGACACACTCTTGTTCTTTGTTCATACTTGATTGTTGACAAAATTCTTATATGAACCTCACTTTACATGTGAGCACACACACATACACACACGCAGACACATTGAAGTTCATCCTTATTCCTCCCTTTAAAATATTTTCCTTCTTATATTTGAAATTAAAAATTTAAAAACATGTTTTCCTTAATAGTGATTGAATGTACTCTTGTTTTGTTATACTACAATATGTTGCACTTTATTTTATCATGTTAGTATCATTACTAGTATGTTTTATCAATTTTCATACATATATTTACATTCACATGGTATATTTAGGTGAATAAATGTAACTTACAAGTTGTTACATGATGTATGATGCTTGGCCATTGCCATTTCTGGTCCTACCGAGAATCCTGGGTACATCTAAATTTTTCCACTTACTAGCAATTTCTATCATTGGAATATTTTACATTTTCATACCTATATTTAGATATCACATTGGGGCATACTATTTACCTTTCATAATATTCTAACGAATGCTTCATTTTTAGAATTTTTATTGTAGAACTCCTTCCAATCATGGTTGTTTGTGTTGTTTATATCTTGATTAGTATTATTTGTGGGCTATGCCCTATGTTTTCTTTTTTCCTTTCTTTCACATTCCTTGACAACTTAAATTGTCTTATGACTCCTAAGTGGTGTATCATGTATAAAACTAGATCCTTAGTGTGTCTTTGTTTTTTATTTTATTATATGCTTTTAATAGTCATTATTTCTGTTTGCATTGCTTATTTATCAATTTCACTTGTATGCTAGCATTTTTACCAATTATTTTTCATAAGCCTTAGTAACTATCATGTGTAATCCCTTTCCCCTACAGGAATCCTTATATCACTTATACATATAAGTTTCATCCTTCCTCATTTGGGCTTTGTTATCCTTTCTTAATCTCACACAACCCAATACAAGTTCGGGAAAACATTAGGTGAACCTTTTTCGAGTCCCAATTATTATAGAATCATAGTCAATATGAAAAAAAAAAATCACTCATAAAACAAGGTTAGAAACAAAATTGGACAGAAAAATAAGCCTGTTAAAAACCTCCCAGTATAAACATGAGTGATGGGTGCTAGTGTCCTATATGAGTGATCTTGTCCTAGGGGAAAAAATAGTTACAACTCAATAGTGTTGAGTACTTGCATGGTTACATTATTTTCTAGTTTCAATAGTTACACAGTAAATTTCATATTGTAATCAATTACTAACAAGGATCTAATTAATTAGTCAGGAACCAAAGAAAGAAGTAAAGCAGGAAAAAATAAGGAAGTGGAACATAGGGAATATGAAAAAAACAACTTGTATAGAAAAATGTGTCAAATGAGTAAAGTTACAAATCATGTTTGTGATCATATACAATGACACTTATCTGTGGGGATATGTTAATGGTTGGAGGGAAAACATATGAGTTCTACAAATACACTTTCTTACAAGGAAAAGGGTCTGAGAGAGGGGTGGAATTAATCCTTTAAATAGTTTAATTTCATTTACCAAACCATACATTCATCAATTATATTGTTCATAAAACATTACTCACCATTTTTTCTTATTAATATTTACAACATCAACCACAAGAGAAAGAAACAATTTACTCAACACAAGAACACCATATGTAAGTGGGGAACCTTCATAGGGAAGAATAACCATTGAAAATATACTTATATTACACAAAGAAAAGAAATTTAGTGAATCAAAGACATTTCAAGGAGAACCAAACCCTGATTTAGTAAGGTACCAACCTCATAAGGAGCAACAACCCGTAGTTTATTAGAGCACCAAACCTACAAGGATTACCAACCTATAATTTAGTAAAGTGCCCACTCCAAAAGGAGGATACAACTCCCTAGGATGACTAATCACTAACTCATCCTCCTGAATATGCTTGATCTATGATATTTCTTATTCCATAGCTAATGGAGATAACTTATTCACCTCACAAATCCTAGCTGATACCTAAGGTCTTCAATCTTGCTCTATCTTCTTCCTTATCACCTTTTTTTTCTTCTAATATCTTTCACACATTCTATCGAATAATTTTCAACCTCTCATTATATTCTAGGACCTTTAAACGATGGACACTTTTCACCCATGCAAGACCAACTCACCAAATGAGCTCAAACTTCACTTTTATATACAAATAAACTCACAACCCCAAAAGAGGTCAGTCCCTCATCAAAAATTCAACCCATACACCTTCATTAAATTAAAATAACATCATTACAATGGTAATATGTTACCTAAGTAAGTAGGCATAGATAAAAACCTCATTACATGTTCCACAAATGTCTCAAAACCCCATGAATACAAAGTTTAAAATGACATTACATAAAAACCATATATATTCATGACCCATAGTCCATTACACATGATTATAATATGATTTAACATACATACATGGTCACAATTTATCTCAAACAATCAAATTATATCATTTAATGGGCCCAATACTCTTGGTACTTGTCAAAATTATTGTTTCCTACACCCTACAAACATAATTATGCCACAAAATCACTTATACTCAAAAAACCATTCAATGTGAAAACTATATTAAAATGGAAGAACCTATATACAACTTCTAAGAAGGTTTTAATCCTTGATTCAACCACCTTCTGAAACCAAAGCCATTTTTATCTTTACAAAATCAACTTGATAAAAACTCTTTTTCCAAATGTTTTCTATTAAAACAAATTATACGAACATTAAAGACATATAAATGGATTCAATGGATACCAAATTCATCCCCATTAACATTATAGGTTATATAAAGCATAAAATAATACATCTTGTGCTTCAATGAACTCAAAACTTACAACAAAAGTCATCCTTTCTTGTACTTGATAAAACCTTCCTCTCCAAATAGCGACCTATAAACCTCATAAAAAACCTCAATATGATAGAATAATCATATAAATTGATATTAATCTGAATCCTATTTCCAACACATTTTTAATCATCTTAAAAATCCACCTGTAGCTCAAAATATGCTCACTTTATTTAACACTGCTTTTTAAGGCCTCAAAATTGCCCTATGACCAGTCAACCTAAATGGACCTCATTTGACCATGAAATTACATCAAAATGTCCTAAAAAATATTTATACATAAATAAAAACTAACATACATCACACAATGTCAATTTAGCTCATACCTCCTTTTTTAACTTTCTCCTCAAAATAAAACTCTTTCGGAACTTGCATTTTTTGTCGGGGCCCACATATGACCATATCCTCTAACATAAATTTATAAAAATATGGAAGATTACTCTACAACATCCAATCATACATTTTTAGAAAATAATAAAAAATGGTCTAATAGAAGGACTTTTCAGCAAGTTGCTCCTACCTAGGGTTTACCTAGGGTTTTAGACCACTTTTCCTTCTTAATGTCTTAATGATCGTTCATAAAAACGTGACCATAAAACCACATTATTATTTTTTTAAATATTAATAAATGATTTAATAAGCTACTCCAAATAGTTTAGGTCCCCGCAAAAATCACATAGCTCACAATGAATGAGCATCATAAGGTCAATGTTTTCTTGAAAATCACACTACCACTTACCTAGTTTGGAAAAAATTTGCATAACTTAAATATTCAGCACTCTGACCTAAAATTAGACATGAAGAACCATGAATACCTTATCTAACTCCCATCCAATACTCACCATATATCTCAAATATTCCTAGAAATATCTTTCCAATCTCATTTTCATGTGATTACTTACTTGTTTCTCACTTGTAGCTTCCCAACGACCTCATAGAAGGATCAAACAATTGAATGAAAACTGAATGTAGGCCTTATCTTCCTTCATATGTGGTTAAGGTCACAACTTACTCACCCTATCACTGAGATTATTCTTCGACCTGTAGGACAAAAATTTACAGTCCACAGATCAAAGACTAATGCACAACATTTTCACATTTTCACTAGCAAACAATACCTTTTTGTCACCCTTGGTTCCTTGCAACTCCTTATAGATTATTTCTCATGATTTTTTAGCTCAATGGTTTTTGTGCCTTTAAATATATAAACTAAAACTTCACAGTATAAGATAAAGAAAATATCATCCCTACTTAAACCTCTGTTAGTGCTTTCACAGTCTTCTATTCACATTCTATCAAGTAACAATTCAAGGAAAAGACTGAGTCATAACATAAGGTCTATAATAATTGTATATCAAAGCTTCAAGAATAATTTCTTAGGAATGAAGAGCATTTTGAATCTTCCTCAAAACATGTTGATCATCATAATACCTTTTGAGTGTTTACACAAGCAACTTCGTAGTTTCCCAACTTAGATAATATCTAGATTTCTAATAACCTTTACTCAGCTAGAAGGCCTTTAACAAGAATAAATGTTTCTTGCAATCATACTCTCAACCCATAATGTTTCTCAAAGTGCCATGAAGGTTCTAAAATTATTAATTATTCACCAAAACTGGGCTCAATGGTCATATTTATACCTATAATTTTACTCTTTGAAGTTCTTTCAACTTGATTGGGAAAAATTAAGTGCAGGTTGTTTAACTTGAATGTTATCTTTCATGGTTGTAGGTTCATGTTCTTGGAATGTGGATAATGGAGGATAAAATAATGTGATATCTTTTGGATCCTCTCCATCAAAGAAATCTTTCAAGTCTGACAAATAATATGCATACTTGTTGTCCTATTGCATGTGCTCAACCTCCTCCATGGTGTCCTCGTGATCTACAACTTTATCACCATGGTTCCTCTCTTCTTTAAACATGGAGTTTGAAATCTCAAACTCTTGTTCGACATTAGAGCATGAAGGGGATGAAGTGGGAGGAAGAACTAAACGTTCTTCTATACTCCTGATCTGAACTTGGGAACTCTGAAAATGTATGGTCCTCTATAGCTGGAATGTACTCCTCTTCTTTTGGATTTGGAGTAGCTCCTTGTTGTTCCTCCTCCTTAACTACTTGTGTAGATTGGGTTAGATCAACATCCTCTTCAGACAAAGTGCCATAAACAAACTACTAATTTTATCCTTCTTATTCTTGTTCTTTTTCTACTACACAACTCAACCTTGGCCACCACTGGCTCTTCAAATTTGACCTCCTCTGGTGGCTTAACCATCAAGGGGATCTTTGTACACCCAAATTTTACAGCCCAAATCTTCAAATTTTACTATCATTTCTTCTCTTTAGGGTACCTCTTCTTACTATTCTCCTTGACTAGATTCTTGAGTCTCTTCCCAACTTGGTCTTGGGAAAGGCAAGAGGAGTGGCAGGTTGGGATTCAACCAGTTTTGATATTGTTTTTGGTGGAGAGAAAAGTGGAACTTATTGTTTATTTGGAGGGAATGACTACTTGGGAAGGAAAAAGGGAGAAGAATTAAAATAAGATGGAAGACTAGGAGACGGAGAAAGGAAATCAACACTTGGGCTAGTAAGTGAGGGGCTTGACTCTTGATCATGCTAAAATGATAAAGTTTGAGAAAGAGTAAATGAAGGACGTGGAGCTGGTAATTGACTTACCCATTGAAAAGATTGTCTATCACTTTGTTCACATGCACTTAATATCCTCAATCTATTATCTAAGTTGAGGAAACACTTCAACCATGAATTCAAGCTTCTCCTGAGGGATGTAATGACTTGGAAAAGGGCCTCTTCATGGACAAAGTTCACGGCTAAAACCAATCCTAAATTCTTTCATTTGTACTATACCCCTGGACTGCACCATGATAGCATCAATCCCTTCAATCTTCTCTAGCAAATAAAACATATATTGTGTAGTTGTTACCATTGCATGCACCCCCTTGTTCCTTGATAAGCTACATAGCCAAACTAGTTTTGACCCTGCTCATAGCGGTTAGCATAGTGGATTTGAATCTGATACATAATGCTAATATTGAGGAGTTGAGAAGTGTATTGGAGGTGGATTGCACTACTGTTGCTGCAAGTGTGAGTTCCAAGAAGGAAATGAAATCGTGATTGCACAACTTCATGAATGGAAGAAAATGAAAAATATGGAAAGAAAGATGAATTAAGATGGGTGGAAAATGGATGGAAAAGGTCTACAACTTAGAGAATGGGTTATTAACAAGATGGAGTCACTATAATGTGCTTGTATGTTCCTTAAAAGGCTAAATCCTAACAGGAACCACACCCACCTACTAAGATGAAGTGGTAAGGTGCTTCAGACTTGTCCCACTGGGCATGTCAAAACTGTTAGTGAATAATCATAGCACCCTCGAATGGCCTGGTTTGTGAGGGTGGGGCATTAAATGTGATTGCACAACATGAGACCATCTCTCAAGCTATGGGACTTGCAAAAATTGAGATGGCCCTCCGGAGAAAGTCAGTTCTTACTTCCTAATATACCTGCCACAAGCTATTTCAGTGTAGGTAGAAACTAACTACTCCTAATCTAACCATTCCAAGGATATAAGGAGACAAAGAGGGGGTTGAAGAGATCCTACACTAAGCGGTGATACACTAGAAAAGAAAGTGGTAAGATACTCTGTTGAGGGAGAATGAAATAGGGAAAAGGGGACTGAGGAAGGTCAGATAGAACTGACATAGACATAAATCTAAATCCACCATTGAAACTCCATCAAGCACGGTGTCTTACACCTATGAATATGAAATATATACACAGGGAGAAAACATGAGATAGAGAGGCACAGAGAAATAAACAAATGATGTTAAGGGTTGAAAGCCGCCACAAGATAAGACTTTACTACTCTATAAGGTGCACAGACTATTACTAGGATGCTCAAAGGAACAAATACGCTCTCCAGGTGTACAAAAAGGCTTGCAGCTCAAATGGAGTTGGGAAAAAACTTTGAAAAAGTCTCCCCACATCTTAGAATGTCTCTCTCCCTTCTCAAATGAGAAGTGTTTCCAAAATATAGGTGATGAAAACTAGAAAGAGAGAGGAGAAACTTGACACTCGCTCTTAAAGTCCAACCAATAACCATTAATACTAACCGAAAATCCACCCATAATCTATCAGCTCTGGTTCCCTATGTTTTTTCAGTGTGTTGAAGAAAGAAGAATGATAGATTAAATCAAATCAAATCTTTTAGTTAAAGTAATCAAATTCTACATTAATCGACCGAAAGATTTTTTCCCATTTTTCAGTATCCTAACTTCATCAAAATTAAAGTCTTTAGGCAACCATGGTGTACACGAGGTCAAGATCTTTCGAATAGTGCCAAATTTGTTTTATTTTGGGCACTGGATCAAAAGATATGTCCATTTGAATGTTTTGAGTCTGGTCCATACAAAAATGGCAAAAACCAATTAGCAGAATGGGGTCTGTGGGCCTGAAACTCACTTTGTGCATTTTGGCACAAAAAATACAAAATGTGAAAATGCCTTGCATGCCCGCAATTTATTTTTCTCAAAAACCCATCATCAAGCCCACCAGTTTGTATTTCCCATTTGGGTGAAAATTCTCTCCCAAGCCCGTTGGCCCGCTCTTGGAAAAACATCACTCTAAGGAATACCTTCCCACATGTAATTTAAGCTTGACACATGGCTCTTCTAGGTGTCGTTGAAGGTGCAGCTCATTTTTACACTTTACACCATCTCGAGCCAAAAAGTTAAAATTACCTTTGATGACCTGCCTTCCCACTTTGACTTGGAAAATGGCCACATGTAGAGCGAACGTGCATTTGGGGACCACTTTTGGATTTTTATTTTTAAGATGTACTGAAGTGACACACGGTGCCTTCTACAACTTGAAATATTCCTTTGTATTTGGCTAAGTCCCTTTTGGTTGGTGGGGGCCATAAATTTGACCTTGTACATGTGGAGGCTTCGCTCTTGTTTGGAAACTACTGCCAAATTTTACTTTTGAAGTAGCACTGTGATGACACTTGGCTCCTTTCACTGGCTCTTTATACATTGTTCTTTTAGGCTCACTTTTTCCCCCTTTTGGACCTTTTAGCTGTAGATTTTGCCCCTCCTCAGACCTGGGACATGTGGAGGCCTATCACTTGTTTGAGTCTCCGGTTTTGGTTTCGACCCTTGAAGGTGTGCCATTTGGACATGTGGTAAGCTTTTGCTGGCCTGTGAATTTGTCAATTGCCAATTTGGGCCTACTCTAAATTGTATGTGAATCCCGAATACTTTTTAACCTTTTCCCCATTTATCTCCTAATACACTCTATTTTCTTTGGTAGTTTTTGCCTCCTTAGCCGACCCCTCCTCCTCCATGTTCGATCCTATGTGCTACCTGATCATTAGATTTGAAACGTGGGCTCATGTGATTGGAAGCGGCCCTTAAATTTCTTATGTGTGGGGGTCTTTTGATCCTTCGCAGACCCTGCTCCTCCATTGTAGAGTCCCACTATTTCCTTATTTTTGGATTTTAATGTGAGTTCTTAGGATAGAGTTGACCCTTAGATTTATTTTGTGCAGGGTCATGTTTGACCAATTTTATCCAGAGGGCGAAATTGGGATAACAATAACTAAACAAAGAACCTATGAAAATGACCAAAACATACCCCCTATGCCATGATAAATTTGAATTCATGATTCCATGAGCTTATCTAGCTCTAAAACACTCTCTCACACCTCCAAACTATTATGCCTGCTCCCAATGAGCAGATGTAACATAGTGATCCATTTGTTCCTGTACCATGCCATTATTTTGAGTGCTCAAGAACATTTAAAAACATATTTAACATCATTTGAACATGCTTCATAAATAATATACAAAGCTCACACTACCAAGCTATAGCTCCTAGGAACATGTATGTGCTTTCTAGAGAAAGCACACCTCATTAAATCTCATTGTAGCAACTGATATACATTTGAAATAATATGTTAGCACCCACAAAAAACATCATTAAATCATCCCAAACCATTCACTTTGTCATTAATGTGGTTTTTCATGAATGAAAACACCTATTAGGACATTATATGGATGAAAATCGACACATGACCTTCAATTTACACTTGACTGCCTAAGGTCATGTTGGGGAAGCTGATGTGGAAATGTGGATGGCTAACTATAGAAGAATTCGTTACTAATGTTTGGTAGTGTGAGTTCCTAGTAGATGAGTCAGAAAACGGGAGATTTTGTGGCTATAAGAAGGTACCATAAATTCCCTATGGCTTTATCTACTTGATTGAATCTAATATTAAACTAGTTTGAAGTGTCCATTTAAACAAAGATGAAATTAACAATCTAAACTACTGCTGAAAGGGAAATTAATCCAAACAAATCAAAAAACTAAAATATTATAATCACAGACAACAAATTACTTTTATTCTAAATAATTAAACTATTTATACACTAACACTAAACACACACAAATAACTCGATATGGTCATTCACCTGTGATGCGTATATTATAATTAATGAAAACATAAAGAAATAACTTTTCCAATTAATCTATGACATGTAGACAAATTCCTACAAAAGTTCCTCTATTCAAATCCACAGGGATATGAACAAGCAGATCCATCACCAACAGATGCTATGAAAGATGTAAACCCTTTGGAAATTAACTAAAATTTTGAAGATGAAATAAATTTTATTTCTACTCTATTTGATATTATGTGACAACAATAAATTCATCATCAAACAACAACTCCAACCTCAAATTTATAGAACAAAGATAAATCAGCCTTTGTGATTTCTTGTCCCCTTTGTTTTGTCATTTCATTCTCTGTGTGTCCAAGTGAGTCAAAGGAATTTGGAAATGTAGAGGTAGCAACATATCAAAAGTAAAAGATTAGAAATAGTTTGAATTGGCAAAATGGGAAACAATACAGGTGGAATAATGCAACCACAATTGAAATGAGATTGGCTTTGGCATTTTTAAGCAAGACAGATAGCAGCCTTGTGAGAACAAGAATACTTAAAATTTCTGCTACCATTTTCTTGAATACAAGCTTTGTATGTATAGTAATTTGGTTAGGGAATGGTTGAAGCCACTTAACAGCCAAAGGAAGACATAAGAAAAATGAATCGGGAGTTCAAATTATTAATAACCATAAATGCCAAATTAGAAGTAAATAAGAGCATCGCCACAAGGAATTTGTGCTTTGGAATCATATAAAATGGGCAAGAAATGTGTTCTAAAATGGGAGTTAACTGAGAGAATCTCACATTGAAATGTAAGTGAACTTTCTGGAAAATTCACCACATGATCGGTGCCTTGTGTAGAGCACTGGTTACAGGACCACCTCCCTACTATAGGGTGGCAATTACAGGACTATCGCCATGCTATAGAGTAGTGATTATAGGACCATTTTCCTTGTTATAGTGTGGAGGTTTTGTAACTACTCGCCAAAACACAAGGAAAATAGAGCAGGAAGCTGCAAAAAGTAAGGAAAGGCTAAGTATACAAGGCTACAAATATAAGATGCAATGAGGTTTAGGAATTCAATCACCTTTGAAAAAGAAATGAATCATCATCAGGGACTTTATAACCATCTTTTATCAATGTAGCACGTACAAATTTGGGTGCATACATATTTCCCCCTTAGAGAAGCATCGTACAGATGAATAGGTGCAAAATGTAGAGTTTGAGTATGGAATTCCTGAAATGGGGAGTTATAAGCCATACCTGACACATCTATGTGCCTAAATCTCATCATCTAAGATCTCACTACCTGCAAAATTAAAAAAATACTGAAGTTTAGATAGATATGATATCAAAAGATGAATTTTAAATTAAAATGATCAGAGGACTTACCATTTGTGTGGGGATAGAAATATACCGACACTAATGCTCTAGCCCTATGGAAACATACACCCAAAAAAAGGTTAGAACAACATATATATATCAAAACAAACCCACTGTTCAATTCATTTATTCATATCCTATTGGTGATTTTCTTAACTCTTGATTACCTTTGAATGTTTCATTTTTTAGTAAAGTTGAATTGTAAAATATTTAGAAATGGTGGAATAAGACCTTGTAAAAGTGAAAGAGGCTTAGAATGAGTTTAAGATATGAGATACTTGGTCAATTGTGTTAGGATTTGGCCTTTGCTATTTGAATGCATTTGAGAGGGGATTCTAGGAAATCCATAACTTGAGTGGTTGTAAGGGCCCTCAAAGAAATATATGGGCATAACACCTTTATTGCTTAGTCTCATTTGTGTTATTTTATTTTATTTTTGTATTTTCGTCTCAGGATTGAGCATTTTGACCACACCTGGCATGTGATGGAATTGTATATACACCTTATTCACCATGATAATATACATATATCACTTTTTGATTCAATTATTCCTTTGCATCAAAGCTGAATTCTTTCATGGTTTACTTCGCATGTGTACTCTAGATGTCTAGAATCTTCAATTTTGTATGATTTTCAGAATGTATGCAATGGATGATGTATGCTTAACAAAATGAACTCTTTTGCTATTTTTTTGTAATGCTGATATATGATGATTAGGCATAAACAATTTAATGCTCAACTTTATCTTTTCATGTAATCTTTAGTACTTCTTCTTATGTATTGGAAATGTGTAGTGAATAATGCTAGGATAATAAAATTAACTCACTCCAGTCCTAACCCCACACAACTAGTAAGATGCAAAGGCCTCAACACAAAAATCTAGGAGGGACATGAATTATATGGTGTTAATAGAGATGGAAACAGTGATAGAAAGAATAGATTTTGTCATAAACCTAATTAAGAACTTCCATCCTAACTCTGCATACAATTTACTACTAATCCTAGAATGTGATTTCTTGCAAGTTTATCTTGAACTTATATCCATAGATGGCCTCTTGATTGAAATAAAAATATTTTAAGGTTTAAACTCTCATTTGGAACCTGCACATCTAATTCATTTTTCTTTGGATTTTAAGATTTTCAAAGAATTTTTATTAATGAAATTGCTTTAACTTATTAACCTTATTGTAGAAACCCACTACACCTCACAACATGCTACTAGTAGGAAGCATGAGATCATAACAAAGAACAAGGCATAGGTGAGTAATGGCACTTCCTTCCTTTCCCAAATTTACGACACTTATAAGAGGCGTGGACTCAACACCGAGGGTTGGTGGGCAAAGAAGTGTGTAAACAATTTTTTTGATTGATTTTGGTTTGATATATATATATATATACATGAACTCTACTTATACTATTGGGAAGGAAGGATTTCCCCTAACCCTCAACCCCATGCAAACCAGTAAGATGGGAGGGATCAACACCGAAGGTTGATATAGGCAACCAAACTTCCTAGGTGAAAATGTTTATAATTTTTTGGCTACAAAAAAGGATTTATTTTTTTTGGGGGGAAATATGTGACATCATGAAGCTTCTAGAATAGACCATGGGAAAAGAAAACTATGCTAAAAGAAACCTATAAGTATAACCAAGTATGTAGGCGTTAATAGGATTAGTGTCAAAAAATTTCCCCATTTTGTTGAACTGGTGAAGTGATAAGAAATTTTTATTTATGTTTGAAGAGATATGATTTGAATAATTGCCAATGTTTTCTACAGTTTTTTTAGAGTTACTTGAAAATAAGTTCCTTGTTTACAAATTTTATAGAATGAGTTGATAGATGATAATACAATGACAATGCAACAATGTTCATATGAAATTTTTGACGGCCTACATGCTGGAATGTTTATGGTGAAGAGAGTTGAAGGATATCAAACACCTCACCCTTAAGAGCACATAGTGAAGAAGCACCACCTTTGATGTTTCTATTCTTTTGACAGGGATTTTCTACTCAGGGTTTAAAATTATAACCCCTACCCATGATAGTGTATATATACTTATTCATCTTGAAGGATTTGTTTAAGAACCTCTCTTTCATGTTCTTGACACATCGTGTGTAAGTGGGCATGACTATGTTTCTCAGATAGGTGAAGAATAGTTACCTTACATGACTTTCATTGCACACCTAGGATCACAACCCATGGAGTTTACATACTTTATTTCTAACATGTTCGTATGTAAACCAAGGTTTGAAATAGAACAAGCACTAGGGATTGATTTGATGGGTACCATATTGATTTCATCCCTCTCTTATTTCTTTATTAATTATATCATGTTTATACCTAGGCCAAGACCATTGGTGAAGAGAGGATTTTTCAAGAAGGATACCCATTCCTTGTGGTACAAAAGGGAGGAAGATCGTTTCATCACTCTGTAAGAGTTTCATGGTATTCATCTTTGTTTTGGTGGACACAGTTTCCATAGATATTGATTTTCTCTTATCTCTTTGGGCTACCTCAAATGTTTTTGTATCAAAAAATTCAACTTTCAAAATGTTCGGGGTGGTCATGACCAATTGGTTTTTATGGAGGTGACTTGTTTAACTAGTTTACAAGGAGATCATAATTTGTATGGACTCGTCTTTTCTTCTTGATGTTCTCTAACTGTATATCTAAGGGTTTGGGATCCCCTTAAGCGATGAAGAACTTTCCCAAATGGAGGAATCTATCTTCTTGGAAAAAGGTAAAAGGAATAGGCTTCATTAGATGAATCCAAGGTATCCAAAGGATCATGTTAGGCATAGGTGAGTAATGACACTTCCTTCCTTTCCCAACTTTACACCACTTATAAGAGGCATGGGCTCAACACGGAGGGTTGGTGGGCCAAAGTATATATCTGTGTGTGTAAATTTTACTTCTAGTTTTGGGAAGAAAGGATTTCCCCTAGCCTCAACCCCATGTAACCAGTAAGATGCGAGGGATCAACACTGAAGGTTGAGATAGGCAAACAAGATTCCTAGGTGAAAATGTTTAGAATGTTTTGGCAACCAAAAAGTCTTTATTTTTTCAGGGGGGAAATATGTGACATCATGATTCTTCTAAAATAGACCATGGGAAAATAAAATTATTCTATAAGAAAACTATAAGCAGAAACCAAGTATGCAGGCCTTAGTAGGATTAGTGTCAAAAAATTTCCCCATCTTGTTGAACTGGTGAAGTGATAAGAAATTTTATTTATGTTTGAAGAGATATGATTTGAATAATTTCCAATGTTTTCTAGAGTTTTTTTAGAGTTAGCAAATAAGTTCCTTGCTTACAAATTTTATAGAATGAGCTGACAAATGATAATGCAATGAAAATGCAACAATGTTAATATGAAATTTTTGATGGAATACATGATGGAATGTATAAGGTGAAGAGAGTAGAACGATATGAAACTCCTCACACACCTAAGAGCACATAATGAAGAAACACCACCTTTGAATTTTCTATTCTTTTTACAATGACTTGCTATTCATGGTTTTTAAATTATAACCCCTACCTATGATCGTGTATATATACTTATCCAATTCTTGAAGGAGTTGTTTAAGAACCTCTCTATCATGTTCTTAACACATCGTACGTAAGTGGGGCATGACTATGTTTCTCAACTAGGTGAAGAATAGTTACCTTTATGTGACTTTCATTGCACAATAGGATCACATCCCATGGGGTTTACATGCTTGATCTCTAACATGTTTGTATCTAAACCAAGGTTCAAAATAGAACAAGCGTTAGGGATTGATTTGATGGGTACCATATTGATTTAATTCCTCTCTTCTTTATATATTAATTATATAATGTTTATACCTAGGCCAAGACCACTGGTGAAGAGAGGAGTTTCCAGGAAGGCTACCCATTCCTTGTGGTACAAAAGGGAGGAAGATCGGTTCATCACTCTCTAAGAGTTTCATGGTATTCGTATTTGTTTTGGTGGACATAGTTTCCATAGATATTGATTTTCCCCTTATCACTTTGGGCCACCTCAAATATTTTTGTATCAAAAAAATTCAACTTTCAGAATGTTCGGGGTGGTCATGAAAAATTAGATTTTATGGAGGTGACTTGTTTAACTAGTTTACAAGGAGATTATACTCCATATGGACTCCTCTTTTCTTGTTGAGATTATCTAAGTGTATATGGAAGGGTTTAGGATCCCCTTTAGCGAGGAAGAACTTTCCCAAATGGGGGAATCTAGCTTCCTGGAAAAAGGTAAAAGGGAATATCCTTTGTTAGATGAATCCAAGGTATCCCAAGGATCATATTATAGTTTGTTTCCCTATCGATAATGTAAAATTATATCAAGACTATTTTTGGCCCAAGGGTGATAGGGAGAATTATGGTTTTTATTGAAGTATCCTTAACAATTTCATACCCTCACAACGTGTTTCTTGTAGAGGAGCAATTAGTCACTCCATGTCCTAAGTTCTATAAGAAAACTAAAGGAACCACATTTACAGCAGTCTTGTCATCAATCATGGTTCTCTTAATGGAATTGTTATAAACCAAAAACTATAAATACAAGTTAGGATCTAATCTTATGGCTATTTCAATGTCAGATGACATCTTGTCTATATCAAAAACAAACCATGTATCTTTATCATTATGTCCCGGAGGATGTATGTCAGAGTCAATATGATTTATTTGAGCATTTGGAGGAGGTTTAACCTAGACTATGTTACCCATCCCTAGTGTATCGAGAAATGCATAATGATGCGCAGGGTAATTCTTAAGAAAATCTAGGAACAAGATGTGATAGAAGGTCTTGTTCAAATCTAATATTAAATCATAGGATCATACTAGTTTTGTGATTATAGGAACATCATCCTATGAGGTGGAAAGAGAATGTAGGGTTCGAGGAAAGTATTCCTTCACTCGATTTGTTGCATTAATTCTAGTTCAAATTCTAGCTCAATTAATCCCATGATCTTGTTGTTGTCATTCAAATTGAGGTTAAGAGAAACCCGAGAGTTATTTAAAGTTGAGGGCTCATGGTCATTGTTCCTTGTAGGAATGCCTTTGTTTATGTTTGGAGTATTCACCTTGACATTTTGAGTATGCATGGGGAGTGGATCATGAAATATGACCCCATTAGCATTATGAGGAGCTAAGGTTCTTGTATAGTCATATTGCAGGTTTGTTTCTAGATTTACTAAGAGCATGTCTAAAATTAGTTGTCTTTAGTTTTCACGAATTCTTTGTATAAACTTGTTGCAATCATGATAATTTCTATCATCATGACCTCAAACCTTATGCAAACACAAACATTTTTTAGTATCGTAATTTCTTGTCCTTTGATAAACATCTTATTTTTGTTGACTATAACCTTGATTGTAGTTTAGGAATTTGTTATTATAACCATGGTTTGTTTCCTGTTGGTTGGAGTTCTAATGTTGGTTTGGACCTTGGGATTTAATTTGGTTCTGATAGGGGACAATTTACAACAATAGTTTTGTTCAAGTTAAGGCCTACATTATTTCCCAAGTTACCATGGGTATCATGATTATTTTCTTGGTTAGTGTTACCAACATTTGGATTCCTGATCTGAACAATAAAACCATTAGTTTTAACACCACAAGTTAAATACCTTAGGCCCTTGATTGTTGTTGGAATTGTTAGGGTAATTACCCTATGAAGGAGTAACCAGATTCCCATTCTAGCTAGAAGTCTTCCACACACTATCAATTATTGCTTGGTCAATTTGGAGTGCACCTTCCCATACTTCTTCGTAACTATAGAAAGGAAATTTGAGGACTTCTTCCTTGGTCTCTTGATTGAATGAATGAAGGAAGAGATCATAAAGTTCCATTTTGTCCATATTTGGTGAACTTGTAGAAGCGTAAAGAACTTGATGACACGTATGAATGAAATGGGTGCCAGACTTGTTTTTATCTTGTCTAATATACAAAAATTCCCTAATCTCTATACAAAACAACTTGTTCATATCAAATTCTCTTATGAATTCTGACATAAGTTGTTTAAATAAATTTATAGAATCTTCTTGAATCTGATAGTAGCAGTCCAGTGCCATTCCCTCAATATTTTTCAAGAATATTTTAGCTACCATGACATCCCAAGGAAGAAATTCCCAGATATTAGTAGAATAAGCCTTTATATGATAATTTGGGTCTCCTTATCCCTCAAATTTAAGAAGATCGAGAAATGGGTGTAGAGGCATGATACCACCTATAGTGAAGTCAAGAGGTTCTTGTAAGTACTCGACATAAGTACCCATTGCGTAAGATTCCAGCATCGAAGATTCTTGATGAGTAATTAGAGTAGGCATTAGATAAGCTAGATTATAAAAATTGACTAGAATGTATGGAGTTCCCTGATATGGTACATAAGGATCAAGGGAATCATATGGGTCTATCTGGGGGTACTTCAAATAACTGTGCACGAAAGGTGGGATGATACCAGGATATGGACTAGTAGGCATAAAACTAGGGAACGTCGCATTGCCTTATGGAGTGGAATTCGAGAATGCACTTCCGATAATAACCTACATAAGATAAGCTTGAGAAGGATGAAGACCCACCCCTAGTATGTTAGATCCTGTAAGAAGATCACCTAAAATTTTCTAAACTGGATAAGCTTGTTGTACAGGATGTTGCATTGGTTTTTCATTTGTACGGATGTATCCCTTATTATCTACTATATATCCCATGTTCTCACATATTGCATGAGTTAGTTGTGATGGTTTGGAACTCTCTAGTACTCTAATCCTTCCTACTTAAGTGGAAATGATATCATTGGGAGAGGATTGAGTCCCTTGTTGGGATGCCTGTGGCATAAGGTTTGATTGAGAAGGCTAGTGATAGCCTATCATGAATCATTCGGTGTTATAATTTTTTTCTTCCTCAGAAGTAAGAATATTAGGATAGGAATTCGAAATATTAGAGGTTATATCCTTCATTCTATTCATACACTCATCTATTAGAAAAATAAGATTATCTTTTCATGCAAATATGTCATCTTTTATTGATTTCATTCCAATGTGAGGTCTTCATAAGACTCTGTGGTAAGAACCTATTCTGTTTGTGGTAATAACGTGGTTTTCATTGGGTTGAATGTATTACATATTTAATGCTTGATCAACCTCCTCCACCCTTAAATAGCTAATGGGGTTTTAAGTGTAACTAGGGGATATTTACATGTTGCTTTTGTAATTATTAACCCATCTTTAAAGGGAAGGGGATTGTTTTCGTATAACATTGCTATAATATCTATCATAGCCAAATGGCCCACCAAACTCTTTTACAAACATATTTTAGAAAGTATTAAATACCTACAACAATAGGGGAAGAAATGGAGAGGTGAAGTAACAATAATGAAATAAAACAAAACAAGAAGGAATTAATCATTTAAGTCAGGTTCACCAATTTGTATAGATAAAAATTGACACACAGCCTTCAATCTGCACTTGACCACCAAGGTCATGTTGGGGCAGCCAATGTTGTAAATTCCCTATGGCTTGATCTACTTCATTGAATTTAAATAGTAAACTAATTTTAAGTGTCCATTTAAACAAGGATGAAATTAACAATATAAACTCTTACTTAAAGGGAAACTAATCTAAACAAATAAAAAAACTGAAATATTATACTCACAGACAATAAATTAATTTTATTCTAAACAATTAAAGTACTTCTCCATTAAAACTAAATAAGAAAAATAACCTGCTATGGTCATTCACCTATGGTGAGTGTATTCTAATTAATAATAACATAAAGTAAGAACTTTTCCAATTAATATATGACATGTAGACAACTTCCTACAAATGTTCCTCTCTTCAAATCCACTGGGATATGAAGAGGAGGATCCCTCATTGGGAGCTACTATGAAAGATGTAAACCCTTTGAAAATTGACTAACTATTTTTAGATGATAGAAAATTGATTTATACTCTATTTGATATGATGTGACAAAAATAAATTATAGCATTGAAGGAAATAAGATCCAACCTATAATTTATATAATAGAGATAAATCAAGATATGTGATGTATTGTCCCCTCAGTTTTGTCTTTTTGTTCTTTGTGTGTGCATGTGAGTCCAAGGAATTTGGGAATGTAGAGGAAGAAATAGAAGAAAAGTGTAGGAGTAGCAATGACTTGAATTGGTAGATTGGGAAATAATGCAGGTGGAATAATACAAGCATAATTGAACTAAGATTGGCTTTGTCAATTTGTAACATGAAAAGTAGTAACTTTGGAAAAACAAGAATACTCAAAATTTCTCCAGCCATTTTCTTGAATACAAGCATTACAATTATAATAATTTGGTTTGGAAATAGTTAAAGCCACTTGGCAGAAAAAGGATGACATAACAACAATGAAGGGGGAGTTCAAACTATTAATATGTGAGTGAAATTTCTGGAAAATTGGCACATGACGTTCGCTCTATGTAAAGCAACAGTTACAAGAACGTCACCTTTCTATAGAGCAATAGTTAGATAACCACCATCATGTTGTACGGAACCAATTATTTTATATTTGAATCACATCACCCTATGGTTTTCACAAGCGTGTGTGCTTGAGCTCACAATATGATTGGACAACATGGGTACCATCTCCAAGTTGTGGGACTTTCTACTTGAGATAGATAGACCTCCAGAGAAAGCTAGTTCTTGCTCGTAAACTACCTACCATAATATAATCTAATGTAGAGAAAACTATATAATCTTAATCTAACTTTCCAATGGACCAGGGAGAGAGAATGCATGAAAACAAAGCCTACACTAAAGTAGTGATACACCAGAAAAGGAGATTGTTAGAGTAGTCTTCTAATCTCTGAAAAGTAGAAGAAGAATGCAAACTGGAAGGGGTGATAACAGTTCTCCACAATACAAAAAATTACATTTACAACAACATTTCATACACATTTTATGATAATGGATCCCTGCAACAACATAACATAGCATGAGATTGAAAGGGCAACAGGAAAGCAAACAAACACATTAGGGGAAGATACATCCGCAAACTTGAATATATTTCTTAATGAGTATGCACAATCCAATCTATTACAAAACAAGTGCCTGGATCACCATACAAGGAGTCCACTACAAGGTATTTTAGAAAAGTGGCTTCACAAAACAATTTTGACAGAGTTTTGCTTCACAAAACTACCTCTTTTTAGAATGAGCCCAATAATCCAATTTACAGAAATTTAAGAAGAGAGAGAAAGAGAGAGGGAAAATGAAAATCCATATTTTTTTCCTTCAACCACTTGAATAAATTAGTAAATGGAGTGAAATGATATTCTATTTCTTGAAAAAATTCTCCGCATACTACCCCATAACTTACAACAATGAGATATGCTAGCCCACGCTTCATTAATGCATCCCATCTACCAAATAAAACACTATTATGAACCAGGGAACATTTTATGAAAAATCACCATAGATTCCTCACCACATTCAAGATTTCATTGTTTATATGCATCAGGATCAGAAGCATGATTCCAACGGTACCAATTTTGTGCATTTTCATTGAGAATTACAGAAGTTCTGGCCTTTTGAGTGCAGGAAGCTATTTTGGGTTTGCCAGGCATTTATGTTATTTTACAAGAATAAGCATATGACTATATTGGAGAAAATAATGTTTAGGTTATTTTAATATATCTACCTTCATTAAAAATAAGAAATCGTGCCCATTCTAGAAAGTCTAATTTTGTGATAATCGGACCTCGGGGTCAAAGGTTATGGCAATTTGAAGTTCAGGGTCTGATTTGCACTGTTTTCTTTTTTATGTGAGTATTTCAGCTATTTCAGGTCCTGGAGTCCTACCTGTCCCAATGTTGACTGAGTCATCAAGGCCATTGATCCCCTGATTCACCTACATCCCTTCGACCTGCTTTGCGAAATTGGACAAGTCAGGTTTTCATGTCCCAACTCTCCCGTGCGTACTTGTCTGGCCTGGATCACTTCGACCTGACTTTGTTGCACAACAAAGGAATGCAGCCATTTCATCTCTGTGGGTCCCATGTGTCCCAATCTCTCATGGACCATTGCAGACTAAATATGTCTGAATTTTCTAATTTGAACTACCTATGGTAATTTTAGGTTTTTGGGTCCCAAATGTCCCATGTGTACCTTTGCAACCTGGGCTCCAAAAACCTGATTTCACCGATTTCTTTGCAAATTGGCCATTTCGGCCATGTGGGTCCTAGATGTCCCTCATGTACTTGTCAATCCTGGGCTCCAAAAACCTAATTTTTTCCAATTTTCTTTGCAAATCAGACCCATTTCGGCCATGCATGTACCCAAATTTCCCACTCGTATCTGTGTGGCCTGGGCTCCAAAAAACATGATTTTTCCGATTTCTTTGCAAATCAGCCATTTCAGCCATGCGAGATCATAGATGCCCCCATTTGTACCTTTGCAGCCTGGGCTCCAAAAAACCTGATTTACCCTTAATACACTAGCACAGGCTGAATGTTTTGCATTTTTTTGCAATTTTTTTCAACTTCTTAAATTTTTTTCTTAGATGGCGAGGTTAGAGAGGAGCCGAAGGGACCTCTAAAACCTAATTTTTGTCTTTAGACCAATTCTACTCACTCAAGCTAGAAGAAGTGATGTAGATTATCGCAAAATTACCTTGAGGGGTGAATTTGGGATAACAAGTTTTAGGACCACCGCCATGATGTAGGGCGGTGGTTACAAGACCACCGCCATGCTATAGGGTGGTAGTTTTGTAACTAGTGGCAAAAACATAAGAAAAATAGACTGGGAATATACATAAAAGTAAGGAAAGGATAAGTAAAGTATACTATGATTCAAATATAAGCTATAATGAGGTTTAGGAAATCGAAGACCTTATAAAAAGGACATGAATAATCATTGTGGACTTTATAACCATCTTTCGTTAATGTAGCACATGAAAATTTGGGTACGTATAGAGACCATCCCACCAATCTCCCCCCTTTTTCATTTATGGAAAACACCTTGAACTTCTCCAAATTTTTACATTAATGAAAAAGGGATACCTATAGCTCACTTTCATTACCTTGTTCGGCTTCATACCTTCATGTTTTTGGTTAGAAACATCACCCAAAGGTCTGAAACTAGCTCAATCTCATTATTTTTTCTCAAAAAATGTGACAGTTGCTTTCATTTTAGGCATGCAAGCACCAGGCTCCACCTAGAAAAAAACACTTTCAACATTATCAGTCAACATGAAAGAAAATAAACTAACATTTTTAGGGGCAAGACATCATCTCCAACCCTCTAAGAATGCAAAAACACCAATTTTCACCTTGTACCATGTTTTGAGCTTATCATGAACACTGTAGAAGTCTTGGAATAATGGAAAAAAAAACCTTTAGCATGCCAAGAATGACATGAATGAACATATGACATCATCAGTCCCTCTTTTCTTGAAAATGATTCATCATTTCTAGGCGTATAGCATGTATTACAAAGAATATCCATATTTGTTTATACCAAGATCAAGCTAAGAGCTCTAAACATTATTCTGAGTGATTTTAGAGTTACTTTTGACATGTTACAATATAATAATTACACATTTTCTATTCAATACAATATTCCCCCTGAGGTAGTATTGCCCTATTATAGTAGAAAAATGAAACATTTTTCTTCTTACCTTACTCTCTGGGCTTGAAACCACTTCAAACACTAATACACAATCATAAGCCACATTCTTAGTATTTGAAAGACATATTGGATGAAATAATGTATTTCACATGCTCAACGTCATGTCCTTAGAAGAAGACTTTCATAACATACCTCATGTTCTTTGGTAATTTTCCTATTGTCATCAAGATGTAGTTCTACTTTTCTCCCCCTATCTCGTAAGAAACTAGAAGTATTCCTTGCTTGTAAATGCATATATCAAGACCACAATATCACTATACACCCAATCTCAGAGTCATAACAAACCACTAACCTCTCTTACACTTACTTATTCATTTAAGGTTCCATTCAAGCAATCATCCTTTCCACTAAAATCTTCTTAAAACATGATGGGACACTTTTCTTGTTCCTATAGAATCTTATTCAAAGCTCCTGAAATTGCATCATTCTTTTAAATCCCTTGAAGCTAACCCCTAACTCTGAGATACTCAAAGTATCTTCTTGTGAAAACACAAACTTTTTCCTAGCATCTTTATCCTTGAAGCCATGCACTTCACATGCTCTACTTAGGTATTTTGAGATGTTAAGGCTTCATGAAAAGTATCCAAACGTTCTTGGTACACAGATCTTACCAAGACCTGTAGCATAGCACTCATAACTTCACAGTTTACAGGAAGGAAAATCTGCATACACAAATTAGACTTGATAAATCCTTGAACATAGTACTAGTTCACTATAGATCAATTATAAAGCATCCTCAGTGGTAAACTATCACTTCTTCTACACAATTCCAATCTTCACACTCATCAACATGCCTTTCATTATTTCATGGATATACCTATAGTAACAGTTTTATTTCTCTACTAAAAAATAGTTTCGATTGGACTTCATGAAATTCACTAATTAAGGACTCAAGCAACCATTTTGATTATCATGAAAAAATTTAAAAACTCTTATAATCATGGAGAATTTCTAGTTTGCAAATACCCACAAAAGACATAACTGTGATATTGTAGATTGTATATAATACTTACTCAATATGAGATTACATCCTCAAACCCATAAGATATGTTCAACCCCTCCATACTATAATCACCTTTTTTGTGTCTCTAACATGTCCTCATGAGTAGTATGAAGGATTTAGATCAAATTTAACCCCTCAGATATCTTTAGAGATAGTGTAATCTACCCTGATGAATCACATAGGATAAAGACACCTGTAGCCAACTTGTTGTCTTCCATATTTGACTAAGACCAACTTTTTCTTACTATTACAAGATGGAGAATCACATTTTTAGTGGATAAGCATATATTTTAGGTTTATAATGCAACTACAAGAATGTTTATCTATTTTCATACCTAGAGAATCAACCTCTTTGCCTCATGTACATATAACAATCAAATATTGGCCTAGGACATAACTATGAACTAGATGAACATCTCTCACACTTGAGATGGATAATTTATATCATGTAGCACATTTCTTCATCTTTTGAAATGTTTGGATCATACATCTTCTCATCATTTCCAGACTTTCCTAAATGCTTCAGGCTATCACAGACTTGATTCATCATGTCCTAAGGTCATTCATACATGTATATATCCTCTTACTAGGCTGATGTCATTATAATTAGCCTTCTGATTCATTCATTGCATCCAAGACCTACAGGGTCTTACTGAGAGTACTCCTATCTTTTAGACTGATTTGATTTCAAGAGGACATCTTTATTCAATGCATTGATAGACCTAGATGCATATTAGAGCATACTCTTTACTTATTTAATTGTGAACTTGGAATCCTTTGTATTTTCTTATATTTTAAGTATTCTTATAGTCATATAGTAGTCCATATTTTACCTTGAAGTATTAGTTAACTTACAACAAAACCTGTAGTATTCCACACTCCTTATCATGAATGTATACCCTATTATGACACAACACAGTTCTTTCATGTCCCAGACCTCAATGATAAGAAGATCAACCACTTTTATGCATTAAATCATGCCTCAGACTTATTCTCACATTAGTTAATGATAATCAAGCCTCCTTGAAAAATAAACTTACCAACTCAAATCATATTGATGAATAGTCATTGCCATTACACCTTGAAATGAATCTTCACTATGTCTTCAATATGAAATATTTACACCTATAATTTTGATACATACCATTTCAAGACTAAAACCTCAATTGTTATGAGTGCCCATTAAACCAAGTACACACCTCCATCAGTCTTGATGCACCATCATGATGTGACACAACCTTGATTGCAATTTGACATTTGCTAATTAGGTCTCTTGCATTTGTATTGTTCAAAAAATCAATATTGTCACAAATTTGAGAAAACCTTTACCTTTTGAAGGTGCAATACCTTTTGAATATCCATGTAGTCCATGTCTAGAATATTTTATCTAGTCTTTAGCTTTGAACATCACCATTTTAGGTTTGATACTGAGATGTTTCTTCATACCACTTGATAAGAACACATATACTCATACAAGACCATTTGAGATAGAACTTCCATCACCTGATACATTTAGATCAGAATTTGGTAAAAGTAAAGGAATCTAAGATAATCATCAACTAATTCAAATGCTAATGACACCTGGCATGGATTTTTGATGCATGAAACAAAACCTTTAACTTCCTTGAGATGAAAAATTCATGATGGTAGATATGGTTATAGTATTTCAGACTTCATAGTCCTTCTTATTAACCATTTGAAAAATTATTAACCCTTACAAGATAACATAGACTTCCCTTTTTATATGTCAGACCATTAAACTTACCATTCTAACTTGGATTATAGACTGCATCTTCATGACACAGAATCATACCCAAAAACAAATGTCACATTGACATTGGTGAGAAATAATACCTTGAGAGACAACATGATCAGACTTCACACATGACTATATTTTTAGATGACACTTATTGACTTAATGGAACTCTTCACACCACATTATGTCTCTTGGTATACATCAAGACATAACTCAAATCTTAGATAGCTTACACATTACAGACATATATGATTTAAAGAAAAACAACAAAAGAATCTTAACATTCTCATCATGAATAACTACTTAAACCTTATAAACATACTTAATAACTTAAAATGGCATACCTTACATCATGGTGAATACAAAATCTTGACAAATCCAATTCCCCCTCACTCTAATGCTTCTTTTTCACATATACACCTCTATGAAGCCTATTAGAGGCATACGACATCATGGAGGAGCTAAATGAGACACCTAAGAAGGTCTCACACCCTCTTCTTGCATCTTGACTGATTCCTATTTCTTTTATTCTACTTTTTTCATAATAAATCAATCCTTTTGATAATTGTAACTCTGATTTTTCTCTTGCATACTTTGACTAGCCTCATCCTTCTTTATGCATGTTTGAGTTTGTGGCTTGGGTCTCCTTATTCATCGGACCTACATTACAAAACCTTGTAATTCCCCCTATCTTGTGGCACCTAAAGAATTCCAATTTCCTTCCTTTTCACTCATAAGCCCTATTTCCACATCCATTACAAGAATAACAAAACCCATTTAATTTTTTTATATACCTTCTTATGTTTTATGGATCATTTTTGTAATACTTTGCAAGATGTACCTTTTCATGGTAGTGATAGAATTCAGCTCCATATCTTTGACCTACCTTTTACTCATTGTCTTGACATTTTTCTTCCTTATTTCGTTCACAATGTTCCTTTCCTTTTCCATCATCCTTCTTTTCAACCTTAGGACTACAAAAAACAGCCATATGTCCATAAGCACCACATTGGTAACAATTACCATAAAACATACCATACCTATATGCATTTGGCTACTTGATAAATGATCTTCTAGGAGGTGGAAGACTTAAAATCTATCCTTGGCTTGGATTCTTCCTTTCATTTGATCCTTGACTTGATTATTCTACATTATTCTTAGATGAATCCTCATTGAAGCCCAGGTTTTTCCTATCACCAGATACCTTTTATTTTTGCAGCATCCTCTTCATATTTTTTGAGATCTCTTGAAAATATTATACTTTTCTAGTCATGCTGGATAGCTCTTTCTGTAACTCCTCTATTTCTTTCCTCTTGCTCTTCAACACAACTTTTTCCTCTTCAAATTGATTCGTTAAGGCCTTGACTATGTCTTCTTTCTCAGCCTCATGTTTGATGCATTTTTCTCTTTTGGTCTTCAAATAAGCTTGAGCTTCCTCAAGTTGAATTCTTAAAACTTGTACTACTTCTTCATGAGATGCAACAAACCTTCCAATCATATATGCATTTTCACCTACCCATCTTCTTATAATAAAGGTGTTACCCTCAATTATTTTCAATTATCGTGGTGTTATATAATCACAAACAATATCCATCTATATTATTCGGCTACTTCTGAGGGCCAGATTTGATACCAATTGTTGAAGGTGACAAGGAATGGCAAGGGGGTGAATCAGTCAATAATAAAATTTGCTCACTTGTGCTTTAAGCCCTAACCACACATGTTCATGCACAACACATAAAAATAGATAATTTTGACAAATAAATTAACACAATGCAAGAATCACAATATATACTCAAAAAAAATTATATTGATGCTCAAATTCAGATCAACACACTTAAATTTAATATTCAAATTATAATACAATAAATAGTGTATTCAATAGTGATCAACAAGATACAACCATTAGCTCTTGAGACAATAAACTATGTCTTATGAATAAATATGAAGATATGGAGCTATGAGAATGTCTTCAACTCAATATTAGATATGAAAACACCTTATATAGCTTCAAATAACATCAAAATTCTATGAATATAAAAACTAAAATAAAGCATCCAAATCTTCCCTCCTTCTCCAACACACTCTCAAAGAAACAACACCAAATTCACACATGCTCAAATTATCCTCATGAAAACTCAACCAAAAGATATCCTAGAATGATATTTCAGGTGTTATGGGCTAGGCCCAAAGGTTTTTTCTTTCCAAGAAAAGGTTTCATCAAGAGAAGATAAAAGGGGTTTCTCTAAGGCTGAAATTCAAACACAAAAATTTTCCCTCCTTTATCTCAACCCATGAATCAAATAAACATTCTAAATTCAAATTATAACAGCCACAAGTTACCAAATTAGGCCAGCCTAACAAAAACCCTTCATCCATGCACCAAAACTCCCAAAAACCCTTGCATTAGGATGACAAAAATATCCTAATCCAAAAAATATATTTTTTCAATCCCTAAAACTAATTAAACTTGTTTAAAATAACATTTAAAATTCATGTATGATTACAATTTAGCTCATCCAATCAAATTATTTCATTTACTGGTCCCATAGCTCTTTGTACTTCTCAAAACAATTGTTATATGAACCCTTCTAGACCTTGGAAACTACATCTGATCACCAAATAACTTCTAATCAACAAAAACATGCCATGTGACCACTCATAAGAAATTTTAGAATCTTTATAATAATTCTAGGAAAGCTATAAGTCATGACAAATCCTTCACTTCAAGCCATAACAGCATTTTACTTCATCAAATCAACTTTCCAAAACATTTGTTTCCAAAGGTGAGATCATAAAACCATTTATAAATATATTAAAGAACTAAAAATGGATTCAATGGATGATAAATTAAACCCTTACCAATTTAAATGTGATATAAATAATCACATAATCAATCTCATGCTTAAAATAACATCAAACTTTCCCTAAAACCGATCTTGTCCTGAACTGTCAAAAACCTTCAATTTAAAAGTGTACGCTAGAAATCCTTTCATATAAACTCATCATGAGGAAATAAATATATCAATGGAAATATATATGAGTATATTTTTCAACACAACATTAACATCTCAAAACTCCACATGTATCTCAAGTTATGCTCAATTTACTGGACTATTCTATTTGAGACCCTAAAATTGCCCTTTGACCACTCAACCTATATGGACCTCAAAACATCATGAATATGTAATATATGTCTACAAAACTTCACGGATATCAGTATAAACTCCCATACATAATGCAACATAAATGTTTCATGCTACTCCTTTGGACCAGCTGTTCTTAAATCCTTCTTCTCAAGAAACTTCTATTTTTATGTGGGGTCCACATATTACCATGACCTCAACCATACATTTATGGAAATCTTAGGGACTACTCTACAACATAAAATCATAAAATTTAATGAGCCAATAAAAATTGGGTCACAACAGTTCACTCTCTACCAATTGCTCCTAACTAGGGTTTTAGATGACTTTACCTTGTTAACATTTGTTCATGAATACCTGACAATGAACTGACCTCATTATTTCTTTGAAACCTTAAAAAATTTCCATAGAATCTTCCATGGAAGCTATAAGATCCCATGATAAGTACATTTTTCAAAACAACCATCAAATTTGCACTTCGAGATTGAATTTGACTTGATTTTTACCTTGTCTCACAAAATAATTCATATCTTGCAAAATTCTCGACATGGAAAATTTAATTTTGCTGAGAGCATCATGAATCATTCCTCTCACATCTCACATAATTATAATATAAATTTCATTTCTCAATATCTCAATTCAGTAAGACTTAGTTATGATTTCATGTAAGATCCTCACTTCAACAACTAGGGCCAACTTAAATAATGCAATAAGTGAACAAAAAACCTCTGAAAATTACCCAAACATAACTCACATCCCATGATACACCTAAATGCATACTTTGATGAGCTCATCTAGCTCCAAAACACTTTGTCACATCTCCAAGCTACTAGACCTACTCCTAATGAGCACCTATAACACAGTGAACCAATTTTTCCTATACCATACCACTATTGTGAGTGCTCAATCACCCTTAAAAAAATAATAAAAATCATGTCACAATGCTTCCAAAACATATAATAATCTCACAGTGCTAATATTCACCTCCGACACACCTGTATGGGCATGTTAGAGCAAGCACGCCTCATTCAATCCCATTGTAGCAACTAATATACATTTGAACCAGTATGTTAGCAACACAAACAACATCATGAAATCATCTTAAAAATTCAAATTTTTCATTAATATGGTTTTGCATTAATGACAACACCTATTCAAACACCACGTCAATAACCATCCACCATACTCTCGATACGACCTCTCTATGATGGACCTGTGGCCCATACAATAATGCATATATATATATATATATATATATATATATAAGAGTGTCCAACCTCTTACTCTGAGTACGTACCCATATCATAGAAAATATATCATTCCTCACCCACTTTGCATGTGGCCCACCAACATGCCTAAATATCACAATGTGTTCATAAGCCCACATATGCAACAATGTGGTGGCTCCAAGTCAATGACCATGGTCCTCCCATGTAAACTTGTATAGGTCCCTCTATAGATGTGCTAAGACACATTGTGCCCAGGAAAAGCTAGTCCCATGTTCATCTATAAGATGAATTTTTTTATGAATATTATACAGGATGACCACACCACCACTCTCTATTGCCCTTGATGAAGCAATAATCACTACAATGAATTTCCATAATCATAGAAAAGTTCATCTCAAAATGGCATCTAAGCTAATATGGGTATTTTTCTATACCCATGTTCCTATAAAGTACCATATAGATTTCCTCATCTTCCTCTAAACATCCACTGCATCCATCACCTATACTCTCTTGCCTACAACTAGTAATCGCAATATACGATATACATCCTCTAAGGTCACCGTCCAGTCCCTAATAGAAAAAAAATTAAAATTATCTACACACCACCTATTTTACAATGCACTAATCATCAAAATATTATCAGGTACCTCCCCCAATATAAGTATGTGGTATAGGTTGACATGATCTAGTATATCCCATTCAACATTAGATAGGCCTAAGGTCAACAATGTACCCAAATGATGACCTATACACAACATAAAAAAACAAAATTATGACATTATCACCTAATATATACGTAAATCTAGACACCCATACTGAAAAATGTCATCAAATTTCAGCTATGTCACATTATGCTATCAAAACATCCTCTTGGGTTGCTAGTGCCAAGGAGTAAGATGCAAGTTCCTAAGAGTAGTTCATTAGTGCTTGGAAATGGGACTAGTATCCCAAACGACATTATCACCTTGGAATATCTTGCCCATGTCATAAATGCCCATAAATTCAGAACTTCAAATTTTGTAAAAAATTGACAAAATCAGACCTATTTCATTAACATTTTAAAAATTAATCATAAATACCAACTCATCTATCATCTGTGACACCATGACTCTCACCACCATCTTGAACCTGGTGAACCTTTCTGCCCTAATACGTGGCATCCTAACAAGCTTACAGATAAAATTTTCAATCAATCAAGGTTTAAAAGAAATCACTATTCTCTTTTTACAATTAGTATATATAGCAAGATTCAATTTTCCATTTACTATAGTTATCATTCACACTCATTTTCTCAAATAATACACACCACATGTGTTTGATCATATCTTGAGCTTAGCTACTCTTTTTTCTTCCCCATCTACACCATTTAGTGCAAAATTTCTCCTACTATCATTCTATAGACATTCCGCATTATTATATTCTAATCTTGCACATTTTTAACTCAACATACACATAATTTAGTGACATCTACTATATTACATTTTTCTCAGTATTACATCATTTCACATATACTTTTCGCTTACCATTTGTTCTTAATACCACTCCCCCTTTCACGGAAAGGGGGGTGGGCTAGAATACATTAAGAATCACACTCTGACCCCCCTTAATAGACTATGCAATCACTAGATACTACTAATACATCATTATCAAAAAATTTGTCATACAACATTTGACATTTTCTACTAATATATATCTATTCCCCCTAATGACCTAATCTGAAGAAAAAAATGGAAAATATCATCAAGAGTAATTTATTGCATACACTCAATTTAAAAATAAGTGTTCAGTATTTAAAACAATTCAATCAATGGACAAACCATATTTTTATTATATCTCCAAGATAACCAATCTTTGGAGTTACATCACCACTTTCCCAGATGACCTTACATTGCAATCATTTTTACATCACTTCTAGATGACCTAACATGGAATTCATCTAGAACTATAAATATCACGACACCCGCAAAGTGGGGGAAATGATAAGTCATTATCTTTCCTATACTAATTTCCTATGGGGGTTATTCAACACATAACTAAACATGGATTGAAATGGAGAAAAAAAATTCTTTATCTGTATGTATCGGTTGGACATTTTGAGGATCTAGTTATATTTGGAGGGTAATACTAGACATCTCTCCCTAACACTCTTCCTTTGGTAGAACGATCCCCAAATCCTTCAATCTTTTTTAAACATAAAAAATGCGTCGGGAATTGATCACTAACTATGTCCTCACATCTCCATCAACAATAAATTTAAAATTTACAAATCACATGATGTCAAATCTTCAACTTTTCTGAGTTCTCCTTACAATAGTTCAACATATCTATTTATGCCACATGGATCGACATATTGATCCATGGTTCACCATGCTGTATGTTATCATATTCTATGCATATATTCTTTATACTTATCGAACATATGCTCCTTACTTCCTTTAGACTACATGAAATTCATTCAAACATCATAAAGGGGGGGGGAGAATGTAGACACAAAATCATGCACATAATTCTATTTATTATACCACTAGGTATGTTATTATATACATTTCAATCTTGTGTAAGAAAAGTATTCACTTTTGAAACACTTCCGAATTTATCTGCTTTCTTTGATTATTTTTATCATCTTTCTCTCTCAATTATGTCACTTTTGTACCCAATTCTAGTCAGGTCACATGGATCCTTATTTTTTGGTCTTTTCACATTTTTCGTCAGTTACCTATAGACACTAGTACCCAGGAGCTCTTGTTCCCTTTGTTCTTGTTCACATTTTGACATTTGTTGGTCAGCCTTTTAGATTTTTCTTACTCCTATCTTAAGGTTCTAGTTGTCATGTCATGTCACTAGTGTCGAAATTCAAGAAAGAGATCCAGATATATACACAACATATGTACCATTACAAAGAGGGAAATTTATCAAGGTCTACCTATCTACATACTATAAAAGGGACTAAATTTTTGGGATTATTACTTTGTATGTACACTATATAGGAAGGGGAAGTTATGAATTCCATCCCACACATAAATTGCATTCTATCGAGCTTCAACCAATTATCCTGGCATCAGTGGAACTAAGGCAACCTAAGGAAATCATTTCACACACAAGCACATAGAAATACATGGAGTCTAATATGTAGTGCAACACTCGATTATAAGTTCACTCTATGGGGTGACTGTTAGGGTCATTTTGACTCCTTATTTGCATATTTAGTTTTTAGGATTTGATGTAGTTTAGGGTTTTAGGAAATATCACTTGTTTTCCAAGTTGCTAGTGAATTTCATGAACATCCAAGGACATACAAGTGAACAAAATTGAAAGATATAGAAACCATAAAGACACATGAAATATCAGGTTTTGAACCTCTATACATTCACATGCACCTACAAAAGGTCTCTTACACCTAGGAAACCTCACCCATTGCCCTTGAGCACTTGTTTCTAGGCCATTTAATAGATTCCAAAATTTATATCAAGAATTCACGACACTTTTTTGAGCTTATTCATTATTTTCTTCAGGTCATACGTACTTAAAGATAAGTAAATATCATATAAGTAACCTATTTCTCTCATTTGTTTAAATGGTTAGACCTTTAGAATTCTTATAATTTATATTTTGTTCTATACCATTATAGTGACTCTGAAATTATATTTAATATTCATATTTTCTAAAATCATAGGGATAAATATGCTAATTTTATTCATGATCCTTCATCCACGAGGACCATACGTACATAAGCATCGTAAATTATAACACTGATAAGTATGGGTGGGTCATCTCTACAAAATAATATATCATCAGTAATCATATCATCCTCCATAAAATCCAAGGCTAAGAAACCTAGATGTGCATGTTGTAAGGATGATCACATAGCCTCTATGTGATCAACTTATAGATTAAGGTATTTGGTAGGATTCTTGGAAGCCATAGAAGAAGGATCCTCATAGTTTCTCAACTATAGGAGGAGAAACCTTCGATGTGAAGATGAGGTATGCATGAGTTCCATGAAGGTTATTTTTCATGTAAGGGAATTTATCTTGTCTAAAATGTTCTAATGAGGCCTGGAATAGATCCCAAAGTGATATCGCAGTGGTGGCATAATGGAAGACATACCTAGATTTGATGATGAATTAACTAAATTCGTCTTCTAATAAGGTGGCATATGATATTTGCTTGGTACTATTTGTGATACCGCATGTGGAGGTTGAATTACAGGACTAGGCTCCTTTATTGGTGGGTCTTGGGAAGAATCAAGAAATGGTGGATTATATGAAGATTTCTTTGTCTTGGTAAATGGATCTTTATGGGTAGGGTTATACCTATAGATTACTTTATTTTCATTGAGGTATTGAGTATATATGATGTTTTTATCATATGAAGGCTATATATCTCCCAAAATATTATTTATGAGGTTATTATGATGCACATTTTGATGGTTAGAATGAGATATTTCTAAATATTTATATTTCTCATAATTATCTTATATAATGGTAGAGTAATACTAATAAGATCCAAGTAAAAATTTGAGGAATTTTTTACTAAGTTCCTTACAATCACTATGAGAGTGTCCTATAACTGGCATGCTACAAAAATAGATCACCCGTAAAGTTAGAAAATAGCTATTTTGAAGGGGAAACTATTCATAGAGTGAGAATCATTTAGAGAATCTTCACACAAGATAATTAATTATGAGGGGAAGGACAAGGGGAATCATGAAAATTTACCACACCCTTTTCTCTTAGAGGATTCAAAGGGTTATTTATATGTGTTGTGCTTTCATGTTTAGGTGATGAACTGGAAGTGCATCTAAATTCTTCTTGTTAGATGATATGTTATTTTTTTGGTTCGAGGGACTCCTCTAATGTGCTTGGAGAGAAAGAATTGATGTTATTTTAGATAGTAGGCATAAGATCCTTAAGAATGATTTGACAGAGGATCTAATTATCAAGATTATCATTAAATTGTATGAATTTTTTTTTGATTTGTTAATAAATCCTTGGGAAAATTTGTGAATGATCTAGAGGATTTTTGAGTGTAAAAATATTCCCTAAATCTCCCTAAACCATTTCAGTCATGTAGAGCATCTTGAGAGATTTCCATTGAAAGGTGGAACTTAGAAAATGAAGCTTGTAGAGTAAGTGCAGGAAGTTGATGGACAAATATAGGGTCATCCGTGGACATCATATTGCAAATAACAACATAATATCAAATGGATTATTAGCAATACATACACTCAAAATTAGACAAAATTATACTAATATGAATCATAGCATCTGGAATCTAGTTTCTAAAATACTAATTTTTGTAAAAAATGGACAAGATTAGCTATATTAAACACTCAAAATTCAATGACTTGGTTTTTTTTTTTAAAACGCTGATAAGATTATAGTCCGTTTGCCCACAATTTGGATGACCAAAAATTGATATATATATTTTTCCTTTGGTGAGAAGTTATATGCCACTATCTATCTTGGGATGGATTTTATTTTGTATTTTTTTCGTTAATATTTTATTTTTTATGATTTTTTCCGTGAAAGTGGTATGAAAACATAAAGAAAACAGAGCACTTTTCGTTTGCTCGCCATAACTTCATCAAAAAAATATTGAAATCAAATAATTTTTTTTTTAACATGTATATAATTTCACCATGGTTGGGATGGTATAATTTTTATCACATTATGATAAGTGAAACAAATTTTACAGTCTTAAACATAGACATAAACATTCATAGGAAAAAGTGTCTTAAAGACCTACTATTAGTAAAAAATTATAAAATGATATTTATCCTCTTCTATTCACTGTAAAATTAGTATTTCTACAAAGATAATAGTCTCCCCTACGTAATGGTACCATTTTTATGACATATTTTTTACTTTTCAGCATGGTTCAAGTCCGCGGAAGACTAAATTTGATGTTTTGCTGTTTTTAATGTAAAATTCAGGATTTGATGTCCACTTAATTGTCCCCCAACTTGGTGCACTTACCCTGTACGCAAAAGTTATTATAGGTCAAAGTTTTTGTTTCAAATTGATCAACCTTGGTCAACAATCCAATCTGAATGTGACACATGGCAAAAAAGGTAAAATATGAAAAGGTAAAATTTCATGTTTAATCACCTTCAGTATTCGAAAAATGAAAAATTTGGTGGGCCCAAATTTATTTTAGCAGGGTTCCCTCAGCCAGGTTTGGCACACTCTATTATAGGAGGGGTGATTTTTTCACCTTTGTATTCACATTAGTATTATCATATTTACAATTTTATATGCCACTTATTTGTCGAAATCCTACAATGTGGGATTATTTATATTAGATAGTTCATATTTTGTAATAGAGGGTGATAATCATCTCAAAGAGCTCTATTTCTAGCTCAGTGGGGTGATCAAGTCCCCACCGAGTTGATAACTTTACTATCCACAATTATCTAGTTGTTACCTTATTGTTTGGGATTATCATTGCAATGACTAAATTAATCATGTGGTTCAAACTTATCAAATATATTGGAAAATTCTATAGTATTTGGGATAAACCCCATATAACTCAAAAAAGGCTTAGTCAATCAGTGTCCATCATGGCAGATTCGCAATTTTTTATAACTCGACGGATTTAACCATTCTAACTATATAATGAATTGACCTTATACTAGGAAGTCCAATTTTTTGGGTGGATCAGAAAACATTCAACTGATAGTGAGATTCTATAGCTTTGATCAATTAACAAACACATCATATTGACAGGGATCCATACATCTCGGCCACGTAGCAAACAAACCAAACAACAATGCACAGTCAGTTAACATAACCCTGTGAGATGACTAAAAAAATAACTATATATAATAATGCAGAGAAAAACATGGAGGATGTGGCCTTTTCCAAGTAAATGGAGGGAGGTATTTCCCCATATAAACCTCAATAGCTCCAATTTTTCACTCAATGTGGGATTTATCCATTGTTAGTTCAATCCATCCACTGATCAAAACGGAATAAGGGGCCTCGAACTCAAAACCTTGTGGTTAGAAGGCCTATCAACTCACCAACTCACCTAGAGAGGCTTGGTGGTATGAAAATAAACTCACATTATTTTATAAAGGACATAGATAAGACTATGTAAAAACAAAGATACGACATATTTTATTCATCTTACATTTTGTGGCACTTAGAGGTAGAATTGAAACTTGGAGTAAAAATCAAATTTTCTCAAAATTTTGATACAAAGACAATGGTAGTATTATTTTTCCATGAATTATTGTATATTTTATTTTGTAGGTGTTTAAAGGTTGCATTTGCAAGGGCATCACGGTGTGGAAGAAATTTAGGAGCCACAGATCGATCTTGGAGTAGTTTCTAGTATTGTTCAAAGCTCTTTGAGTCATAGATCAGCTCATGTGCACGTATAAAAGTATATTAGTCATTAGTGAAGGGTTAATTTTAATTCATTGGACATTGAATAGATCGATTCTCTTTTCAAGAATCAGGAGATGCGGTCTTTCGGTGAACTTCATTAGAATTCTAGTTTTTATGGATTTATTGCAATTTTTGGAAGCTTTTGATCAGATAAAACAGTTAAATTATTTTATTTGATTAATTTATACAAAAATCACAAAACTGGTTAAATTTTTTTGAAGGAAAAATTTAATTATCCATACCCCACAATAGTAAATGAATGCACATATCAAATATTACAAACACCAACTTAGCTTGAGTGCATTATAAATTGCACTAGTGAATAATTTAATGCATTTGTAATACATCAAGATATTTCACTTAAGTTGGAAAAATTAAGATAATTGATTGTTCATAAGAGTTTAAAATTTGGTATTTCAAAACACCCAAAATTGGTTCAACATACTCTTGATCAATTTCAAATATGGAAAAATTAAGAATCCAATTTTTTTTTAAAGTATAGTTTAAACTAGTACCTATTAAAAAAAAATTCACTTGTACAAAAATGGGCAACTCAAAACTTCATTACGATAGATGGAATTAGTGAAGTGGACCTAAGCTAAGGGATATTCTTTCAGTCTAATGTTGTTTCTATTTAATTAATTAATGATTACATGAAATCTACAGCTATGTGTGTTGTTACAAAATGTAATAGATCACATAGTCTGTAATTTCATGACTATCATAAGAAAAAGAACACAAATCCCTGAAGGACAGATGTGTCATCTTGATGAAGACATCACAATGTAGAATAGATGAAGTGAAAAGTTTTCGAACAACAATATTAATTACAGATTGTAGCAGTCAGAGTTCATTGCTAAATGTTACATGTATCTTTAAGGTCCTTTCCTTCACGATTAAGAAATTTAATTATATTATTGAGTTGTTTAATTCATCATACAATTAATTTTGAAATATGAAATGCAAAAATAAATATACAACTTATTTTTAGAATTCAATGTTTTATTCATAAGGAATTTCAAATGTTCCCACACAAGTCGTGGGATGTAACTGAAGAGTAAATTACAAATACTGAAGTAAGAGGTACATATGCTTGGAAAATAAAGTAGAAGAGTATAAATGAACCCATCAGTTCCTTGATGTTTCTTCATTTTGGTTGATGCATCTCAAACTCCAGCTGTGCTCCATCATCATCTTTGTTGCTTAGGAAATGGCACTATACCTGAAAATATAAAATAAAATACTGTCAAAATTGAGCTCATGGTTAATCCATATTCCTATACTATCCAAATTCATGTAGGTGGATCTCTTAACAACATGAGGTATAAATTAGATGAGGATCAAAGGAACAATTGATAAAATTACTTTTCTATAACATCATACATGCTTTATTCACTCAGAAATAAGGAGAGAAGAAAAGACAAACTATGGAACATAAGAGAGGCCAAATATCGTAAATAGTTTCTAACTATTTTCTAAAGTGTGTAGGTATAAGTTGTAGTGAAGAAGAAAAAAAAATCATGTCTTATAGTCCTCACTTAGATAAATATTGCAAAAAAAAAGAGTTCAATTACTTTTATCCAATGGTACATCAAATTGGAATAAATCACAAGGACATATGCTATGAAAGAAGAATGTAACTCAAAGTTCAATAGCTACTCTAGAAATAGAAAGAGTTATAGTGTAGATCAGAGGAGAAACTTCCATACTTACATCCATTTAAAAATAACAGTAAATGTTTTAAATTTTGAAGTAGGTGAAGCACAAGAATCAAAATATAAAGGTTGAAGTTCATTGTAAAGATAAGATTAAAGTTGAAATAGAATGAAAAAAGAAAATATGAGGAAATTTTAACAAGGCTTCACCATGTAAATGTTATCTCTCGAAAGTGCACCTTGTAGAGAGATGGTTGCATGTTTTCTAAGCTTACACAAATGATATCTCTCTTTCGTAAATACAATGGAAACACCTCATGTCTGTGGGTATACCTACCTTGAGGTGAGTATTCAGTATCAAGGCCATTTCCTTATTGGTGTTTCCTAAACTGATTTCTAGGAGTTTGAGAGTAAAAGATGACTGTAAAATGATTAAAATTAAGGTGATACACCAAATTTGTATGAGGGATTCCACTGAGTATATGCACAATTGATTTGGGAAGGATTCTTGATGCACGAACCAATAGTTTTTCTACATAATGTCTAAGGGAAAAACACTTTATTGTACTGAGGGAGAATCACAATAGTACTAATAAGTTAACATGCACATTAAAATTAAGTAGAAAATACTAAATTTGCAGCAGGGTAAAGTGATTGTTTCGGGGAATCTGCATTCAAAAGATTAATATAAAAATACACAAGACCAAAAAATAAATTGGAAAGGCATGGAATAATTCACAATCAAAGGGTAAAATTGGAAAACATTTCTTCAGTACTCATATATCCAAAAGTCCTCCATTAGTTCCTACTTTGTGCTTTGCAAAGCCACACAATATATAGCAAAAATAAAGTTCACCCTCTTCCTAAAAATAGCCTAAGGCTTGTACTCGCCCATGCATCTTATTTTTATCGTTTTTTTAATAATAGATAAAGGAATAAAAATAGAGCATTCAACTATAAATAGGCATTATTGGCCTTAATTACAATATAGTCAAACTGAAGTTGATTGTTCTATTTTTAAGAAGAGAAGGATGAATAATTTTCTAAAAACAAGATTACTTACAAGGAAAGACTTTCTCCATGAACATACAACTTTGTATTCTTCTCTATTCTATCATATTGTGAAGGTATGTAAAATACAACTCCTTGTATGTGAGAAAAATAATTACAATTATTAGTAATATTTGCAAAAACAATTCCTCCTGTGGAGACCACCTGCTATGTGCACATGTTCTGATATTGACATATCCTTTGGCCATGGCATAGGAATCATAATACATTCATCCACCCCTTTGATTTGTTTGGGCATAAACTAAGCAATAATCATAGTTTTAATAATTAAGCCCCTTTGCTTAACACATGGCATACTATATAGTCTGCCACATTTGATTATGTCAGCCTTGGCACATTATAATATTCAAATTTTCAATGATCGTGATATTTGATCTGGTCGCCCTTTTAAAATTATTTGAAGCATGCACTTGCATTAAACCTGAAAGTCATTTGCAATGATTAATTTTGGAGGACACATGGGTTTTCCCCTTCCACAATGACTCACCCCTTAGCAAACTTGGTCGGTGGCATCAACTCTGATCAGGTTAACTATTACCCTTGTGGTTTATTTTAAAATTTCATGCCTTGTTCTTTGTCGTTGATCTTTTTACCCTGTCTGATCACAAACCATCATTTTATGACCTATGGTTAGGGTTTTGGATGGCATTTAATGTGGGAAGTGAAATTAAAACTATGGTTAGCATTGGTTGTTATGATGATCTGAGGACGTTGATCTTGTGTCCTAAGTGTTTTATTTTGTTGATCCTAATTATGGTTGAGTTCGAGTTAACCCACTTCTTATGTTTCGGATGGTAAAGGGAACTTAACCCTAATGCACATTCATTTGGATTTTTTGGTTGTATGGGTGAATCCCTAGTAAAAATTTCTCCCAACACCATTATTCATTCTGTCGAGTTTGGCTTTCACTATACTTTAGAGCTCCTTCTCTGTAAAAGACTATATATCATATTAGGTTTCACAATTTCTGTGCAGTGGTTGTGCATTGGTCATTTTCGATATTTGCCTATAAATTTGTTTTTCTTTCCACCATGGCTATTACTTCAAGGTTGGTCTACTCTGTTCGATATTTTGTGGCGAAGCCTACGAAATCTGAGTTTTTTTTTTTGAGTTGATAATTTGATATCTCTACTATTTCTTTCTTTTGATATCGAATCTGAGATAGTTGTGAGAGATGATTTCTTGCAATGGCCTCCATGGTGAGCTTCTGAGGATCGATTCTTCTCTATTATTTGTGATCTCCTCAGTATATTAGCCACCATACCCATTTATAGGTGAGATAATCTCTCTTGCATACATACTCTTCTATTTTTCTTTGCTTCTTTAGATGTATCACTGAACTCTTGGAAATATTTTTGGGTTCTGTGATTCATTTCTCTTGTTTGACTCCCGAGTTTTGAAACTTCACATGGGCCTATAGACCTATCACTTTATCATCCGGTTGCTCAAAATTTCTAATGATTTGATTATCTACAGTGAGTGTGTTCTTTGGCCCAATCTGCATTATAAATTATAGATCTATATTTTATGAGTTATAGGTATCTGTCATGTTCGGCCATTGCTGAAATGAGCTTTGAAAAGAGTCTATGATTATGTGTTTGTTGTTATGAAACTCTGATTTACTTTGTAATTTCCTTTGATAGCTGTGGTGGACATAGAGTACTTTCTTCTTAATGGATATTCATACTTCAGCCTATTCTCTGTATGAGTTCTTTGTGCTTTAACTTCTGGACAACTATTACCTCATCATTTGTTGAGAATATTGTAGAAGATGGTTATGATTTACTACAAATACAAGTTCTATACATTACTTCAATTCCATTCTGAAAATGTTGGCTCATTTTGTATTCTGGACAATCCATTTGTTACAATTCATTGTTTCAGGATCAACTTGATTCTTTTAAATCCTATAACACCCTTTGAGAATACTTTCTTGAATCCTTTTCAAACTAAGGTATCTTAAACATTGAATTTCTCCATGAGATGAGTATTTGAAATGCAATTTTTTTCTAAAAATAACATCTATTGAATGCTTGATTGTAACAATATTCTTGATTTTTTGAAAATAATGTATACTGTTTTCTGAATCTATGCATAACATATTATTTTTGGAACTCTATTTACAACTTCTGTACGTTTGGACAATTCAAGTTTTGTCAAAAATGTAGATCCATTTTCTTTTGAGCTTCAATGTTGTACTTGACCTCTACATGTAGCAAATAGCTTTAATTTTATCTTTCCCACAACAACTAAAAAGTTATTTTCCTGTAGCAATTAAATATTTATCATCCCATAGCAACTAGCATTTGAAATTGATTCTTACCATTAGCAACTATTTTTTACTGTAAAAACTAAAGATTTATCTACCCGTAGCAACTGAAAATTCAAAAACAATTTAGAAGCCTATCTTCATTCCTTTCAACTGGTATCCTCTCTTTTAGCCAAACATCAGCTTTCAAATTCTACTTTTCTTTCTATTGCATGTGCTTATATTGCTAGTCTCTCTTCTACACTGTAACTTCTTTTATTTCAAAAAAGTTGTTGGAAATTTGATTTACATTCTTCCTCTTATTTCATGAACTTGTGACTTGTCTATTTTCTCTTTGGCTATAACCTGTACCTACACACTTAGACAGAATTTTAGGAAATAATTAGGCTTTTTGGCCTCTCTTATGTCCATGTTTTTTCTTTTTTCTTTCCTCTTTCTTCTCTCTGAGTGAATAAAGCATGCATGTAATTTTCTCTTTAAGTAGAATACATCTCCTATTAGGAGAATATTCATATGCATGAAGTAGGATAGTGTAGGAATATGAATTGATTACTGAGCTTGTAACTGACAGTTAATTCTTTTCTTCTTTTTCAGGAACAATGGCTTCTACAATGAAGATGAAGGAGAAACAAAAGACAGATATGAAGATGCTTCAATCGAAGAACAAAAATCCCAAGGCAATGATGAGTTCACTGATACTCCTTTGCTTTCTATTTCATGCATGTGTACCTTTATTTTTAGTAGTTGTACTTTACTTTTTAGTTACATCGCATGGCTTGTGTTGGAAACATATGACTCTCCTTGCGAATAAAACATATATTTCTTAAAATGAATTGTGTATTTCCTTATGCATTCTAGATTTTTTGTATGGATTGTATAATAAAATAAAAAACTCAGTAACATAAATCAATGTCTTAATCATGAAGGAAAGAACATTGATGAGAACTTGTAACATTCAATAATGAACTCTGATTTTCTGTAATCTGCATATTTTTTTGCTTCTTCAAAACTTAGAACTTCACCTAATTTGTAATTTTTCATCGTCATCAAGACAACACAGTTGTCCTTCAAGCTTTGTGTTCTTTTGCTGAAGATGGCATGAAATTGTAGACTATGTGATCTGTTTTGTTTTGAAATAGCACACATAACTACAGATTTCATTTAATCTTGTAACTAATTCAATAGTAACAAATAACATAATAACTTCCTTAGCTTAGGTATAATTCACCCAAGAATTTTCATCATAACGACGAAGTTTCAAGTTGCCCATTTTTGCACAAGTGTAAAAAATGTCAACATTTCTAACATTCCTATGGGGAAAGCTACTTGCTAGCTTAAAGACTAGTGCCTTGCTCTTGTCCATTGGGCATGGAGTCTAAGCATGTAACCAAAAATTTTCCTTTTCCAAAAGGTCCAACCCTTCCAAAAAAAACTAAAGCTGGAAAAGGATCTGATAAACAAATCACATGCATGAATGCACTTATTTAACTGAAAAACATTGCAATATGTAGGAACTGCACTTATTGAAAGGAAATCCTACTCTAACAATCACTGTAAGATTTTCAATAAGAATGTTTGAGAAACATACCATTCAGAAGAATGGGAAGTTCCTTTCCATTTAGCTTCGAAAGCTGAAAAAGCATTATATTCTTTGCAAGCTGAAATCATGTAAGGGCCACTCTAGAGTGTATCAAACTTTGAGTGTCTTCCTGGATTTAAGTGATTAGCATCCCACTTTAACACAATATCTCCTTCATTGAAGACTCTGAATTTGGCTTTCTTGTAAACATTCTTCTCCATTTGTTTTTTATTCTTATCCATATTCAAATGGGATTTATCCCTTAGCTCTTGTAATTCCATTAACTCTACATAATGAACCTATAATGGTTCATTCTCAAGCAGATCTATTTGATGCAACAAATCCCTTAGCTCTTGTAATTCCATTAACTCTACATAACAAACCTATAATATTTGATTACTCTAAGCTAAGCCATTACCTTGTGGGTAATATTTAGATGAAGAACTTACATATATTCCATGTTTAATAGCCCAATCTATTATCTTTGCACCAATGAATGCTAAAGCATTATTTGATATGATAGTTGCTGGAACACCAAATCTATAGACTATTCCTTCGTAAAAGGATAGTATTGAAGCTTCATTAGCATCCTTCAAGGTTATTGCTTCAGTCCATTATGTAAAATAATCTGTAGTAGTTAAGATCCACTTGTGTCCTTGTGATGATGGTGGGTTTATTATGCCAATAAAGTCAAGACCCCTACTGCATAAAAATTTGATCAACTGAAATAGGTTGCAATGGCAGCGAAGCTAAACTTTCTTTTCCAACAAAGAAAGCACATTTGTTACACTTTCTAATCCATTCAAAAGAGTATTTGAATATGCTAGGACAATATTAGCTAGCTTTCATAATTTTTAAGGTTGTGGTACATGCTAAGAAGTGACCTCCTGTAGGACCTTCATAGAATTTTTATAGTATTTTTTGGACTTTATCGTAATCAACACACTGCAGCAAGATTTTATTTATATCCCTTTTGAATAACACATTATCAATAAAGATATAAGGTACAACTTGTAATCTGAAATACCTTCATTTATTTTTGTCCATACCTTCTGGATAGGTTCCCTACTATCGATAATTAACTAAATCAATCATCCATCTTGATTCCTGAATCTCGTCAGTGAGCTCAGGTTGCTGATTTTCAAGCTAGATAATAATTTCTTATTGTTGATACGCAATTTCAGCATGTTGTTTTGAATCATCTGGTTCTACAGCTTGTTGTTTTACCATATCAAAAATTATACACTCACATTAACCTTTCCCTCAAACTATCTTAGTAATCCGAATATCAACATCATATGTCATTACCTTTGTTAACTAGTTTTCTCTTTTCTCATTTAGTTCCTTATTTAGTAAGAATGCTTTCACACTTGGATGAGAAACAAGATCATGGATTTTATTGTTTGAAAGCAATTTGAATTTTTTAGTCCTCTGACTACTGAAAGTACTTGCTTTTCAAGTGCATACCTAGTTTCATACACGTAAGCTCTATCCAAAGAAAGAATGTTTGTTAACTAAGAATATGGTGAGATTGTTTCAACTCCTGTTGTAAAATATTTATTGAAATTTGGATTTACAAGAGTAGGAGCCTTAGAGATATATACTTTGATTTCTTCGAATTCTTCTCTTCCTTCACTGATAGAGAAAGTTTTCTCTTTCTTTAGCATAGTTGTGAGTGGTTTAACCAATGCTAAAAGTCTAGAAAAAATTTTCCAACAAAGTTTTCCAAGAAAACTCTGCAATGCCTTCTTATATGAGGCAATGATAGTATGTGATATGGCTTTGATCCTAAAAGGATCAATTACTAGACCCTTCTTAGAAACAATATGACCAAGTAGCTTTCCTTGATGTATTGAAAAGATAGACTTCGGTGGATTCAAAGATATTCCAAATTGCCTGCAGAACAATAAGTGCTTTAGATGTTCTTCAGAATATTTTGAAAATATATCATCTTTTGCTGTGAAAACTCATGTCCATTGCACACTTGAATTTGATTTCTTTTGTATGCATAAGTACCCCATAAATGTTGTTTTGTATCTATCTTCTTATCAAACTAAAATATGTTATATCACTGTAACCATCTAGAAGAGATAGTCTATCTAAACCTGAGACTGTTCTTAGAATCTGATCCATAATTTTTGATTGCATAATTTCAGCATTTGTTTTGAAATCATCTGGTTCTGCAGCTTGCTATGTTTCCATATCAACAATTAGATGCTGGATTTCTGGCAACCCAAATATCAACATCATAGAGTAGGAGCCTTGGTTATCCAGTTTTCTCTTTTCTCAGAATTAGTAATAGCTTTCACACTTGGATGAGATCGTGGATTTTATTGTTTGAAAGCATATAATCCAGTCCTCTGACTTCCTTCAAGAAATGCATCATAGTTTCATAATCACGTAAGCTCTATCCAAAGAAAGAAATAGGTTTCTCAATATGTTTGTTATTGACTTGAGTTAATATGGCTGAGATTTTTCTCAACGCTTTTCAAGTGCATACATTGCTATTTATTGATAATTTGGATTTACAAGAGTAGGAGCCTGAGAGATATATACTTTGATTTCTTCAAATTCTGGATACTTCACAATCCAAGAGAAAGTTTTCTCTTTCTTTAGCATAGTTGTGAGTGGTTTTTGCTACAAAATCTAGAAAAATCTTCCAACAAACTTAATATATCCAAGAAAACTATGCAATGCCTTCTTCTAGGCAATGATAGATGTGATATGGCTTTGATCCTGGATCAATTACTTTCTTAGAAACAATATACCAAGTAGCTTATATTGAAAAGATAGACATCGGTGGATTCAAAGATTTTCCATATTGCCTGCAGAACTAAAAAAAGTTTTCCTTAAGTGCTTTAGATGTTCTTCAGAATATTTTGAAAATAAGTAACATCAATTAAAACAAGATGCATTTATTTAATAAGCTGTGAAAACTCATGTCCATTGCACGTTAAAATGTTGCTAAGACCAAAAGGCATTCTTAGTAATGTTGTTTTGTATCTATCTTCTTCTCAAATATGATTATATCAAGTGTAACCATCTAGAAGAGATAGTCTATCTGAACCTGAGACTGTTCTTAGAATTTGATCCTTTGTTGATACGTAATTTCAGCATGCTGTAATCATCTGGTTCTGCAGCTTGCTATTTTTCCATATCAACAATTAGATGCTCAAAAGATAAACCTTCCCTCAATTTTCTTAGCATTCTCCATGAAAGATTGGTTATCCAGTTTTCTCTTTTCTCATTTAGTTCCTTATTTAGTAAGAGTGCTTTCACACTTGGATGAGAAACAAGAATGTGGATTTTATTGTTCGAAAGCATATACTTGAAATTTTTTAGTCCTCTGACAACTAAAAGTGCCTTCTTTTCAAGAAATATGTACCTTGTTTCATAATCCTGCAGACTCTGTCCAAAGAAAGCAATACGCTGCTCAATATTTTTGTCATTGACTTGATTTAATATAGCTGAGATTGTTTCAGCTCCTGCAAGTGCATACATTGTAAAATCTTTATCAAAATTTGGATTGGCAAGAGTAGGAGCCTGAGAGATAGTTTCTTTGATTTATTTAAATCCTTCTCTTCCTTCATTGGTCTAAGAGAAATTTTTCTCTTTTTTCAACATAGCTGTGAGTGGTTTAACCAATGCTACAAAATCTGGAACAAATCTCCTAACAAAGTTGATTTTTCCAAGAAAACTTTGTAATGCCTTTTTATGATGAGGAAATGATAGTTGTAATATGGCTTCGATCCTAAGAGGATCAATTATTAAACCCTACTTACAAACAATATGACCAAGTAACTTGCCTTGATGTACCAAAAAGATAGACTTCAATGGATTCAAAGATATTCCAAATTACCCACACAACTAAAAAGATTGCCTTAAGTTCTTTAGATGTTCTTTAGAATCTTTTAAAAATACAATAACATCATCTAAATAAACCAAGATGCATTTATTTAATAAGCTGTGAAAAGTCATCTCTATTGCACATTGAAATGTTGCACTAGCATTTGAAAGACTGAAGGGCATCCTTTTGTAAGCATAAGTACCCCACTTGGTGGTAAAAGTTGCTTTGTATCTATCTTCTTCTCAAACTAAAATATGATTATATCAACTGTAACCATCTAGAAGAGATAGTCTATCTGAACCTGAGACTATTCTTAAAATATGATCTGTATTTAGGAGTGGGTAATGATATTTTAATGAAGCCTTATTAAGATCTATGAAATCTACACATAGTCTGATTTCACCATTCTTCTTCCTAACAAGAACAAGATTGGCTACCTAACTTGAATGCTTAACTGGAAAGATAAAGACTGATTCAATCAACTTAGATAATTTTTTCATCATCAGGGGCTCTATCTTGTGATTCACAAGCCTCTATTTCTACCTAAAAGGTTTAGAATTTGGCTCTAACTCAATTGTATGTTGTGCTAGACTGGGATCAAATCCTTTCAGATCTTGGTATTTCTAGGAAAAACCATCCTTCAACTCTTTTCAAATATTAATAAATTATTTCTTTTCAGCTAAGGAACATACCTTTCCAAGAAATAGCTTTTTCCCTTCGTCAACTAAAACCTCTTCGTAATTGTCAACGTGAGTTGACATTTGAGTCTTGACCTTTCTTAACTAATCATCAGTGTTGAAGATGTCTTCTAATGTGACTAGACCATGAGGCAATTTATTTTTCTTCAACTTAATAATGTGGTCACCATATAAGTGTTGTAATTTATAATAATTAAATATAGAAAACTCAACTTCTTACTGTAAAAACCTACAAATTTGATCATGACTTTCAAAAAATTGCCAATTCAAATCATTATCAGGTAATGATGGCCTAATAATTAATTTTATATGAGGCTGGATTTTTATATTTTCAATTTGTTCCAGCACTTCAAAACTAGCCTCAACTACTGCAAGTTTATATGCATGCTTATTTTCAGCTCTATGAATAGACTAAATATTAATAGCATCAAAATGTTTCATTAGGTTTGGAACTCTGTGTCTATAATACTTTATTAATGGGTTCTTACAAACATTGAAAACTTTTACTTGATTAATAACCAACTCAGAGTCACCAAAAATTTGTAGAATGCTGATACCTTTTTATCTAGCCCAAAGTAAGCCATGAATTAAAGCTTCATATTCAGCTACATTACAAGTACATGAAAATAGGAGATTCAAAGCTGAGAAATACCTTTCATGTTTTGGGGAAGTGAGCATTAGACCTACTCTCTATCCCTTCTTTTTCTTAGCTCCATCAAAATGAATCTTCTAAATCCCTTCTACTGAATCTTTTATTTTGGACAGGAAGGAAAGTGGTGTATTCTCTTCATGCATACAATACACACCAAACATATGTTCTTCAACTTCCTTAAAAGGGTCATGAACTTGTTCTTCCACTATCTTTTTATCCATACATATGTTAGAAACACCAACTAATGTTGAAACATGAGCTACCTCATCAAAATCAGACTGATCTAAGGCTGAATAATTAGCCATTACACTTGAAGAGTGAGGCTCAATGTGTAATCTAACCAATGGCTCTGAATTGATAGTAACTTTAGTGCCATAATGAGTAGTGAAAAATAAGGACCAATATGAAGAGAGATAACCTCTTATTTTTGCTCTGAAATCTCTAAATAAGCATAAAGTAAAGTATGGAGGTAAGTCTGCAATAGTAACATCTTGCAGAATAGAAACATTTGGGCAAGCATGTAATGTCACTTCTAAATTTTTGACTATACCAACTGTATTAGTTGCAATTTGATCAAGCTGTAAGACTCTCCTTTCTATAGGATCATACTGCAAACCCTATTTTTTTATAATCACTTTTGGCATAACTGTGCTACTTGCACCACTGTCCACCATATAATTATGAACTATATTTTCACTGATAAACAACGATAAATAAAATAGTGGTGGTTTCTTGATGTCATGAGCATTCAACAATTTCTGAACCATCCATTTAATTTCTTTAATGAGGTCTTGCTCAAATGTTCCAAGGACCATGTTTGTCTTATGAACTTCCTTTTCTGTTATATTTGAAGAAATCTGCAGCTTAGTTATTTCATGTGAAAGTAAATCTTGTTTTCCAGGAATACTAAGGGCATCCCACATTGAGATGTTAACATTATGATTTTTAATTACATCAAAAATGTTGAAAGAAGAAATTTTTTTAGAGATGGAATCAACTGTCTTATATTAGGCCTTAGAAAAAATTGATTATGCTTCAGCAGTGTTGGAAATCTGAGGTATAAACATTCTTCTTGGATCCAGCTGTAGCTATCTTTAATGGCTTTTATCAACTAGAACACTTGGCGGTTTTTGAGGAACATCAAGGTTGTTAGTTGACTTTTGAGCTATAGATGTTGTCTTATCAGTAACAGTAGACAAGATAGGCCTATTTTATTGCTTTTTATTTTTCAACAACCTTCCCTTGAGCTCTACTAGTGACTGTAATGAAATCCTCCTCATTAAAATTGACTAAATTATGTTCAAGTGCTTTTTGGACATGAGTTTCTTGTTGCCCACCCTCCATTTTAGGCATGAAAAATGTTTTAGATTCAGGTTTTTTAACAAGATTTAGATTCAGAAAAGTATTTGGGCAAGTTGCAACTGAATGAGGTTTATTGCAAGGTTGACACCACTCTTTTGTATTCATATTAAGTGGGACTAAAGCATTATAAGAACTAGGAACCTTTGGGACAAACTGCCTTTGCTGGTAAGGCTACCTATAATTTTGATTATGTTGGTAGGGCTGCATGTTTTGTTGATTCTATTGATAGGGCTAATAAGGAGCCTTATAGGGTCTACTAGGTAATGCAATTTTGTTCTCAATTGAAATCAATTTATTTCCCATAGTCTACAAAGATTTATATACATCCTCTAATTGAGATACAACAATATGCTCTATGATAGTAATAGGCTGAGGAATAGGTGCTCAATCTACCAAGAATGGCATTGATGGCCTTGGTGATAATTTTCCAGCTTGAATAAGACTATTTTTAGCTCAGATAGCGATATCATAAGCATCTGGAAGTGTCTCTCCAACTATTGAATGAATCATAGTTGAGATATCACTTTTTGATGCTCTAAGATAATAAAGGAAAGCATGATCAGCTTGAGGCTTGACACTTGCCATAATTCTCTCCCAAGTTCTAGAAAAACGGATATTGAAGCTACACATAAATTCATTGGGAGCTCTTTTAATAGTAGACAATTGTTCAATGAGAGATAAATGATATGAATTATCCTTGAATTGTTTAAGAAATTTTTCACCTAAGTTATCCCAAGTTCTTATGCTTCTAATTTCTAGGTTTCTATACCATTATAAGGCCTGGCCTTTACAAGATGCAGCTAGAAGTATTAAAGCTACATATTCATGAGTGATATTATGGACTACACATAGGGTTGTAACATCTTTGATATGTTTAGCTGGTGTACCATTATTTTCACCCATGAATGATGGTGAAATTTTCATTATAGCATTAGGAATGTCATGGTAAACTGGGATTACTAATGGAATGCCATTAGTAAAGGTCACAAAATTCCTTGGTGGTTGGATAGCCATTTGAAAAACTAGGATATTAATTAAAAAATTCATACGTGGTGAAGGAATATTAGGAGGAGAGTTACCAAAACCAGGTCTATTATAAGGTAAAGTATTACAAACTTTTCTTCTTCTAGCAGAATTCAAAGGTAAAGAAACAAACTCAGAAGAAATTCCTCTGACCAATGATCTTGTAGTCACTTTAGGCATGGAAAATTCTGTAATACTAGTCTGATATCAGCTTTAAAATGGAATCACCAAAATATCCTAGAATCTTTAGAATACATTGCTACAACTTGCTCTCGAAATTAACTTTTAATTTGTTGTACTCTGTTATAGATCTGTTGTAGAATTTGTAATTTGCATGCAGATCTGATTCATTGTCCCACCAGTTGTGCCAAAAACTGTTATCTCCTTAAAGTGCACCTTGTATAGAGATGGTTGCAGGTTTTCTAAGCTTACACAAATGATCTCTCTCTTTCGTGGATACAATGGAAACACCTCACGTCTTTGGGTATACCTATTTTGAGGTGAGTCTTTGGTATCAAGGCCGGTTCCTTATTGGTGTATCCTAAACTGATGTGTACAATTTTAAGAGTAAAAGATGACTGTAAAATGATTAAAACTAAGGTAATACACCAAATTTGTATAAGGTCTTTGACTGAGTATATGAACAACTAATTTTTGGAAGGATTCTTGATGCACAAACCACTAGTTTTTCTATATAATTTCTAAGGGCAAAACACTTGATTGTATAGTGGGAGAATCACAATAGTACTTAGAAGTTAACATGCACATTAAAATTAAGCATAAAAGATTGAATTTGCAGCAAGGTAAAGCGATTGATCAAGGACTTTACATTCACAAGATTAATATAAAAATATAGAAGATCACAAAATAACTTGGAAACACATGGAATACTTCACACTTAGAGGGAAAAACTGGAAAAATATGCTTCAGTACTCATATATCCAAAAGTCCTCTAGTAGTTTCTGCTTTGTGCTTTGCAAAGGCACACAATATATAACAAAAATAAAATTCACCCTCTTCTTAAAAATAGCCAAAGGCATGTACTCACCCATGCATCTTATTTTTATCCTTTATTTAATAATAGATAAAGGAATAAAAATAGAACATGCAACTACAAATAGGCATTATCGGCCTTAATTACAATACAGTCAAACTGAAGTTGACTATTCTATTTTTAAGAAGATAAGGATGAATAATTTGCTAAAAATAAGATTGCTTGTAAGGCAAGACTTTCTCCATGAACATGCAACTTTGTCTTCTTCTCTATTTTGTCCTGTTGTGACGGTATGCAAAATACAACTCCCTGTATGTGAGAAAAATAATTACAATACTTAGTAATATTTGCAAAAATAATTCCTCTTGTGAGGACCACCTGTTATGTGCACATGTTCTGATATTGACATCTCCTTTGGCCATGGAATAGGCATTATAATACATTTGACCACCCCTTTGATTTGTTTGGGCATAAACTAAGAAATAATCATATTTTTAATAATTAAGACCCTTTACATAATACATGGCATATTATATAGTCTACCAGCTTTGATTATGTCAGCCTTGGTACATTATAATATTCACCTTTTTGGTGATCGTGATATATGATATGATCGCCCTTTTAAAATTATTTGGTGCATGTAATTGGGTTAAACCTGAAAGTCATTTGTAATGATTAATTCATAAGAAATGTGAGCTTTCCCCTTCCACGGTGACTCACCCCTTAGCAACTTGGTCGGTGGCATCAACTCTGATTAGGTTAACAATTACCCTTGTGGTTTATTTTGAAATTTCTTGCCTTGTTCTTTCTCGTTTATCTTTGTACCGTGTCTGATCATATACCGTCAATTTATTACCTGTGGTTAGGGTTTTTCCTAGCATTTAATGTTGGTTGTGGCATCCTGATTGTGGTTAGCATTGATTGTTATGATGATCTTAGGATGTTGATCTTGTGTCCTTGGTGTTTGATGTTGTTGATCCTGACAGTGGTTGAGTTCGAGTTGACATGCTTCTTGTGTTTGGATGGTAAAGGGAAATTGAATCTGAAGAACTTTCATTTTGATTTTTCGGTTGTATGGGTGAAGCCCTGGAAAAAAATTCTCCTGACACCATTATTTTATTTTATCGAGCTCATTTTTCAATGTACTTTGGAGCTCCTTCTCTGAAAAATACTCTCTGTCATATTGGGTTTCATAGTTTCTATGCAATGGTTGTGCTCTGGTCATTTTTGAGCTTTTCCTATAAATCTATTTTTATTTCCACCATGGCTGTTACTTCAAGCTTGTTCTATTCTATTTGGTATTTTGTGGTGAAGCCTATGAGATCTTATTTATCTTTATGAGTTGAAAATTTCATATCTCTGCCATTTCTTTCTTATGATCTAGAATCTGAGATGGCTTTGAGAGATGGTTTCTTTCAATGGCCTCCATGGAAAGTTTCTGAGGGTCAATTCTTATCAGTTCTTTGTGATCTCCTTGATATATTGACCACCATATCCGTTATAGGTGAGATAATCTCTTTTGCATACGTACTCTTGTGTTTTCACTTCTTCTTTAGATGTATCACTGAACTCTTGGAAATACTTGTGGTTCTATGATTCGTTTGTCTTGATTGACTCCAGAGTTTGAAACTTCACACGGGCTTATGGACCTATCACTTTATCATCTGGTTGCTCAAAATTTCTGATGATTTTATTATCTACGGTGAGTGTGTTCTTCGGTCCAATCTACATTATGAATTATACATCTATATTTTTTGAGTTCTAGGTATCTGTCATGTTTGGTCATCACTAAAATGAGCTTAAAAAAGAGTCTGTGATTATGTGTTTGTTGTTATGAAACTCTTATTTACTTTGTACTTTCCTTTTTTTTATTGTGGTGGAGATAGAGTACTTTTCTTCTTTCCAGATATTCATACTTCAGCCTCTTCTCTGTATGAGTTCTTTGTGCTTTAACTTCCGAACAACTGTTACTTCATCATTTGTTAAGAATATTGTAGAATATGGTTATGATTTACTACAAATATAGGTTTTGTACATTACTTCAGGTCCATTCTAAAAACTTTGGCTCATTTTGTATTATGGAGAACCCATTTGTTACAATTCATTGTTTTAGAATCAACTTAATTCTTTGAAATCCTGTATCACCCTTTGAGAATACTTGCTTTAATCCATTTCAAACTAAGGTCACTTGAACATTGAATTTCTCCATGAGATGAGTGTTTGGAATTCTTTTTTTTTGTAAAAATCACATCTATTGAATGCTTGACTGTAACAATATTCTTGACTTTCTAAAAATAATGTATATTGTTTTATGAAACTATGCATAACGTATTATTTCTAGAAATCTGTTTACAAATCCTGTACGTTTGGACAATTCAAGTTTTGTCAACAATTTAGTTCCATTTTCTTTTGTGCTTCAATGTTGTACTTGAGCTTTACCTATAGCAACTAGCTTTAATTTTATCTTTCCCACAGTAAGTGAAAATCTATTTACCCATAGCAATTGAATATATATCATCCTGTAGCAACTAGCATTTGAAATTGATTCTTTCCTTTAGCAACTAGCTTTTCTTGTAGCAACTAAAGATATATCTACCCGTAGCAACTGAAAAGTTGAAAAAAATTTAGAAACCTATCTTCATTCCTTTCAACTGTGACCCTCTTTTTTTTCCAAACATCGGCTTTCAAATTCTTCTTTTCTTTCTGTTGCACCTACTTCTATTGTTATTCTCTCTTCTACACTATAACTTCTTCTATTTCAGAATAGTTGTTGGAACTTTGAGTTACATTCTTCCTTTTATTTCATGCACTTGTGACTTGTCTATTTTCTCTTTGGCTGTAACCTATACCTACACCCTTAGAAAGTAGTTTAGAAAATAATTAGGCTTTTTGGCCTCTCTTATGTCCATTTTTTTAATTTTATTTTCTCCTTCTTCTCTCTTAGAGAATAAAGCATGCATGCAATTTTCTCTTTAACTAGAATACATCCCTGTTAGGAGAAGATTAATATGCATGAAGTAGGATAGTGTAGGAATATGAATTGATCCTTGAGCTCGTAACTGACTGTTAATTTTTTTCTTCTTTTTTAGGAACAATGGCTTCTACAATGAAGATGAAGGAGAAACAAAAGATGGAGATGAAAATGATTCAATCAAAGAATAGAAACCCCAAGGCAATGATGGTTTCACTCATACTTCTTTACTTTCTCTTTCATACATGTGTACCTTTCTTTTCAGTAGTCTTAATTTACTTTTCAGTTACATCCCATGGCGTGTGAGGGAAACATTTGACTCTCCTTGTAAATAAAACATTGAATTTTGAAAATGAGTTGTGTATTTCCTTGTGCATTCTATCTTTTCTGTATGGATTATATAATGAACCAAACAACTCAGTAACATAATTGAATTTCTTAATCATGAAGGAAAGAAAGATGACCAGAACTTGTAACATTCAGTAATGAACTATGATTTTCTATAATCTACATCTCTTTTTGTTGCTTAAAAATTGAACACTTCACCTAATTTGTAATTTTTCATCTTCATCAAGACAACACAATTGTCATTCAGGATTTGTGTTCTTTTGGTGAAGATGGCATGAAATTATAGACTATGTGATTTGTTCTGTTTTGAAACAACACAAATAACTTAAAATTTCATTTAATCTCGTAACCAATTCAGTAGTAACAAATAACATAATAACTTCCTTAGCTTAGGTATACTTCAGCCAAGACTTTTCATCATAACAATGAAGTTTCAAGTTGACCATTTTTGCACAAGTGCAAAAATTGTCAACAATAAAATAGACATTTTACATATTTCCATTATGTTATTTCAAACTAATACATGATTTAAAAGTTGTATAAATCAAATAGTAATGCAAAAAGTAGATAATGTATGACATGATCAAAGATAACAGTTATAAGATTTCAGCCCCAACAACAAGCCATGAAGTATTTAAATGAATTGTTACAGTGCTAAATTAATTTACAAGTGCACACTTTTAGATTGCATCAGAATAGATACAAAAATGCTATAGAAATGCTACAATACCAATGAAGTACAACTACGATAACCAGAGTAGAGTCAATTTTCTGAATATAAATTCATAACAACCATGCAATCAAAGAAATATTCAACATACAAGGTTGATACAAAGTTTATACATTTTGGATAATCTTTTTAGATTGCATCATATAGATACAAAGAAAGATATACAGTTGTGGCATTGTCATGACTAGAAAAAGCCTAATGCAAAAAAATACTAGCTACATGGTTCTAGACCAACATCATTAAGCAATAGATTCAAGATCAAAATCAAAAGAATTCACATATTTTAAGTTAGCTCATCAAGTAAAAATTCAGAATACAATTTACTATGTCAAAGAGTATATTCTCATTGGTAAAAAAGACAATTTGTATTCAAAATTAAAGTAGCAACTTCAGAAGCAGAGGTTAAGATTTTCGGCATGTAAATTCCCAAGAACATAAGAAAATATGGAGATCATGTTCTAAAAGATCATTTTCCATTGATATACATTACCCAGAACAAACAGTTGTTTATGAAATATATCAAGTTTCAATAAATATGCAATCCAAAATTTTCAACCATACTTCAAATTCCAATAGTAGATCTCAAAACAATTTGCAAATAGAAATCAGATTTACATTACATTTTTCATGTTCTAATAGGTATCATCTCATCAAATAGAGCTTGAATCTAGAAAAACAGGGCTTCAAGATGATGAATCACAGTTGTAAAAGAGATATATTATACAAATTTGCTAAGATTGTTACCCAAATCAATGTTAAACAGGGTGAATGTTATGGAAGAACAAGTCATATCTAACAATGAGCAAGCATGGAATGACTGAGTTTGAAAAACTTCTAGTACAAACTACAAATTAACAAGTGGCAAAAAATAGTTTTTCATTGCATGAAGTCGCGTTATCTGAATCACTATACATATTGTGTAACACAGTTCTTCAAATCAACAAAAACCATGGATTTTTTAATATAAGCAAATCCATTAAGTTTTAAGATGGTCGAGTTAACAACAAGTTGGTTTTGTAACAAATGGAACGTAAATCATCATAGAAGAAGGTTATTGAATAGAGAGATCTAAAAATGAAAAATTAGAGAAGATTATAGTTGAATAATGCAAATATAGATCAACAAGAGAATGTCACAAAATTATGCATAAGAAGGAGATCACAAAACGATGACCATGTATCTGAACAGAGCTTCGATAACGACTCTAATGGTGGCCAAGCATGAGAAACAGTAAAACCCAATTCAAAGAAGTCTAAACAGTATAAAAATTCCCAGATCAAATAATGGAAACCTTGAAGTCAATAATAAAATATTGATCGTAAGCTACAGGATCCGAAATGAGCTAACTCGGAATGAAAAAAAGGAAGCCATTGCTATTTTAAATAATTTTCCTATGCAATAACTAAAATCCCAACTCATGGGGGTAATACAATGAAAGTCTCATTTAGAAAGGTAAATCTCGGTCAAAAATGTAGAGATTCATGCTCAATAACAATGGCATTTGTTAAATACAAAATAAATGCATAGGGGAAACAAAATCTTACCATGTTTAGTTACAGAAATTTCTCCCAAACATAAAATGACAAGCTTATGTTCAAATCAAATCCACGAAACCCTTGAATATCTTTAGATGTAGTGGAAAATAATGATACACATAATGAGTTTGGAACTTTGTTATGACAAAGAACACAGATAGAAACAATGTTTAAAATTATCAGAGCATATAGTAGTCAAGAAGGGTAAAGGTAATGCTCATAGTGACCAAGAAACAAAACTCACATCCTTACCAGTAATGGCTGACAGTCACACACTCAAAATATATTTTGAATGGGAAAAAATTGGTGCGCACATCTTTGAAAAACCCTCACTAAACCATTGAACAAACTTCACAGTGGAGAAAAATAAAGTATTCACGTTCGGAGAACCTTATAAAGGCAAAAGAAACTCAAACAAATCAAGCTCAAACCCATAGAAATGTTTACCACCTCAAAATAAATTACTAGAGAGCCTGAGTGTTCGAGATTAATGAAGGACATAGGTCATGCTTTCACTCACAGAACTCCATAGCTTCAGAAAACCATTTGGCAGAGCTAACTGAGCTCAAAATCTTCAACAATGGTGGTAGGTAAAATTTTTGTTAGGGCTTCACCTTAAAGTTTCCAAGTGAGAATAAGCAAAATTATTGGGTTTTATTGTTCTTTACTCACCCAAATAACCTCAATGCTAACCCTAGCTTACTAGGGTCAGAGAAATAAACGTTGCAAGATCAAGTCATGTGAAGATCAAAGTCTAAGAAATGTTCACCAAATTTGAATTAAGTTCCGACCTTATTAAATGCCAATTCAAAACCATAATCAAGGGTCAAAAAATTGATGATTAAAAATGAATCAAGTTATAAGATCAACGTCCAGTGTTGGATATAGCTTATTAATGCAAACCCAGGATTACAATTAGCCCGAACTGAGTTAAATGCCACCAATAAAGCTCAATGTGTGAGACACCATGGGAGGGGTCTAGTGCATATCATTTAAAAAATCATTCCATATTGACCTTTTCAAAGTCTAAAACCTTAGTCCAATAAAATCAAACAGCGAAAAATCAATCAAGTGATTATTGGAACCACAATATGCCATGGTCAAAGGCTGAAGGATTATCAAAGGGGTATATGCAAGAGATAATCACAAGGATTAAATACATGTGCAATGATGGGCCCAATGTGGGTCAAAATGAAATTACAAATACCAAGTATGCAAATCAAAAGTGGTCCCTCAACATTGGATGAATTTGGTAAAGTATTGCAGATTAATGGAATTGAATTTTCTCACACACAGGGAGATAATTTTTTCATGTGCATCCAAGGAGGGAAGTGGATCAGGAAGTTATAGATATCACATCATGCACAAGAAGACACAAGTTGCATTCACAAAGAAGGAGAATTGCTCATCAAGCAAGATTTAATATTAGCAAAATTATTCACCCATGCTTTTCTTTAAATAGAACATTTAACTACAGTTTGACTAAATGGTATTTTTGTAACCAAAGGCTATTAATGCCTCTTTTTATTAGCATGCTTATTTTTATTCACTTATTTATTAATAAATAAAGGGTAAAAATAGGATGCATGGGCGAGTACAATTTTTAGTTTATTTTTACGAAGGGTGAGAGGAATAATTTTTCTATATATTTTGTGCATTAGCAAGCGTAAAGGATGACTTTTTGCACATAGGAGTGCTGAAGAATATTTTTCCAAATTTTCCCTCTAAATTAGAAGAAAATTCTTCCTTTCCAATTATTTTTAGTCTTCTGTATGTTTTATTAATCCTTGTGAATGTTGAATTCCCTTATTAATCATCTTACCCTATTGCAAATTCAATAATTTCTACATGGTAGTAACGTGCATGTGTAACTTAACAGTATTATTATGATACTTCCCATCAATATAGCAAATTATTTTCCCTAATATTCTACAAAAAACTATTGGCTTGTGTATCTAGAACTCATTCTCATATCAATTGTGCATGTGCTTAGTGAAAGACCTCATACAAGTTTGGTGTATCACCCCAATTTTTTTTAATCCATTTACAGTTAATTTTTACCCTCAAATCCTAGAAAATCAGTTGAGGATACATTAATAAGGAACCGACCTTGATACCAGAGACTCTCCTCAAGATAGGTATACCCATAGACCTGAGGTGTTTGCATTATATCTATGAAAGAGAGAGATCAATTTTGCAAGCTTACAACACCTGCAGAAATCTCTCTATATTTTGGCATGCCTGGTGGGACAATGAATCAAATATGTGAGCAAATTATAGCAATTTACAGCAGATTTACAATAAGAAAAAGTTACTTTTTAGATCAGCAAGTTGTAGAAAATTATTCTAAAGATTTAAAGATTTATTTGATGCCTTAGTAAAGTTGATTTTAGACTAGTATTGCAGCATGTTTAATTCCTAAAGTGACTACAAGATCATCAGTAAGAGGAATTCCTTCTTAGTTTATTTCTTTACCTTTGAATTCTGTAAGAAGAAGAAGAGTTGGTAATGCTTTTCCTTATAATAGACCTAGTTTTGGTAACCCTCCTCCCAATCTTCCTCCACCACGTGTCAATCTCTTTGTCCTAATCCCATTTTTTCAAATGGTTATTCAATCACCTAGGAATTTTGTGACCTTTACTAATGACATCCCATTAGTAGTTCCAATTTATCCTGATATCCCTAATGCTGCCATGAAAAGATTGACTTCATTCACTGGTGAAAATATGGTTACACCTACAGAGGACATAAAATATGTTGCAGCCTTATGTGCAGTCCATAATATTACTCATATAGATGTGACTTTGAGACTTTTAGCTGCATCCTTTAAAGGACAAGCCTTGCAATGGTATAGAAATTTATAGATTGGAAGCATAAGGACTTGGGATGAATTTGGTGGCAAATTGCTGAAACAATTTCAAGATAATTCAGATCATTTATTCCTCGTAGAATAATTGTCTACCATTAGAAGATATCCTCATGAATTTATGTCTAGTTTCAACATTCCTTTTTCCAAATCTTGGGAAAGAATCCCAATAAGTGTTAAGCCTCAAGCTGACCATGATTTCCTTTATTATCTTAAAGCATTAAACATTGATATTTCAACTATGATTCAGTCTATGGGAGGTGAAACTCTTCTAGATGCTTATGATATTGCTATAAAAGATAAACATAGTCTTATTCAAGCCATAAAATTAGCACCAAGGCCTTCAATGCCTTTTTCGGTAGATTTAAAACCTATCCCATAGCCTATCATGATTATAGAGCCTATTATTGTAACCCCGTCAGATGACATGTTTAAATCTTTGTAGACTATGGGAAATAAGCTGACTTCAATTGAAAATAGACTTGCATTACCTAGCAGGCCTTATCAGGCTCCTTATCAGCAAAATCAGCAAAATAGACAGCCTTACAAACATAATCAAAACTTTAGGCAACCTTATCAACAAAGTCAGTTTGACCCAAAGGCTCTTGGTTCATCTAAATATTTAGTCACATTTAATATGGCTACATAAGAATGGTGTCAACCTTCTAATAAACCTCATTTAGCTACAATTTTCCTAAATTATTTTCTAAACATAAATCTTGTTGCACAACCTCAACTTGAGACACTTTTCATGCCTCAAATGGAGGGTGGGCAGCAAGAAACTCATGTTCAGAAAGCACCTAAATAGAACTTAGTTGGTTTTAGTGAGGATGATTTCATTGCAGTTACCACTAGGGCTCAAGAAAAGGCCCAAGAAATTCAAATACAACAAAATAGGCCTGTTCTACCCGTAGTCACTAATAAAACAATAACCGAAGGCCAAAAATTATCTAACAGTTTTGTTGTTCCACAAAAAACAACAAGTTCTTCAACTAGTAAAGAGTAGAAAAAATAGCTATAGCCTTATCCAAGAAGATTATTTATACCTTAGATATCAAAGGCAGTTAATGCACACTCAATTTTTTCTAAAGCCTATACTAAGACAGTAGAGTCTATTTTGAAAATTGTTGCTTCATTTAACATTGATGATGTAATGAAAAATCATAATGTTAACATCTCAATGTAGGATGCTCTAAGTATTCTAAGACATTAAGAGTTACTTTCTCGTGAACTTGTTAAGCTGCATATTTCTTCAAAAACAACAAAAATGAAAGTTTAGAAAACAAATATGGTCCTTGGAACAATGGAACAAGATCACATTAAAGAAGTTAAATGGATGGTTTAAAAGGTTTTAAATGATGAAGATATCAAGAAACCACCACCATTTTATTTGTCACTTATTATTAGACAACATCTTATTCATAATTGTATGGTTGACAGCGGTGCAAGTAGCATAATTATGCCAAAGGAAATTATAGAAAAATTGGGTTTTTATTATGAACCTACAGAGAAGAGTGTGCTAGATCTTGATGGAACTGCAATGAATATAGTTGGTGTCATCAGAAATCTAGAGGTAACATTGCATGCTTGCCCAAATATTTCCATTTTGCAAGATATTACTGTTGTGGATTTACCTCCTTATTTTTCTATATTCTTATTTAGAGATTTCACAGCAAAAATAGGAGGTTATCTCTCCTCAGATTGGTACTTCTTGTTTTTCACTACACATTATGGAACCAAATTTACTATCAATTCTAAAACGTTGGCCATATTTCACATTAAGTCTCACACTTCTAATGCATTAGCTAATTATGCAACCTTAGACTAGTCTAATTTCGATAATACAACTCATGTTTTGGCATTAGATGGTGTTTCTAACCTGGTTATAGATGAAAATACTCATGAAGAACATGCTCATGATCCTTGCAAAGAAGTTGAAGAACATATGCTTTGTGTGTATTACCTGCATGAGAAAAACACACCAATTCCCTTATTGTCCAAAATAGAATATGCGGCAGAAGGAATTTGGAAGCTTCATTTTGATGGAGCTAAGAAAGAGAAAGGACAAGGAGTAGGTTTGATGCTCACTTCCCCCACAGACAAAAGGTATTTTTCATCTTTGAGTCTCTAATTTTTGTGCACATGTAATGTAGCTGAATACAAAGAATTAATTCATGGCTTACTTAGGGCCAGAAAGAGAGGTATTAGTGTGTTACATATTTTTGGTGATTCTTAGTTGGTTATCAATCAAGTAAGAAATTTCAATGTTTGTAAGAATCCATTAGTGAAGTCTTATAGACATAGATTTTCAAACTTAATGGAATATTTCAATGCTAATAATATCCATTCCATTCCTAGAACAAAAAATAAGTGTGCAGATACACTTGCATCAATTGGTGCCAATTTTGAAGTGCTGGAACAGATTAAAAATAGTAAGATTCAACCTCACATTAAGTTGATTGTGAGGCCTTATATACCTGATAACGATTTGAATTGGCAGGTTTTTGAAAATGATGAACAAATTTGTATGTTTTCACCACAAGAAATTGAATTTTCAGCATTAAATAGAGATAAATTGCAACATTTATATGGTAACCATATTGTTTAATTAAATACTAATAAAATTTCTTGAGGCTTGGTCACATTAGAAGACATCTTCAACACTAATGATTAGTTAGGAAAGACAAAACTAAGATGTCAACACCTATTGATAGTTATGAAGAGATCTCAGTAGATGGGGGAAAGAATTTATTTCTAAGAAAGGTATGTTCCTTAGCTGAAAAATATTCCTTCATTAATATTTGCAAGGAATTTAAGGATGTTTTCACTTAGAAATACTAAGATATAAAAGGGTTTGATCCCAGTTTAGAACAACATGCTATTGAATTATAGTCAAATTCCATGCCAGTTAGGCAAAAACAGAGGCCTGTGTATCCCAAAATAGAGCCTCTAATGAGGAAATATTTATCTAAGTTGATTGAATCAGGTATTATCTTTCCAATTAAGCATTCAAGTTGGGTATCTAATCTTTTTCATGTTCAGAAAAGTAATGGAGAAATCAGATTATGTGTGGATTTCATAAATCTTAATAAGCTTCATTAAAATATCATTACCCACTGCCCAACATGGATCAAATTTTGAGAAAAGTTTCTGGTTCTGATATATTATCTTTGTTGGATGGTTATAGTGGATATAACTAGATTCTAGTTTGAGAAGAAGACAGGTACAAAATAACTTTTACCACCAAGTCGGATATTTATGCTTACAAAAGAATGCCTTTTGGCCTTTCAAATGGTGGTGCAACGTTTCAACGTACAATGGACATGGATTTTTGTAGTTTTTAAAATAAATACATCATGGTTTATTTAGATGATGTTACCACATTTTCAAAAAAATTAGATGAACATCTAATACATCTAAGGCATACTTTTCACTTATGTAGACAGTTTGGAAAATCTTTGAATCCCAAAAAGTCTATATTTTTACTACATCAAGGTATATTGCTTGGTCATATTGTTTCTAAACAAGGTTTAGAAATTGACCCTTTCATAATTGAAGCCATATCATAGCTATAATTGTTTCATCACAAGAAGGCATTATAGAATTTTTTTTGGAAAAATCAACTTTGTTAGAAGATTTGTTCCAAATTTTGTAGCATTATTTAAACCATTAAAAACTATGTTAAAGAAATATAATAATTTCTCTTTGACCAGCGAAGGGAGAGAAAGGTTTGAAACAATTAAAATAGCCATCTTGTATGCTCCTAATCTTGCAAATCCAAATTTTGATAAATATTTTACAATGTACGCACTTATAGGACTTGAAACAATCTCAGTAATATTAACTTAGGTTAATGATGAAAATATTGAACAACCAATTGCTTTCTTTGGACAAATCTTGCATGTTTATGAAACAAGGTACACATTTCTTGAAAAACAGGTACTTTTAGTAGTCAGAGGACTAAATAATTTTAAGTACATGCTTTCAAACAAAAAAATTCATGTTCTTTTTAAATAAAAAATTAAATGAGAAAAGAGCAGGTTGGATAAAAAAAGTCATGGAATATGATGTTAATATTTTTGTTGTGAAGACAATTCAATGTAAAGGTTTTTATGAACATCTAATTAATGATATGGAAAAATAGTAGGCTATAGAATCAAGAGATCCAAAACAACATGCTCAAGTTACATATCAACAATTAGATGTCATGGTGCAACCAGAAAATCAACAACCTGAGCCTGTTCAAGAAGTTCATGAATAAAGATGGATGACTTATTTTGTTAACTATCTACATCATGGCATTTATCTGGAAGGTATGGAAAATAATAAATGAAGGTATTTCAGGTTACAACTTATACCTTATGTTTTTATTGATGGTGTTTTATTCAAAAAAGATATAAACGGAGTCTTGTTGCGATGTGTTGATTATGATAGAATTTAGCAATTATTATCTGAGTTCCATAAAGGACCTATAAGAAGTCCTTTTTCAGCATGTACCACAACCTTATAAATTATGAAATCTAGTTACTATTGGCCCAGCATATTCAAATACTGTTTTGAATGGATCAGAAAGTGGAATACATGTGCTTTCTTTGTTGGAAAATAAAGATTAGTTTCATTGCCCTTACAAGCTATTTAAGTTGATCAACCTTTTATGTAGTGGGGTATGGAATTTACTGGCATGATAAACCCACCTTCATCGCAAGGACACAAGTGGATTTTGACTTCTACAGATTACTTTACATAATGAACTAAAGCAATAGCCTTGAAAGATGCTAATGAAACTTCAATACTATCCTTTCTTCTAGGTATAGTTTACAGATTTGGTGTTCCAGCAACTATCATTTCAGATAATACTTTAGCATTTCTTAGTGTAAAGGTAAACGATTCAGTTGTCAACCATGGAATTTATTTAACTTTGTCATCTAGTTATTACCCACAAGGTAATGGATTGGCTAAAAGTACTAAAAAGAATCTTTTAAGGATCATCAGAATAAAACATAAAGATAACCACAGAGATTGGCATCTAATTTTGAATTCAACACTTTGGGCTGACAAAGTGACTCCTAAAAGATCAATTGGTAATACACAATACAAGCTTGTTTACAAAAGAGAAGCAAGAATGTCTATTTTAGTTTAGTTACCTGCACTAGATTTGCTATATCAAATGGAGCTACTTGAGAATGAACCATTGTAATTTTGTTATGTAGAGTTAATGGAATTACAAGAGCTAAGAGATCAAGCTCATGTGACAATGAAAAAGAATCAGAAACAAATGAAGTAGAATTTTGATAATAAGGAAAGATTCAGAATCTTCAATAAAGGATATAGTGTTGAAATGGGATGATGATTGTGCAAAGCCAGGGAATCATACAAACTTGGATACAAATCTAGAGTGGTCCTTACATGATTTTAGCTTACAAAGAACACAATGTTTTTCAGCTCTCAAGGTTTAATGGAGAGGAACTTCCCATTCCTTTTAATGGTATGTTTCTCAAACATTGTTATTGAAAATCCTACAATGTCCGTTTAGAGTAGGAATTCCCTTCAATAAGTGAAGTTCTTGTACATTGTAATGTTTTTCAATTCAATAAAGTGAATTCATGCACGTGATCTGGTTTACCAGATCCTTTCTAGTTTTAGTTCATTTTAGAAGGGTTGTACCTTCAAAAAGGCATATTTTTGTTACATACTTTAAAATCCATGCTCAATGGACAAGATCAAGGCTATGGTTTACAAGATAGTAGGCAGCTTTCCTCTTAGGATCGCTAGAAATGTTAACAATTTTTGCACTTATGCAAAAATGGGAAACCTGAAACTTTGTTACAATAGATGGAATTGGTGAAGTGGACATAAGCTAAGGGAGATTATTTCAATCTAATGTTGTTTGTGTTGAATAAATTAATGATTACATGAAATTTTCAGCTATGTAGGCTATTACGAAATGTAACAGATCACATAGTCTGGAATTTCATGACTATATTCAACAAAAGATCACAAAGCCCCGAAGGACAGATGTGTTATCTTGATGAAGAAATCTAAGTGCGGAATAGATGAAGTGTTAAATTTTGGAACAACAATCATAATTGTAGATTGCAACAGTCAATTCATTACTAAATGTTACAGGTGTCTTTAAGTTTCTTTCCTTCATGATTAATATATTCAATTATATTATTGAGTTTTTGAATTCATCATACAATCATACAATCCAGAAAGCTGAAATGTAGAAATAAATTTATCATACAATCCATTTAGAAAGTATAAATTCAAAATTCAATGTTTTATTCATAAGGAATATCAAATTTTCTCACACAAGTTGTGGGATGTAACTGAAGAGTAAATTACAACTACTAAAGTAAGAGTTACATATCCATGAAAAATAAATTAGAGGAGTATGAATAAACCTATCATTGCCTTGAGGTTTATTCATTTTAGTTGATGCATCTCTAGCTCCAACTATGCTCCATCATCATCTTTGCTTCTTAGAAAATGGCATTGTACCTAAAAATAGAAAAGAAAATACTGTTAACATTGAGCTTAGGGTTAATCCATATTCCTATACTACCCAAATTCATGCAAGTAGATCTCTTAACAATAGGAGGTATAAATTACATGAAGATCAAAGTCACAACTAATAAAAGTACTTTTCTGTAATATCATACATGATTTATTCACTCAGAAACAAGGAGAGAGAAGAAAATAAAAACTATGGAACATAAGAGAGGCCAAAAAGCCTAAATATGTTTTAAGTATTTTCTTATGTGTGTGGGTACAAGTTACAGTGAAGAAGAAAATAAAATCATGTCTGATAGTCCTCACTGTTAGATAAAGATTGCATAAAAATAGAGTTCAATGACTTTCATCCTACAGTACATCAAGTTGCAATAAATCACAAGTACATATAGTATGAAAGAAGAATGTAACTCAAATTTCAGTACGTATTCTAGAAATAGAAGGAGTTACAGTGCAGATATGAGGAGAAACTTGCATGCTTAATTTCATTCAAAGATAACTAGACATTTTTCAAATTTTCAAACAGGTGAAGCATAACAATAAGAATATAAAGTCTAAAGTTAACTTGAAAGATAAGATTATAGCTGAAAAAAAATGGAAAAAGGAAATCAGAGGAAATTTTGATGGGTATTCGCCATGTAAAATGGACATTTTACATCTTTCCATCATGTTATTACAAACTAATATAGGATTTAAAAGTTGTATAAATCAAAAAGTAATGCAAAAAGTAAATAATGCATGCCATGATCAAAGATAGTAGTTACCAAATTTCAACCCCAAGAACAAGCCATGAAGCATCTAAATGAACTGTCATAGTGCCAAAATAATTTACAAGTGCACACTTTCAGATTGCATCAGAATAGATACAGAAATGCTACAGAAATTCTACAATACCAATGAAGTACAACTATGACAAGAAAAGTGGAGTCAATTTTCTAAATATAAAGTACTAACAACCATGTAATAAAAAAAAGATTCAATATACAAGGTTGATACAAAGTTTATACATTTTGGATAAGATTTGTAGATTGCAGCAAATGGATACAAATAAAGATACACATTTTTGGCATTTCCATGGCCAGAAGAAGCCTAATGAAAAAAACAACTAGTTACATGGTTCTAGACCAACATCATTAAGCAATAGATTCAATAGCAAAATGAAAAGAGGTCACAGAGTTTCAGTTATCTCATCCAGTACAAATTTAGAATACAATTTAAAATGTCAAAGAGTTGATTCTCGGAGCTCATAAAGACAATTTGTATTCAAAATTAAAGTAACAACTTCGTAAACACAACTTAAGATTTTTGGCATATAAGTTTCCAATAACATAATAAAATATGGAGATCATGTTCTAAAAGATCATTTTCCATTGATATACATGCCCTAGAATAGACAGTTGGCTATGAAATCTATCATGTTTTGATAAATATGTAATACAAGATTTTCGACCATACTTCAAATTCCAACAGCAAATCTCAAAACAATTTACAAAGTGAAATCAGATTTTACATTTCAGTTTTCATGTTCTAATAGGTCTCATCATATAAAATAGATCTTATATGTAGAAGAAAGGGGCTTCAAAACCATGAATCATAGTTGTTAAAGAGATCTATTATACAAATTTTCCAATATTGTTACCCAAATCAATGTTATACAGAGTGAATGTTATGAAAGAACAAGTCATATATAATAATGAGCTGGTATGGAATGACTGAGTTCGATAAACTTCTATTACAAAGTACATATTGATAAGTGGAAATGAATATATTTCTATTGCATGAACTCATGCTATCTGAACCACTAAATAGATTGTGTAACACAGTTCTTCAAACCATGGATTTTGTAATAGAAGCTAAGCCATTAAGCTTTAGGATGGTTGAGTCAACAACAAGTTGGTTTTGTAACAAATGAAATATAAAACATAATAGAAGAAACTTATTTAGTAGAGAGCTCTAAAAATGAAAAACTAGAGAAGATTATAATTGAATAATGCAAATACAGATCAACAACACAACGTCAAGAAATTACACATAAGAAGTGGATCACAAAATGACGACCATGTATCTGAGCGGAGCTTCGATACAGACTCTAATGGTGGCCAAGAATGAGAAACAGTAAAACCCAATTCAAAGAAGTGAAACTCCAATATAAAGTGAATCAGGTTAAATGCCTCAAGAGTTTTTCCTTTACTAAATAATGGCCGAGCTCGTACTAGAAGTAAATCCCAACGATTCTTAAAAAGTAGAATAAAATAGAGTTGGTATGCACGATAAAATTGTATTAAACACCCAGATCAAATAATCTAAACTTTGAAGTCAACAAGTGGAGATTTATCATAAGCTATAGCATCCAAAATGAGCTAACTCAAAATGAGAAAAAGGAAGCCATTACTGTTTAAAAGATTTTTCCCATGCAATAACTAAAACCCCAACTCATGGGGGGTAATACAATAAATGTTTCATTCATCAAGGTAAATCTGGGTCAAAAATGCAAATATTCATGCTCAATAACAACGGTTTTGTTAAATACAAAATAAATGCATAGGGGAAACATAATCTTACCATTTTTAGCTAAAGAAATGCCGCACAAACAACAAATGGCTTGCTTATGTTTGAATCAAATCCACGAAACCCTTTAATATATTTAGATGCAGTGGAAAATAATGATACAAAAAATAAGTTTGGAACGTTGTTTTGAAAAAGAACACAAATAAAAACAACATTTAGCCAAATTATTAGAGCATATAGTAGCCAAGAATGATAAAGGTAATGTTCACATTGATTAGGAAACAAAGCTCACCTCCTTACCAGATAACGTCCAAGAGTCACACGCTCAGGGCTTTGTTAAATAGAATTTGAATGGACAAAAATTGGCAAGTACATCTTCGAAAAACCCTCAGTAAAGCTTCAAACAAACTTTACAGTGGAGAAAAATAAATGTATTCACACTAGCTCCTAGAACCTTATAGAGGCCAAAGAAACTGAAAGAAATCAAGCTCGAACCCAAAAAAAATGTGGCCACCTTAAAAAAAGTACCACCCAAAAAATCTCCCCTTTACAATGAGAGCCTGATGTTTTCAAGATTAATGAAGGATATTGTCCCATGAGGTTGTGCTTTCACTCACAGAACTCCACAGTTTCTTGAGAAAACCATTTTTGTGTGATTTCGTTGATAGAGCTAATCAAGCTCAAAATATTCAACTACCCTCATCAAAAATAAGGAAATCCAGTTTTTGTGGTGTAGAGGACGTCGTGCTCGTTCCGGAAAGTCCAATTTTATCAAAAATCGGAGCTCGGAGTCAAAAGTTATGGCCGTTTGAAGTTTCCGGACCAAACGTTGACTTTTCCTCTGCGACACATGTCATGATCTGATTGGTCCTCGGCTCCTTCGGCTCCATTTGTCCTAGATGTCCCATTTGATTAGTGCTGTCTTGACTGACTTCGGCCGATTCGGCCGGTTCGCGCATTTTTGTTCCACTTGGCCCACTTTGTTTTTGGACTGCCTTGACTGATTTCGGCCGGTTCGGCCGATTTGCGTCCATCTATCCCGCTTGTCCCATTTTCCTTCGGAATGACTCGAACTTTTCCGCCCGGTTCGTCCGGTTCGCGCCTTTTCGGCCCAGATGTCCCAATCTCTTTTTGACTGCCTGTGCTTATTTCGGCCGGTTCGGCCGGTTCAGGTCTTTTTGTCCAAAACGTCCCGAGCAACACTTAGCCAATTTTTCTTCCTCTTTTGGGCCGGATCGGCTTTTCGCGCCCGCCGCGTACTTTTGTCCCATTGAACCTTGCTGCGTTTCATACTGTTTGTGCTGATTTCGGCTGAACCGGCCGGTTTGCGCCTTTCTGTCCCACACGTCCCGGAGGCGACCTTGAGCAGGACTTAGCCAATTTTCACGATTTTTCCTGGATCAACCTATTTGCCTTCTTGAACCTTTTTTTCACATTTTCTCATAACTTACTCTCTTCCTCTTGGACAGGGGAGTTAGAAAAATATGAGGGGACCCTAGAAACATGACTTTTTGCCCTGAATCAATATAATTGCTTGCATGTTATCAAAATTACCTTGGGGGGTGAATTTTGGATAACAGGATTTTCCCTAAATTTTCCATGTGAGAATAAGTAGAATGATGGGGTTTTAGTATTCTTTTACTCACCCAACTAACCTCAATGCAAAACCTAGATTACTAGGGTCATAGAAATCAATGTTGCAAGATCAAGTCATGCAAAAATAAAAGGATGAGAAAAGTTCACCAAATTTGAAGTAAGTATCAACCATATTAAATGCTAAATCGAAACCCTAGTCAAGGATCAAATGATCGATGATCAGAAATGAATCAAGTGATAAGATCAACAGCCAGTGTTGGGTTTAGCTTATTAATGTAGACCTAGGGTTATAATTAGCTCGACCCGAGTTAAATGCCACCAAAAAGTATCAAGGGATGAATCACTATGGGGAGGGGGGAAAAACCATATCATTTAAAAAATCATTACATATTGACCTTTCAAAAGTCTAAAACCTTAGTAAAACAAAATCAAACACGAAAAAATCAATCAAGTGATTATTTATAACCACAATATGCCATGGTCAAAGGCTGACATGATTATCAAAGGGGTATTATTATCCTATCCATGAGAGACATAATCACAAGGATAAACTACATGTGCAATGATGGGCCTGATGTGGGTCAAAATCAAATGACAAACATCAAGTATGCAACTCAAAAGTGGTACCCACACATTGGATTAATTTGGTAAAGTATTGCAGATCAATGGAATTGATTTTGCTAAGACACGGGGAGATTATTTTTGCATGTGTATCCAAGGAGGCAAGTGGATCAGGAAGTCACATATGTCACATTAGGAAAAAGAAGATAGAAGCTGCATGCAGAAAGAAGGAGACTTTCTCATTAAGCAAGATTTATTATTAGAAAAAATTATTCACCCATGTTTTTTTAAATAGAACAATCAACTATAGTTTGACTGAATGGTATTTTTGTAACCAAAGGCTATTAATGCCTCTTTGTATTAGCATGCTTATTTTTATTCATTTATTTATTAATAAATAAAGGGTAAAAATAATATACATGGGCGAGTACAATTTTTAGGCTATTTTTAGGAAGGGTGATAGGAATAATTTTGCAATATATTGTGTGCATTGGCAAGCACTGAGGAGGACTTTTTGGATACAGGAGTTCTAAATCATATTTTTCCAATTTTTCCCTCTGAACGAGAAGTAATTTTTCCCTTTCTAATTATTTATAGTCTTGTGTATGTTTTATTAATCCTTGTGAATGTTGAATTCCCTGATTAATCATCTTACCCTATTGTAAATTTAGTAATTTATCCATGATATTAATGTGCTTGTGTAACTTAATAGTATTGTTGTGATACTTTCCCTAAATACATCAAAGTGGTTTCCACAATAGTCTACAAAAATTTATTAGCTTGTGCATCTAGAACTCATTCTCATATCAATTGTGCATGTGCTCAATCAAAGACCTCATACAAGTTTGGTTTATCACCCCAGTTTTTTTGAATCCATTTACAGTTACTTTTTAATCTCAAACCCTAGAAAATTAATTTAGGATACATCAATAAGGAACTGGCCTTGATACAAGAGACTCACGTCAAAATAGATATACCCACAGACTTGAGGTGTTTCCATTGTATCTACGAAAGAGAGAGATCAATTTTGCAAGCTTATAACACCTGTAGCCATATATCTAAAAGGTGCACTCTCGAGAGATAACTATTTTTGGCACACCCGATGGGCCAAAAAATCAGATCTGTGAGTAAATGACAGCAATTTACGTCAGATTTGCAGCCAACAAAAGTTACTTTCTGGATCAGCAAGCTGCAACAATTTATACTAAATATTTAAATATTTATTTGGTGACTCAATAAATGTGATTTCAGACCAGTACTGCTAAATGTTCAATGGCTAAAGTGATTATAGGATCATCAATAAGAGGAATTCCTTCTGAGTTTATTTATTTACCTTTGAATTCTGTAAGAAGGAGAAGTGTTGGTAAAACTTTGACTTATAATAGACCTGGTTTTGGTCACCCTCCTCACAATTTTCCTTCACCACGTGTCAATCTCTTTGTTTAGATCCCTATTTTTCAAATGGCTACTGTTATCTCTCGAAAGTGCACCTTGTAGAGAGATGGATGCAGGTGTTCCAAACTTGCAAATTTTAGCTCTCTCTTTCATAGATACAATGGAAACACCTCAGGTATGTGGGTATACCTATTTTGAGGTGAGTCTTTGGTATTAAGGTTGGTTCCTTATTCATGAATCCCAAACTAATTTTCTAGGGTTTAAGGGTAAAAGACGACTGTAAAAATGATTTCAGACTAAGGTGATACACCAAACTTCTATGATTTCTTTGACTGAGTACATGCACAATTGATATGGATTGATCTTCTGATGCACAGGCCAACAGTTTTCTGAATATAATTAATGGTAAACACATTGATGTATTGAGGGATAAAATCATAATAATACTGCTAAGTTACACATACACATTAATATCATGCAGAAATTACTAAAATTTGCATCAGGGTAAGATGATTAATCAGGGAATTAAACATTCACAAGATTAATGGGAAACATACACAAGATTGCAGTTAATTGGAAAGGCAAAAAATACTTCACATTCAAAGGGAAAAACTTTGTAGAAATTTCTTGAGGACTCTTGTATCTAAAAATTCCTTTTCTAACTAACCCCCCTATGTTTTTCCAAGGCACACAATATATAGAAAAATTAATTCACCCACCCTTCCTAGAAATAGGCTAAAACTGTACTCACCCATGCATCCTATTTTTATCCTTTATTTATGAATAAAATAAATGAATAAAACACATCAAGCTATTACAAGAGGCATTAATAGCCATTGGTTACATCTCATTCAAACTGAAGTTAACTGGTTCAATTTTTAATAAAAAGCATGGGTGAGTAATTTGCTAATAATAAATCTTGCTTGATGAGCAAGTCTCCTTTCTTGTGTATGCAATTTTTCTTGTTGTTGTTGATGTGACATATATAGTTCTGACCCACTATATATTCCACCATGGTTGGGACCAATTTTTTTTTTTATGTCGACATCTCATTTGTCTTCTTGTGGTTACATGTAAGATTATCTCCTTTGTAAAAGATAGGTCAAGGGACCCATCATCAATTTGGACCTTCGAAGCATATAACATTTGATAAGTCTTCAGCGTTTTGATTTAGACATGGGTATGTATCATAGTTTAAATAATAATTAAATGGTTATTGAGCCCCTTTTCGTGATCCTGATATGTGCACTATAGATAAGACTTTTAACTAAGGTTGAGTAATGATTATATTGTCACTCAGTCACCTTGGCCAATAATTGGGGTCTCCTCTATTGACTTTGGTGAGTTTTCCAATGATATAGCCGGTAGACTATGTTTTTAAAGCATGATATTGGTAAATCATTACATATTTTGCATATTTGATATGTTTTGGAAGCTTCGGTCCCCTTCGACGATGGATATACCCTTGATTGTTGGTGGAAACTTAGCCTACCTCCAGATGAATTAGGGTTTTTTTTGGAGTTCCACGTGTGTGTACTTTTAACTACTGGTCGAGTTAATTGACTCAAGTTTAAGTTAATCCAAAAAATATGAAAACCTAATCATTTGTTGCATTATGCTACGAGCTCCTTGTGAGCTAGGAAAACTCTGTCAAAATTTTATTGGCTGCCATGATTCTTTGCGTTAAAGCTTGCTAGGGCATGTATCTTTTTCTGGCTTTACCTCTGAATTTGCTTCTGTGATGAGAGCTTTGGCTCTTCCTAGTTTGAAATACTCTTATTTTTCCTTGGTGAAGAAAACTGGGTCATCATTGTTTATGTAAAAGCTCAAATTTAAGGGTGTATTTGGAGCTCGAAAAAAACTGGTAAGATTCTTTGCGTTTTATTTTCCCTAGTTTAGGTATTATTTTGTATTAAATTCACCATTCGATTGCAAATATGTCTATTGTTATCCTCTGTTACTTTTCCATTTTTCCCCAAATCTAGGTTCTGCATTATTTTGTGGGTATTGTGCTTAAAAAGGGTCACCAGTATTTAATGCTCATTGGGTTTGTGTATTTCTGGGTATTTATTTTCAAGCTCGGATTTTATAGATTACCCATATTTGGGTTCTGATTTTCTCAAGTTGTCATTATTTCTTATTATCGAGATCTATCTAATGGCCTTGATTTGAGTATTTTCTGGAAAATTAAGCCAATTCAATACAATGGTGTCTCAAATTTTTCCTTTGATTTGCATTTTCTTGAGTGGCCAGACAGGTTGTTGTACATTCATATCTCTGCTACCTAGTTATTATTGATATCTTCCCTGGAGACTTCAAGAATGGAATGGTGGCTTAGGCCACCATGATTTTGGTGTTGCATCTTTGATTCTATGATTTTTTACTTATCATTTGGCTCTTAACCTACATGGTTCTATGTAATGTTACAGTTCCCTATGGTTTCAACCATTTCTTCTGCTCAAACCTCTTTGATTTTGTATACTCCATTTAATCTTTTTTGGGTTGATTCTAAAACTAGGTTTTCTCCATTTTCATGTTTGTATTTTAAAGCTCTGATTATTAAACCCTATTGTATTGCTTATTTTATTCATGAGTCGAACATTTTACAGATGGATTTGTGGGTTTGTGTCATTTGTCTTTGTCGTCTCTTCACAAAAATATCTCAATCGTTTCACTGTGATGGACCCAATCATTAACCAATGTGATTTGTTGCTCGAGCTGAGAACATTCTAGGTTAAAGCAGTCTGGCATTATCCTTGTTCCCTTATAGATATTTTATGATGTTTTATTTCTCAGATCTGTGAGTTTCTCTAAAATTATTGAGCTTTAGATGTGAATAAATCAATTCATTTAATTTCATTACTCTGAAACTCTGTGAAAAATTAATTGTTGCATTCTTTACCATTTTCAAATTTATTGAGATATGTTTGAGACATAATTCTTTTTTGAATCCTCTAGAAATGGCCTTCTTGAAACTCAGTTTTCTTTTGAATGTAATAATTACTTAATACTAATTCATATCCATTCATGAAACATAATTATTGAAGTCTAAAATGAGCAATATTGCTCCTAAACATTATGTTGGATGTTCAACATTTACTGCAGTAACCATGTTACTTCAATTTTATAATTTTGACCTTGGAGATAGATTTCTTCTAATTTCATAATTTTTAACTATTTCATGATCATTGATTGTAGGTCTTGGAACCTTCATCCTGTTAGGATCTGTACTTTTAATTTGATCATACCTGGAAAAAATTGCTTTATCTAAATCTGTAGACCTGCAGGCTACTCCTGCTTTTGTATCATCTGAAATGAGATACAATTATCTTGCTTTTAGGACCTCTAATATGTATGCTTTGAAATTTTAATCACCTAATTGATTAGGGCACTGCTGCCTATGAACATCTTAAGTCATTGATGAATATGCCTGATAACCCATTGTTGTACATTTTTCTTCTATGATATTTGTCCTTTGATACTTTTGTTGCAAGAGTTATAGGAGACCCTATTTTAAATTTTGTTTCTTCTTCCCTTCATGCATTTGAAGATGATAATTTTGATGAAGCATCTTGCAGACTTATGTAAATTAATATCCTTCCTTCTCAGATAAATTCATTTTTTGCAATTGTTGTAATTGACTTAAAATATGTTCTTATTGGAAGTTGTAACATTGATATTTTTAGTCATTTGGATTACTGATATCTAGGCTAAGATGTTTTTTTTATTGTGATCATGTTTATATGTAGCAACTATTACATTGTGTTAAGATCCTATTATGCTCTTAATCCATATATTTCTATTCTTACAACTTGCTTTCAAAATATGAAAACTACATGATTGCTCTAACACTTGCGCTAGTAGTTTGTGCTTCATATGAATGTTGGATGTTCATCATTTAATGCAATAACAACTCTGAATCAATTATGTGGTTTTACACCTTTACATCATGAGTTTAATTCACTATTCTTGATTAAAATCCTTATGTCCTACTGCATTTGATGTTCATTCTTCTAGCTGTGTGAAGCATGATTATCTATTTGTAATATTATTTTATCTTGTGGAGAAAAGATTTTTTTTGTCATGTTGAAACTCTTTGGATTTGATGTCTTAAGAAAGGATCTGAAATGAGAACTTGAGGCTTAATAATTATTGAACATTGATACCTTTCTGAACTGCATTCCTTACTTCATCTATGCTTTGTAAATCATGGAAATACTGTAATTGTTTCCTGAGTCTTCCTATGATTACCATATTTGCACATTTGAATGCTTTTTTTTTTTGAAATGAAAATATAAGGAGTTAAAACAAAACCCTGAGCTCAAAATTGATGACCATTTCCTTCTCTTTTTTAGGTATCATGATACACTTATAGAGGATACCTGGAGTGATAATTCAGAAAGAAAAGAAAACCTCTTCAAGGCAATGATGGGTTTACTTTACCTCCTTAAATTTTCAATTTCATAAATAAATGCATTCCTTTTCTTCAGTTATTTCTCACGGATTGTGTGAGATAAATATGCATGATTATTCCTCATGAATAAATGAATATATTTTCATGTAATGAGATGTATGTCTTTTATTTCTATACTTTTCTTCATTTGTATGGATAATGAATGAACTTATACAACTCAGAACACTTAAGTAATTCACTTAAACGTAGAAATAAAATAAAATCAAGTGTACCTTTTAGTGCTCATCTTGAATGTGACTGCTTATAACACTTCACCCTTCCATGCTTCAAAACTGTAACTCAAACTGGTGCTCAAGAATGTAAAACCATGCATATGCCATCTTTCCCACCTTCACCAAGGCATTGTAGCATTCTTCCTAGGCTAGTGCACTGTCTTCCTGAAGATTATGCATTGGAGAGGTGGTATACGCAAAGTGTTGCTTTCTGGGGAAACACTTTTAGCTATTTAATTTGATGCATGACACTCTAAAATTGTCCAAAACTAGGAAATAAACTTGTATCTCCTTCTAGATGTCTGACTAGAACATACCCCAAAACATGTAACCCGACCAATCCGAGAAACTTAAAGTTTCGAGTTGACCTTTTTTGCACAGGGTGCTAAAAATGTCAACATTTTTGGCAATCCTACAGGGAAAGTTACCTGCTAGCTTGTAGACCAGTGCCTTGTTCTTATCCATTAGGAATGCAGTCAAAGCATATAACAAAAACCTGCCTTTTTGAAGCTCCAACCCTTCAAAATGAACTAAAGCTAGAAAAGGATCTGGTACACTAGATCACATGCACGAGTGCACTTATTCAATTTAAAAACATTGTAATGTGCAAGAACTACACTTATTGAAATGGAAATCCTAATCTAACCAGGAGCAACCAAAACTAATCAAAACCCAAACTAGGTAGTGAAAATTAGATCCCCTTCCTCAAAAACTGGGGCAATGAATTCACCTCTAGAAACCAGCAAAGTGACATAGCTGAAAATAAGATATGTACCTTTCTTTCATTAATAAAATTAGTCCAAGAGCTGGGAAGCACCTCTATTCTATCTGTAATATATTCTGGCATGATTTGGGGCTTGTTGTTGAGAACAGATAACTCACTTTTGTGCTCCAAGACAAGTTGTAGCTGAGTGAGAATCAACCAAATATTGAATAGGACAAGGCCTTCTAGTAGCGGATGCATTGTTTATTTTGATCTAATCTGAGTCATGAACATCATTTTCGTAATGAGCTCTTTTTGAAGCTATCTTGGAGACTATTTTCTATCTTCTAAGTATTGTAACTCATCTTGAAACTATTTCGATATCTACTTTTTCTCTAGAATTTGTTGTTATGTGACTACTGTAAGTGATCTTTCAACACCTCTATCAAATGATTCTGCATTTCTCATATCCTCCATGCATTCTAAATGCTCAAGTTCATCCTCTTCTTCTTCATAGCCACTATCCATATACATGGTATAGTAAAAAAACTGAAGATCATATTTTTCATCTTCATAGGTACTTATATGAGATTGTTCTACTATATCGTCTTTTAGGACATTCTGAAACTGATCTGAACACATCTCAGTTATTTGTAACTCTCATACCACAACTAATATTTTAGATTGCTCATTTTGATTTGACATAAAATATGTAAGATCAAGATTTTCTTAATTTTCTGCAGAAGATTGGATTCGAACAACATGTTGTTCTGAGACATTCTTCTCACAAAATGGTTCTTCTAGGAGGAGATAAGAAATATCTTCACCCGATAGAATTGCTTGCTCTTTTTTATGTAGAAGAGGAACCCTAATAATCAATGGTTATTTGGATGTTGAAACTGTAAAATCAGTGAGTTCTATAGGTTGCTCTTCACCTATGCAGTTTTCCAAATCTGACAAGAAATCAACCTCCTCAATATGTAAATTTGCAGCACAATTTCCTTGAATTTCATCCTCCTTTTTATTCAAAATTGATCTAACCTCTTCTGATATGGTTGTAAGTTGCGTGGGTATGGTTCCCTCATGCACACTACACTCGAAATATGTAGATTGTTGATCATCTCTCAACTGCTCTTGATCTAATGGAAAAATAGGTTGTTCCTTTTGCATGATTTCCTTTTCCAACTCTGGAATAAAATCAAATTGAAACTATGTCACCCATCCATTTAAATTCTGAAAAAATTGCAGCCTAATATTATCTTCCATTGGCTACCCCTCCTAGTTGATCTATTGATTCTCTCTTTCTTGGACTAGAACTATGTGTAGATAAGTAGGAGTGGACTTGATTTTCATTTCAACTAGAAAAATTTGGATAAGAGGTTGGGGTATAGGATTTTCTTCTAGAATAGCATATGAATGCCAACTTGGACAATTTACTTTGACTTCAGTATATGATTCTCAGGTAGAAAAAAGAAAGAATTGCAACAAATTTATAGTTAGGATACTGGGTAATAGGCTACATTGTCTACCAAGGATCATATATGGGCACTGGATTTTGATAGAAAAGGTAAGTAGTAAAATCCCATTGATAGGGTTCCCTATCCTAACACCTATCATTCTTCATTGCTTTTGACTTCTAAATTTGTTCCTTGATTGCTAAATATTGTTGCTTCAAACTATTAACCTCAATTCTAAGATCTTCTTTTTGTGCATAATCAACATAACCCTCTGTATATCCTTGATCTTCAAGAACATAACCATCATATTGATAATCATATTTATGGACAAGGTTTTGGTTATAACGATTTTCATTTCGATAGGGGTTATAAAACCAATCTGAAGGATAAGGTGGATAAAAGGGCTACTGGTTTGGAGGAAAATGCTGCTGAAAATGAGGGTTCATGGCTATAGGACTTCATAAAATATTGAAACTATGAAAATAGGTCTACTGCTTACAAAAACTACTGATAACAACAAAATAAAAAAATTATTTTCCTTGATTAATACCTAAAACCTATAGCTAAAAATTTGATGATGTTGTTAAAGTTTTGTACTGATATGAAATTAGATTCACGGAGTCACCCGATGAGTTTTGCATGGATCTTGAATCTTTAGAAAACATCAATAGTAATTTCTAGTCCTTGTCCCACCGGGTGTACCAAAGTTGTTATCTCTAGAAAGTGCACCTAGGAGAGAGATGGTTGTAGGTGTTTTAAGCTTGAAAATTTTATCTCTCTCTTTCGTAGATACAATGGAAACACCTCAGGTTTGTGGGTAGACCTATTTTGAGGTGAGTCTTTCATATCAAGGTTGGTTCCTTATTGATGAATCCCAAACTAATTTTCTAGGGTTTAAGGGTAAAAGATGACTATGAAAATGATTTCAGACTGAGGTGATACACCAAACTTGTATGATTTCTTTGACTGAGTACATGCACAATTGATATGGATTTTGATGCACATGCCAACAATATTCTGAAGATAATTAAGGGTAAACACATTGATGTATTGAGGGATAAAATCACAATAATACTGCTAAGTTACACATACACATTAACATCATGTAGAAATTACTAAAATATGCAACAGGGTAAGATGATTAATCAAGGAATTAAACATTCAAAATATTAATGGGAAACATACACAAGATTACAGTTAATTGGAAAGCCCAAAAATACTTCACATTTAAAGGGAAAATTTGGTAGAAATTTCTTCAGCACTCTTGTATCTAAAAAGTTCTCTTTTAACTAACCCCCCTATGTTTTTCCAAGGCACACAATATATAGCAAAATTAATTCACCCACCCTTCCTAAAAATAGGTTAAAATTGTACTCACCCATGCATCCTATTTTTATCCTTTATTTATTAAAAAATAAAGGAATAAAACACATCAAGCTAATACAAGAGGCATTAATAGCCACTGGTTACATCTCAGTGAAACTAAAGTTGGCTATTCAATTTTTGATAAAAAGCATGGGTGAGTAATTTGCTAATAATAAATCTTTCTTGATGAGCAAGTCTCCTTTCTTGTACATGTAATTTGTCTTCTTGTTGTTGATGTGACATCCATAGTTTTGACCGACTATGTATTCCACCATGATGGGGACCACCTTTTTTTTTATATCGACATCTCATTTGTCTTCTTCTAGTTACATGTATGATTATCTCCTTTGTAAACGATAGTTCGAGAGACCCAGTCATCAACTTGGACCTTCAAAGGATATAATATGTGACAAGTCTTCAACCTTTTGATTCAGACACGGGCATGTATCATAGTTTAAATAATAATAACATGATTATTGGGGTCCTTTTCGTGAAACTTATATGTGAACTATAGATAACAATTTTAACCAAGGCTGAGTATTGATTATATTAGTCACTCGGTCACCTTGGCCAATAATTGGGTCTCCTCTATTAAGTTTGGTGAGTTTCTAATGATATAGCTGGTAAACTATGGTTTTAAGCATGATATTTCTAAATCATTACATATTTTATATGTTCTGGAAACTTCAGACCCCTTCGACGATGGATATACCCTTCATTGTTGGTGGAAACTTAACCTAACTTCTGATTAATTAGGGTTTCGTTGGAGTTTGACATGTGTGTACTTTTAACTATGGGTCAAGTTAATTAACTCAACTTCGATTTAATCCACAAAATATTAAAAATCCTAATCATTTGATGCATTATGCTACGAGTCCCTTACGAGCTAGGAAAACTCTGTCAAAATTTTACTTGCCGCCATGATTCTTTTTGTTGAATCTTGTTGGGGCATGTATCTCTATCTCGATTTACCTCTGAATGTGCTTATACGATGAAATCTCTAGCTCGTCCAGGTTTGAAATACTCTTATTTTACATTGGTGAAGAAAACTAGGTTGCCATTGTTTATCTAAGAAGCTTGACTTTAAGGACGTGTTTGGAGCTCCAAAAAAATTGGTAAGCTTCTTTGTGTTTTATTTTCCCTGGTTTAAGTATTCTTTTGTATGAAAATATTCATTTAATTGTAAATATGGCTATTGTTGTTCTCTGTAACTTTTCCTTTTTTCCCCAAATCTAGGTTTTGCATTATTTTCTGGGTATTGTGCCGGAGGAGGGTTGTTAGTATTTAATGCCTATTGGGTTTCTATATTTTTGTCTATTTATTTTCAAGCTCATATTTTTTAGATTACCCATATTTGGGTTCTGTTGATCAAGTCACCATTATTTCTAATTATCGAGCTCTATCTTATGGCCGTGATTTGAGTATCTTTTAGACGATGAAGCTAATTTGATACAGTGGTGTTTCAAATTTGTGCTTTGATGTGCATTTTCTTGAGCATCCATTATTGTACATTCAAATCTTTGTTACTTGGTTATTATTGATATCTTCCCTGTAGACTTTAAGAATGGAAGGGTGGCTTAGGCCACCATGATTTTGGTGTTGCATCTTTGATTGTATGATTTTTTACTTATCATTTGGGATTGACCTCCATGGTTCTATGTAATGTTACAGTTCCCTAAGGTTTCATCGATTTCTCATACTCAAACCTCTTTGATTTTGTATTCTCCATTCGAGCTTTGTTGGGTTGATTCTAAAACTGAGTTTTCTCCATTTTCCTATTATTTTTTAGCTCTGATGATTCAACCCTATTGTATTGCTTATTTAATTCATGGCTCGAACATCTTAAAAATGGCTTTGCAGGTTTGTGTCATCTATCTTGGTCGTCCCTTCACAAAAAGAGCTCAAGCATTTCACTATGATGGACCCAATCACTAACCAATGTGATTTTTTGCTCAAGATGAGAACATGCTACGTCAAAGTAGTCTGTATTATCCTTGTTCCCTTATGGATATTTTCTGATGTTTTCTTTCTTAGATCTATTAGTGTTTGTAAAATACTTGAAGTTTAGATGTGGATAAATAATGCATTTCAGATCATTACTCTGAAACTCTGTGAAAAAGTAATTGTTGCATTCTTTAGCATTTTCAAACTTATTGAGGGATTTTTGAGAAACTGTTGAATCCTCTAGAAATGGCCTTCTTGAAACTTTGTTTCCTTTTGGATGCAATATTTACTTAATACTGAGTCATATCCATTCATGAAACATAATTATTGAAGTCTAAAATGTGTAAGATTACTCTAAACATTATGTTGGATGTTCAACATTTACTGCAATAGCCATACTTGGTTCAGTTTTGTGATTTTGACCTTGGAGCTATCTTTCTTCTCAATTCAGAATTTTGAACTATTTTGTGATCAATGATTGTAGGTCTTGGAACCTTCATCCTCTCAGGATATGTACTTTGAATTTGATCATACCTAGAAAAAATTTCTTTATCTATTGCAAGAGTTATAAGAAACCCTACTTTATATTTTGTTTCATCTTCCATTCATGCATTTGAAGATGATACTTTTGATGAATCCTCTTGTAGACTTATGCAAATTAATATCCTTCCTTCTCATATAAATGTAGTTTTTGCAATTGTTGTAATTGACTGAAAATATGTTCTTATTGAAAGTTATAACATTAATATTTGTTTAGTCATTTGGATGACTGACATGTAGGCTAATTTGTGTACTTTATTGTGCTCGCATTGATATGTAACAACTATTACATTGTGTTGATAGCCTATTCTACTCTTAATCCATAGATGTCTATTCTTACAACTTGTTTTGAAATCTAAAAACTACATGATTGCTCTAACACTTGCACTAGTAGTTTGTGCTTCATATGAATGTTGGATGTTCATCATTTAATGCAATAATAATTTCTAATCAGCTTTGTGGTTTTACACTTTACATCGTGAGTTTAATTCACTATTATTGATTAAAATCCTTATGTCGTGTTGCATTTGTTGTTTATTCTTCTAGCTATGTGAAGCATGATTATCTATTTGTAATCTTATTTTATCTTGTGGAGAAAATCTTTCTTTGTCATGTTGAAACTCTTTGGATTTGATGTTTTAAGAAATGCTCTGAAATGAGAACTTGAGGCTTAATATTTATTTAACATTGGTACCTTTCTGAACTGCATTCCTTACTTCATATGTGCTTCTAAATCATGGAAATATTGTAATTGTTTCCTGAGTCTTCCTCTGATTACCATATTTGCACTTTTGAATATATATTTTTTAAACTGAAAATATAAGGAGTTAAAATAGAACCCTGAGCTCAAAATTGACGACCATTTCCTTCTCTTTTTCAGGTATCATGATGCAGTTGTAGAGGATAGCCGGAGTGATAATTCAGAATGAAAGGAAAACGTCTTCAAGGAATTGATTGGTTTACTTTACCTCCTTACATTTTCAATTTCATAAATAAATGCATTCCTTTTCTTTATTTATTTCTCATGGCTTGTGTTAGATAAATATGCACGATTATTTCTCATGAATAAATGAATATATTTTCATGTAATGAGATGTATGTCTTTTCTTTCTATACTTTTCTTCATTTTTATGGATAATGAATGAACTTATACAACCCAAAAAACTTAAATAATTCACTTAAACGTAGAAGATAAATTAAAATCAAGTGTAGCTTTTAATGCTTATCATGAATGCGATTACTTATAATGCATCAGTGTTCCATGCTTCAAAACTGCAATTCAGATTATTGATTTAGAACATAAAACCCTATGTATGCCATCTTTCCCACCTTCACCAAGGCCTTGCAGTAGTCTTCCTAGGCTATTGCACTATCTTTCTAGCGATGATGCATTAGAGATGTGCTATACGAAAAGTGTTTCCTTCTAGGGAAACACTTTCATTTGTTTAATTTGATTCATAACACTCTAAAAATTTCCAAAACAAGGCAATAAAATTGTACCTCCTTATACATGTCTGACCAAAACATACCCCAAAACCCACAAGCCTACCAATATAAGAAACTTAAAGTTTTGAGTTGATCTTTTTCACATATGGTGCAAAAAATGTCAACAGTTATTCAACTACATAGGAATTTTAAGACCTCTACTAATTGAAGCCCATTAGTAATTCTAATTTATCATGATATCCCCATGAAAAACTTGACTTCATTCATTGGTGAAAATCTGGTTACACCTACAGAGCACATCAAAGATGTTGTAGCCTCATGTGCAGTCCATAATATTACTCATGAAGATGTGGCTTTGAGACTTTTAGCTAAATCCTTTAAAGGAAAATACTTGTAATGGTATATAGATTTAGAGATTGGAAACATAAGTCTTGTTGCACAACCTCAACATGAGACATTGTTCATGCCTCAAATGGAGTGTGGGCAGTAACAAACTCATGTTTAGAAAGCACCTGAATTGAACTAAGTTAGTTTTAGTGAGGATGATTTCATCGCAGTTACCACTAGGGCTAAAGAAAAGTCCCAAGAAAGTTAAATACAAAAAAATAGGCCTGTTTTTTCCCACATTCGTTGATAAAATAGTAACTACAGGCCAAAATTTAGCTAATAGTACTATTGTTCCACCAAAAAAAATAGGTGTTTCAACTTGTAAAGAGTAGTAAACAAAGCTACAACCTGATCCAAGAAGATTATTTATACCTCAGATATCAAAGGCAACTGAAGAATAGTCAGCTTTTAGTAAAGTCTATGCTAAGACAGTAGAGTCTATTTCAAAAACCGTTTCTTATTTTAACATTGTTGATGTAATGAAAAAAACATAATGTTAACATCTCAATGTGGGACACTCTATGTATTCCAAGACAACAAGATTTACTTTCTCATGAATTTTCTAAGTTGCAGATTTCTTCAAAAACAAGAGAAAAGGAGGTTTAGAAAATAAATATGATCCTTGGAACAATGGAACAAGATCACACTAAATAAGTTAAATGGATGGATCAAAAGTTTTTAAATTCTCAAGATATCAATAAACCACCACCATTTTATTTTTCACTTATTATTAGAGAACATCTTATTCATAATTGTATGGTTGAAAGTAGTGCAAGTAGCACAGTTATGCCAAAGGAAATTGTAGAAAAATTGGGTTTGCATTATGAACCTACAAAGAAGAGTGTGCAACAACTTGATGAAACAACAATGAATAGAATTGGTGTCATCAGAAATCTGGAGGTAACATTACATGCTTTCCCAAATGTTTCCATTTTGCAAGATATTACTCTTGTGGATTTACCTCCTTATTTTTCTATATCCTTATCTAGAGATTTCACAACAAAAATAGGAGGTTATCTCTCTTCAGATTGGTAATTATTTTTTTTCACTACACATTATGGAACCAAATTTACTATCAATTCTAAACTATTGGCTAGATTTCACATTGAGCCTCACACTTCTAATGCATTAGCTAATTATGCAGCCTTAGACTAGTCTCATTTTGATAATATAGCTCATGTTTCGACATTAGATGATGTTTCTAACCTGTTTATGGATGAAAAGACAATTAAGTAACATGCTCACGATCCTTTCAAAGAATTTTAAGAACATTTTTTTGGTGTGTATTTCCAAGATGAGGAAAAACACACCAATTCCCTTGCTATCCAAAATAGAATATGTAACAAAAGTAATTTGAAAGCTTCATTTTGATGGAGCTAAGAACAAGAAAGGATAAGGAGTAGGTTTGATGCTCACTTCCCCCACAAAAAAAAGTTATTTCTCAGCTTTAAGTCTCCAATTTTTGTGCACTTGTGATTTAGTTGAATACAAAGTGTTAATTCATAGCTTAATTTGGGCCAGAAAGAGAGGTATTAGCGTGTTACAAATTTTTGGTGGTTGCAAGTTGGTTATCCATCAGGTAAGAAATTTCAATGTTTATAAGAATCCATTAATGAAGTCTTATAGACATAGAGTTTCAAAATTAATAGAATATTTTAACACTATTAATATCCAGTCTATTCCTAGAATAGATAAAAAGCATGCACATAGACTTGTAATAATTGGTGTCAGTTTTGAAGCGCTAGACTAGATTAAAAACAATAAGATTAAGCCTCACATAAAGCTGATTATGAGGCCTTCTATACCTGATAATTATTTGAATTGGAAGGTTTTTTAAAATGATGAACAAATTTGCAGGTTTTTGCAGTAAGAAGTTGAATTTTCTGCATTAAGTCAAGATAAATTGCAGCACTTATATGGTAACCAAATTGTTCAATTAAAGACAAATAAACTACCTCGAGGCTTGGTCACATTAGAAGACATATTCAAAACTGATCATCAATTAAGGAAAGACAAAACTAAGATGTCAACACATGCTGATAATTATGAACAGATCTCAGTAGATGAGGGAAATAATTTATTTCTTGGAAAGGTGTTGGTGCTAAATTTAATCTTTCCCTGTTAGTTCAAAAAAAAATCAGTCCGCATGGTTTGAAGTTTTCTTTGTCTCCTTGTGTTAATGCATGAAATATTTTTCCTTCATTTGGTTGTCATGGCTTATCGTTTCCTTTGGTCAAGGATCACATTAAGTCCAGATATTATTTTTCGTTTCTCTGTCCATGAGAAAGAATTTGTAATTTGGGTGTTAATTTGCGTTTTCCCCTTCCTTCTATTTTTCCACATTCATGTTTTCCCTATCAATTTTTTTCCCAAAATTTGTGGAAACATGGTCCTTTCTTATTAGATGCGGCCCAAAGGGTCTTTTTGGTGAAAGTGTTCACTTTTGTCACATTTGTAAAAATTACCAGATTGGCCCTGCTTCCCCAATATCATCTGATTGGCTATTAAAAAAACATGGAGCGGCAAGGCAAAAGTATTACTTTGACCCCGAAGAAGGACATATGGCAGGATTTCAAGTTACAAGTGGGGAAGAGGGTCAGTGGAACATTTTGAAGTTTTTTTCCTTTTTATACGAGGGAGAAAATTTATGAAATATTTTGCAACTCCATTGGGGCCCACATCAAAATGTAAAATTTGAGAGGTGGGTCATCAGGGTATTTTGAAACTCTAAGGCCCACTTTAACTTAAAGCTTTGAGATTTAGGTGTTGGTATCCAAATTAATTCTCCCTTAGTATCTAAGCAACATCAGAGATTTAACAATGATACTCAGAGATAGATGATTCATAAGTCATTTTATATCTGGGGAAGGGATTCAACTTTCTCTTTATCACACGGGCACTGGAGAAATGGATAACACCATATAAAAGGATTTGATCTATCATCACTACTTTAGGTCGTGCCTTTTGACCAGCGTGTGAAGACCCATTTTGTAACCTCTGTTGGTGAAGGACATGAAGAGATCATTCTTTGCAAAATTATCAAGGGAACCTTGAGAAAATATGATCAATGCATCACACTTTAACTCTCACGAGTTATCACTTCTAAAGAATGGAGATATTTTATGAACAGGGTTCAAGTTACTACAGAGACTTAAAACCTGCTTCATTTCTGTATATTTTGGTAGTAGAATTTGTTCATTTATGGATATACAACACAAAAAATGGGTACTTCGGGTAGGATTCATGGTTATTTGATTTTTTTTATGGAATTAAGAAACATGAAGTTGATTTCACCAGATCTTTGAGAACATTTACAAAAATTGGAACACTTAACAAGAGAAAGCTTCAGAATAGCCAAAATATTCCTTCAACCAGAAGGTCTGCATCAATGGAGCCCCAGATCTACACAGTTTCACATAATCTTCAAGAATTCAACATGTATCCTTGAGCTAAAGACTCAATTAAATATTAACAACCCCTGGTTCCTCACGCTTAAGATACACTCAAAGGCTTACAGACAATCTTTATAAAAAAAATGAAAGTAAAGTGATTTTAAATTGTTTAGTTCATTACATGATGAAATCTCTTCTCATAATGAAATTGCAAATGCCACTATACTATCACAAGGAAGAGATCCTGTGTGATTCAAAGGGATTTTAACATAAGATTGAAACATGAACATTAAAACCATTTGAAAACAATCTGAAATAAAAGAAGACACAATTTTTCCCAAGATCAACATAGATTAATTCAAGATCTATTAGATTTATCAGCATGGGAAAGTTTCTTAAATAGTCTTAGAGATTTTCAATGGTTGTACACTTGCAACCATCTTCACGCGATAAAATCTAAAACATGAGAGATTAACAGGTTTCTTAGATGGTCTCTCAGGAAGATGGGCTTTCACAAATTTTCTCATAAGAATTAAACACTAGATCATTTTCAAGAGTATCATCATTGCATTTATTCAATTCACTCACTCAATCATCGCAAATATTTATACATATTTGTCTCACAAAGTGATGTTTAACAAATTTACACCGAAAATCTACCATGTGGTCAAATCAAGAACTGATCATGTTTCTCAGACCCTTAACTATGAATGGATGTCGTGCCATAAATTTTTGATAGTCCTTCTAATCATTCTTATTCTACCATGTGAGAAATCCCCTTTTTAATCATTTTTAGGTGGCTCTGTATAGCTTGATCTGACAAGAAATCCTTTTCACCCTCGAGATTACACTAAGTGATAAATGAGTACCCTTGCATGGATGCCTATATTCGTGCCTCTCAGAAATGGCTACCCAATGCACAGATTATACCACATACCTATGCTTCGAGTCTGAGTTGGCCAAGTGCTAAGAGGAACCACCGGAAGCCTCCATGTGTTTCCTTGACGAAAATGTAAAGGTGAAGTAAAAAGGTAGGTTCCTAAAGGAGCATGGGCCTTCCACGTGTTTAGGACCCTAAAGAAATGCATTGATTTCTGAAAAGTTAGAGTATAGGAAGGTCTATCAAAAGCTTCCACATATTTTTTTAGCGCAACTTCAAAGATGGAGTTTAGAGGCAGGACCTCAAATAAGCGTGGGCTCTCCACATGCTCTGGGCCTAAGAAAATTACCTTGGCCTTTGGAAAAAATCTTAGAGAGAAAAGATCCAGCAGAAGCCTCCACATGTCTCTTCATCGCACGTTTGATATGGTGCCCAAAATAAGAGATCCTAAATAAGCGCAGGCTCACAACATGTCTCATTCCGGAAAAGTTGTTGAAAATTTTAAACAGCTGGTGGAAGTCGTCACGTGCCTAGGGTCTGATAAAGTTTCTTTGGTCATTGAAAAGTCTAAGTATGGGTAGGATCCAACGGAAACCTCTATGTGTCCCTTTGGCACATCTTCAAAATTAAAGTTTAGGGGCAGTTCCCAAATAGGTGCAGGCCCTCCACATGTCCCAAGCCTTAGAAAGTTGCTTGAAAAGTTGAAGTATAGAGAGGAGCTAGTGGAAACCTCCACATGTCTCCTTGGTACAACTGCTAATATAGGACCCAGAGGTGGATCCTCAAATGAGCGTCGGCCCTCCATGTGGACAAGGTTTGAGTTTAAGTTGGCCTTAGAGTTTCAAAATGTTACAGCGACCTACCTCTCTGCTTCTAACTTTTGATGTGGGCCCTAGTAGAGTTGTGGATTATTTCATAACTTTGTTCCCTCGTACAAAAAGGAAAAAGACTTCAAAATGTTCCACCGACACACTTCCCCGCTTGTAACTTCAAAAAATGCCACGTTTCCTTCTTTGGGGTCAAAGTAATACTTTTTCCATGCCGCTCCATGTTTTTTGAATATCTAATCAGATGTTATCGAGGCTGTGGGGCCAATTTGGTAATTTTTACAAATGTGACCAAAGTAACAAATTTCATCAAAAAGACACACCAGGCCACATCCAATTAGAAAGGACCATGTTTCCACTGACGTTGGGACAAAAATTGACATGGAACACATGACTGTGGAAACATGGAAGGAAGGGAAAAACCCGAATTCACACCCAAATTACAAAATTTTTCTCATGGATAAAGAAATGGAAAACAATATCTGGACTCAATGTGATCCTTGAAAAATGGTAAGGACAAACCATGGAAACCAAATGAAGAAAAAAACTTTCACACATCAATACAGGGAGACAGAGAAAACTTCAAACCATGTGAACTAAGATTGTTTTGAATGACTAGCGTGAGATTAAATTGACCACCAACATCATCTTTGACTCGAGGATGAGAACTCCCTGCAACTGCCATAAGAACAACAAACCATGTTCCAAAACATCCATTAGGAAATAGGGTCAAGAATAAACTTGAAAAGTAGAACAACAATAACCAATTCCCCTAGGTACAAACCAAGAAACTAACAAAAACTAGTCACCAGGGACCAGGAAAAACCAAAAACAGAAAAACATGAAAATAGAGAAAAAATAAAATACTGTACACTATATAATGATGTGCACCCTGATTCAAATAAAACAATCAAGGAAAATTTTCAAGTGCCTTCAATTCTAGATATGACCGTGTCAAGTAGTTCTGATACGTCTTTAACAATTGGTCATATGATTTTTTCTCTTTTCCATCCAACTTGCTATCTAAACACATATTTTAGGCTTATCCTTTGTGCCTAGGTCATTTTTTTTAACATCTCTTGAGCCTGCATCAAACATCAAAGTCCCAGGAAAATCAACCTACTTAGGATATTTGCATTGATCAATTTCATACTCCTTGAAAACAACATAGCTCACAGATTTATCAACATCAATGTCTATATGCAATACTTCATAAGAAGCATTGTTGGGGTCCTGAATGAGATATAACATTTTCTTTTCACCATATAACTTCACAAGTCTTCCTTTAATTGGTATGGTTGTATAAGACATGTCCATTTGTACGCTTCCACCCACAATAGCTTCCCACTTTCTGGATAGTAATATCCCCCATTTAGTAGGACAATCCATAATGACCACATTAAAGGATAAGTACTTGCCTAGATACGCTGCCAATTTGACACATCCAACTACTGGCACCTCTCTTGAATCCATGCTAGTAAATTTCCCATAAGCTACTATTACTTTGATATTTAACTCATTCATGACCTCAAGAGGCATTACATCACATGAGGCTCTTGAATCAAACATGCAGTTATGCAACAGCCTATCAGAGTATTGAAAAATGGATCCACATTTAGATGAGAATCAATCAGATAAGTTCCCAAATAAACCTCAGATGGTTCACCGAATTCCTCCAATGCATGTGGTTTTTCTAATTCTGCTATGGAAGGAGGAACCTCTACATTGTTTACATTTTTACCCTGTGTGACCTTTTCTTCCTTAAGCCCCAAATACTCAAACGCCATATTCTTATGCTCAGCGATTCTAAGAAATTCAACAGTAGGAATAGTAATCTTGATCTGACTCAAGATTTGGGCTATGTCATAAGGAACATATTTGGGTAAGGCAGTGTTAGGAGGAAGGTTTATAAATTCATTTGATGGCATAGGATTTGTCACATTCTGAGCATGGGGAGGAACACAAGTTTTATTTGGGGTGAAAAATTCTTTTACAGATGCATCTTTTGTAGGGGTTTCCTTAGGGATACTGGTAAGAACTATAATTTTTTGTTTGGCTTGCAGGCCTACCTATTTGGCAACCTTACTACTAATATTATATTCTTTTTCTTGGGCAACTACCGCATTCATAAAAAATCGTCTATCCTCTTCTAAAGGAATTCCTCCATCATACTTTTTAATCATTAATTCTCTTAAGTACTCAAAATAATTATTAGGAAAATCAAAATCTTGTCTATATCAATTTATAAAGTATGGGTGGGAGAAAGAGGTAATACCTGGTGAATGCAATCCTAGAATTTTTTAATAGTTCTTGCACTTATCAACTTAGTTGAGGTTGCTCCCTGTTGTGAACTTGTAGAACAATCCATTGTGCAATCATCATCATTTGTCTCATCATCATCAGCATCTTCCTCTACTACCTTGTTAACATCGCATGGGGAATGGGAAAAGAAACATTTATCACACCACTCCATATCATGGAAATCTTTCAAAGTAGTAACTCTGGCAGCTAAAGGATCAGGCACCAATCTATTTTCTCGGGGTTCAGGATGTATATTTCCTGATCCCATGTGCCATATACCCTTGTAATCTGATCTATGATCACCTCTAGGATGATTTTAAAATCTTTCTTGACCTTGTCACTTGTGCTAACCTTGGTAACCTTGTCCAACCCTCTTCTCTACTCTAGCTAGTTTATACGATATTTCCTTAATAGCTTCAGCCAGATATTTTACAACCTCTTATAGATCCACATACTTACTTGACTAAGGATTCTCTAGATTTATCATCTTGATACCTTCCCTTTTAGGAGGCTTACCAACTACCTTGATGTTATTTTCAATTTGTAAAGCCACGGTGAAGGCTTGACTCAAATTTCGTGGGTTTTTGTCTCTTAAATAATAGGCAACCTTTTTATCAAAATCATTAGAGTATTTTATCAAATAGGAAACATCGCTTGGCCTCACAATTATAGGTAGACTATTCAGGGTCTTATTGAACCAAGTATTAAAGTCATGAATAGATTCATTAAGATTCTTCTTAATATTTTCAAATTCAGACAAAAGAAACACGCGATCTATCTTATCCCCATATTGCAATCTAAAAGCATTTTTCATTTCTATCCATGAGTCTATTGAGTTATCTAGGAAAGAATTATACCAGTCTCGTGCATCCTCCTCAAGAGTATGAATAAATAGTTTTATATACAAATTTCAAATTCAATCTCAAAGTCTTCCATCAAATTCAATCTCAAAGTTTTATCTCCAGTGATAGAATTATTCCGTTGAAATTTAGGCAGTCTATTTCTAACATCTTGTGGCACTACATTTGAATATCTAGCTATACCTTTAAAATCTATATGTCCAAAAGTGTTAACAACAAATGGAGGTCTAGGTGGAGGTTGGGAAATATTTCCTTGAGGGGATGATCTTTTAGGAGAAACATAATGATGAGGGACAAGGGGTCTTTGGAACACAGGAGCATAATTTTCAAAATTAATGTCTTCTAAAGACTTTGTGTCGTGGAAGACCCTTATCAAATTTGGAAAATACAAGAACATACTGAGAAGCACAGTTATCAGACACAAAGGAAGGACCCTCTCTAGTTGGAGAATTCTGATCTATATGAAAATTTCCTGATTCATAATTGCTTGAAGAATACAGGTAATCCTCAACCGCAGGTTAATCACTTTCCACAATGGATAACTCTTTTCTTGATTCCTGATCTCTAACAAATTTATAGACTCTTTTTCCTTCAGAATTTTTCTTTTCTAGTTCTAGAATCAACTTTTTGGTAGGTTCTTTAGTCAAGAAAGATCTTCTTCCTTCCAGGTTTGTAATCATTAGTGACATATTTCACTTAATACAGGTTAAGGAACTGGTATTTATCAAAATTTAAATCAACACGGAGTCTCCACCAAGTATTTTTCACCTTAGTTATGAAAATTCACTATAAATGACTTGTTAATTATCTATCAACACTTAAATCCTACAAAGCTTAGCAGATCTAACCTTCCTCTACTAGTATTTATCACTGATGATATAGATTTAATGCAATAACCACTAGAAATTAGAAATATTGCACACATAACTTGTAACTTGCATAAATCTTATAAATCTCAACAAAGGATGACATTTAAATAATGTATTTACACTTAGATAATGTAAGAAACATTACCCGGGGTCAGTATTTATACACCTTTATTCAAATAGTCCCCAGAAATGGCACCAAAATGGTGTTGGTATCCAAATTTATTCTCCCTTAGAAGACGAGAAGCATCATAGATTTAACAAGACACTCAGAGACTAGACAAATAATAAGTCATTTTGTAGCCAGGGAAGGGATTCAGCTAGCTCTTTGTCACTTGGGCATTGGAGAAATGGATAGAACCATATAAAAGGATTTGATCTATCCTCACTACTTTAGGTCATGCCTTTCAACCAAGGTGAGAGGACCCATTTTGTAGCCTCTGTTGGTGAAGGACATGAAGAGATCCTTCTTTACACAAATTTCAGGGGAACCTTAAGAAAATATGATCAATACCCCAAAATTTAACTCTCACAAGTTGTCACTTCTAAAGAATGGGGATATTTTCTGAACAGGGTTCGGGTTACTAAAAACACTTAAAACATGCTTGTTTCTATATATTTTGGTAGTAGAATTTGTTCATTTGTGGATACACATCACAAACAAGAGTACTTCGGGTAGGATTCATGGTTATTTGAAAAAAAATTGTGGGGATTAAGAAAGATGAAGTTGATTTCACCAGATCTTTTAGAACCTTTTCAACAATTAGAAGACTGACTGATAGAATGCTTCAAAATAGCCAAAATATTCCTTCAACCAGAAGGTTTGCATCAATGGAGCCCTAGATCTACTTGGTTTCAAACAATATTCAAGAATTCAACATGAATCCTCGAGCTAAAGACTTAATTAAAGATTAACAACCCTTGGTTCCTCATGCCTAAGATACACTCAAAGACTTATAGATAATCTTTATCAAGAAAATGACAGTAAAGTGATTTTTAATTATTTATCTCATTACAGGATGAAGGCTCCTCTCAGAATGAAATTGAAAATGCCACTAAACTATCATAGGGATGAGATCCTTTTTGATTCACAGAGATTTTAACATAAGATTGCAATAGGAACATCAAAACAATTTAAAAACATTCTGAAATAAAAGCAGACACAAGTTTTCCCGAGATCAACACAAATTAGTTCAAGATATATTAGATTTATTAGTAGGGGAAAGTTTCTTGAACAGTCTTAGAGCTTTTCAATGGTTGTACACTCGCAACCATCTTGACACGATCAAATATAAAACACAAGATATTAACAGGTTTCTCATATGGTCTCTCAGGAAGATGGGATTTCTCAAACCCCCGACCATTTGTAAGAGTATCGTCATTGCATTTATACATTTCACTCACTCAATCATCACAAATTCCCCCACCCCAAAGAATAAAAATATTCAAAGGATCCTTTACTTATTACCAATTTGTCTCAGAAAGTGATGTTTAACAAATTTACACCTGAAACTTGCCATGTGGATAAATCATGGACTGATCACATTTCTTAGACCCTCGACTAATGACTAGGATACCATGCCATATTTTTTTATAGTCCTTTTAATCATTCTTATTCTTCCATGTGAGAAATCCCCCTTTTAATCATTTTCAGGTGGCTCTGTATAGCTTGATCTGACAAGTGATCTGTCATCACAAATCCGAAACTATGATATTTCTCCACCGGGAACTCCTCGTACTATGATTATTTTATTAATGCATAGCCTTTAGTTTTGAGGATGTAATCTGGAAACACAACAACAAACATAACACAAGAATACTATAGACTATGATACGAAGGAATGATGACAAATCTGAAATATAAGTGTAAATTATAATATCAACATGAAATTGTTACAATCTCACCCATGAGGTACTTCAAGTGTTACTAACTTCACTTACCTTCCAACAATAACTATGGGGAGAAACTTAACAATTACACCTCTTAATGGGTTCTTTAACACACCTTCTAAATGATGGTTTCCTTTGCACACTCACTCATACAATATTTCTCACTACTTCCCTCTATGCTAAATGAGGGGGGCTGGCCTCTTTATTTATAGGAATTCAGGCTTATCCACCCTATCTCTAAGATAGGATAGGAAATATCTTCCGGCCAATCATATTTCATGCCTAAACTCTTGCCTTTACATGTAGGCTTATCTTCTAAGATAAGATAAACCTTATCATCTCACATGGGTTCCACCTTTTTAGACTTTTCCACAAATAAAATACACAAAATATTTATGACATCACTCTTTGTCCTTATTACAAATATAATATTTCTAATTCTTAATCATGTAGACCCTACTTCTCTACTTATCCCAACTTTGACATTTTAACATTACCGGACCACTAACGACAAATATTTACTTTTTACAACATTCCTATTGTACTTTGGCTGTTACCGTACTCTACATTATTGGTGGCACCATACTGACGGCGTCGTTATCTTCTATTGGATGCCACTACTAATTATACTTAACAACATCCTATTCCTAATACATACATTAATAAAATAGAAATTACGGAGGAAAATTTTAATGTCGACATTTTCCCCCTTCCTAACTTCTACTCCATCCTCGGAGTAGACTCTTATGGACATTCTGAAGCTGGTGCCTGGAAAATCTTTAACTTTCATGGTTGACCCATTTTGTAATGGGAGTACCATCCAATTCCTCCAGTCGATATGTACCATTTTCATGCACAACTGCTATTTTGTAGGGCCCCATCCATTTGGAAAGAAATTTTCTCTGCCTTCTTTTTTTGTATCTGGAATCATATACTAGAACCAAGTCATTCACATGAAATGGAGACCAACGGATCTTTTGATCAAAGTATTCCTTCTGCTTCATTTTCTTCTTATAGCTTGTATCCTTTGCTATTTCCCTCATTTCCTCTAGCAAATGAAGATGCACCAACCTTTCTTTTACTTCAATCACTTTCATCCATCCTTTCATTTTTCATAACTCTCACAGTGGGAATATCAAACTCAATAGGAAGAACTGGATCAATGCCATAAGCCAACTGAAATGGGGAGTATCATGTTGCTGACTTTGATGTTGCCCTATATGCCCACAATGTTGCGATGAATCCTTTTATCCCACTTATGTACCTGCAAGGCTGCATCTTTTGCTAGAATTTGACACAACACAAAAAAAAATCATTCCACCTGTCCATTTATGTTTGGCTTGTATGTTGTTGCCTTCCTATGCTTAATAGAAAACTTGTTGACTAGGGCTTCTACCACCTCATTAATGAAGTGGCTTCCTTGATCTGTTACAATTTCTAATGGGCAACCAAATTTGGTGACAATGCGTTCATATATGAACCTTGCCACTTCATCCATGGAATTTGTTTTCAATGGCCTAGCTTCAACCCACTTGGTTAAATAATCTGTGGCAACTACAATATACTTATTTTGGCGTGGGGTAGTTGGAAGTGGACCTACAATATCTATTCCCCACTTTTCAAAGGGACCAAGTGGAAGAATAGGGCATAATGGAGCTGATGAAGTCTTACGGTTACCATGTGTTTGACAAATATCACATGTCTTACAATAATTATAACAATCTCTAAAAAGAGTGGGCCAGTGATAACCTGCATCCAAGATCCTTCTTGTTGTAAGTTTTCCAGAGAAGTGTCCTCCACATGTACCATTGTGGAATTCTTCTATCAGCTCCTTTCCTTGATCACGTCCAACTACCCTCTTGTATTATCCATTAGGTCCTATTCGAAATAATAATCCATGCAGAATAGAATATGGACGACTGGCTTGAGTAATCTTCCTCTTAGTCTTTGCATTGGCACCATCAGGAAACTTGAATTCATTCAGATAATTCCAAATATCTATGTATTCACTAGGGATTGTGTCAAGGGATAACAATGTTGCATCTAGGAAATCATCATCATCACAAGATGAACCTAAACCATCATAGGCTTGAGAGAGTGCATCTGCATTGACATGCTTCTTTCCTGGCCTATCTATAATATCAAATTCAAATTCTTGTAGAAAAATTATCCATCTTGTTATCCTCTCATGATTGGTTAGGGTTATTTACAATATATTTTAGAGCCTGATGATCTGTTACAACTATAAATTTCTACCCTAGCAAGTAATTTCTAAACTTCTTTACAACAAAAATGATAGCTAGAGCATCTTTTTCAGTTACAGTATAATTTACCTCAGCACTGCTCATTTGTCTGCTCCCAAAGTAAACTGGATGATCATTCCCATTTTCATCTTTTTGGCTCAGAGTACTTCCTAGTGCTGCATCTGAGGCATCAGTATACACAATGAATGGCTTGCTCCAATTTAGATTCTTTAAAAAAGGTGAAGACACCAAAGCTTCCTTCAGTTGTTCAAAAGCTTCATGCGCCTTATTTCCTGGTTCATAAGTAACATCCTTCTTCAAGAACTGGGTTAGTGGCTGTGTAATCTTTGAGAAATTCTTGATGAACCTTCTATAGTAACCCACATGGCCTAAAAATGATCTCAACTTACTTCTATTCATAGGAAATGGTAACTCTTTGATTTTTGAAACTTTATCAGGATCAGTACCAATACCATCTCTGGATACAACATGCCCTAACAAAACACCTTTAGAACATCCAAAGACACACTTTGTAGGGTTTAGTGAGGCTTGTGCTTCATCTAACCTTTGAAATGTTGTCTCCATCTGGTGCAGGTGGTCCATCTTGCTCCCATAGATGCAAAAATCATCTAAAAATACTCTGATGAAGTTCCCAATGTAGGGTTTAAACACCCTATTCATCAAGCGTTGGAACGTTGCTGGAGCATTACACAACCCAAAAGGCATAACTCTATAAGAAAACATTCCCCAAGGAGTGGTGAATGTGGTCTTCAGCTGATCTTTCTTTGCTATACGAACTTGGTTGTATCCGCTATATCCATTAGCAAAACTATAGCACTCCTGGCCAGCTACTTTGTCCAAAATCTGATCTGAGAATGGAAGAGGGTAATGATCCTTCTTTGTTGCCTTATTGAGCTTCCTATAATCAACACAAATGCGTAGCTTCCCATTATTTTTTATTGAGATCACAATGGGAGAAACCCATTCTGAATTCTCCACAACAAATATAAATCCTGCATCAAGCAACTTATCTATTTCTTCTTTTACAGTCTTGGAAAAATTAGGATTCATTCTATATGGCATTTACTTTATGGGCTTAGCACCATCTACCAGCTCAATAGAATGTTCTACCCAACTTACTTGATGGAGTTCCTTGTAATCAAAAGTGAATATGTGTATGTACCTTCGAAAGAGCCTGGAGGTAGGATTCCTTCTCACTCTCCATCACAGCATCACCAATCTTTATTTGTTGGAGACGATCATCAATTTCTTCTTCAGATAATTTTATGGGATCATGATTTAGGTGTGACTGGAAGGATATCCATGACCGAAACATCAACCTCACTTTCTTCATCTTCAGTGTCCACTTCACTAGTACTCGAGTAATCAGAGGATGTCCAATCATCAGTTTCATCACTTGAATCCATAGGTTCTACCTTATGATGCCGAGGGATCATGTTTATCTTCACCCTCTCTCTACCATGTCCAAGTGTCATGAAGCCTTCATTCCAGTAGTTTCTTACATGAAATCTCCTTAGCCATGGTCTTCCCAACAACATTGGGTATGCAATAGTACCATTTTTCATCACCTGAAAGTCTACCACACATACAACACCCATAACAAATATTGCCACATTTGAAACTACACCTTCTAGTTTAGTTTTTCCTTTATTTAATGACCTTAACATAAGTGTTGAGGGGCGATCAATTTTTAAACCCAACATATTCATTACAGACTCGGTCATTACATTAACTGCAGCACCTCCATCAACTAAGACATCATGAATTGAAATACCATTACATAATACCTCAGCTTGTGGAGTGTAAGGATCCACCTCTGCCTCCAAAACAGGGACCTCAACCTCCTTCCTTCGTTGAGCATTAAGTCCACTTCGCAGCTCCCGCCTCTTCTCAAAAGACATAGCCAAGAGTTGACCATATGTAATATTTGCAGGCCTTTTGGACAGATCTTCTAAGATGGAGTATGGTCCTTGTCCCTGTGAAATCAGAAAAATCCTGCACACCCAACTTTCTTCTCCTATGTTTCTTACTAGTTTCTCCTTTCATCTTCTTAGGATCATTTCCATCTTGGTTATCTTTTTCTTTCTTTCTTTTTGTTACAAACACATCTACTTCATTATTTATGCTCTTATCTACTACATCAAAAGAATTCACAGGTGCTTTCCCTTTATCATTATCTCTTGTACCAGATGTAGAAGCTCTATCTGGATAATTATACTTATAATGACCATTTTTATAACAACCATAACATACAACTTCAGAAATATTTCTTTTTGGACCTCTATCTCCTCCCTAAGAACTAAATTATTTTCCTTGAAGAAGATTAATAGTTAACTGACCCATCTTCCTGATCAGATCTTCATACTCAGTAGATGTACTAGGAGAAATATTTGTGCTCACCGAGAGTGGTTGTGGATTCTGGACCAAAGGTGATGGTGTAGGCTCTACTTTAGCAACAATTTCTTTGGGCTCCTCTTCCATGCTTTCTTCTTCCCTTCTTGCAATCTCCTTTGCTTGTTCAATGGTAGCTGGTGGTCATACTTCACTCATTGTCTGATCTCTAGATTCATCCCAAGAATGAAGTGCTTATAGAGGAGATTATCCACACCATTCATTAACCCATCCACTAATCCTTCCTTTCATAGATCTGGGCATCGAGCTTCCTCCTTAGCTCTAGAACATGAGCATGATAATCCCTTATCTTCTCCTTCTCTCCTTGGGATAGCTTTGTGATATCGATCATGAGATCTGCATATTTCTATTGTTCACCAAATTCTTCAAGAAAACTTTCAGTTAATAAATCCCATGAGTTTTTCACATTATCACCTAGTGTTTCAAACCACCTAAGGGCTGAACCATCCAAAAAGGTAGGAAAAAATTCAGTCCATTGTTCCCTTCTTATAAAGGCCATTACAAATACAAGATCGTTTAAACTCTTGAATGAAAGAGGAAGCATCTTCATTAGATTGGGCTGAAAAAATAGGAATCTTCCCCATTTCCAAAAGTAACCACAGTGAAATACCAACCCACAAGTATAATCAACAAGACTTATGTGCACAAATAATTGGAATCACTATAATAGAAAATAGAAATGACCACGGTAAACTATGGTAAAACTTGACTTACTGCGGTAAAAACTGACTTTACTGTGGTAAACACTATTCATAGTAAAAAGTGAAGTTACTGCGGTAAAAACTATTCACGGTAAAAAGTGACTTTACTACGGTAAAAAATGACTTTACTGTGGTAAACACTATTCACAGTAAAAAGTGAAGTTACTGTAAATACTATTCATGGTAAAAAGTGACTTTATGCGGTAAATACTATTCACGGTAAAAAGTGACTTTACCATGGTAACTACTATGCACAGTAAAAACAAGGTTACCCTCCAAATGTTTTATGACTAAGTGGGAATATCTCTCCAGAAAATCCACCAACGAGGAATGGTCCCGGAAACTGAACCAAAATGTCATCACCAATCTAGCTCACTATGGTAATTCTTCCACTGGGAACTCCTCATGCTATGATTATTAACTAATGCATAGCCTCTTAGTTTGGTGGATGTAATCTGGAAACACAACAACAAACATAACACAAGAATACCATAGACTATGATAAGAAGGAATAATGATAAATCTGAAATATCAGTGTAAATTATAATATCAACATGAAATTGTTACAATCTCACCCATGAGGTTCTTCAAGTGTTATTAACTTCACTTGCCTTCAAACAATAACTATGGGAGAAACTTCACAATTACACCTCTTAATGGATTCTTTAACACACCTTCAAAATGATGGCTTCCTTTACACACTTACTCATACAATATTTCTCACTACTTCTCTCTATGCTAAATGAGGGGGGGGTGGCCTCTTTATTTATAGGAATTCAGGCTTATCCACCTTATCTCTAAGATAGGATAGGAAATCTCTTCCGGCCAATCATATTCCATGCCTAAACTCTTGCCTTTACATGTAGGCTTATCTTCTAAGATAAGATAAACGTTATCATCTCACATGGATTTCACCTTTTTAGACTTTTCCACAAATAAAATATACAAAATATTTATGACATCACTCTTTGTCCTTATTAAAAATATAATATTTCTAATTCCTAATCATGTAGACCCTACTTCTCTACTTATCCCAACTTTGACATTTTAACATTACCGGACCATTTACGACAAATATTTACTTTTTATAACATTCCTATTGTACTTTGACTGTTATCGCACTCTACATTAATGGCAGCACCGTATTAACAGCGCCGTTATCTTCTACTAGATGCAACTACTAATTATACTTAATAGCATCCTATTCCTAATACATACATCAATAAAATAGAAATTCCAGAGGAAAATTTTAATGTCGATAGAGGACACATACGGATAACACACACTAACAGGCACAAATCTAAAAGAATGATGCCCCAGTGGCAGAAAGGGGAACTACTCCAAGTTATTAGATATTTATTTGAGCTAGAGGAGATCCAACGAGTCAGGAAAATGAATTTCAGATTTATAAACAAACCTGACATTCAAGTCCTATAACACTTTCGACCAACACTGTGCAACCTAGTAAAATCTTAAGGCTCAGTTTCTACCCTCACTTTGCATACATGGAAACTAAAAATGATTATTTATTTCCAATACTTTGGTTTGATATATGCATCTCTATTTCTATGACTATACAAGGAAATTATCAACGAAAACCTTAACTGAAACCACAAAGGAAAACAAATGTTGAGCCCCATTTTCAAGCACAAAATGGGATAATTCAAAGCAGATAGATTTGGATAATCATTTTGAGTAGATACACGAAGCTGGATAGGGAAGACACTATTATGATATTTACTTTCATTGTGGCCAATATTGTGGAGCACCTTTGCATTGATCAATGAGATATGCCCAGAATTAATGACTTCTTTCTACCCAGAACCCATTTCAAGCTCAAGGGTGCCATTAAATCACAAGTATGCAAGAAAAACAAGGTCCCTCACTACCACTTGCATTCTTTTAATGATATGCAACAATAGAAATAATAAAGGAACTAGAGCTTGTCAAATGTATTTTCCCACACATATTACCTTGGAATATCAATTGTAGACAAAGGTGGTCGGGAGCTTTCTATCTTTGAGCTAATGACCCAACCTTGCATATCATGCTTAGGACTATTACAAATATGGGTATCAAGTGCAAATTCCACCATAGGAAAATGGATCTAAAACCAAAACTTTGAGACAATGTCATTCCTTGAAAATATTGGCCATTTCGGGCTTACAAATTTCAATGCCGTGATTGACTCTTCCTCTTATCGGATATGATGATCATGTTCATGCATGTATTAGGTCATATTATTCAATACCTATCATTGCTAGATCAAACCCATCAAGGTCAACATAATGCACGCACATTGTTCAGATGCACAATTAGGGTATGGTTTTACAAACCACTGAATAAATCTTGAGGGTCTAACATCGGTAGGCCAGGGGACGAAACATTCACTTAATAAGCACGATTATGACATTTAGACTATAGTCTTGTCTAAATTCCTAGAATGAGGTGATAACAATGATCAAAGGGGGTATGACAGAATAATCTTTCATGACTATCATCCATCTACAAAAATATTAAAAGGAACCCCGTGACTAATTATATCAAATACATTACACTTCCATTCTCCAGAGTCATAATACATGCAATGATGAACTACAACCCATAGATGAGCTACCAGTGATGATACCACCACTGTGCCAAGGTGTTATTTACATAACTAGATGTAGGTCCCAACATTACCAACACCACATCCACGTGATACTACTATTGATTATGGTCCTTTATCGAAGTGGCTTACCCACACATTTTAGGCCAAGCCACCTACTTTGTTATCACACATATGTCATCCACATTGTGTCATTTGGATGAATGATACTTATTGGGATCGACAATTCCATATTGTTCAATTACTTGCGATGTCACTATATGTTCACATGATGGTTCTACTCAGATAGGCTTTAGATTTTGAGGATATTTCTCCTCCATGTTCTCATGATCGTCATCTCCATTATGTATTTATCACTATTTTTGCTAAAGTATTGAAGTCTACGGAATGTATTTTTCCATCTCACCGTAATATTATTTTTTCATTATGTCGCTCTTCATCCACTTATATTAGGACAATATTGGCTTTCTGTACATTGGGGGCACATTTAGACCATGACTATATTGGATCATATTCATTCATCCCAAAATTTGCCCTTTTTTCATATCTTCATTTGAAATCACTCATTGGTTCTCAGTGCATTCACAAAATTCATCACTTATGTGTATACACATGGTTGTGCCATATACCCCCATAAAAACCCTCAACATGTTTGATGTATCACCGATTATGCTATTTAAAATGTACAGTCATCACACCTAGACAGTGCTTTATGTGACCCACCTGACACTATATTACTTATTGATCTCATCAAAAAGTAACCACCCTTGATACCAGAGACTAACCTTAACAATATGTAAAATGACAAACCTTTTAGATGAATTTCCACTTGTATCTACTTTCATTGAGAGATTACGATAGCTTTAGCTTAGCATCACACTTACTGTCATCCTCTCCCCTAGGGTGGTCTTTCAAGAGAATCATTTTACTATCTGGCATCACTTCTAGTGGGACACTCTTACCAGCATACAACACTGACATATTAACATTTTTGACAGGTTCTATCATCATTCAATACCCTATGACTCAGACAGTGTGCCTTCCAATTTTTGATTCACACTTGACTATTAAGGGCATTCATATATACATGAAGATTCACACACTATTATTCGTGTGGCAAAAATATATCCGTAAAACAAACATCTTTCTAGATAAATACAACCATTTTACACATCATACTATGCATCACATCACACTTCAATTCCTTAGGTACACCTTTAGATTGAAACATTAGATCTATCCACTACACATTACATGTTATCCACTATCTTTGATGTCAGCATGCACTTTTAGTTTTCCAAACTTATGTATAGTTTATGCACCTATGCATATGAGTCATACATAACACTCTAAATTACACACTACACATTTTGCAGCATAATTATCACCTATGGTATTTACCAATACATGTTTTATCCACTATTTCTGCACTCATTCCATAACCCATTCACATATGAATATACTTATAACTCAAAGATTCCGTCTATCCCTATGGTCCATACTTAATTAGTGAGGGTTATGACAGGGTTCAAAGTCGAAGGTTCATAAAATTCACATTTCTCTATCATGCTCAATAAGAAGATCTTAGAATCAACATTTAATAGTTAGAAGAAACAATATTTATATCAAGGTACAAATTTCATATACGATCAAAGTCTAATCATCATACATATTATCCAGGCATCAGGTTAGGAACCCTATCAATCATTGATCAACCACTTACTTTCTTATGGAAATGAGCTCATGCCTCATTACAAAACTATTTATACATTTCTGTTATAATGCATCCTATTCCTCAGTTTCTACATTATCAAAGCTGACTATAATTCTTACTTTTTATACCCCACAATCATATACAACAAAATTAAGTGTTCAAGCTGTTGTCATCATGCTTTTTTAAAATATTCCTTGTATATATAAACCTAATTGTTGATAAATGTTATAGTTAAATCTGACCATGCACACCCACTCCTCATCCTACTTATACATTTTTTAGATATGCCATGTTAGATAATCATCAGCTTTCGATCATTAAATCTATATGTTGTCCTTATATAAGGGTAACCATCATGGAGAAAACAATCATCTAAAGAATCAGAAGATCCTACTCACATCATGGGTGTCAAGTTTTATATACGTATTTCATTCTTACAAATGTCATGAGAAAGTACGCCATAAAAATAAAGGTATATTCATAGCTTATTCCAGCAGATTTAAGAGCACTTGGAAGATGGATGAAAAATCTAGATCATTTTGAGTTAACTATCTATCATGAGGGACACCATTATTTCATGATAGCTATACTTTATGCTAAATGACAGGTATTTTAGGTTGACAAGTTTACCCTACACATTTTTACTGATGATTCTGTTATTCAAACAAATGGATGCTATAAATTTACAGCAATGAAGAGGCTAATTTCACTTGTTAGAATTCAGTAATTATTATCTGAAATATTACACGAAAAACCTACAGATCACTCATTTTTTCTACACACATTATCAACCATTTAAAGATGGCATTCTTGTTTAGCTGGTTCACTCTTGTATTTTCCAGGGGCATAAATCAAATAACCTCATTCCATGACATGTCCTATCCAGAAAGTGTAAGCATATTTGCTTATCTTTGTCACACTGGAAGAACCATTTTTGGAGCCTTACTATCCTGTATAGTAGTACTTCATATTTTATTTAGCATTAGTGTTATTATGCAGAAAAATGAGACTTGATGCGTTTATTTGCATGATAAATTTTTTTTCACAATGAGATATGATATATTTTACTGTACAGATTAGTTTACACGATGGACTCCATAATAGCACTTGAAAGATCTCACTTGATTTCTAGTTCAGATATTATCCTTATTATAATGTATACTTTTCATGCATGGATGCTTGGCGCAAACCTAGTACCAGTCCAACAATTCTTGGGGATATCCAGTTTCTATGATTAGCAGAAGTGTTATTGTTTATCTTGAGTTCTCAGACTAGCACACTGAAATTTATCACATCGATAGTTCACTTTGTCATACTAATTATTATCTTGACTAATGTGTTAATGGGTTAGCTTCCTATGTAAGTATTTGAGTAATGAAAGAAGGATTGCTTACAGTACTGTCTGATAATTGTTTGCACTCACAATAGTCATAGAACAGAAGATCTTGTACCTAATTTCTTAATATCAACTACTTTAGGCATAGTATAGGCTGATTCCTAAAAAATCGATAGTGGTTATCACATGATTGGAACTTTCTTCTCACAGCTTACATTGTCTTATTATGTCATATCTTACACATTGAGTTTCATGATCTGCTTGATTACATTTAAATACATGAGTGTTTACTTATTTTGCTAATACTATTCATTCCTAGCCATTTGGTATTGTAGATGATTGCTCATCTAGTTTCTACAAGAACATGTGCCTTATTTCATGCTTGAAAGGAATGCAAAAATAGCATGAGTCCTCACTTTTGGGCAGCATACTCCTTTAGTATGTTCAAAATCATGCTAGAATGAAGGGGGCATATATGGGTGAATAAGCTGGGATGCGTACATCATTATAAAGCTCACAGACTAGTATAACTGATATTTTAGTTGTGATACAAGGATCAGAATCAGACCTGGTCCTTAACAAAACAGCCTTTCCTATCTTGCCTAATAACAAACAGAAATACAATGGCTCTTGAGCCTAGATACCTGAAGAACCTAGGGAAGCTACAAAACGATTTGTCGAGTGCATGTTTCTCAAGACACTGTTTATTCACAATGGACTTCTACTAAGAGTAGGGTTAGAGTAGGATTTCCCTATCAAATAAGTGTATTTCATGCACATTGTAGTCTTTTTCTACATTCAATAAAGTGCAATCGTGCACATGATGTGGTTTACCATGATCCTTTTTTAGTTTTAGTTCATTCTTCACGAAGGGTTAAGATCTTTAGAAAAGGAATAGATTTTGGTTATATGTTTCGGACTCCATGTCCAATGCACAAGAGAAAGATACTGGTTCTACAAGCTAACAGGAAGCTTTCCCCACAGATCACCAAGAATGTTGACAATTTTTGTACTTATGTAAAAATGGGAAACTCGAACTTCATTACGATGGATTGACATTGATGAAATGGACCTAAAGCTAGGGGAGCATTACAATTTTATTGTAGTTCAAAATTTAGTTCCATTGAATTAATTAATGATTACATGTAATCTGTCAGCTATGTGTGTTGTTACAAAACATAACAGATCACATAGTCTTGCAATTCCATTATTGTCTTACGACAAAATAACACAAAGCCCCCAAAGGACAAATGTCTTATCTATGATGAAGACATTGAATTGCAGAGAGTAAATTTAGTCTTAAGTTTTTGAACATAATAATCAGAGATGTACAGATTACAATAATAAGAAAATAATTGCTAAATGTTACATGTATGTTGTCAGGTTCTTTCTTTCATGATTTAGACCATATCCAATTATGTTCTTAAGTTACTTAGTTCATCGATACAATCCATACATTAAAAAGTTGAAATCTAGAATGATAAGTACACAACTCGGTTTCAATAATTTGATATTTTTATTCATAAAGGAATTTCAAATGTTTCCCACATAAGTCGTGGGATGTAACTCAAGAAGTAAATTCATAAATACTTGAAGTACAGAGGCACATGTGCACCAAATGATAAAATTCAAGGAGTATGGACATGAACCCATTATTACCTTGAGATTTCTTTTATCTTCATCGCTTCACTTCTATCTCCAACTCCATATTTGTTCCATCTTCATCTTCCTACTACCTTGCATAGTGACACTGTACCTAGGTACATAGAAAGGAAAAGACTATTAGTCATTGAGCTTAAGGTTTTGATCCATATTTCCTATACTATCCAAATTTCATGTAAATTGATATCGTAATATCGGGTGGTATAAGTTACAGGAGGATCAAAGATACATCAACTGATACAAATACATACTTAATAAGAGCAATATTCTATGATCAACACATGGTTTATTCACTTAGACATATTTTAGAAAAGAGAACATAAAGAAAAACTATGGAACATAAGGGAGGCCAAAAAAGCCTAAATAGTTTCTAATTGTTTTCTTAAATGTGTAGGTATAGGTTGCAGTGAAGAATAAAATAAAATCATGTCTTACAGTCATCATTGTTGGATAAATATTACATAAAAGTAGATTTAAATGACTTCCATTGTATAGTACATCCACTTGGAATAAGTCACAAGTACATAATGATATGAAAGAATAATGTAACTCAGAGTTCAGTAGCTATTCTAGAAATAGTAGTTACAGTGTAGATCAGAGGAGAAACTTGCATGCTTACTTCCATTTAAAGATAATAGTACATGTTTTCAAATTGAAGTTAACTTGAAAGATAAGATTACAACTGAAACAAAATGGAAAAGGAAATTTGAAAAAAAAATGATAGGGCTTCACCATGTAAAATGGGCATTTTACATCTTTCCATCATGTTATTTCAAACTAATACATTCTTTAAAAGTTGTATAAATCAAACATTAATTTATAAAGAAGATAATTCATGACATGATCAAAGATAGCAATTATCAGATTTCAGACCCAACAACAAGCCAAGAAGCATCTAAATGAATTGTTATAGTGCAATATTAAGTTACAACTACACACTTTCATATTGCATCAGAATAAATACATAAATGCTAGAATACCAATGAAGTACTACTATGACAAGAAATGTTGAGTCAATTTTCTAAATATAAAGTAATAACAACCATGTAATCAAAAAAAATTAAATATGCAAGGTTGATACAAATTTGATACATTTTTTATAAGGTTTGTAGATTGCAGCATATAGATATAAGAAAGATATACGGTTTGTGCATTGCCATGACCAGAATAAGCCTAATGCAACAAACAACTAGCTAGATGGTTCGAGACCAACATGATTAAGCAATAGATTCAAGATCAAAATCAAAAGAGGTCAAATATTTTCACTTATCTCATCAAGTACAAATTCATAATACAATTTTCAATGTCAAAGAGTAGATTCTCATTGCTCGAAAAGACAATTTGTATTCAAAAGTAAAGTAGCAACATAAAAAAGCACAAGCTTATATTTTCGGCATATAAGTTCCCAAGCACATAAGAAAAGATGGAGATCATGTTCTAAAAGATCATTTTCCATTGATATACATGCCCCAAAATAGATAGTTGGCTATGAAATATTTCAAGTTTAGATAAATATATAATACAAAATTTTCAACCATACTTCAAATTTCAATAGCAGATCTCAAAATAATTTGCATAGCAAAATCAAATTTACATTTTACTTTTCATGTTCTAACAGGTCTCATCTCATCAAAAAGAGCTTGAATGTAGAAGAACATGGCTTCAAGACCATGAATCACAAGTACAAAAGAGATCTATTATACAAATTTTCCAATAATGTTACCCAAATAAATGTTATATAGGGTGAATTTTATGAAAGAAAAAGTCATATCTAACAATGAGATGGTATGGAATGACTGAGTTCAAAAAACTTCTAGTACAAACTAAAAATTGAAAAGTGGAAAAGAATAGTTTTCAATTGCATGAACTCACACTATCGGAATCACTAAATAGATTGTGTAACACAGTTCTTCAAATGAACACAGACCATGGATTTTGTAATACAAGATAAGCCATTATGTTTTAGGATGCTCGAGTTATCAACAAGTTGGTTTTGTAACAAATGGAACGTAAATCATCATAAAAGAAACTTACTGAATAGAGAGATATAAAAATGAAAAACCAGAGAAGATTATAGTTGAATAATGCAAATAGAGATCAACAACACAACGTGAGGAAAGTATGCATAAGAATGAGATCACAAAATGACAACCATGTATATGAGCAAAGCTTTTATAGAGACTCTAATGGTGGTCAAACATGAGAAACAGTAGAACCCAATTCAAATAAGAAGTGAAACCCCAATACATGGTGACTGAGGTTAAACACATCAAGAGTTTTGCCTTTACTAAATAATGGTCAAGCTCATAATACAAGTAGAACCCAATGAGTCATGAAAAGTAGAATAAAACAGACTTGGTACACACGTGAAAAACATTATAAAACACCCAAATCAAAAAATGGAAACCTTGAAGTCAACAAGCACAAAATGATCGTAAGCTATAGGATCCTAAATGAGCTAACTCAGAATGAGAAAAAGGAATCCATTACTGTTTAAAATAATTTTCCTATGCAATAACTAAAACCCTAACTTGTGGGGAGTAATATAATCAAAGTCTCATTCAACAAGGTAAATCTAGCTCAAAATATAGAGATTCATGCTCAATAATAGTGACCTTTGTTAAATACAGAATAAATTCATAGGGGAAGAAAAATCTTACCAATTTTATTTACGAATATGTCACCCAAACAAAAAATGGCAAGCTTATGTTTGAATCAAATACACCAAACCCTAAGAAATATGAAGGGAAAAGGAAAGATATCAATACATATCGAGGTCAATACTGGTAGGAAAAAACAATTATTTTTCTCAAAGAATAGTGACTTACCAATTTCTTAAGTCAAATCATGTCAAGGATCCGTAGTTATCATTGTTGTAGAATTAGAAGCTCAAGATTCCTTTGAAATGGTGAACTTTAACGAGCTAGAGCTTAAGAGAAGTAATAATGGAAAATACAAGGCAAAATACCTAAAAGGTGAGAACATTCCAATGTAATAACGACCACAATAAAGCTTCAAACTAGAGTTCATCAGTGGTGAAAAATAGATTTTTTAGGTTCTCAGGACAAAGAAAAGAACCATAGAAACTATATAGCAGAACCAGTTGAGCTCAAACACTTCGACAATAACGACCACCTGAAAAAAAATTACTTAGGGTTTATCCCGTGAAATGAGAAATGAAAATTAAACAATTAGGATAGGGATGAGTTTTATCACTCAACCCAACTCAACAGCTTTATACAAACCATCGTTCATAGACCTAACTAAGTTCGAAAGATTCAACAATGGTGCAAATTTAGAAAGTACTCAAATCGATGGTGAGCAATAAATGCTAACTCACAAGTGCAAAATCAACTAGGTCACCATTGATAAGATAATAGAAGGTTCTATAATGAAATGGGCACTTCAACTCAACCTGAGTCAAAATCCTAGCATAACCACGGTCACTGAAATCAATGTTAACTGCAAGTTTGAAACCCTAACCAAGGGTACATGCCAGATCAACGGTGTGAGATCTAATCAAGGGTTAAAATATCGATTAGCAGTCAATGAATCAAGTCATCAGATTCCCATGGCACAGACCCCTGGAGTTAGCTTATCCATTTAATCCTAGGGATTACAATAAGCCTGATGCCGACTTACAATGGCACTGAAAAAGCTCATGGGGTGAGTCACTCATGGGAGGGGGAAACCCCTTATCATTTAAAAAATCATTGCATATTGACCTTTTCCAAAGTCTAAAATCTTTAGTCCAACAAAATCAGAAGTCGACAAATTACAATACAATGATGGCACCAAAAAGGTGAGTTAGTGGATACCACATAATACGTTATGGTCAAAGGCCGAAGGATTATCGAAAGGGGTATTATTACCTTATCCATGCAAGAGATAATCACAAGGATAAACTACATGTGCAATGATGTGCCTGATGTGGGTCAAAATCAAATGAGAAAGACCAAGTATGTAAATCAAAAGTCGCCCCCCACACACTAGATGAATTTGGTAAAGTATTGCAGATTATTGGAATTGATTTTTCCTCACATACAGGGAGGTACTTTCTACATGTGCATCCAATGGAGGCAAGTGGATCAGGAAGTTGTCAGATTTCACATCAGGCACAACGAAGAAAGAAATTGCATGCAAAAAGAAGGAAACTTGCTCATCAAGCATGGTTTATAATTAGCATAATTATTCACCCAAATTTATTTAAAAAGAGAGAGCAGTCAACTGTAGTTTGACTGAATGGTATTTTTGTAACCAGGGACTATTAATGCCTAAGGCTATTAGTACCTCTTTGTATTAGCATGAATATTTTTATTCCTTTATTTATTAATAAATAAAGGGTAAAAATAGGATGCATGGGCGTGTACAATTTTTATTCTATTTTTAGGAAGGTTGAGAGTGTATTAATTTTGCTATATATTGTGTGCATTGGAAAAGCACACAGAAGGAATTTTTAAGATACAAGAGTGATAAAGTAGATTTTTCCAGTTTTTCCCTCTGAGTGAGAAGTATGTTCTTCCTTTCCAATTATTTGCAGTCTTTGTGTATGTTTTATTAAGCCTTGTGAATTTTAAATTTCCTGATTAATGATCCTACCCTATTGTAAATTCAGTAATTTCTACATGATATTAATGTGCATGTGTAACTTAAAAGTATTTTTGTGATACTCTCCCTCAATACATAAAAGTTTTTTCCTTAATATTCTGTAGAAAACTGTTGGATTGTGCATCTAATAATTCACTCTCATATCAATTATGCATGTGCTCAATCAAATACCTCATATAATTTTGGTGTATCACCCCAATTTTTTGAATCTATTTATAGTCAATTTTTTACCCTCAAAGCCCTAGAAAATTAGTTGAGGATACATCAATAAGGAACCAGGCCTTGATACTAAAGAGTCACTTCAAAATAGGATATAACCCACAGACTTGAGGCGTTTCAATTGTATCTACGAAAGAGAGAGATCAATTTTACAAGCTTAGAACACTTGCAGCCAGCTCTCTATGGGGCACGCACTTTCAATATAAATTTTTTTGGACATGCCCGATTGAAAAAGAATTAGATATTCAAGAAAATTACAGCAATTTACAATAGATTTACAACAGATTTAGAGGAAGCAAAAGTTACTTTTTGGATCAGGAAGCATACAGCAAATTATTCTAAAGATTTAAAGATTTATTTGGAAACTTTGTAAAGCTGATTTCATACCAGTATTCCAGCATGTTTCGTGTGTAAAGTGAATACAAGATCATTGGTAAGAGGAATTCCTTTTGAGTTTATTTATTTACCTTTGAATTTTGTAAGACGAAGAAGACTTTGTAATAGTTTGCATTATAATAGACATGGTTTTGGTAATCGTCCTCAAAATCTTCCTTCACCATGTGTGAATCTCTTTGTTCAGATCCCAGTTTTTCAAATGGTTATTCAACCACCTAATAATTTTATGACCTTTACTAATGGCAGCCCATTAGTAATTCCAGTTTATCATGATACCCATAATGCTGCCATGAAAATCTTGACTTCATTCACTGGTGAAAATCAGGCTACACCTACATAGCACATAAAAGATGTTACAGCCTTATGTGCAGTCTATAATATTACTCATGAAGATGTGGCTTTGAGACTTTTAGCTGCATCCTTTAAAGGAATACCAAAGGCATAACTAACCCCATCTTGGTGGAATAACATCCTCATTAAGCAGGACTGGGGTTTTTTATTGTTGGGAAAAAGTAAATTGGAGAGAAATCCAAGACCGCTCGAAGAAGATGAGATTCTAACGGAAAAGAGACTTACCCAATAACTTCAAGTGATTCTTCCTCAGTAAGAGGATCTGGAAAGAATTCACCACAGTGAGGTATTAAAATATCTCCACCTTTGGTTTACCACAATCATAAGGGAAAGCATAAACTAAATGATCCACATTCTACATTGGAAAAGTTTGATTATGATATGAAAGCAATATTATATAGTTACCCATGCACTTTTTGTGGGTTATCTATTGAGAAAGTTCATTTTCTTAAACCTGATTCAACTAAAAGCAGTGAAGGTAAATTTTCTAATAATATGGATCCTAAAAATGGATTAAATAATTTGTGGTCAGTATAAGAAAATAGGTCATGTCATTGAAAAATGTTGGCAACTACATCCAGAACGAAAATTATAATTTTTTAAAAAGGATAGCAATATTAAAACAACCAATTTGACCACTTAAGTGAATTAGGTAAAAACTAAATTGACTCAACCACCTAAATAGGAAAATTTGTTGAAAAATGTGGGTAAGCAATTTATCAGTTTTGTGTTTGCATAGTGTTATTATTAAATATTATGTAAACTAACAAAGAATTTTTTGATAATTCGTGTTGATTGTGAAAAAGAATAAACTCCATATTTATTTTTGCTTTGGTGTTGGTGAAGTATCCTGAAGAGGGGGATCTAGGTGAAAAGTTTAACATGTGTGGTTGTATTTCTCTTTTAATATTTTTGAAAAAATTCATTCTTTCAACAACATGTACATTTATTCCCATGGGGCATGATCAGGGTATCGAATGTCTAATTTTGGAAATTGTATCCAGTATGTTGTTGTAGTGAAAATTGTTTCTTGGATGTATTTTTTCTATGTGTACAACATATACAAACTCTTTTTTTCTATGAATGATATTTGCACATGTATAATTCTTTTTATTAGGCTTAATATTTTTAATTGTCATATATAGTTGAAAATAATATGTACAAGTTTTGCACTAACAAGATGTGAATGTAGGTTACATTTGCATTATTAACAGTGGAGAGTGTAGGATCAGATTTTATAGATGAATATGAAATTTGAATTTTTAATATCATTTGCAGTATAAGTCATGGGTGATGTTAATTCAATGGTTTTAATTTATTGAATTTTTTATAAAACTACCATGCTATAAATTCGGTTCTATGTTTGTGATATGTAGAAAATGTTTGTACAATTCAAATAGGAAAATTTTCCATTTTGAGCTCAAAATCATCTTATTGGGGAGGAGTGATATGGTGGATTTCTCAGTGTACATATCTTCCCTAAATCTCCCTAAATCATTGCAATCCTATAGATCATCTTGAGATCTTTTCGTGGGTAGATGGAACTCAGAAAAGGGATCTCATACAAAAAAAATATTCCAAATCAAAGTTCAGGTTTGAAATTTGTCAACCCTGGTCAACAATCCGATCTAGATGTTACAAGTGGAAAAAATGGTAGAAGGTGAAAAGCTAAAATTTTTAGTTTTAGCACCTCTGGTCTTTGATGAATGAATATTTTTGTGGGCCCCATTTTTTGTTGGCAGGGGTCCGTAAGCTAGGTTTGAAACACTCTTTATATGAGGAGTTCCTTTTCTAGCTATGTATTAACATTGCTATTATTGTTTATATGATTTTATATGTCAATTATTTGTCTAACTGCTCCAATGTGGGATTATTTGAATTGGAGAGTTCATATTTTTAATTACAGGGTGATAATCAACTCAGAGAGCCCTATTTCTAGCTTGATGTGATCAACTCGACACTGAGTTGATAACTATATTATCCACAATTATCAAGTTATTACCTTATTGTTTGGGATTATCATTACAATGACAAAATTAATCATGTGGTTCAAGCTTATCAACTATAATGTTGGATTCTATAGTATTTAAGCTAAGCCCCATATAACTTGGCAAAGGCTTAGTTAATCATCGTTTATCCTAGAAGATCCATGGTTTATTATAACCCAGTGGATTTAACCGTTCCAACTATGCAATGACTCAAACTTATATTCGGAAGTCGAATCATTTGGGAAGATCAATAAGCACTCAGTCAAAAAAGAGAATCCATATCTCAAGTCAATTAATCAATCCATCACAGTGAAGTGGCTTCATATAACTCGGCCACATAGTGAAAAAACCAAACAATAATGCATAACTGGTCCACGTAACTTGACAAGGTGACCGAACAACTCGTTATATATATATATATATATATATATATATATATATATATATATATATATATATATATATAAATGTGGAGAAAATTGTGGAAAATGTGGTGATGAGGCTAGTATATTTTTAATTAATGTATAATATATGATCTCATCATACTCTCCTTTTGATTAAGATTAATTGTATTGTGTGACTTTTAGTTGATTTGATATGAGTTACGATGTAATTGTTTATCTTTTGATTGATTGTGATCATAATGTTAAAAACTCTGAAATTCCTAACATAGTGTGTGTTTAAATTCAGTTTTTTAATAAAGCAGGTCTAATCAATCGAGGAAATGAAGAAGGTGGCATTCAGTATGTTTTTGATTGCATATGATCCCACACAGCCTAGTTCAAGAATTTCCAAGCTAGTTATGGAACTCCATCACACAATCATCATTTAGTTTTGGAACTTTTGGACTTAGTTCCAGAACTCCAGAATTTAATTTCAATATTTTTGGACTTAGCTCCGAAACTCTTGGGGACAGCTCTAGAACTCTCACAGGTTTTGGTTCTTAACAATTTCCTATGGTTCTAGAACTTCTCCAAAGTTCTAGAATTGATGGGAGTTATCTATTTTTAACCACATCCAGAAATTTTGCATCTACAATCATGAAGGAAAAGAAGATTTCTGAACACAGATCCAGGAAGTGTTATCCTATAGCTATTTGATTAACCGTCATCTGACTTAGCATCTATTCTAGGCATTATTCAATTTCATTATAATCATTGAGACAACTGGGATTGTAAAATGTATATAAAAGTAGATATGCATTAGATACAAAAGGAGAGAATCAAAGATATAGGACAAAGAAAAGAAATAGATTAAGTATCTAGATCTAGTACATTTTGTAATACTGAATTTTTTCATTAATAAAATAGCCATTCTGATTTGAGAGAATTCTAAGTTGTTAAAATCTTGATTCAAGGAGGAGCAAGGGCCCACTCCTCTAAGGACTAGGATATTCATTTATTTGGTATTTATATTTCTTCAGCAAATAGCTTCGATCTGTTAATTTTGTATTGCTTTGGTTCTTTCAGTTAAATTCTATTGTATACTTGTTCCTGTAGGTGTTTAGATAAATATTTATATTTCTTGAAATTTTTTTCAAGCATTTTAACCTGAGTGGTTACTTTCAAAAGCAAGTGTGTTTATTTTCCGACAAAAAGTGTGTTTTCTTTCTACACGGTGTGTTTCCTTTCAGCAAGCTTTCAGTGTGTTTCACTTTCAGCAAGATTTTAGTGTGTTTTACTTTCAAAAAAAATTCATAGTTTAATTTGAATAAGGTTTTACCAAGAAGTCCTTAAGACATTAAGCAGACCCCCCAGAAAATATAAAAATAGTTACAGTCAACTACTAGATCATTTAAAGTAATCTTGTTGCATATAGCTTTGGACACACTCCTAGTTTGATATGACATCAACAAGAAGATGATTAAATGAAGGGAATAATGACACCCATCATGTGGCCTTGGCCATGCAAATGGAGGGGGAGATTTCCCCATATAAACCTTAATGCCACTAGTTTCGCACTCAATGTGGTATTTACCCACTGTTAGTTCAAAACCAAAATGGAATGAGGGGCCTAAAACCCATAATCTTCTGGTTAGAAGGCTAATCAACTCACTAACTCATCTAGAGGTGCTTGGTGGTATGAAAATCAACTTGTAGGGTTTTATAAAAGACACAAAGTAGATTGTGTAAAACTAGAGCTAAGGAAGATTGCATTTGTCTTATGTTTTGAGGGACTTAGATGAAGAATCATAACTTGGAGTAAAATGAAAAGTTGGTCAAAATTTTGATACAAAGATAATGGTAGTCTTATTTTATCATGAAGTGTTGTAGATTTTATTTTATAGTAATTTTAATGTCACATTTTAAAGGAAATCACATTGTGGAAGCACTGTAGGATCCATATATTAAACTTGGAGAAGTTTGTAATATTATTCAAAGTTCTTTTATTCATAGATTAGCTTATGTGTAGGTATAAAGGTCTATTTTTCATTATTTAAGTGTTAATTGTACTTCATTTGATGTTGAATATATCGATTCTCTTTTCAAGAATCTAAAGACGTAGCCTACGAGTGAACTCCATTATCAATCTTATTTTTGTGAATTTATAGAATTTTTTATAATCTTTTTATCAGATAAAACATTTAAATTAGTTTATTTGATTAATTGATAAAGAAATCACATAACTAGTTAGATTGGATTGAAATCAAAATTTTAGTATCCTTAATGCACAACAGTAAACGAATGCACCTATCAAATTTTTTAAACAAGAACTCAGTTTGAGTGCATTATAAATTCCACTTGTCAATATTTTAATGGATTTGTACTAGATTAAAATATTTCACTAAAGTTGGAAAAATTAAGATAATTAATTGTTAAGAAGAGTTTGAAATTTGGGATTTCAAGAAATGTTAGGAAATAAGGGATAAATATGCAGAATAATCCCTCACTAAATCGCAACAGTAGAAACTAATATGTAGAAAATATTATAGATCTCAAATAAAAGTGTAGAATAAAAATAACACAACAAAAACAGACAATATTTAAGGTGGTTCACCCAATTTGGGTTGCATCCACCAAGAATCACTTGATCAAATTTTATTAGAAGCCACTTCTCTCTCAATATAATACCCAGATCTATTTTGAGATATGTTCAACAAACTGTACAAAATAACCTACCATATGCACAAAACCACATAAATAGACAATTTCTTAAGAAGTTTTACAAAACCGTTGGTATCAAAACCATGGGCCAAAAACATCCCATAAACCTATGGGTCAAAATCCCATCCATATGAGAAAATCACGTTCCCCAGTATATCGAGCACATTTTTTCAAGGCCAAAGAAAAAAATTCTTGGGGGTTGTGCCCCCAAACCACAAGGAGAAAACTGTGAAAAGTGTATATTACTCTTAGTGTATAGTCTTCAAAACATTCACACATGAAAAGAGGTTCCACAACATAACAAGACACCCAAAATTGGTTCAAAATACTCTTGATCAATTTTAAATCTGGAAAAATTAAGAATCTAGAAAGTTTTAAAAGTACAATTTAAACTAGTACCAGTTTTTGATCTGGGATCCCACTTGCTTAAGGTTTATTAATATTTATAAAATATTTGAACAAGATGATCTTATTATTGAAATTAGGACATGAAATATTTAAAAAATATTTTCAAATCAACTATATAATTGGGAGGAAGATGGCTATACCATTCTAATGCCTCACCTACGAAAGTCTTTGCTATAATAATAATAGTTGCATTATATGTGTTTATTAATTGTTTAAATCCATTGTTTAACTAAATTTCCAAAGGTCTCGAGGTAGAGGGTTGGATCCATGGAACCATCATAAGAGATGGTAATGATAGTCTCTCCTAAGTCCATAGCTTTAATGTATGGAGATAAAGGTTCATTTTCAATATTTCGAAACAATTTGTTTCAAATTGGAGGATGAGGAATATGATTTCCATGTCCATCAAAAAATGGAGGAGTGGTTTAAGAAGGAATTTAAGGAATGACATTTAAAAATGCTATTTGCAACATTTGATTTTTCATTTAGATCATGCTAGTTATGGTGGTAGCTTGGGACAAGGCCATCTAATCCAGAAGGTTAACTATTACCATGTTAGGGTCCATAAAAGAAGAAATCCCTTTATTTCTAGGTGTTTTTTGTGACTGTTATTTTCATTAGTGGGAGTTTTTAGATATTCATTATAATCATTTCTATAGGGAGGAGTCTAATCATGTGATGGAAGTCCCTTGTTAAGATGGGACACGGTAATTTCCATTACATCAGTAGATATCTTTTGAAAATGCCCATTTTGTTTAGGGGTAAAGTAATAACTTTTCGTTCATATTATTTATGATGGATTAGGTATTTATTTTCTCAATCTCAATGAAATTACATTTTATTGAGTAGCCCTACCATGACTGATCAGAGGGACAAGGTTGCATAAGTAAAATTTTATTAGTGACATTGGGGTAAATAGGAGGATTAGTGCTTGTAAGATGACAACTAGAAAATTTAGGAGTATGGACAAGAGGTTTAGGCATAAATGAATATCTAAGACATAAGTTTAGAGGGTTGAGTTATACATAAAATATAATCAGAGGTGACATCTTTGTAACTGGAAGATTTAAATAAGGAAGTATAATTTTATGCTTTAGATATAATTATCCCTCTCAAATGTTTACACATGTGACAATAGAATTAGGAAATAGATTTACAGAGAAAGAGATAAAATTGAACCTTCAATAAAGATAAAACAAGGTTTGATGGTTTTTGGGAAGTTTAAGAATGTAAAAAAAGAGGATTAGCTATGTAATAGGGTCTACACAGGGGCTGAAGGTGTCTGATAATATATGTGATAGAAACAGACAAGATCACCCTAGGAGATGGTGTTTATGCAAACATATTTTTAAGTTTTTGTATGGTTTTAGATGCTTAGATGAAGTCAAATTTGAAGATGAATTATTTTAACGAGATGTGCTTAATCAAATGGTCTATATTATTTCATGTCATGTTCATTAGAAATATGTAGGAGGCCAAGAATGTTTCTCAATAACTTTTACTCCTAAATTATATGTTCTACAAGGTTATTAAGGAAATAAAAAATAAACACAAATAAATCAGTAAACAATGGATAGATTTAAAAGGGCTACAACAAGTGCTAGGGTCTCTTATCTAGATGGAAGTAATCCCTACACTATATCAAGGACTATGGTTTCCAATGTCTACAGTCAAGATAGAGGATAGAACCCTACAATGTGTAGACATCTAAAATTCACTTACATAGTTTTAATAATTAAACCGCACGAACTATATTATTTCCTGTCATTTGGACAATTGAAAACATTTCATCAAGCAAACACCTCTTTTCCTCTCATTGGGTCAATTAACGATGCTTCGCTAATCAACCACAATCTTCACTCTCTTTTTGTCAATTGATGTCACCTAATCAATAAATGACCATTTTCCCTCTAATCCCATTAATTAATTACATTGCACTAATTAATTAGCCTTCCTATCACTCAGAATGCTGATTAATGACCTTTCAGTAATTAATGTCAACTTCTACTTGTGTTAATTAATTATTATTAATTATTTAAGCTCGTTGTTCTAAATAAACAAATCATTGTTTATTAAATCAAAGTCCTCTGTTATATCTCCCAAATCATACTAATTTTCCTCTAATTAGATTTTATAAGCTTAAATCTACATATTAATGAATCACACCTGATTAATTAGAACATTCCACAACTCCCATGAGTTACTAATGAAAAATTAAACTCTTCTATATCTAACTTACCTTCTCCAAGAAAATGATTATACATTTCTAATCTTACTTTACAATTATCCCATGGGCACTAAGATGCAAAGCTCTTTAAAACAAGAATATTATATAGAGAACCCTCCTCCTTCCCTTTCTTCTTACACCTCATTTGCACTAGTTAAAACTATAGGCATTTTTATCATGAGACATTATCCATTGTTGAAAATATATTCTCCATCTTGTATCCATTCTCTCAAATTGAAAAGCATTGTAAGATCTAAAAATGGCCTTGTAGCCATTTCTTGGTAAGATTTCATCAACAGTTCTTGAAGAAACAACACTAATTTGATTACTAAATGATCTAATTACATTCATTCATTAGGTAACACTCTCAAAGAGTGGGAATGGTTTGAAATTTAGTGGATTTATCATGTTTATGCATTGTAGAAATTGTTTTCCCCTATGCTCTTATCTTATGCTTCTAAAGTACATTTGGATTTGCATTGAAACTAATCGTTGTTAGTTTCTTTTAAATAGCATTGTAAGTTTATTATGCTCACATATGGCACACCCGTTTAGACTTTACTCCATTGTCTAAAGAATTTAATTCCAAGATTTGTTTGTTTTTTTCTTAATCTTAGATAACCCTTATTATGCACATGTTAAATAAATTTAAATCCTTGATGTATTTTTCTAACTTTACATGTGTTGAGTTTCTTTTGCAGGTTTAAAAGAGATTGGGTTGTCATTAATTTTAGGTTAAGAGAAAAAATTTATGACCTTTTTGAGTTTTTATATGTCAGATTCATGTAATTATGATGTCATTATAGAAACCCATGATAGTGTTACGCTGCCTTGTGTTAGTGTTAGACCCCACATGCTACTCTCACAATCCAAGCACTATTGTTTATCAAGTTGTGCTACTGTTATGTTGACCGTTGTTCTATGGCCACATTCCCTTAGAAGCATGCCTTTATAATTAGATAAAAAACCACTGGGAGTCAAGTGGTATCCTAGTTTATAGTATTTGTTTTCTCACCAAGGGGTTTTTCCTATTATATTTCCGTGAGCCTTCTCCGCTTCAATCCCTCCTTCTTAAGGAAACCTTTTGATATTTAGGGAATACCTTGTTATTTATTTCTCAGTGGACTCCAGACTTTATCCCAACAAGACAAGTCTCTTTATAGATTCTCATTTGTATTGAGCTTGTTAGTCTTCCTATACCTTTTTGATATAGATTTTGAAAGCCAGTGGCAGGGTGATTTTCCGTGAACATGATAAAAAAAAAATTGTCTCAACCTAACAAGCACATGTGTGTCAAATTTAACCTTGCAAAATATCTGTGAGACCATCTGAATATTCAATTTGAGTACTTGTTTATCTATTAAAAGGTGGATTATATTAACCTCCCCAATACATGTTTTTAATGTCAAGCTTAGGACCACCACATTCATGATTTTACGTTTCTAGCTCATTCAAAGCCACCAGTGATGCAACCCATGGTTTCTAGGCCCAAGGATGACCCTCAAAGTAATGGTTGGAATATGGTACAGAATATTGAGGGCTCTATTTTATAAATATATCAAGAGGTTCCATTTACCCCCTCTCCTTCCCCTCCTCCATCTAAGGATAAATTGGGATTTGATCCACCCTAGCCATCGGTTTCCATTCCTTCCATATCCTCATAGAGCAAGGTTTTTATTTCATTTTCTTAGAATTATGCGAATCTTTCTTTAACCTCTCTTCATCTGTGAAGCTCTCGTAGTCAACCACGGGAGATTTCCTACATTGTATAATGGGATAATGGGTCTTAATGTTGATCCATTAAATTTGATCCTCCTGATTATGAAAGGAGTCCACTTGCCAATATTTTTTCCATTCTCGGCTTAGAGGATGTAATTGTGGACGAGAAGGGGGAGTTCAAAATGTCTGATTTTTCATTAATTTCATCTCATGGAATGTTCTTTATTCATTTATATTTCCATCATATTGACAATTTAGATATTAATTGTTTAGAAGAAATTAAAAATTTTAGTTTTCTACTTCAAAATACTCTAACTTGCATTGCCCCAGGTTTTACACATTTTCATAAGCAACACATTTATGGTAATGATGGTGCTAGCATTTCCATTGTGCCACGTTTTTTGGCTTTAATCATATCCTTGGACCAAGATCTTGCTAATCATGTTGTCTAGCTGATTATTGCTATTAATGATCTTACTTTTGGTAATCTTAATATTCATGTCCCTAGTGACAGCTCCAAAAAAACAACTTTATGGAAATTGTTAGGTGATAACTTACCTCTCGCTTATTGGCTAGTGTGTGGTAACATTAAAATGATAAAGCATCTTGATGATAAATTCCATGATCTTCATATGTGTTGGTGTGTTGGTGAGGTTGCATCCTGGTATTTATTTAAAATTCATTGGGACTTTATGATTTGTTACTAAGACACGATGGAAGGAATTTAAATCCCAAGCTTGGTATACTTGGACTGATATTTGAGAATGATATGATTGGGTTTTAAAAATAATCAAATGTGCACTTATTTAAAAGAAAACATTTTTTTATTTTGACACACGAGGCTCCTCTGCTATCAAGGTGTGGTATGATGTGCTTTTTTCAATCACCAACTAATTAGATTTAAAGTTTTTCAGAAGGGGGGGACTTTCAAGGTTCCCACTAATCAATTATTTCTTAATGTCTCTTATTTGAGTCACCCCAAGCTGGTCCCTCTCATTTCCAAGGTTTGGAACATGGTGCCACATCCTTCATTCACTTCTAACTAGATCTTGTGCCTAGTGACAGCTCCAAAAAAACAAATTTATGGAAATTGTTAGGTGATAACTTACCTCTCACTTAATGGCTAGTGTGTTGTAACATTAAAATGATAAATCATCTTGATGATAAATTCCATGATCTTCATATGTGTTGGTGTGTTGGTGAGGGTGAATCTTGGTATTGATTTAAAAGTCATTGGGACTTTATGATCTGTTACTAAGACACGATGGAAGGAATTTAAATCCCAAGATTGGTATACTTGGACTGATATTTGAGAATGATATGATTGGGTTTTACAAATAATCAAATGTTCACTTATTTAAAAGAAAACATTTTTTTATTTTGACACACGAGGCTCCTCTGCTATCAAGGTGTGGTATGATGTGCTTTTGTCAATCACCAACTAATTAGATTTAAGGTTTTTCAGAAGGGCAGGACTTTCAAGGTTCCCACTAATAAATTATTTCTTAATGTCTCTTAGTTGAGTCACCCCAAGGTGGTCCCTCTCATTTCCAAGGTTTGGAACATGGTGCCACATCCGTCATTTGCTTCTAACTAGATCTTGTGGTGGGAAGCAGAAATTCAGTGCACCACTCAATTTCTCTATAATTTCATAAAGTAGGTGACCCATGTCAGTAAATGAGATGGCTCGAGTGTTCACAAATACTTTAGAAGAATCTTGTTATTATTATAGGCCAATACTTTTGATATGTCTCTCCAAATTCAAGTAGCTAACACCCACCGCAAGCTCAAGCTCATTGAGTCTCATTTGGCCCATGATGATCAGATCCGATTGAGTCTTAATTAGCTAAAGGTGGGAGAAAATTCCTCTAAAATATTTTTCAAGTCCCTATGAGCCAAGCATGCTTGTCAACAGATCCAATGTATCTATGATTCACATTAGTGGCTCACGAAGGTACAAGTAACCAAAAATGCTTTTATTGAACTCTACTTTCTTTTTTTTCAAGCTCAAGAGGTTTTTATTGAGATATTCCCTTCCTTGAAAATATGTATTAATGTGGTGCCTACTAAAATTTCCCCTAGAGAGTGGGCTTGCTACAATGCTCCTCTCACCTTGGAGGAACTTTATTCTTCCTTTCTTTGCTTAAATAATGACCAATCACTGGGTGTAGTTCCCACTCCTCTTTGACACTTATTATATTTTTATTTCGATTATTGTCAACTATAAACGTAGATATTATCATATCCTTTTGGTTTAGAAAGATGTTTGATGATAGAGATATTCTTATTATTGATGGATTTTGATTCATAGTATGATTTGTGTGGATTCTTAGAGACATAAAGAGACATTTTATATTGATGGTCATGATGTGTTGTGAGCATATATATTTACTGACATTTAGAATTTTCATCATGTTGACTATGATTTAGTGTTTGAACTAATATTGTGATCTCACTGATATTGAGGAAATGGTAGAATTGAGATGTTGTTGAAATTATAGACAAATGATAACATTGTTTAGTTTAGATGATGATTTATTTATATGAGTATGTTTATTGATTGATGTGAGTATATTTTATCTTTGATGTATTTAATCCAAACACGAGGCTGAAGGAGGTATTGTGTGATTTTTCATGTAATTATATCATAACAGTCAAAAGTAGGTTAGGAGACACACCATAGCGGAATATTGGATGCATACAACAATGGTCACCATGACAAGTAAGCAATGTTTGATGTTTTTTTATTAAATCTTTTAGGAGGTCCTCGTGGGGGGATAACCTCAAAATGTGACCATGGGCTATGTGTGTAATTGTTTCCCTTTTCTTTTATTTATTATGGATTATGTGATTTATTTTGTGATATAATTCATGTAATCATTCTTGATTAATGTTCCCTAATTAAGTGGATTAATCATGTTTATTAATTTAATTGGGGATTTCAAAAAAGGGTACATTTATGAGAGTAGTTAGTCCTTTGGATCTTGTGATTTAAGTTGAGTGTATTTGAATTTGAGTGTTCTACACTATACCTTTCTTGGGAAATTCCGATTTTGGATTAAGGGAAATTTTTGGAGGCTTATGGGATAAGTTATGCTTGTCAGACACCTCTAAATTTCATATTTCAACTATACTTATGGGTTGGGGGGTCAAAAATAGACCCCACTATGTGTTTTGTAAGGCAAAAGGTGACATTTATTGTACTTTTCTTGCATGAGTTTTAGATTATGTCCTTAGGGGGTGTGGGTTTGTGTTGAGTATGTAAGAGGATTGTCATTTATCTCAACCACCAATTTATTGTGCCTTGGGGTTGAGGTTTGACTTGTGAGGTGGAGTTGAGGATAAGTGATGTAGTATCCTACATGGAGCCACCTTACACTCCTCTTTTATTTTTCTATATATGAAAATTCATTTTTTTGTTTGGGGATTACTTCATTTTATTTTTGTGCACTTGTCTTTTTGGAGTTAGAGTGTTTTTGAGTGTTTGTTGAAGTCTTAGAGATTGTTGGAATTGGATTGATCTTTAAGGAACTTGTAGTGTGATTCCTTGAGCAAGTTCTTATGATGGAAAGGTATGAACTACACCCTTGTTTTATTTGTTTATTTTTATATGTGTGTATTTCATGCAAGTTAATGTTTGTGTGCTAGTTGGGGTCTTGGGTAGAATACCTAAGTTATGGTGTAGGAGAAGGCTATGGGGATTTTCTATTATATGAAGGCATAAGAGTCTTGTTTCATTTTTTGGGAGGAATTCGGGTTGGGTGCCCCACATTTTATAAGAAAAATGATTTTTTTCTTACTTAGTTCATTTAAGGGATGCAAAAGAGATTATAGGGAGGCATAAGAGAATGTGGGAGGTATAAGAGAATAATAAGGGAGGCATAAGAGTTGTGTAGGGTTTTCATTTTTTTTTTTTAAGGGTTTTGAGGTTGGCACCTCATCCCATTAGGAGGCATAAGTGATCTCCCCATAGTTCCTTGATCCATTGGCTTTGAGTATTCAAATCTTATGTTTTGTTTAAAGTTGCATTCTTGTAATTTTTATCTTGTGTTTGAATGTGTGTTAAATGGTTGTGAAAATGTGTATTTTGATGTGGAATAATTGTGTTAGTTTCCATGGGTTGTCTCCATTTCTTATTTCACAGTGGTTGGGGCTTGGGGGCCAATGAGAAGGATAGCTTCATCTCCTCATTGGGATTATTGGTTGGGTGGAGAGTGTTGCCTACTCCCCCATTTTTGTTGTTGTGATTTAAGTTAATAAAATGGTTGAGCTCTTGTTAAATATTTGGGACTTATAGAATTTGTAGAAGTAAAAAAAAGATATCCTTCATTGTAGAAAATTTCCATGTAGTTCCCACTTAAAGTGGAAGACTAGTAGTCTTGCATTTTAAAGAAAAATTGTATTCTATATTTTATTTATCAAGTTGTAATTTATTGTTCGAAAGAAAGTCTTTTTTCATTGTAAGAAAATGAGCTATGCTCAAAACAAAAGGAAAGTTCATTGTTACTTTTAGGAGTTTGCATTATTATAAGAAAGAAGGGATAACTTGGAAGTTGTGAATCATTGAGATTGTATTCTTAACAAATCTGAAATGTAATATAGTTGCTTGTGTTTTCTTTGATTAAATGGTTGTGGTTGTAATGTAAGAATGAAATAAGTTATAGTGAATTACCTTATTGAAGAAATTACATTCTTGTTATGGAAAAGAAAGCAATGATGATTATAACTAGATGGAATTTCATTTCTTCATTTACGCTTGAAAGCAATTTTATAGGAAAATTATCATTGGTAGTTGTTTCCTGATATGCTACTGAAATTAAAAATTTATGTGATTAATGATTTAAATCATGAAATTAATAAATGTTGTTCACTTTCACTATTGACTTTAGGTATATAAATTTAAGTTAAGGTTAAACTATAAATCACCCTAGTAATTTTTTTTTTTGCAAAAGGTGATGAAATGATGGTTCTATTTTCGAAATAACAAGAACACCACCCTGTGCACAGCAGTGGTCTCCGAGCCGCTATCATGATCAAAGTGGTGGTCTTTAAACTACCACCCAGACAGGGCAGTAGTGTTATGGATAGTCACCTAGGAAGGGCGGTAGTCATAGGACCATCGGCCTACTCAGGGAGGTATTTTTATCACTTTCAAAGGAAAAGTAAAATCCCTGACTATGAAAATTTGAACATAATTTAATTAAAATCTAAACCTAAAAAATGTAAAAAGGAAACCACCAACAAACCATAAGGGAATAAACTGATTGTTTTAGGAATGTAAATCATTGAATGGCCATTTAATTGTATTAAAGCTCAAGCTCATAGATGAAATGGAAGTAGGGTTTTGTCCCAAATAAAGAAATCAAGAATGGAAATAACTAAATAAACGAATCCATATTAAGGGTGGAAACCTGTACAATTAACAAATAGAATACATTACAATAACAACTCCATAAACTAAACAAAACTAAGATTAATCCAAATGAATCCCCTTCATGGCTTACCACCTTGCTTTCATGGCTTTCACTCCTCCAACCTGCAAATTACAGAACAGAAAAGAGACCAAATGAAGAGGCTAGGGTAAGTGAGAAAGGTTTAATAAAAATTCATAAGGATATTTAGGTTTATCTTGGATCTCTATGATCTAGTGGCCTCAATTGATTCGATCCAAGGGGTTAAGAATCAACCCTACAATTTTTAGGTGAGAATATATATTATGGGATTTTAAATAATTTAAATGTATGAGAAAATGGGTGGAGGGGACCACTTAGTACCATAGGGGTATGTTAAGTTATTTATGTAACTATTATAGTATGTTTAGTAAATGATTCAATGGACATTAAATCTTGTAATTTAAGGGAACTAAGGTAACTAAGGATAAGGGTTAATAAATGTGGGTTTTAATTTTTATTTGAGAGGGGGAAACTATTTAACCATGGAAAAATAATTAATGGACATTTTTCTAACAGATTTTATTTATATTGACCTTAGAAATGGGTTAACAATATTTAATTATTAATCTAGACATGTTCCATTTAATGTAATGTACTAGATTGGTCATACGATTTAATTAAACAAATTATAGGGTTGATACCCTTCCAATATTTTAAAACAAAAAAAAATATTCCACAACTTTCTAGACAATTGGTTTAATGTTTAATGTGTTTTAGAACATTAAAATTGTGAGCATTACACTAGGTCTGTATGCTTTCCCATATGAATTTTAAAAAATCTACTTGGTCTTTTGTGGGACTTGATATGCTTCATTTCTATAATGAAGATCTGTAATTCAATTCTCTTGTTACTTTCATCAGTCAAGGAAACGTCATGTTCATCCAAAAATTTGGTGACTTGAAGAAGATGAATAAATGGCGATGATTCACCCTACTAAATGTTTCTTATAAAAAAAATTTCAAGGCTTTGGATCTTCACATTACAAATATGGTTCCCAAAAAATTTCATCTAACACAAGCTAGTTTTGTTAATGGTGAATATATTCTTGATAATATTATAGTTGTGTGGGAATGCATGAAATGGGTCAAGGTGTCTCTGTAGAGACCTTTATTTCTCAAAATTGACTTCAAGAATGCTTATGATCATCTTGAATGGCCAATAATTTTTTCTATGCTCAAAGCCATTAACATTGGTGATTTCTTCATATCGCAAGTTAGCACTATGTTTTCAAATGTTTCGGCTTTCCTTACCATCAATGGCCAATAGTACACTATTATCGACCTCTTCCTTTCTATCATACAAGGGTACCCTCTTTTTTTACCCTTGTTTTTATTAGTTACTGACGCTTTAGGGTATATTATTGTGGACAGTAACATTCAGGGGATTTTCCCTCCCTGATCATGCGACACAACTCATCAATGGTAACTTTGTGGATGAAACCTTTTGTTAGAAGTGTTAAGTCAAAATAAAATGTTTCTAAGGATTTTCACTGCCTTGATACATTTTGTGTTTTCTTTGGATCCAACATTCAAATGATTAATAGTTTGGGGTTACCGACAAAGTTTCTTACCTAGCGTAGAATAGTTGAAATCTTATCCCTTAAGATGGATTTATCGTGGCAATCAATTAAATTTTTTTGGCATTCCCTTCACCTTTGACAATGACTCCGCCATGTTTTGGCATTATGTTATTACTAGAGTGGATCATTTGGTTACCACATGGTCTTCTAAACCACTCTCCCTTGATGGTAAATTTTAATTTTGTAATAAGATTCTCGCCACCACCCCATGTGTATTATGTTGCATGTTGGTGCCCTTCTCACACCTCATTTTCCAAACTTGTTAAAATTTTGAGGAACTTTCTTTGTTGTAAACGTTTTGTGTTGAGATGGATTTCATAAAGTGGCCTAGGAGGTATTTTTTCTGACTTCCGATCAAGGTTGTATGGGAAGCATTGATGTCTACCAATAAAGTGTATATTTAGGTTATAAATGGGGGGGTTCGTTGTTTGTTGTGTGATCAGGATTGTTAAATATTTTTGTGACATTACATTGCATCTAGAGGTCCATATGGAAATAGATTTGTAAATAATATTTTCATGTGCACCATTATTATCACTAAATATCTTGTCAAAATCTCTGACATTTTCAATTCCAAATGTATCTAATTTTTTTTTGACATGGTCAATCCATTGATGCACTAGATTAGCGAAGGTTTTTGCATAGGGATTTCTTTTAATTCTCATAATATTTGTTGGTCTCTCATCATCACTGATGATAATCTTCTGCTGTGTAAAAACTTCAGGCATCAAAGCTCTCTAGATTTTTCGCAAGGGCATTCATACCATTAAGGATTTGGTTACCCATAGCGGCTATCTTCCTTGGCCCAAGCACAAGTATAAATTTAATATTTTCAATTCAAACCTCCCATCAATCTACAAAATTCATGAGCTTATACCTAACGGTTATGCTGTACAAGCTTGTGCTTAAACCTCCAGAGGCTTGGTGGCAAAATTGGTCGTCAAACCAGGAAATTAATTTCCTTTCACTATAATGCTATAACAATCTACTATATTTTCAGCCCACTCTCACTTAGCATCGACAAGATGACTGTGCAGTGGGCTTTAAAATCTGTGCATTCCACTTGGCTTCATTGGGTTTCCCATACTTGTAATTATCTTCTTGAGCCCAAATTTTAAACAATTTAGTAAATTTAGTCAGATCCAAGTCCCTTATAAATTAAGTAAAATTAAATTATGATAGTAAATTGAAAAGTGACTATAAATATATAATTGAAACAAATGGATATAATTCTTATCCCTCTGGAGAAATGATAGTTCTAGTATATGACTATAAAGAAGGAAACACCAAATAACTTGCAATTGTTATCAAAATGCAGAAAACAAAAGGTACAATTCAATGCGTAAGACATCAAATAAGGAAAAACGTGTTTTTTCAAATCTAAAGTGATGAAATCTCTGATAAGAACATGATGTACAAGGCCATATTATTTTTCTATTCTTTCGTCTAAATCCGCATTTCAAGTACAATAGTACATAATTTCTCGCATGTGAAATCTACAATAATTCATAGAAACAACACATTTAGAAAGGGTAACATTGCTCATGTAAAATCTTAGTTTGAGTATTTTGTTATAGAACATAATTTAAAGAATAGTCTAGTGAAATGTGTGTTTATAAGAATATATTTAGCATACAATAGTTACATCGCAAATCATATTATTAGAGTTATCAAGGCTATATATTTTTCATTATGGTGTACTTGAGTTGTTTATGTTTGAGACTGCTATGTCAACCAAAAAAATGGAAGAAATGTTTCCACAAGGGACTTTATGTTTTAGATTGTTGCATTCTATACAATACAGTATTGCTCTTTGCCAAGGGCATGGCCTGATGGTGGGGCCTGAGTGTTCGTCAGCTACCCACCTAGGTTCTAATCCTCCAAGTCTTACGGGACCAGTTACCCATGCATTTATATAATTGGTTAGAAGGACTCGCCATACGTTACCACGCCATGAAGTGTGCCAGGTCGATGGATCATTTACTCCTATAGTATTAAAAAAAAAGGTAAAACATGTTTCTATGTGAATGACATTGATTTGTACTCTTTTTCTGTATTTTTGATTTCCATTATTCTTTAATGATGACCACAATTTTTTGCTAAACAAGGCCTAATTTAAATCCAATACAAACTATGTTCTAACTATAGACTACTGTCGAGCACATTTTTACCTTGGTTTTCTTGATGTCTCAAAAGGGGTAACAACTTGACTCATCCTTGGTATGGCAGGGTTTCTGGGATACCTACAATGTGGATTTGTGTCACGTGTGATATTATGCACCATGAAAGAAAGTGAATCAAGGCTTCATTTCCTAAAATTAAACCTAAAGAACAATGCACTAAAACAAAATAATGTTAGTAAAATAAAAGGGCAGGTTTTCTAGTGAAATCCATTCCTTATAAGCCCAAAGACTCCTTGTAAAGGATATTAACCTACTTAAGAAACAATTAAGATTTTTCTAGATAATATGATTGTGGTACAATGCGGTAATATGAAAATATGACTATCCGGGTGTCACTTATTTAGGTTGACATATACATGATAAGATAATGGAAAGCCTAAAAAAACAAATCTTATTCTTGATCCGTATTCAAAGTTTCAGATAAGTTAGACCCTACATAATCAACTTGGCCTTCCTCCTGTGTAAATTCAGATTTAGGTATAGAAATGAAGTCTTTAGCAAAGAAATCAGACACTTCCTCCAGAGTGTCATAGATATGGGCAAGTGTGGTGTAAATATCAGGGATGTTTTTGTGGTTATCAATATCAAATTTGGATGTAGTTTGGTCAGTATTTTGAATGGTCTGAACCAGCCTCATAGTTCTACTCATACTATGAAAGGTCTTCATGGATCCTTCGAGCCTCATAATACGCATCCCAAAATGATTTAGTTACCTCACGGATACGCTAGGTTGATGCAAAGGTAACTTCTATATGGTCAAAGGGTGCGGACCATATGGGACAAAGTTGTAGATCATGGAGGAGCTCGTATTGTTCCCAATAAATAACATGATGAACAACAAGAAAAGACTCAACAACGGGGTGTTTATTACCACCTAGATCCATCTAAAATCTCCATGCTACACAATGTGTTATAAAACAACAAATAAATACGAAAAAAGGTTAGAAAAATTATGGAGAACATGTAATAAACAAATATAGCATAGGAATCACCCGCAATTAGGAAAATCGCTAACACTTACTGTTAATTTTAACATAGTTCAATAAAAAAGATTAAAATCTTAATTAGGTTATGATCTAAAGTATTTTTGAGATTATGTGTGACATAGTGACTAAGATATGAATGTTTTTTACCTACAATTAGAAACTGAAAATAGAACAAAATGAAATAATTATCTTGTTTGAGTGATTTATTGGAAAGAAGACATAAGAAGATGATTTGGCAATGAATGTGGGAAAGACAACGATACATTTGATGATTCTAGAGCAGCGTAACATTGATGGAGCCTAATGGGAGAGAATTTGATCTTTGGAGTTGCTGAAAAGAAGCAAAGTATACCTACAACATGCCAAAATTCTAGGTCAAAAGGGGTTTGAGTGGATACTTGTATATATCACCGACAATCGGGGAAAATCACCTGTGATTTTGGGAAATCTTAACTAAATGATAAAAATGAGTGATTTCCTTCTATTTCCAACATGATTTAGGGGGATTTTGAAGGATTTATGATAAGATGTGGGAAGATCTCGGGGAAAACCTGAATTGGACATGATGAATATAAGCATTTTTAGAAGGCTCGCTCTAGTTGAAACTAGTTGAGTTAGTAAGGGATAAGTTATGGGTGTTTTAGTTGTATTTATGAAAGGCAAGTAGGTTAGTTAGTTGGTTAAAAACTAATGAGTTGTCCCAGTTAGCGTGGTGAGGTGTGAAGTGTGATGGTAGTTATTAACTAATTAATTAATTTTGATTTTACGGATGTTAGGGGTGTGAGTATATTAAATTAAATAAAGGTGATCCTAATGCTGTGAAGTGTCACAAAAGAAATTGATCATAAATGGGTTCAAGAGAGGGTATGTAGATTTTCGGTGTCTACATTTGTATGTTTTTGTCTGGCAATTTTTGAGAAATTGCTAGACAAAAATAATAAAGAAGGATTTATGTTTACATGGGTGAGTCTTCTATAGCGCAATACAGTGAATACCGATGTGCTTTGTTTAAAAGGGCTTGCCCCCAATCAAAGGGGGTAAAAAGTGAAATACTAGAAAATCAGTTGATAGGGTGGAAAAAAGGCTCAACACCTATGGGTGTATGACTTTTCCAGGTAAAGTTGACAAATGGGAAAACCAAGTGATGGGGGTGAAAGGGTTCATCTCCCATAGATGAATGGTAAAATTCTAAATTTGGACTATGTTGGCTTGTTAAAAGGTTTTAAAGGTCAAGGCCTTTTGTAGATATGGCACATTTGTGTGAGGAGTGAAAATGGTATGATTCTATGCATATTGTAAATAGTTAGGCCCAAAATAGGGCAATTGCTAGTGATTAGGGTAAATCGTCAATGATTAAGGGAATCACTGATGATTACGTTATGTGGGAATGGGATTTAAATAACCACATGTTATTATTAATGCAATTGTGTAAACTAAAATGGTTGTTTTAAAAAGAAAGAACAATGTGTTTTTCAAAGCAAGAGCATGTGAAAATCTATGAGGATGGTGTCTTCGAGCCAAAAAACAAAGTCCGTGTAGACTGGGGTATGTTTTTTAGCTCATTTCATTTATTTTTGTGATTTTTTGTAATTTGGATGATTTTTAGTCCATATTAGGGTACATGGTTAGTTTTAACATGGATAGTCGACAATTCATCCAGTCACAAGTGATTAAGGTGAATCGCTAATGATTCACCTATTTGAAAAACAAATTGTATTATTTTTATTTTTGATGAATGTGTTTAGTTTTTATGGAATGTTTTAAGGTTAGCGTGGTTAGATATTAGAAATTGATGTTATAATTTTGTTTTCTTGTTTTGATTTTATCATTATGAATAATATTAATTTTTGTCTTGAGTGTTTGTGTTTTGTAGGTGGATGCAAAGTTGACCATCTAGGATCATATTCCTTTGTTGTTGGATGATTTCTGAGAGGATTTTCCATATGATGATTGGGAACACTTAGAGGAAGTGGGTTTCAATGGCATGAGATCTTACAGGAAGATCCATAGATATCATAGTTTTATAATTGCATTACTAGAGGGGTGGAACCCTTCTACCAACACTTCTTGGCTACCTACAGGGGAGATGAAAATCACTGAGAAGAATGTTCATCATATTACAAGACTATCAGTTAGAGGGCAGCCTATCTATTATAGCTCAAAGGGGTAGAGGGAAGATACGATGCAAATATTATATGGAGAGAATGCTCAGGGTGTTAGATATTCATCTGGAGATTTTGAATACTATGTGTTATATGATGATGAGAGAGATGATTGTCTATGGGATGACCATGATGATGTTTCGGGTATCTTTAATTTTTCCTTTCCCGATTCAGGAGATGGGAGGTTTCCATGGATGATGATAAGGGTAGTTTTCAGAGATGATGGAGCACTGTACAATTTTTTAATGGGATCTTCCTTTGTTGGCAAAAAATTTCAAAGATTTGTGGCCCTGGACTGCCCAGAAGCGTTATGGGATTGATGTTGGATTCTTACTACAGCGTTGGGAACATAAGCATATTGTTGTTTCTCATCTATTGGAGTTTCCTTAGACTATTGATGTGATGGGTACCATTGTTTTATGAGATGGAGTTCAACTATTTGTCAAGCCCAAGAATGCCAAGGGGCATACCTATTCCAATGATTTGATATCAAGGTTATAGGTGGGTGACATTCTCTGGTGGCCATATCTAAATTTTCATGATCGAACTAAGTTCCCTTAGGACTTATCCTATTTAGAGTAGGATATTTAATTTTAGGATCATAGAGCCAGGGAGGATGAGTTCCTACGCTTCATTCAGGCTAGGAGAGTGTTTTTCCTAGTTCAGAGTATACCCAAGGATACGATTCTATAAAGACGGGAGGACGGGGACACTGATACCCTGCAGGATGTTATATTAAGACTTGTAGTGATTAATGAGCATTCGTGTGCCATGGGTGTAGATGAGGATGGGAGGATGGTTCCACTTGATGATTTGGGGGCGACCCCAAATTTTATTGCGTGGTGGGCCTATTCATTGAGGAATTTTGAGAGGACGAGGTCAATGGAGAGGGATGTAGAGGAAGTTAAACGAGTGCGTGCTCGAGTGGATGGAGGATAACTAAAGCCTTAGAAAGAGAGAGGTGAGAGAGATGATACTATAGTTACAGTTGTTATAGTAGTGATAGCGAAGAACACCACGATGGAGCTAGAGTTAGATATTTCTCAAAGAGAGCATGATGATCTAGTGGGAGTTCACGATACACTTATTGTAGAGCATGATGGTTTACAGGTGCAACTTGCTTGTCTCTATTGATAAAGATAATTACAAGGGTCGTAGAGATAAATTGAGGAAGGCCTTGGGAATGAGAGGGCTTTCTATTTCCGGTGCAAGGCTATTAGTGATGGCTCGTCAGAGGGGAGCATCTACAACACCTGGCCTAATTTATGTGACACATTATGAGGCTGTATGAGCAAAGTAAGATTATTATTTGGACACGATCATCAAGAATTACCTTGATGCCATTTTTATATGTTAAAAATGTAGCTTCCCAAAGGGAAGCCACAACAGCAGTGAAGCCTTGAGATAGTGCACAGAGTGTGCATCATCCACTTAGGAGGCAAGACAAAGGATGTGATGATGATAGAGGAGATAGTAGTGGTTCTCATGGATATGTAGGTGCAGTGGGAGGCACTCCCACTCCTACAAGAGAGTTTGGCGCTAACACCATATTATGAGGCTTATATTTTACTACTTGATTTATATGTGATGGTGTAGCCTCATGGAAGCCCATTTTGTGTATATATGACATTATAATGTATCTTGGACTTTGATGATGTATATGTTAACCGATGATTATCAATTTTTAAATTATACTTGTGTTTGATAGGCTCCTAGAAGTTATGGACGATGACGATGATGATGACGACGATGACGATGACGATGACGACAACGACGACGATGATGATGATGATTTATTCTTGTCTTTTTTTTTATAATTTTATGTTGTGTGTTATATGTGTTGAGACTTCAAATGATATTCGAATGTGTATGTTTTGGTTTTCATATTCAACTATTTATTTGGATATGATAGGGAATGTGACTAATCATAGTTTGTTAAACCAGAGTGTGACTAAAATAAAATGAAGTAAAAATGGAAAGAATGCCCATTTATAAATTTTAATGTGTAAAAATGGGTTTCAAAACTAACACTTGCTCTTATATACTTTCGAAATGTTAAATAAGACCTCCAATGAACAATTTCTATAAATCACTATGGATTTGGGTAAAAATGTATTTTTGCTAGGATAACAAAAAAGAGGACTTTGTGATTTTATGTCTTTATGGGGGTGAAACAGTTCTCTTCTTAACAAATTTATAGGGAAATAGTATCCCAACATTTATTATATTTTTAATACAACTGATCAATGCAGGAAGTTTTCTACAGTGGGAAAGCTAATCAATGTGGGAAACTTTCCTAGATGATTTTTATTTTCATATATTTTTAAGGCTGATCAAAGTGGGAAGCCTTATATATGGGTAGCCATTCTTCAAGGGTATGGTCCACATTTTTTACTTTTATTGGATGGACATCCTTCAAGGGAATGGTCCATTATTTTTAAATGGTAGTTTTTCTTCAAGGGATCAATATACTTTTTACTTTTGACAAGATGATATTTGAATAGTTTTCCTTCAAGGGATCAGTCTATTTCCTTTTGACCTTGATAAGAAGCATCCATATATTTACTTCTTTTGAATTTTTTGTGCTAGAGGAAAGACCCTAATAAACCGATTTTTGAGTCACTACTACAAGGGGGGTCATTTGAGACATTAATAGAGACAAAATTTGACTAAATTGTCTCAAATAGAGACGATAAAAAAGTTGTATATCGTCTCTATTATTGTCTCAAAGCGGGTGTCTCTAATATTGTCTCTAATTATTGTCTCTCAAGAGACAATAATGATTGATACATATTTTGTCTCTTGAGAGACAATATCATTTTCGTCTCTCTAGAGACAATACCGAATACTAACATTTTGTCTCTCTGGAGACAATACTAATTTCAATTTTTATTGTCTCTCTAGAGACAATACGAATTTAAAGAATGAAAAATATGAATTTTAAAACTACATAATAACCAAATATCATATAGTGCAATCAACAAAGTTACATATCATCTATGATGTTGGAGTGGTCTGGTAATTAATATTATAAATTAACAACAATTTGATTTAAATATTGTGGCCAATAAATGGGTCCACAAATATTTTATTAATATCAAATAAGATAAAATACAAAAGATTGTCTGAATTCCATTAACCCTTGAAATACAATGATAAAATACAAAAGGGTGTCTGAATTCCGTTAATCCTTGATATACAATATTAACACCTCTCCACCACCAACTTCAAGTGATCCATATGATTCCCTAGTGCTAATTTGAGGTTATTTTTCTTCACTTTAATTTTGAGCAACTTCCTTTTTGAGCAATTGCCTCTCCGTTGGCAGCAGTCATCTTCATGTTCTTCACTTTCATTGTCTCAACTTTGATGCAATTCTCTACTATCGTTAGCAGTGAAGGTGCATTGGATTATAAGAAATTATGATCACATATTTTACTCCTATTCTGCCAAAAGTATTCACAAATTACATTTAAATTAGGACAATAACTAGTTTTTACTAAATCGACCTAATCTTTACATTTTGTTCTAAAAAATTAGTTATCACTAACTCATTACTTTCAATCCATTTTCATAACTTATATCAAGGAATAACCTCAGACATTATAATCCCTAGAATTCCACACATGCCTAGTGAAAATGTTCCAATATAAGCCTGTACAGAAAAACAAAAAAGAAGTCATTATTCATCTATTTTTTCTTTAGTGGATATTCTACACTACATGCATGAAAATTGAGTAAAAACATACAAGCATTATATACAAACAATGGGCAGTGAAATCATTGAGGCACAACACTCACCAATAGACCAATTAAAGCTACCCTACTTCAAAGCAATTTCAAAGCAAATTGATGAAAATGCCCCTGTATAACAGAAAATGAGTCAAGATAATCCACAATAAACATGAATAATTGTGATCTTTGCTCTAATTTACGTTTTGAAATTTATACTTTTATGTACTTGGTAATTTTTTAAAGTGATTGATTCTCTTCTTGTGGACGTATTGAACATAAAAGCTCCATTGTCAATAAAATTATATTATATTCAACTACATTTTTTGTTTTTTCTTTAGATCAGTTTCTTTGCATGTTAGTTTTTTGTTGGATTTTCCTAAAGTCAGCAACATGGAGGAGTTAAAACTGATAACAAGAAACATTCTTAACTATGCAGAGGGAAGGGGTTTCATAGGGATTGCATGTCACAGGAGTGCAGGCATTTAGTGAATGTTCAAAAATCTTGTCGGTATGGATTGTGGTGGTACATGCAACTTAAGTGAGTGAGAATAATAGAAATACAAAGACCAAATATTCTCTCAAATGATTGATTAGGTAGGGTGTTGGGATAATCAATCATCTTCAGGTGATGGTTTGCATATTAGTAAATATGAGTAATTGGAAACTACGAGGTGAAAAGGGCATTAAGAGTTGTCAGGTATGAAAATTTGTTAAGTAACGAAAGTTGTTAAGAGATATGTTAGTAGAATATGGAATGTAAAAGGTTGTGATTAGATAGGCCACCTTCATAATACAAACTTTTACATCAAGAAAATGCAATTGTTCCAGTATAACATGTAATAAAAGATGTTTGAAACAAGCAAAAGGAAACTAACTACCCTGACATGTGAAGACATGCAATTAGACATACCTGAAAGCCTTGGAGACATATTTTCTCTGATAAAATTTTATTTGCAGACTTCTCATCATAGCTACAACATATGGTAAGAAGTATCCATTTTAGAATCTAATATTCTGTGCTAACAATTTGAAATTTGAAATCAAGTAGCATAACAAATTTGAAGAATGATAATTTCCAAGCTATTATATGAAAATGGTGTCAAAGACTTTGAAGACTTACTTCACATCCAATGCTTCAGGGGTGAAAATACCAAAACGGTCAAGAAATTCATCAAATGTTCGCCTTGTGAGGTATCCAGCACAACTAATCCTGATTTCTTCCATGACATCTTGCAATGTAGATGAGCCACCCATTCTAATCGAGATTCTATGTTTCTGTATGCTAAGCTTTTGGCTGAACCAAGAAATTTCATACAAGTCATCAAAAAACTTGAATTCAAAATGTAATAATCTTAGGCCAAAGGCTGCTTACCCCGCAACGTAGTTGTTGTAAAACATTGTAATTCTAAAAAATGCCTGGCTTTAGAAAACTGTTCAATTTCACACATCTTATGTAGTGAGGCTCTGTTGAGCTCAATGTTTCTAGGAGAGATTGCAATTGTTGCTACACAGAATTTTAAAGGAGTTAATAATACCAAAAACATTTTGAATAGTATTCATGACAGAAAAATATTACAAACATGTATCACTACCTATCATAATTTCCAGAAAGTGAATATTCAAACATTAACAATACGATAGTAGTTAGAAGAAAACAATTGCAGAGATTAAAAGAAGCAATGGTTTAGAAGACATAATTTGCTGACTTAGAAGATTCCTCAGGAAAAGTAGGAAAGAGACTTGCAAGTTGCAACAAAGGACCATTTTGAAGAAATTAATAGACCTTGATGCTCTGCAACAACATAATCCTTGTTCTTGTCAAGTACGTAATCTTTCTCGCCTGCAATTCTTAGATGTTTTTGTAGAGAGGGTCACGTATTATGGAAGTCTTAGTCAAGGATATGGAAGGTATAGTTCCAGTTTAGTCTAGTAGTGGGAGCTGTGAAGGCATTTCTGAGCATTGTATACAGTCTGAACTGAGATTGAGGAAGGTTATAGAAAGCTTTAAGGTCTATCCATTCCATCCACTTGCCAAATATCTACAAGTCATGTAATATTTTAGTTCCCTTCTCAAACCAAAGGAGGGCAGAGCAGCCTCTTGTCAAGGAAAGGATCCTTGCCTTAACAAGAGGCTACTCTACCCTGATTTGGTTTGAGAAAGGAATTAAAATATTTCATGACTTGTAGAGATTTGGGAAGTGGGTGTAATGGACAGACCTTAAAGATTTCTATATGCTTCCTCAATCTCAGTTCAGAATGTATACAATACACAAAAACGCTTTCACATCTCCCTCTACTTGAATAATTATGGAGGATGATAATGCCTATTGAGATACTATGAGGTGGCTGTAAGGGCACCCTTTCCATGATATTTTTTCAGATTTAAGACATTTATTTAAAAGGGCAGAAAGGTATTTTTTAGATTCAAGACATTTATTTAGAAGATACTTTTCATATTTACACTCACCTCAACTTTATCAAATCACCTCAACTTCATCCAAATGTAGCCATCACCTGATATACACCCACAAAAATTAATAAACCATCTTTCCATACATATACCGCATTTTTGACAAGTTTGCAACAACGCCTGCGTTGTTTTCGGACTACAAGAAAAGCATCAGATTCAAAGTGGTACTAGAAAGCGCCAGATCAGATCCCCACATTTGAGGAGGATGCATCAAGTATTTAAAAGCACTAATCAGAAAACTCGAGGCAGGTAAAGATAAAGACTTTTCAAAGATGAAAATTGAATTTCAAGTTGACAATGCAGAGAATTACCTGATTTCAGTTGCAGCAGAGGAAGAGACGCATGTGAAAAATGGGAATGTGGGTTCGCAAGCTTGTATGCCTCGTGCCCATTCAAATAGCTCGTGCAGAAAACAATGCCATGGTAGCTCTTAAGGATGGACTTCAGATACCACATTACATTAGCTACGTGGACAGTGTATCACTTGCTAATTCTATACGCTTTGGCTTCTATGATGCTGTTCTTAGCAGCTGGAAGGGTAAAATTAAGGTTATATCTTCAATGGGAAAGCAAAGCAGTGGAAAGTCATATTTGCTGAACCATCTGTCAGGGTCTCTTCTTGATGTTGCAGGGGCTAGGTGCACCGATCATGGTGTGTGGATGGCAATCACAACAGGTGATGATGGAGATGGCCAGGGTGACAACAGATACTTGTATGTGCTCTTAGACATTGAGGGACTCGACAGTTTCGAGCGAAGTGAACAAGAAGATATGCTTCTCTCTGTGCTCAATGCTGCTGTTAGCAACCTCACAATATTCAACAAAAAGGTATGTTAATGTCTAACAACAACATTCTTTACTCTTTTTGTTTCAAGTGCTCCTTGCTTTGATGTGGTCCAATGAGTCGAGGAAACAGGGAATGTTGTCAAGGAAAAGAAACAATGATTTTCTTTTTCTTTTTTCTTGATATAACAGGACTTTCATTTGGATAAGGACACAGAGTCTGCTTTCAGCCGGTTCCATAGTGGTATCAATCTACTGAAGCAGGACAAAAAGTTATTTAAAGGTCTATTTTACATTGCTATCAAGGATGTGGATACATCCGATGTACGTGACCTACAACAAGAATTTCTTGAGAAAATTTCTCAGATATGCAGCAAATCTCAAGACAATTTTATTTTTAAAATGTATGATGGAAGGGTTGAGATTGCTACTATGGCTCCTTATAATCGATCTGAGTACTACAAAGAGAGCTTAAGGGAGCTAACAGAAACAGTAGAGGATAAAATTTATTCTTGCTATGACAATGGATCCACTTTTTTGAGGGATCTCAAGATTATTATAGCTCAAATTGCTGCTAAAGACTGGACTTCCATTGACAGTAAGCGTGTTGCTGTGATAGTTGATATTCTGAGGAGAAATCTTATGTCTGGTGTCCATACAGGATGTCTTTCTGCAAATGCAAATGAAGAATTGCAGGTGTTCGTTATTTTTGACACGCAAGAGGAAATTCCAGATTCTCCTATTTTTGTTGGGGATTTGTCATGTGACATTAAAGATTCAGGTCTGTATCTCACACCTAGCAATGATTCATTACTCTTTGTTACCATAAGAGAGGTTTTATCTCAACTCAGATCAAGCTTGGAGTTGGTTTTACCAAGGAAAGGCAGAAACGGTGAGGAGTGGCATTCAATGTTTGAGAACTTCCTTGAGTCGCTCGCAGAAAGAAGGCAAGACAGAGTTCAAAAGTGGATAAGTGCAAACGCTGTAGAATTTTCTGATAATGATGTGGTACAAAGGTTGCAATTAGAGGCCAGTGTAGCTCTGGGTAAAGTAAAACAAGGACTATCTGTGTGTGGATGCAAATGTTCAGTGTGCTTTTGGAGATGTGTACTTGAGAAAGGCCACATTGATGACCATTCTTGCATGAGTAGTCATTCATGTGCAGAAAGTTGAAGCTATTGTGCTCGAGAAGGAGGCAGCTTTAATGTATGCAACGATTTGGCTGGGCATGAAGGCTCTCATGATTGCAAAGAAAAAAATCACACATGTCGAGAGACCTGTCACTTATTTCATATGTCTTCAAATTGCAATGAGTTGTGTTCTCTGAGGCCCGAACACTTTGGTCAGCACAAGTGCAATTCCCCGCAACATTTGTGCAACAAAAAATGCTCTCTTCCAAGCTGCAACAATCCATGTGCTGTGGCAATCGAGTGTAAACATAAGCAACATGAGTGCCATGAGAGATATTGCCAGAGCAATTGCAGTATAATTGGTTGCAGCAGGACATGTGGAGTCGAAGACCATTTCCATGATCTGAATCCATATGCAGAGCATTTATGTGGAAATGAACATGCCTGCCATGAAGAATGCGAAATGCCGGGAATATGTGAGATCTTTACGGAGCTAGTCAGACGAACTTGGATTTTCCAGGGTCAAAGGGGATCTTTCGAGTATGATCTTGTGTCAGAACAAAATGGCCTGTGCAAAGGCTGTTGCATTCCCATTCCTCCCTTTGAAACAGATCACCAAGGCCCGCATGTTCACACAAAAAATGAAGATTCTGTGCACTATTGCGACAGCAGATGTCAATCTTGTGGTTACTTCTGTCAGCTTCCTATAGATCACTCTGGCTTGCACGATACGGTGCATGGAAATATGAGAAATGTAAGATTCATTTCAGACAGTGAAGATATTGAGATTCATGATCGAAAGTATAAATGGGGAGAAACAGGTGAGGCAGAGATGTGTAATATGTATTGCAGGAAACTGGGTCGAGGCCACATCCATTTGGTTCCTTGCCCAGACTCTGCATGTACCAGCAATCTCTACAATGGTTCTAGGCACGCAACTGTGAAATATGGACCTGACGTGGATATTGCCAAAGACGAGCTGACTCATGAGACTTATTGGCAATGTGTCAGGTTCGTTGATCCTTGCACTGAAGAAGAGCGGGAAGAATTTGGCCGCTGTAATCACCACTGCAAATCTGAGGAGCATGAGACAGAGGTAGGTGGCTCTGATAAATCTTACTGCATCGAGAAACTGTGGCACCCACCTATTAAGAGCACTGAACAGAATATAAGTTCTGCAGGGTACATAACTGATGATGGACATCATTTTGGCTGTGATCATTCTAAGAATGTCCCTCACCATGTCATTTTCGTCATTGATAGATCAGGTTCAATGCAATCCTCAGATATTAGCCCCACTATGGGAAAGTTTAATAATGATCATAATTCTAGATTTGGCTGTGTATATGAGGCCATTCTCAGATTTATACAAGCCTGCCTTCGAACAGTTTCTGATGATTCGGTTTCTGTGGTTCTGTTTGATACTAGTGCAACTGTAGCTGTAATTAAGAGACACATACTTGAGAAGTAAAGTGATGATCACTGGACCAAAAAAGATGAATATCTGGAATATCAAAAAGAACCATCGTAAGTCTTTCAAGCCCAAGTCCAAAAGCCCATGCAGTAGTTCCAGCTGGTCTATCATTGCAATTTAGTATTGCTTGCTCAGTCACACCACGACCTAACACCTCCATCCACTTCCCCTGAGCAAATGATCTAAAGTAGCAAGAGTTAATTTCGAAAAATTGTCTTACACTTGTAAGTTGTCCAAACAATGAAAGTTGCAGTGATGAAACTGAAAAAAATGAGCGATGGGCAAACAATTGCATCTAAGGCTAAACAATGTTTAAATTAAAATTTGTTCAAAGTTGGTAATTTTGGATCACTGCTGCAAATTTTTACCTGAAAATAAATTTCCAGCTCAAAGAATAGATTGGTAAATGGGAAGTACGTATCCACCCAGTGTATTTCAACGTTGCCTGATAAGAGTCAAAATAAGATCTCTGTAAAATGGACAACCTTGAAGACCATAAATTATTTGTGATCTAGTCCTCTAAAGTTGAATGACGGGACCAAATAGGTATTAAGAAAATCAACAGGCATGCATAGAAATTAAATGGTGTACCAATCCTTCAATATTCCTCTTTAGTTCCATAGTTACATAAGAAGTACAATATAGACCAGATGATTCCCACTCCGCTGGGGAAAACACACGAAAGCCAATGACAACATCTAACAACACAGAGAACTTGTAATAAATGGTTGAAAAATTGAACCAATATTATTAATTTATTTCCCACTCTATATGAAATCATACCTTGTGGAAGACTGGGTAATGAGTAGAATTAATAGAATCTCTGCAATAAACATCTCCACTAATGAGAAAATGAGAGTACCCTTCATGCAACAATTCTGTTTGGTGAGCACTTGTACGCAATCGCAGAACAGTTAAGTATCGTTGTAGCTTCTGCTTACATGGTCCGGTGGCACCAATACATCATCAAAGTTCTGCAATATATGAACATGAACCGAAAAAAACAAAATGAAAGGAAAATTGAAAAAATGTTACATAGAAATTAATATACAGCTGAAGAAGCAAAAGGATCAATAGCTATGAATAAAAAGTTATGGCAAGGAAATTACCTACCAATTCAAAATTTCAAAGGTATGAATAGGAAGGAATCCATGGAAATAGCCATGTCCAGTCCAAAAGGAATTAGTGGTATCAATCTCTATAATAAATGGTGATATTAGGGTAATATGGTACCGGTTTGTTCTCCGAGAAGCTAACCAGAGGGATAGAAACATGACAGCGGTAGTGACAAAGCTTGCACACCAGAAGTTTCTAAGTAAACCAGAAAGCTAGAAAGCTCACAATATGTATGAAAAGTAGTGAGTAGAGAGCGAACAAGGTGTAAATCTCGAAGCATTCAAAAGCATCTGAGCACACCCAAATGGAGCCACAGAAAGATTAAAATGAAAGGAAATAAGTCTACAGAGTCGAGCTGAACCAAATGTAAGATGAACTAGTTTGTAAAAAAAGAGCCAGTGGATTCAAAGCGCCAGTGGAATCAAAGCAGTAACACCATCAAATAATGAAGCATTAAAAGTATGGAAAATGACAGAGTTCAAACCCAAAACAAGCAACTGCACAGGTGCAAGTCTGTGTTGCACATTCGAGATAGAACATTGACAACTCGAGATAGAAGCCTAAGTGGAGATTTTTTTCACAGAGACTTACTGACAAGAATAAAAATATTCAGGCAAAAAAAAATTATACCCTGTTGTAAAATAGAACTTACCACCAAGAAAAGTCCGATACTGCCCCTGTGCCGCCATCTATTTCTGCTACAAGGCATGAGGCCACATCTTCTAAATTTCAGATCTGGCATTTCTTCAATCTGCCTGCTACAACATCTACCCTGTGGCAACATTTCAAAAGACAACCATATCAGGGCCATTAGCAAAAAAAACATTAAACCAACGTTATTCCAAAACAGAGGCATTCCCAAAAACACATTAAACGAACATAATTATATAAAATTTAGCAGACACCTGATAAGATGTTCAGAGACGAAACCCGCTCCAATTCTTCAAAAAAATCCCCAAATGCTGATGAGGGATTCAAACACATATACGTCCAATTTGGCCCATGTTTTTAATCACCGACATTCCTGTGCCGACACAGTAGCCAGAAGTCGAATTTCTGCATCTCCTCGAATATTGTATGGTCGTAATTTGTTGAACAGGGGCTCTCTAAATTCCTTTTCAATATCTCGATCTTGCATTTGATTCGCGGAAGGGTTTACTACCGGGATTCGATCTCGCATCGGCGCAAGCGGAACAATATTCTTGTTTGGAAAGCTTGGCCGGAACAATGAACAACGCTCCGAGAAGAACCCCGTGTTCTCCAGTTATGTTGAATACCAGCAAATAAAGAGCCGGCACATTTCCGATGGCGTTTAGAACAGAGAAATGGCGGGCTTCCTTTGCTTCTTCCTTTTCATTCGCCTTCTGATATTTGGTCTTTGGCTTGCACTGTTGTGGTGATGGTCACCGACAGGCCACCTAGGAGCAACATTTCAAACCCCTTGACAACCATGTTCTGCATCATTTGCATAAACGAACAACCAGATTTTCCCTCTTCTGCATAGATCCCAAGAAGAGGTGGACTGCTGAATAGCTGTCGGACCATCCTTTCCTCAATGAGACCGACACCTGCTCTGTCACGGAGGTGAAAAGGGCTCCTAGATCTCCTACCAGCACTTCAGATTTTGGGATGCCTGATTGCAATTCCTCCTGTTCTACTATGTCTGTGATTGTTCCAATTTTGTCGCTGGACATTACTAGCCCTTTTAGGAAAGATGAAGCAGAGAAGAAAATTTAGTAAGTTAAGAGTTTTGTACCGACGACTTTGGATGTGGCCATGGTGCAAAGGATTGAAATCTTACACCTGCATAAGATTTGTAAGGGTTTGAATGGATCTGTGGCTTCCTGTACTCCCAAACGAAGCCATTCGAAACCCTAAACTGAATTAAGTTACCTATGCCTGTAGGCTCTAATTGTCCCAAAAAAATTTCGATAGGGTAAAAGTAACTTATTATTAAATTAAATGAAAAAAATTAGAGACAAATTTAAAAAGTTAGAGACAAAACTATAGTTTTGTCTCTAATTATCGTCTCAAAATAGGCTTTTATGTAGTAGAGACGATATGATCCGGACCCATATTTATGTGTGATAATGTATGGACTAATCCAATTGGGGGAAAACTTTCCAAATTTATTTCGTTCTGACTTAGTAACATTTTGGTTTTCTTTAAGTCCAAGGTCACTGACTTTAAATTTGTGTTCCTTGACATGTTTATTATAAGATCTGCTACTAAGTTGTTGATAAACTTGATGATGTTTAAGAGCTGTCAGACGCTTTTCATCTAACAATTCCATTTATGATAAATTATTGTGACGATACTCTTCATCGGGAATAAAATCCTTTAAAGAGACACGAAGTGATGGGATTTTAATTTCAAGGGGGGCAATGGCCTCATAGCCGTAAACAAGTGGATTTATCTCTCTGTTTTCTACCTTTCCACTCTTCCCTGGAAGCTTACCGTCTAGCGCCCCCACGCCTGCAGCAAAGTTCTATCTTCTTCTCTGTGTTTTTGTAAGTTCCTTCTGCATATATTTGTTTAGCACTGCATGTGGTATTTTTATCCACCTCTCAGATTATTTCTTCTGATTCATCATGAACATGTTGAAAATAGCAGCAAGAAACTCAATTTAATTTTCTGTCTAGATTAAATTGAGGAGGAAATTCGAAATTCCACAGCAACAGGCCACTTGGATGTGTTAGCTGAGTCATTAGCAATCAGTTAACTCAGTAAATTCGAGTTGAGACAATGAGATCAGTTAGTTACAGAGATTCCTATATTTTAGGAACCCAGGTTGAGTTTATTTGAGTTGTAAACAGTTAAAACTAGTTTCAAGTGAAACTGAACTAGTTAATGATTAGTTAGGTGGTTGGACTTCAGTCTAACCCAATGATCATTCAGTTAACTGATCAATTAACCCATTTCTTGCTCATGCATGTGAATAATTCGAATTTTGAAGTTGTGGTGGAATTTCCAAGGCAGAGGACAGCAGGTGCAAACTAATTAAGTGCACAGGAGTTTTGTTTTAGTGATCTGACTGAGATAGACCTTATATAGGTAGGCTGTGTTCAGTTGATACAATGGGGAAATTGTAATTGATCTCTTCCATTTGATTAATGCAAAATAGAGCTTGTGGGGTTTTGGGCAGTAAGCTTTCCCCAGTTTTGATATATCTTGTCTCTGTATTTATGCAGTTTCTGTGTGTGATGTTTTTTTTATTTATGCAGTAGATTAGATTTGTGTCTCATGATTTAGATAAATTTCATGAGCAGTTGCGAATCTATTGAAATTTCTACATGGTATCAGAGCTTTAATCACAAAAGAACAGGGAATTCGAAGTTTCTCCTCAGGTCTACAGGTCAGTGCAGCAGCATCTCTACAGAGCTTGGAAGATGGCTTTCAACGGGTTGAGGCTAGAATTTGCCTTGGATGGCAGCTCCAACTTCGTAGCTTGGAAGGATCGCATGGAGGCAGCATTTGCAGATAATGGGTTGTTGGAATATATCGAGTCTGATATTCCACAGCCAGCTGCAACAGATGTCCAGCTTGCTCAGTGGAAGAAGGATGTGGCGAAAGGAAGAAGAATTATCCTTGAAGGGGTTCGAGATCATATTGTCTCAAACCTCCATGGGAAGACTTCTCCATTCGCAATGTGGAAAACATTGACAGAGTTATTCCAGAATCAGAGTGACCAGAGAAAGCTGGCACTCAAGGATAAACTTCGAAAGATCAAGATGGAGAAAAAACGATACTATTCCGCAGTATCTGAGCAAGCTCACACAATGCCGTGATGAGCTTGGTGGTGTTGGAGTTACTGTTCCAGAAGATGATTTGGTGAGTCTAGCATTGCTAGGTCTTCCCAAGAGCTGGCACAGTTACCAAGATTTCGTAAATGGTCGAGAAAAGCTACCTGATTGGTCACGCTTGTGGTCTGATCTTCAGCAGGAAGAATTTAGGCGAAGCACAAGAGATGGATCCTCATCCAAAGCTGATGAAGAGGAAAACTTCGCATTGATGGGAAAAGGGAAGAAAGGGAAAGGGAAGAAATTCCAACCCAAGCCCGATTCTAATCATGGCGGCAAAAAATAAAGGAGATTTGTCGAAGGTGAAGTGCTTCCACTGTCACGAGTTTGGGCACTACGCAACCAGATGTCCGCAGAAGAAATCCAGCAAGAAAACTGCAGCTGTAGGTGAAGCTTTAGCTTCACAGTTCGAGCTTGATTTCACACTCGTTGCATGCATGGCCAGCACAGTAATGAGTACCCGCGTGGTATTTGGATTCGGGTGCATCTTTTCACATGACTGGATGCAAAGATTTCTTCAGTGAAATGGAGGAGAAGGATCTGCAGATAAATATCGAGCTAGGCGATGACGGGCGGTACAGTGCAACCGGTATAGGCACTGTAACCTTCCAGAGAGAGTTGGGATCAGATCTTCAACTCAAAGATGTCATGTATGTGCCAGGCTTGAAGAAGAACCTGATCTCGGTAGCAGTCCTCGAAGACCGTGGTTATGATGTGGTATTCAGCCAGGGAAAAGCATTCCTGAGACACATAACCACTGGGCAAGTAAAGCAGATCGGGGTTCGTGTGAAGAACCTCTACAAACTTGATATAGATGGTAGCGCAGCATTGATGGGTAAAGCAGACAGTGTGGTGAGCCAGGATGAAGGTGAGTTATGGCATAGGAGATTGGGCCATCTACACCACGGTGCTTTGAAGATCATGGAGCAGATTTCTATAGGTCTTCCAAAGGGTACTTTTCCACAGATAGACACATGCAAGGGATGTACCATGGGGAAGTATACAAAAGCCACTTTTCATGAGAAGGAGAACCGAGCAACGGAAATCCTTGAGAGAGTCCACTCAGATGTGTGTGGACCATTCTCAACAGCTTCCACAGCAAAACACAGGTATTATGTGATTTTTGTTGATGATTTTTCTAGAAAGTGTTGGATCTACTTCATGCAGAAGAAAGATCAGACGTTCTCAAAGTTTTGTGAGTTCAAAGCACTGGTAGAGAAAGATACAGGGAAGAAGGTGAAGGCTCTAAGGAGTGACAATGGTGGTGAGTACATCTCTAATGAATTCAAGAACTTCTGTGCCAAAGAAGGAATTCTGAGAGAGTTAATTGCACCTCATAACCCACAACAGAATGGGGTTGCAGAAAGAAAGAACAGAACAATTGTGGGAGCAGCACGAGCTATGTTACATGATCAAGGCCTACCATTGCATTTGTGGGCAGAGGCATGCAACACAGCTGTATTTGTGCAAAACTGTAGTCCTCATCGGATACTTGGCATGAGTACACCAGAGGAGGCCTTTATTGGTAAGAAACCTGATGTTTCATATTTTAAAATTTTTGGCTCATCTGTCTATTGCCATGTGACCAAAGATGCCAGGAAGAAGCTAGAACCAACTGCAGAGATTGGGATATTTGTGGGGTATACTGATACTCCCCACAACTATCGGGTGTATTTCCCAACTAACAGGATGACAGTTGTCAGAAGGGATCTTAAATTTGATGAGGAGAAAGCCATGCGATTGTCCCTTGAGAGGGAGCTTGATTTGCATGCAGATGAGGAACTCTTAGTTCCCAAGGATGAACCTCAAGATGTGGAGCAGTCACATGCAGAGGATCATGGAGTGGCAGAAACCACTCATGCTGAGTCATCCACTAGAGATGGCAGCAAGCGAACCAGGGAAGTTGATAGATTGTTGCATGATGCTAGAGAGAGTGTGGGACAACCCACATCGCAGCGTAGGCAGACGAGGTTACCAAGTCGGTACACTAACTACATGGCTCTGATGAGCGTGAGTGTAGAGACTGAGCCATCCTCATTCGAGGAAGCTGTAGAGCAACCAGTATGGGTTGATGCTATGGTAGAGGAATTTGATTCCATTGTCAGAAATAGTGTTTGGGAGGTGGTCCCAAGACCAGCAGACAAATCAGTGGTAGGTTCAAGATGGCTTTACAAAGTGAAGCATGCAGCAGATGGAAGCATCGAGAAACATAAGGCCAGATTTGTGGCCAAGGGGTTTTCTCAGGTAGAAGGTATTGATTACGAGGAGACTTTTGCTCCAGTAGCAAGGTATTCTTCCATCAGATCTATTCTTTCTTTGTCCGCGCAAATGGGGTGGAAGATCCACCAAATGGATGTAAAAACAACATTCCTCAATGGATTGATTGAGGAAGAGGTGTATATTGAACAGCCGGAGGGATTTGAGACCTTTGACAGAGAGTCACATGTGTGCAGACTCAACCGAGCATTATATGGGCTCAAGCAAGCATCTCGTGCTTGGTACACCAGGATCGACAACTAATTCATTGGGTTAGGCTTCACCAAAAGTGAAGTAGATGCAAACCTTTATCATATTGTTGTTGAAGGTAAATTATTGATTATCGTGCTATATGTTGATGATTTAGTTTTGACCGGTGATGGGAAGTTGATCAGTTCCTTGCAAGGAGGATCTTGCAAGAGAATTTGAAATGAAGGACATGGGACTCATGCATTATTTCCTAGGTTTGGAAGTATGGCAAGGAGATTGAGAAATTTTTATTTCTCAAGGCAAGTATGCCAATGAGATACTAAAAAGATTTCACATGGAGAAGAGTAAACCCATGGAGACACCTCTTGCAGGAAGTTGAAGGAAGGAGGATGCTACTTCTGGTGAAGTAGTAGATGCTACCACTTACAGGTAGCTTGTAAGTTCACTTATGTATTTGGTGAACACACGATCCGGGACATGTGTTATGCCATTAACCAGCTTAGTCAAGCCATGGTTAAGCCAACCAAACTGTATTGGAATGCAACAAAGCATGTGTTGCGATACCTTAGAGGCACTACTCAGTTTGGTCTTTGGTATAGATGGACAGAGGGAGTGAAGCTGCAAGGCTTCATAGATGCAGATTGGGCGGGGAGTCCATCAGACAAAAAGAGAACATCAGGAGGAATTTTTAGTGTTGGGTCAGTAGTGGGTTCCTTGGTATAGCAGGAAGTAGAGATCTATGGCGCTCAGCTCAGCAAAAGTAGAATACATGGCTGCAAGTCAAACAACATGTGAGGCTATCTGGATGAGAAAGATTCTTGTTGGTTTATTTGGTCAGTTAATGGATCCTACGGTGATTCACTGTGACAATCAGAGTTGTATCAAACTCTCTGAGAATACAATTTTTCATGATCATTCTAAACATATTGATATCCGGTATCACCATCTTCGAGATTGTGTGCAAAGGCGAATTATGTTGCTACAGTACATCCCGATGGAGGAACAAGATGTAAATATTTTGACGAAGGATTTTTCAAGAGGAAAATTTGAATTCCATAGGGACAGGATTGGGGTCCATGATAATCCCTTTATTGCTGAGAGGGAGTGCTGAAAACAGTAGCTAGAAACTCAATTTAATTTTCTGTCTAGATTAAATTGAGGAGGAAATTCAAAATTCCACAGCAATATGCCACTTGGATGTGTGAGCTGAGTAATTAGCAATCAATTAACTTAATAAATTCGAGTTGAGACAATGAGAACAGTTAGTTACAAAGATTCCTATATTTTAGGAACCCAGGTTGAGTTTATTTGAGTTGTAAACAATTAAAACTAGTTTCAAGTGAAACTGAACTAGTTAATGATTAGTTAGGTGGTTGGAATTCCAGTCTAACCCTATGATCATTTAGTTAACTGATCAATTAACCCATTTCTTTCTCATGCATGTGAATAATTCGATTTTTGAAGTTGTGGTGGAATTTCCAAGGCAGAGGACAGCAAGGTGCAAACTAATTAAGTGCACAGGAGTTTTGTTTTAGTGATTTGACTGAGATAGTCCTTATATAGGTAGGCTGTGTTCAGTTGATACTATGGGGAAATTGTAATTGATCTCTTCCTTTTGATTAATGCAAAACAGAGCTTGTGGGGTTTTGGGCAGTAAGCTTTCCCCAGTTTTGATATATCTTTGTCTCTGTATTTATGCAGTTTCTGTGTGTGATGTTTTGTTAGTTATGTAGTAGATTAGATTTGTGTCTCATGATTTAGATAAATTTCATGAGCAGTTGCAAATCTATTGAAATTTCTACAGAACATTATTTAGGTTGTTGTTCGGCCAACCAAATTGTGATATCCTTTTTACTGCCACTACAAATCATCATCAAACCAGGGCACACAAAGCCAATTTCATATTTATACGAGCACCCTTATATAATCATCTGTAGAAAATTAAAAGAGCCACACCTCTGATGCGTTTTTTCCCTTGTGTATTTGAATTCAGGGATTCATGGATACAGTTATTATCAATAAGAGTCTCCCGGCTAACAGGATTCAGACGTTTTTTGTGTCTGAAACTGTAGGATTTTGAGCTTTTATATTTCTACGCCTTATTTCAGGACTGCCTTGTTTCTTTTACATAAATAATAAATTAACTATGTGAAGCGTCTAAATATTATTCAAAATATTGGTAACCAAAAACAATTACAATGTCCACTTAATGAACCTCCCCCACATAAATATTTTGAGAAAGTCCCGAGTCCTGACTCGTATATGATCATTGAGTGCGCTTTAGACACAAAGCCATTCAAAGGAAAAAGTTGCCTCAAAGATGTACAAGTCTACACCGCTCTGTTTCCAACTTTATACGCATTGGTTGGAGTTAAAGAAGGGTTTAAATTTTTTAAGTTCCTCCTCCTACTCCGTCAAAGAAAGGTAGACATACGTACTAAACTTATACAGAAATTGATGCCATGCTTGCTATAAACTTATATTATTATTTCCAGTTTATCCTTCTTACCTTCGCCACATGTTATTGGAGGCCTATATTTGTCTCCAACCTGTGGATATGTTTTGCTGAGTTATTTTTTGTGGGGTCAGAACTACTTTGCGTATTGTTGGCCTTGGATTTTACTGGAGCCTTTCTAGCTCAATCATTTACATTCTTCTACTGGCTATATGCCATATAACATGCTAAGATTATGACCGTGGATAGGCAGAAGCAACAGATAACCCAGCTTTAACTCTTAGGTTACACTCTTATCATAGTGACTAGGCATCTATTCTTGTTATTTGTTGCATATAGAAATGGTGCTTTTATAGAAGGGGGAGTTACATATCTTCATAGATTTTGTGTCCTTATGGATCTTTTTGTCTGATGGAAAGAAATAAAGGTTAAAACAATAGATCTTTTAATGACTTTAAGAAAATTATGGTGTTCCCAATTATCAGGCTAAGTAGTAAATATGCTAGCTTAAAGATGGCAAGCAAATTCTTATGATATGTTGAGTAGAAGAAACAAACAACATCCATACAGAAAAACTAGAAGCCATTGTATGGATGTTTGTGAAGATTTCAAGGTAAGTGATTTCCATTAATACATCAAGTGTGAAGCAGAATTGACAATCCTGACATTCTAATTCAACTTTTCATCAACAAATATCAATCCACATTCAATTATGAGAAATGTTATTCTACCTTGCAATCTTAAGGCAGCTAGGTTAATTGTAGCCCATGACAGTCAAGCCAACATTGGCTAATATTACTCAGCGCCCTTTAGCACAAGGGACGTAAAACATTTGCCATAAAACTACAATATGGACTGTAAGGTAAAAAATAGAACCATACACAAAGTTGAATGAATGTATTTTGTAGATTACGTACAGCACAACACTACAATTATATGTACACTTGTGTCAGTGTTATATGTTTTTGTGAGGTCATTATAATTGCCACTCTTTGACAATTTTATCATATATACAAGTTATATATTCATCTATTGTCACTCTTGGATACTTTTACTGCCAACTTTACAAGCCATAGTAATAGAGTGGTAAATCAAACAACTACAAGTTTTTAACTCCTCAAAAATCTGTTTTAATTTGCCAATTTTTGAAATACTTGGCTGATAATTCGTAAGGTTTGAGTTTCGATTTCATGGTTTGACAAGGATAAAAAATGTCGGATAGGTTGGAGAGAGCTTTTCTTCCTCTACTTTCAGTCATTATATGAATATGTACATACATTCATAAAAAAAATGCAAAAATCATGTCAAAAAATTCCCTTGCAAAAATAATGGATAAAGTTGGAGTTTCATGTTCGACAAGAATAAAGGTTGGCAAAAATCAAACTTTTTTGATAAAATTCAGACATACCTTGTGACATCGTGCATGGCTAACATTTTTACAGTTTGAAATGGCTAATGAAACCTATATAACAATAAAATTCTGAACATACTTGATGGGACTTTGGTGACTGTCAAATTTTAAGTGTGTGCATGTTCCAAGCCATTCCACATAATCAAGGAGCATGAAAATTAATTTCTCCGTAAGATAATGCACTGTGGCTGCCATTGCTGACAGTGTTAACGAGTATATATACACTCAAAAGTTAGCTAATTTCTTTAAATACTCAAGAATAAACTAGATATACTTAAAACTTAGTGGAAGTTGTGTGAGCCTCAACTAGGAAACTAGGTTGGCTGCTTTTAGTTCTCACTCTTGATCAAACCAGTTATAGCAATAAAATGTCACATTTCTTTGGACAATAATATGCTCCTGTAAAGTCAAGGCAGGATGAACAAGTGTGAATGGAGTAAATGGCCAATTTCCGGGGTGGTAACTAAAGCAAACAAAACCCCTTTCGGTGTAATTGCATCCTCGGACAGGAAAATGAAAATGAATGATCCATAGAAAACGATGGGAGGTTCTTAAAAAGCCACCTTGTCTAACCTTTTGGGCTTGGGCATCTCTTCTACAACTGTTGTCCTAGAGATAAGCCCCATATGTTCCTGTACATCTATTTCTGCAATGATGCCATAAAATAAACTTAATCACTTTGTGTTGCATTAACTTATTCAAGTAACTAAGAACACTATCTAATGGGGAGGGATTAGCTTTTTATATATAGTTTAAAATACAGAAATATATGAGCATAACTATATAATATATAGATATTATCCAAGTAGTTTACAACATCTATTGGTCAAGGATAAATCATTCATTTATACAATAAAACAATAGTAGGATAATAATATAGAGAAAAAAACCTCGTGACTTCACAATAGATTGAAGTTCTCTGGCCAAAGGTATCAACGGTTTATTTCGCTGTGGGTTGCTCCACTTGTACAATTGCATGCTCCAAACTTCTTTTTGTTGTCTCATCAAACATGATGGAGCATACCCCCTAAGGATGTAAGTTTTTATTTTATTTAGCATGTACCCATAATGTGTCATCAGTTGCATACTAGGTGACTAAAAATTTGAATTATAGGTTATCTTTTTCTTTAAATACATGTTGGAATACTATATAAAACAGAAAAATTAGGATAAAGCAAAGATAAGCCGCAAAGGCATGGATGCGAGCTAAGTTGAGGAAACTATAAACATTAGACTTAACGAAACATATTTTTATATCAGACTGGATTTTAGTGTTGGGACTCGCACTTTTGCTACCAAGATGAGAGAACATAATGTGACCATTGATTTTGCTGCTATCAATCTAAGAGCACCCTTCAATGAGATGATGGCCTTCTTTGATAATACATTGGATCTCATACATATAGGAGGGATTCCTTATGCGTGGATCAATTTTCAGCTGTTAGACTTATTTGTCTTTGACTGGGACAGGGTATTGAGACAAGGAGGGTTCCTTTGAGGTGGACAAGTTTTTCTACACAAGCATGGATTTAGATGACTATTTGTACATGTTTATGAAATTTAGGTACAAGAAACAAAAATGGGTGGTCACCCCCAAGAATAACAGAGAGGTGTACTTCTCTCCATTCTTGGAAAAGCCCCCAAGACCCCTGTAATTCCTTTTTCTCAGAAAGGTATCACTTCTTGACATTCTTGAAGTACTTTTCACCAAATCACCTTACTTGCAGGGGTTAGTCATAAACACTCAAAAAGTTAGATATTTTCTTCTTACAGTCAATGAAGCTTCGCTACCTACCAGAGATTGAAATCAGATCTTAGCAACCTCAAATTGATTGAGATAATTATCTTGTTTTTCAGATGTTAGTCACTCCCTCTCATAATTAGGATTAGATCATAAACATAGAGGGAAAAAAAGATTTATTCAAGTAGTAAAGTTTTCTTTGAAATTGCTTTTGAGATCCATCCATAATGATAGGTTAAATATTAAAGATCTCTTAATGACCTGACCAAAAAAATAGATATCGATCAGTCATCATAACCCAACAATTGAGTAGTTAAATTGAATTCTCCCATTTGATTCTCATGAAGTGCTTTTGTGAGAAATACGTTTCTAGATTGATATATTAACCTCCCTTAACCACTAATCAAAGCAGGTAAAACCATGGAAAAAAAAAAAAAAACTGTTCAAAAAAATTATAGTAAAAGAAAATAAAAGACCGCCAACTTGAAAAATAAATAATGCCGGAGAAGCAACTCCAGTTCAAGATTTGTTTACTAGAGTCTATCTTCAAAATTCAGGCCAATCTTTCAATTTTAGACAAGATTAAAGGAAAACATTTGATTCCAAAACACGGTCGTATCATACTTTCTTATTTGAGAGACCAATGTGCATATCTTTTCATTGGAAATAAAATTGAAACCATAAAAGCTTTCAGAGAAAGATGATGTACATCTTTAATTTCACATTATAATTCAGGCAACCTTAAGATCTCCATTTTGAAGTTACAGTATCCATTTTAGGAACTCGCTATATAAATATTTTATGATCACCATTGTAGCACAAAATTAGTCTCAAAGGACACGGCTGAAACATAAAGGAGAACAATATGCGTATTTCATAGTAAATGTAAAATCATAAATATATTGGATGTTTTGTATATTGACTGCACCATTGTTTTGTATAATCTTAAAGCAGGTTATCGTGGAAACAGTTGGCTAAGAGATAGAAACTTGAAACCGAAAACTCTTGCAATAAGTGACACAGAAACAATTCATTGAAGTTTTGTATTTCTTATAGACCGAGAAACGAGTAAAATGAGTATATGTATGTATGTACATACATACATACATACACACACACACACACACACACACACACATATTTATATATATATATAATATATATATATATATATATATATATATATATATATATATATATATATATATATATCCAAGATGTGGCATACTCTTGGAAAAATGTGTGATCGCCATCACCAAGGAGATCTATATTCCCCTCACCCAATTGCATATTCGTAAACATCCATATATTTGGATAATATTTAGTATCTGGGTCTCTAGACGTAAATATAAAGATCTAGGACCTTAAACACAAAGGTTACATTCAATAGTATCTTGATGTAGAATGACTTAAGTGTATTCACCACAAAATAATATTCATCCCATGACTTCAATCTTATATTCAGTTCAGAGACCTTATCTATTTGAAGCACCCAAACTTCATTGGGTTTTAGAAGATTTAAGTTTGGGAGAACATTATTCTCTTTAAAGAAAACTCCATAGTCTGTTGTTTTTAAAAAACTTACTCATATTTTCTTTTCATCTTCTTAACTCATTTAGAGATCTTAGCTCTTTAAATATTTGAGAACTAATGACACCAAAGTCTTTAACAAACTTTATAGCATATTATTTTCCATGAGAGATCCTCCTTAACCTGCTATTTTTAAGAAGTTTGATTACATCTTGCTCTCATTTAGATTGTATTTTTTTTTAAATTGTAATTTACCAAACCGTATCTAAACCAATATGTCGATTACTATTCAAGCATAAATCATTCGTCCTCCTCAAGTTATGCCTCTAATACATTTTTTGCACGCTGCCCTTATAGGGACTCGAAAGATGACAACCACATACAACGCCATAGCAACACAAATTGGAACTGATTGCACCCGTATACAAGAGCTGCTATATGATTGTGTACAAGAACAATGCACGGAAACCACACCTATAGATGATGATGCGATATCCGTAGTGCTTCATATAAAACGAAAAATTAGACAAGCATAGGCTGCACTACAACAAGCAGTCATTGCCAGCAAAGACACCATCCATGTCCTAAGGGCAAAATTCTATGCAGACTTTTACAAATCCACCCCCTCCCCACAACAAGAAAAAAAACAAAAAAAAAACACTACTGACCACCTGATGTACATACCACAAACTGTAAAAAAAATGTGCTAAGTATACAATGAGTAGGGAAGGGGGAAAAGCATATATAACCTACTTAATATTGGTTACACCCCTATTTTGACACCGCTAATATTGCATATACTTTTAAGCATGGCTTAATTTTTTGTGTCTTTTGGATCTGTTCTTCCACCTTTTATAGCAGACCCATTTACTTTATATCAAAAGGATATTCACAATTATGTTCCATTATTCGTGTCATTAGCTAAAAAAAAAAACCAATTCTTTACATATACCCATAAATGACCAGCCATCAATTATTTTCATGAATTCTTTTCTTTTCTTTTGACGGTTTAAAAATTTTGTTTAAAAAAAAATCAAGTTTTGAAATGAGTTTTATTGTTCTGTTACGGACCTCAATTACTTTAAGTAAAACAAATTCAATCTACCAACACTAAACCCGCAGTTTTCTAAATAGAACCAAATGAACCAATTATTTATGTCATTACTCACAGATGTGATAACATTCGCCATGTTATGCATTGACCCAACTGAGACCCGTTCTACAAACGTAAGACCCTATGAAATCCCACTTCTCAATATAACGTTAGCCAATTCACTTTTTACAACCATTTAGAAAAAAAAGTTAAACAACAGACTATGGTTATTTATTATCTGCAAATTCTTTCACTATTTATTAAGCCATTTAATAACAAATGTATCCTTACTCCCCTATAAAGGGACATATCCAAAAAAACACCCAAACCTTCTACAACTCATAACCAACTTACTAAAACTATCATACACACTTACCCACGCTTGTATACCCCCCTTTCACCATTAAACCATTCCCCAATCAACTCATCACAATTACTGCATAGCACCAACACTCACACTCACAGTGCAAACATCACCCCACCACTATTAACAAAGCACACAACCCCAACCCTTAAAACACCCCACAACCACCCACCACCCTGACCACACTCTACCCTACACCTGCAACACCAGAACAAACTATTAACAAACATACTCCAACCCTTAATAACACATCAACGAAGTAAACTTACTCCTCTCGGAGTGACCACTAGTTTAGATAAAAATTAAAAAATATGATATGAGTAAAATATAAAACTGAAAGATTACAAACAAACATTAAATGGAATATAAATTTTAAAGAATATGTAAGAATAGAGAATGCAAGAAGAACTCTAGAGAATATAAAATAAAACAAATGTAAAAACATATCATATGTTTTGGTATTTAACATTTCTTCTTGTTAAAATGTTTGTTATTAAATCGTTTCCTAATAAAATTTGAAGAAGAAATAAGACAAATGACTATAAAAATTCTATAATTACATAAAATACTGTGAAAATAAAACCTTAAAGGAAAAATTGGTATAAATATAAAATAACATCTCTTGATTAAAAAGCCAAGCACCCTTAACAAATTATATAATTATTTAAAATATAAATAAATAAAATTCTAAACTCACAAAAAGAAGACCCATCAAAAAATCTTAGAGTTATTGGTGATGTTGTTAGACTTTCAAACAATTCATTAGAGATCAAGTCCTGCTGAACTGCAATGTATGGAACCACGAGTGATTTTCTTCTACTGGTTTAATTTTATTAGGTTTTGCTCTTATCTCAAACGTAATAAAGGCTTTTAAGAAAAATGTGACAAATACAACTCAGCCATAATCTGCTAAACGAGGAAAAAAATTTATTCATAAAACTAGCCATTCAACGCAATAAATTGTACCTGGCATTAAAGACAATTTTACACTCAGACCAGCCGAACTTTGATGCAGCGATAGCATTTTTTATTTATTGAAATTAATTAATTTTTTATAGTTGAGAGGCGGTGTTGTCCGTATGTGGAGATATTTTTTCGAATTAAAAATTAGCATTTCGTTGGTATTTCAAGTACCTTTTAAAAACAAAAGTTATCCTGGCACCAATCTGTCTTGGACTACACTAGCTTTCAAACCATGTTAATAATTTGCTCTGCACAGTAATTACTGGTTATTCTTTTCACAATTGTGTTTCAATTTGAAGTAGAGTATTCAAAGTTTTTCACCTAAATTTAAATTCTATAATTGTGATCCACACCTGCCAATAAATATTTCAAAATACACATCACATTGTAAAAGGAAAATAAAAATCCGCACTCCAAATATTAGGAAATCTCAGACTATGCAGTAATAAATACATTAAAAGTCGAATAACAAAATAACAGTTTACAGAGATAGAGATAAATGAAATATACAAAATACCAAATATGAAAGAGATGAACACCAAACTTACATGGTAAAACCCCCCTGAGTGCTTAGGGAAACATCGAATGTGCAAGATATCAAGCTTTATTAACTCAAGATGAACAGATTACATGCGAACTCGTTATGAGAAAATCTAGATCTCCATAAAAATATATACACTTAATTGGTGAAGTACAGTTAGGATTCCTCTTTAAAATAAAGTGGAAGAACACCATTAGAATTTTCCTTTTTAAAAATAGAATCCAGTTGAATTCTTCTTTCTAGAAAAAAGGGACTGACTCCTTAATTTGTGCTTCAGGGGCTCCATAACATGTCGCTGCCCGACCTAGACCCCTGCGACAAGAGTGGGGTGATACCCCCTTTAAGAAATGAGGTAGAAACCATCCCACAATAATATCCAAAATTTAACTTTGTTAACATATATCTAACACCAAATAAATCTTATCCCTAAAATATTTGTAGAAATTAAGACCCCTCATCTCCCAAGATCTATTTAAATGTAAATCAATTAGGACTACCCAAAATCAGTAATATTACAGTAAAATATTAGATTGATATGTGGGTTGTGGTTTATGCATTGATAACAAAAATGACTAATAAATCTGATATTAGATATTGGAACCCTGTTTGTGTCTCAAATATTATTAATACTCAACAAAATTAATAATTATATAACAATAACAAAAACATAAGACTAAGATACAACTAAAAATCTGATATCTGACACGGTTATAAAGATCGGGACTTTCATAATGATGTTATCTGAAAAACAGTTGCCATTAACATGATTTCATAATGAGAAATTATATTGTCATGAGTCACACAGTTGCCATTAACACTTACTTCACTTCACCTTCCCCAAAGAAATCTCTTTCAACTCTATTTTAAAATGAACAAACAAATCAAATTAAAAGATAATTCGGAAAATAAAATCAATCTAGCATGAAAAATACTTCCATTGTCTTGTGTAGGATAGCGTGTGATCTACTTAATGTTTCATGCAAATAAAACACCATGTCTTTATTCCCAAATCACGGTGTTATACCTGCAAGAAACTCTAAGAAGACCACTTGCGTATAAAGTTTTTCAATAAACCTTAAAAAGTTGTATAATGTTTTTCCCCCAGATCACAGTTTTATAGCTTTAGAAAAACTCAGAAGACAATCGTTGCAAAAATCATGCATGGTATCGTTTACCCAGCACATCTCCTTTTTAGCAAAGGGATTGTCCTTTTTCAAACTAAAAATATTGACTTACATTATAAAAATCAAATTAATTTTATATAGTTAAAATTTACTAAATTAATGTAAATCAATATCATTCTTACGGAATAGTGTGAAATGATGTGACACGTTATATATTTAAGTTGTCAGTAAATTAATAAAATCATTAACATGTGAGATGCTAGTGTTTGTTTAATTTGTTGGATGTTGCAGTGCATTATCATTTTCATGGACGAGTTATGACTATTTCCCTAGTGGTTTAAAATAATTTAATAAATACTAATGTCGTGGTGTGCTGTGCTGTGCAATGGCATTTCCTGAAATATTAGTAGTTGTTTATAGTGGGGTCAATGTCTTCTCTGCAAGTTGATCAATATTTTTTTTTGTTTTTAAGAGTGAATGTCGTCTTTGTTAATTTGATCGACATCTTTATATCGTTTAAGTTGAGAAATTTGTTTTGTTCTTATTGAATGAGCAAAATAATTTTTGACTAATTTCAAAAGTGAAGATACATTTGATAGGTGCTGTGAAGAAATTTAATTTTAAAATAATCGAACGATGAATAATAATTGATAGAGTTGGGATAAATACTGTGCTTAATTTATTATTATCTCTCAAATAAAAAAATCATGTTTTAGTGATGTTTAGTGTACTGTCGATTAGGATGTGATCAGTGAGTTTAGATGTGATCAGTAAGTTAACTGATGTGTAACATTGTCATTTAGTTTTGGGTTAGTTTTCTCACTTGTTGAAAACATAATCTAGTGATATAAGCTATGTACAAATTACTATTCAATACTTATAAATATTTCCGTCTATTATTGATAAATACAATGATCAGATTTTTTGTTGTACATTCTTTTAATTTTCATATCATAGAAGGTATTGCAGTAATATGATTAGTTTGTTTGTAGAAGGAGAAGAGAAGAGCTAGGATAATTTTAGTGGCGAATTTTTGTAATATCGAGAAAATTTCATTTTATGAAAATTTGAAAAGGCAAATTTTTTGGAGCAAGTCAATGTCTTGTTCGCCTAAAATTTACATTATACTTTTTTAGGGGTCAGCTTCACCTACATTTGAAAGAATCTCCTATAAAAACCTATGTGATTCGTCAGGGAGTATACTACCACTAGTACCTTACTACTAGTTGAGCTACTAATATATTATATACTATGAACATGCATACTCTAACCACTAGTGAACAGTGCAGATTTATTTATTGTTTAGTAGTTTGCAGTCGGGCGACGGGTGCTATTTGTTGAAGCGGGACTAATAATATTTGCTGACGTGTGACAAAGGTTTTTCTGTGGAGGAGCGATAAGGAGATACAACTGGCGGGCGATAAGAGTTTGCTTGTTGACACCCAACACTTCTTCTATTGATGCATGACTATACTGTTTTTGACGCACGAAAAACTTTTTCTCTGATGTGCAACAATGATATTTATTGATGCGTGACTTATTGTATATCCTAACATGCGACAAAGTTTTTTCTGTGGATGAGCGACAAGGAGATATAGTTGATGCACGACTAGAGTTTGGTTGTTGATGCCTGACACTACTTCTATTGACACATGATTGTACTGATGTTGACGTATCACAGAGTTTTTCTCTGATGCGCGACAATAATATTTAATGACACGTGACTTATTGTATTTGCTGATGCGCGGAAATAGTTTTCTATGGACGCACAACAAGGAGACTCAACTGACGCATGAGAGTAGTTATATTGTTGACGCCTGACACAACTATTGTTGATGCACGAAGGTTATCTTGTTGATGCACGACACATACCTTCTCTAACAAGTGACAAGGATATTTATTGATGCACGAAAGTGTTACTGTTGATGCACGATGCTCTTGCTATTGACGCATGACTCAGAGATTTTGATGCACGACATAATTTCAACTTAGCCATTCACAACAATGGAAGTTGTAAGCACTCAGAATGAGAAGACCCAAAAAGTAACTAAGAAATCTCGTAAGTCCTTGTTCAAGTATTTTGAAAACTCTATTGCTACAGATACTGCAAATATTAGCACCCACACAGCTACCACTAGAATGAATTAGAGTATAGAATGTGTGGAAGGTAATATTTAGGTGGACATACATTCTGCACAGTATCAACCAAATGACACCTATGATGATACCATGCCATATCTAGAAGATATACCTGTTGGGATGCCCAAGCTTGAAGATATTCATGTTGAGGTGCAATCAGAAGTGCATCAAGATAACACACATACAAATACTCAGCAAAATGGAACTCAAAAATCAAATGCAAATTTTGGTTCACGAAAGAGGAAAGCAGGTGATTGTGGTAATGCTAGAAATTCTACTCATAAAAGTAAAACAATGAAAACAAACAAAAATATGTGGACACTTTGGAGGATATACAAGTTTCATTGGGCTGCCAAATTTCCTTTCATCAAACTTGTACATTCAGCTAATTTAGAAGAGATCCCATCTGAATGTATATGTACAATATGTACAAAGAAATTGGGAAAGCAACAAAAAATAGAATTGAAGCTGGACACTATAGAAAAACACTGTGGAAAACAATATTTGACTGTAATGGGGGAGGATGGTCAAAAAATCAAAACATATAGGCGGAAACTTGAAAAAGAATGCATGAATGTTAATTATGCAACAAAGCAGAAAAAATGTAGACATCTTATGGAAAAGGGAGGAACGATCACATCGTAAATTGGTAAGATGAATCAATCAAATCTGCATACAAAACGCATACAGTTATCTACTTTATTTCACATACTTAAGAAATGAATACCAATTTTAGAATTCCTCGATTTCAAATTTTTGTATCAATATAATGGAATGCACAACGTTCCTCAGTATCATTGGTCTTATTGTAGTGCATGAGAAATGGAAAAAAGTATTTCAATGATAAAGAAGGAAGATTTGAAAGAGAATCTAAAAAAGAAGTTTATCTCTCTTTTAATTGATGAAATGATAGCACTGGATAACACTGCATGGAATTGTATCCACATTTATACTTTAGAAAAAACATATGTGGACACCTCATCTACCGGGTGTTATGAAAATAGTTGAAAATTGTAATGCTGAAAACCTACATAAAATAGTTGTTTCTCATTTGAAAGATATTGCTAGAATGAATGATTATGAAATTTCTACGCAGTTGGTATGCGTTGGAGCAAATGGTGCATCATTCACGCAGGGTTACCGAATAGGGTTGTGTGTTAGATTGCAAACAACGGTGGCCTCTTATGTGCCAACAATTCACTGTATGGCTCACAAAATGAATATAGCGTATAAAATGGTAAGTAACTACACAAGTTTTGCTAAAGTAGAAGACATTATAAGATAACTTTATGTCTATATGGAAAGCAACCCAAAGCAATTTCTTGAGTTCCATAAATTCACAATTGGAATTATAGATGGCAAAAACCTTTTTAAGTATGTTGAGATGAGATGGATTTTTTTATGAACCTATATGCAGAGTTTGTGAGGAGTATCCTTCGTTGGTTGGTTTCATGCACAAAATATCATCATGAAGTTGACAGGGCGAGGGACTTGTTGTTTTGTTTAATTGATTTGGCGACATTTCTTACATTGGTTGGTATTCTTCCAATGTTGCAAGAGACCAATACACTGATGAAGCATGCACATGGGAGATTAATCTATATTGTGGATTTTATATGGATGAGAAAAATGGTATGTCAAAATATTGATATCTTGTACACCTCCCAAGATAGTTTTGATGCACATGTTTTTTAGAATTGGAAATTTTTATGAGATCTTAAGAATCCCATTAACTATTTCATATTTGATAGCCATGATCACCTCTATATCAGTTTTAATGGGAGGGACATACCATTGCACATTTTGCTAAAAATGTCAAGCTATTACAGGATCAGAAAGAGAAGAAGTTCTTGTGACATGTAATCTCTTTGATTTTGTTTCAGTTGAAACAAGAATAAATCTTAGAAAATTTTCATAATCCTTATCATCAGAAATTAGACAACATTTCTCCAAAGATAAAATTCTTGAAGCAATGGGTGTGATGTAACCTAATTTTTTAAATACTGAAGGTGCTCGTGTAGACTCTGTAAGAAAACATTTCCATAAAACCATGGGTACAGTAATGGAACATTTGACAAAGATTTCAGAGGTCAAGGGTATCGAAATCAAAGGTATACTGAATGTTGATTTATTAAAGTCTCAACCAAAAAAATTTGTAACAACAATGAGGAACCAATATAAAAAGTTAGATGAACCTTGTGAGACTAGTGCTATTACAAGGCTCTGGCGAGGAATATATCAAAGTATTGTATTAAAATGAGGCATCAGTGAATATTCCAGATTATATGGGTTATTCCAAATAATTATTTTGGGGTCTGTGGAGGACGAAAGGGTTTTCAGTGCTTTATCATTTATAAAATCAAAACTAAGAAATAGGTTGGATAAAAATCTAGAAAGTTGGATGAGGTGATGTGTTTCTTGCTACTCCTTGCAAACCTTTCCTTTCAGCAGAGAAACTGTGCATTGGAATTCCCTTTTCCGATAGAAGAGGTGTAAATTATACAGCTACAAGTACAATTGTTCCCGACAATGAGACTAGAATTGGTGTGTTATCACACTCTACAAATGATAACATCGACTTTGAAGAAGCTATTGATAATGGATTGTTTCAGCTTTAACTAGGTATCTCCTTGACCTTACTTTTATTTTTTGTCACCTTACATTTTAACAGTGCTTATTTATTCAATTTCATATTAACATATTCTAATATAATAGTTTGTAGTTAGACGTAACGGTGAACACAATTGTAACTCTACAGATGCAAAGATTGACTGAGGAGGCTTTTTAACATATTTTGTTTCAGCTCTTGTTATCATTAAAGATGTTTACAGGTATATATATTTACATTTCTATAATTACTATTTTGGATTTGTCAAATACAAATTTTTGTTTTAAAAATCTTTGTTACATGCATTTGTCGAATACAAATTTGTAAGGCCTTCATAGTTCATATCTGCATATTCTTCCACTGTTATACTCTTCTGTACTTCCACTATCCAGACATGCCCAGGTTCTTATTTGCATTTTTTTAAATAATTTTTTTTAAAAAATAATTTACATGCATTTGTCTAATACTAATTTATAATTCCTTTAGAGTTTAGATATGCATACTCTTCCACTGTTATACTCTTCCAGACTTCCAGACATGTACATGTTATCATTTGCATTTTATTTAATATTTATATTTATTTCGTAATCCACTCAATCATTATTTCATCTATTTTTCTTGAAAAAGTGGGTTGACATTCATCAGAGGAAGATCTCACCTCTTGGGACTGACAATGTCAGGAAACTCATCAATCTATATACTAATCCATTTTTCATGTTGAATTTTCTTGAATCAAAGGTCATCTAACATGCTCCAAAGGATGATTTCTCATTTTCCTTCCATATGCTTTATCAAAAACATATGAAAGACAAGAGGTAGCCTAAACCCTATCATATGACATTGCTTGTGTTTTTACAATTATGTTTAATTTATTCTTGTATTTGATAAATTCTTTGATGAAGTGTTTGAACTTTGTGGGATGAATATCAAATTACATGTCAAAATCACACATTCCAAATTTTCTAAATACAATTGTCCATTTTCATCATCCATGATCATGCTTGAAGCTAAATCTATGTACACACATAATTCATCATCATCCATATCTATTTTAATGTCATCATCCACATCTAATGTCATCATTGATAAGTGCACCAAGTTGGGGGGCCAAAAGGGGGTCTTAAGTGGATGCATATTTCTGAAAAAAAAAAAATCAATTTGTATGACTTTTTCGAAATAGTTACACTCAAAATTGGAAGATGTTGTAGAAATATGAATCGTAGGATTTTGAGTCTAGTTTCTAAGCTAGTAAATTTTATTGAAAATGGATAATTTTAAGTGGGTCAAAAAAATAAAATACCAACAGATACTCTGGTTTTTGTTAAAAAACATAATAGAGCGACTTTCATGCCCCCCACTATTTTTTGAGCACCATTTAGTATTTTTTAAAACCCTTTTGTAGAAAAATAGTTAGGAGCATCTAGTTTGGGCTCCATTTTTTTTAGATTTTTTCAGAGACTATTTTTTTATTTATGATTTTTCTAGGACAATAATTTTATGTTTTAAAAAATAACGGAGCTCCGACCGTGCCCCACCCCTAACTACCTCAAAAAATATCAAAAATTTTAAATATTTTTTTAATATGCATAGAATTATGCCTAGTTTGGGCTAGTATAATTTTTTAAAAATTGCAATCACCCAAAAAAAAGATACACCATGAAATATAGACATATTTACACTTCAAAAAATAACTATAAAAAGACATAGTTATAAAATAAATAATATGGAAACCTTATATTAGTCAGAAAATTTGAAAAAATATATATTTTTAGAAAGAAGAGACTCTTCTCTACGTCATGGTATAATTTCTTTAAATGGATTAATTGTTTTATTTTGATTTATCATAGAGGAAGTAGCATTTTTACATTTTCTTGTAAAAACACGTTGTTTTTTGTGTTTGTACAGGCCCATGACTTAGCCTTGGGGATCCAAACTAGATCCCAAGCCTTGAGCCATGGCTTGGGAAAAGAGAAAATGCAAAACACATATGTGTTATAATGCTTACACATTCTCTGTAGTATAAACATTATGTATGCTTTTGATATGCTTCTATTTACATAAATAAATGTTTAAGTTTTTCATTTATTATTATTTATATTTTATTATTTCTTATACTTTAAATTTATTTATCTAAATATAAGAAATTAGGGTCACTCTACACCTTATGGAATTAGTCTCACAGCTCCATGAGTCATAGTTTAGGATAGAGTTTTTTAAAGTATAATTTTCTTAGTACATAGGTAATTTTTTAGGATTTCAGCATTCAACCTAAATCTTTTAGCATTTAACTTCTACAATCAAAACCCTAAACCATAGGCAATAAACCTAAACACTAAATTGTAAACCTTGAGCCCTAAACCCTAAACACTAAACCTTTAACCATGATCCCTATACCCTAAAACCTAAACCCTAAACCCTAAAATTAAAAAATTCAGCCCTTACCTAAGAGCCCTAAACCCTGAGCCTTAATCCCTAAACCCTGACCCATAATCCTAAACAATAAACACTAAACCATGAACCATGAGCCCTAAACGCTAAACCCTAAACCCTGAACTGTAAAAACTAAACCCTCAAACCTAAACCCTAAACCTTAAGCACTAAATCCTAAACCATAAACCCTAAGCCTTGAACCCTACACCCTTATCCATGAGCCCTAAAATCTAAACCCTAAACCCTAGACAATATACCCTAAACCCTAAGCCCTAAAACCTAAACCCTAAACCCTAAGCCCTAAACCTTAAGCCTTAATTGATAAACATTAAATCCTAAACCCTAAACCCTAAACCACAAACCCTAAAACCTGAACCATAAACCATAAACCCTTATCCCTAAACACTAAATCCTTAACTAGAAACCCTAAACCATAAACTCTAAACCTTAAACCTTAAACCCTAAATCCTTAACCTCGATCCATAAACCCTAACCATAAAATCTACACCCTAAAGCCTAAACCTAAAACCTAAATCCTAAACTATAACCCTGAACCTTGAACCTTGAACCCTAAACCTTAAACCCTAAACCATGAGCTCTAAACCCTAAACCCTAAACCCCAAATCACATTTCATCAATATTTCCTAATCTTGTGCCTATAACCATCATTGAGTTTGCGTATAGAACTACATTGTTTATGAGAGGTGGGACAAGTAGCTAAATGGATATGAAATCTTCCTTGTGCCTTGTAATTCATATATTACACATCTCTTCAAAACTTGTTTCTCCCCACATATACTTGCGCTCTTGAATGTAAATTTATTCACACTCTGAAACAAATTTCACATTTCTCATATTTACATGTATGGTATTATGCAAGCCAAGATGACCCATTGGAAACTAGAAAAAATAACCATCACAACAAAAAAATTAATCTTAAAGCAAACAAAATCCCTTATATGATAAACCCATGAATGTTTTCAAAATTCCTTGAACAAAAAGATAAGGGTAGTCATCAATCCTAATGAAGGGTGTGATATGATTTCCAAGAAACGTGAAATTCATATAGATTTAGAGGTCATAACAAGAATTTACAAATATCTCTATCATTATAAACAGAAGCCAAGTAACAGTATCTCCCTGTACATATAAGGATTGAGGATAGTTGGGGTATTTGGAAGGATTGGATAGTTAGGAATATGACATTACCCTCCTTCAAAATATCAACAGATGAAAAACATCAAATTTTGATGACTCTCTTTGAATGTTCTGCCTACAAATTCAATGAACCCTTAACTTTGTGACCTAAACACTTAACCCTCAACCATGAGACCTAATCCCTAAACCCTAAACACTAAACACTAAATACTAAACCCTAAACACTAAATAATAAACCCTAAAACCTAAATCCTAAATCCTAAACCCATAACCCTAAATCCTTAACCCTAGACCCTAAACCCTGAGCCCTAAATCCTAAACCCTAAATATTAAATCCAGAGCCCTAAGCTCTAACCCCAAACCTTAAACCAATAAATCTGAAGCTTGAAGCTTAAGCCATAACCATGAACCATGAACCCTAAACCCTAAACCTTAAACCTTGAACCCTACACCGTAATCCTTGAGCCCTTAACCCGAAACCTTAAAACTTGAGCCCTAAACCCTAGATCTAGAGCCCTGATCTCTAACCCCTAAAACTTAAACCAATAACTAACCCCTAAACCTTAAACCCAGAACTTTGAATCCCAAACTCTGAGTCGTAAACCTTAAACCATGCACCCTAACCTCTAAACCCTAAACCTTGAGCCCTGAACCCTGATCCCTAAACCGTAAACCCTAAACCTTAATGCCTAAATGTTAAATCCTAAAGGTTCCTAAACCATAAACCCTAAAACCTAAACCCTAAACCCTGACCCCTAAACCCTAAAATCTAAACCCCAATCACTAAATGCTAAACCATAAACCCTAAACTCTAAACCCTAAACCCTAAGCCCTAAACACTAAACTCTAAACCATGAACTCTACAAACTAAACCCTTAACCCTAAAACCTAAACCCTAAACCTCGAGCCTTAAACCCTAAACCCTAACCTTTAAACCTTAAACCCTAAATTTTAAAACCCTAAACTATAAACCCTAAATCCTCAACCCTAAAGCTTAAACCATAATCCCTAAACTCTAAACCATATACCTTAAACCCTAAGCCCTAAACCCTAAACTCTAAGCCCTAAACCCTAAACCCTAAACCCTACACCCTAAAACCTAAACCCTGGCCCCTGGCCCCTAAACCTTAAGCCCTAAACCATAAACCCTAAACCCTAAACCCTAAATATTTTTCCTTAAACCATGAACCCTGACCTTTAAACCTTAAACTCTAACTCGTAAACCCTAAATCCTCAACCCTAAACCCTAAATCCTCAACCCTAAACCTTAAACCCTAAATCCTCAACCCTAAACCTTAAACCCTGAGCCCTAAACCCTAAACCCTATACCATAAACCTGAAACCCTAAGCCCTAAACTCTAAGCCCTAAAACATAAGCTGTCAGCCCTAATCCCTAAACCCTAAACTCTTTGTCATAAATCCCTGAACCCTGACCTTTAAACCTTAAACCCTAACTCCTAAACCCTTAACCGTAAACACTAAATCATCAACCCTAAACCTTAAACCCTAACTCCTCAACCCTAAACCATAAACCCTTAGCAATAAAAACTAAACCCTAAATCCTATACCATAAACCATAAGCCCTAAACCCTAAACTCTAAGCCCTAAATCCTAAACCCTAAACCCTAAACCTTGACTCCTAAACCCTAAACCTTTAGCCCTAAACCCTAAACCCTAAGCCCTAAACCTTAGAACCTAAGCCATAAAAACCTGAGCTAAAACCCTAAACCTTGAACCCTCAACCTTAAACCCTAAAAACTAAACCCTGAATTCTCAACTCTCAACCTAAACCCTAAACCCTTAACCCTGATCCCTAAACCCTAATCCCTGAACCTTGAGCCATAAACCCTAAACCCCCAACCTTGACCCCTAAACCCTAAATCTTGAACCTTGAGCCCTAAACCCTAAACCCTCAACCCTTAACCCTGAACCATAAACCCTAAACCATTAACCCTAAGCCTTGAGCCCTAAACCCTAAACACTAAAATCTGAACTATGAGCCTTAAACACTAAACTTTAAATCCTAAACTCTAAACTTTGAGTCCTAAAACCTTAGCACTAAACCCTAAACCCCGATCCCTAAACCCTAAATCATAAACTGTCACCTAAAGGAAAGTTCTAAAAATATCATTGAGTGTGTTTCAGTGTGTAGGGAATAGTGTTTATGGTGATCGATCTACTCATTTAGTTTTTATGAGAGACTACTTTCTTTGAAGGACTAAAAAGGCATTTTTTGACATTTTGTAGTTAATGGAACACCCTTCAGAACAAGCTAAAATGAGCTAGTCATGTTACCGAGTTATCAAGGACCATTATTTGTGAAGTATTAAGGCATCGTTTGTCTCCATAAGAGACATGAGAAAAATAATGTATGAGAATCATGAATTTGATTCCATGAAAGGATGATTTTAGAGATAGGAAAGATGAGGGGGTGACCTTTCTATGGAGCACCATGTTTCTAAAAATGAGCAATAATCTAAGTTCACTTGATGCAATTCGCTTGGTATTATTCGTAACAACTCATTCAACACCTAGTAGTGTTATCACACCTTAAGGAGGAGGCACATTACAATCACCTCATTTTGGTCGTAGGACAGGAATCCCATTCAAGGAACAATCCTCTATCTACAAAGTGAGGATCTCTTTTTTGGTAAGTGTTGGTGGTGAATCACAGCACCCCTGAATGTCTACAACCTGATGGGTTGAGATTCTCAGTGCGATTGCATAACATGGAGCTTTTCCCAAGTGTGGGACCTTACGAAATCGGAAAAGCTCTCCGGATGAAGGCCAGTTCCTATTCCTCTATTCAGATGCACATGTAAAAAATGTAGAGGGTTTACTCAAAACCTAAACTAACTTTCCAAGGAGACAGGGTAAGAAGATGCATGAAATAAAATCTAAACTACAAAGGTGATGCACCGAGGAATGAAGAACACATGCCTTGCCAATAAACACAAACCATTAAAACAAAATGCAAGATCATGCACAGATAACCAGATTTGCAGTGAAAGATCAAGAGGATGCAAATGAACACAGAGAGGGTTGAGAATCGTCCACAGACATGTATTATTTTCTCCAAATATTGACACAATACACTACAAAGTGCTAAGAGGCAAAGTTACATTACAATTTTAGATGGGAGGTTTGAACTCCACATATTCACCTACTAAAGAGAAGAAGGGAGGGGCAAAACAAGAATGTCCAACCTTTTGAAAGAAGCCCCTCCTTATAATTTATAGGAAGAATGAGAGAGGGAAGAGAGAGGAAATTCAAATCTACCCCAACCACCTGTAGACTAAATTTAATTCATCTCATTATGGCGGTAGGTGAGGACCCTAGCAAACCCACAAAGTGGTGAACTATATTTTACATTTTTAATAAACTTTTACCACCCAATTAAAGATATCTAGTCGTAGTTGGATAGAGGACCTCGTAAGATTTCTGAAAAGTCCAACCTTGTGTGAATCCGAGCTTCCTGTGAAAAGTTATGGCCATTTGAATATCTGGGTCAGGGTCTGCTTTTGTCAACGCTCAAAATGTTGCGTCTCCTGAAGGTGCACCTTGGCGCATCAATCCCTATGTCAATATCTCTTGCTGTGCACCTCTCACCTGTGCCAAGGGTGTGACTTTTTTCATGTCGACATCTTCTTACCTGCGCCAAGGGCACATCCATTTTCATGTCGACATCCCTTGCTGTGCGCCTCTAACCTGTGCCTTAGCGCGAATTTTTACATGTCGACACCTCTTGCTGTGCACCTCTTACCTGCTCCAAGGGCACAACTTTTGTCATGTCAACATCTTCTTACCTGTGCCAAGGGCGCATCCATTTTCATGTCAACATCCCTTGCTATGCGCCTCTAACCTGTGCCTTGGCGCAACTTTTTGCATGTTGACACCTCTTGTTGTGTGCCTCTTACCTGCACCAAGGGCACAACTTTTGTCATGTCGACATATTCTTACCTGCACCAAGGGTGCATCCATTTTCATGTCGACATCCCTTGCTGTGCACCTCTAACCTGTGCCTTGGCGTGACTTTTTACATGTCGACACCTCTTGCTGTGCGCCTCTTACCTGCGCCAAGGGCGCGACTTTTGTCATGTCGACATCTTCTTACTTGCGCCAAGGGCGTGGATTTTGTCATGCCGACATGTTATTACTTGCGCCATGGGTGCATCCATTTTCATGTCGACATCCCTTTACCTGCACCCTTAACCTGCTCCATGGGCGTAATAAATATCCGGGTCTGAGTTTCTTTGATTTCCATATTCTTCCGTTTGTTTGTATCTACCCGGGGGGAGATATATACAACAGTAAGAAGTAGACAAACATCATAGAGTTAATTCATGGTCACCAAAGTGAATTAAGGACCAAATTTAAAAATTAGTACCAATTCAAGTAGTGGTAGGCCCAAAATCCATTTTAGAAGGTAAAAAAACCTAAAAAATGGCTATATGCTTTCCCAAAACAAAGACTGACTACAATGTATATGCCCTAAAAGTTTTAGGTCATTTAGTGAAATCCTGAAAATGAGTAAGTACTGACCAGATTAGATTTTGAAAAACTATCTTCTAGATTATAACTATTGGAGCTACGAAACCACTTCCATAAGGTGCACAGTGACCCTAATTTATTATATTTACTAAAATAAATTTAAAGTATAAGAAATAATAAAATTATAAGAAATAATAAAATAAATCTTATACTTTAACAATTATTTATGTAAGTATAAAACACCAAAACACACATGTATGGTCCACACTACACAAACCATGTATGCATTTTTTATTTCTTTGAAACGCGTACGCATTATACATTCAGTGATTACCGACCAAAAAAATTTAAAACGCATTCGCGTTTCATCTCTTTTTAGGTTTTTGTCCACTTTTTGGCCCCCCAACTTCATGCACTTACCCTCATATCATTGATTCATTACAAGTAGAGAGGAGAATATTTTGTGAAGAAACCCGATACAAAGTTTGAATTTACAAGTACAGAGAATAATATTTTACTGTATTAAGATGTTTGTCCTAACACATTCAAATTTTTCTTAAAACAAGTATCCATTATAATCATTCATCATCATTTATATCCATTCTAATGTCATCCTATCGTTACAAGTAGAGAGAAGAAGCTTTCGAGAAGGTTTGAATGCAAAGAAACCTAATACAAATTTCAAATTTTATAAGTAGAGAGAAAAATATTTTATTGTATTAAGACGTATGTCCTAACACATTCCAATTTTTCTTTAAAACATTATCTATTATAATCATTCATCATCATATATATTCATTATAATGTCATCATATCATTACAAGTAGATAGAAGAATATTTTGAGAAGGTTGAAATGGCTTTGTCATACCACAATCCATATTTTCTTAAAACAATCATCCATTATCATCATCCATGATCATTCTTCAAGATAAATCTACATCCACACACAATTCATCATCATCCATATTTATGTTAATGTCATCATCCACATCTAATGTTATCATATCATTGATTCATTACAAGTAGAGAGAATAAGATTTTCATATAGTTTAAATGTGAAGAAATGTGATACAGAGTTGGAATTTTACAAGTAGAGAGAAGAAGATTTTACTATATTAAAATGTCTATCCTAACACATTCCATTTTTTCTTAAAAAAAATCCATTATAATCATTCATCATCATCTATATCCATTCTAATGTCATCATATCATTACAAGTAGAGAAGAAGATTTTGAGAAGGTTTAAATGTCTCTGTCACAACACATTCCAAATTTTCGTAAAAAAATAATCCATTATCATCATCCAGATTCGATGATCTCCATCCACATTCAATTCATCATAATTGCTATCTATTATAATATCATCATCCAAATCCAATGCATTCATCATTACAAGTAGAGAGAAGATTCTTAGAAAATTTAAATGTGAAGAAACCTAATACAGAGTTTGAATTTTACAAGTAGAAAGAAGAAGATTTAACTTTATTAAGATGTCTTTTTCATGTGACATTCCAAATTGGACTTAAAATAACTAACTAACCATTATCATAATCCCATGACATTCATATCAAACATAAACACCATATACAATCTACAAATTCTATATATAATATATAACAACATATAAAAAATCTAGATTATAAAGAATTTTAAATTTTGAAATGCCATCACATTCACATTTCATACTTCGATATATAAATTATTTCAAATTTTAAAATTCCATCACAATCAAGTTTCATACTTTGATATATAAAGTATTTCAAATTTTTAAACATCATCACATTCAAATTTCATACTTAAATATATAAAGTATTTAAAATTTTCAAATGCCATCACATTCAAGTTTAATACTTCAATATATAAAGCATTTCAAATTTTCAAAATTAAAGTTTCAATTTTTCAACCCTCAATCATGAAATTTTTCCCAAGACAAACTGGCATCTTCTGTACCCCTTTCCTCAATGGCTTGTCCTCTTGTACTCTTTGCTTGAATAATCCCAGAACAAACAAGTTCTTTCGCAACACTATTTAGATTCTTTAAGATTGTTTGTTCTTCCTTTTTTGCATCTCCATGGAATACCAAACTAGCATTTCCAACTGTGTTTTTTTTAACAAAATCTCAGGGTCGAAGCCATTCTCTTTAATTATCTACTTTAGTGTATTTTTTTGTTTGTTGCCTAAAACAATATTTTCTTTCATCTTCATTGCTGACGATACACTGTTCTTCATGATTTCCAAATGAACTTGGAACACCTTTTCTTGACTCTTCAAATTTTCATATTTCAACTACAAAAAAAAATAGTGAGCTCAATTAAAAATATTACAGAAATAAGAAAATTTCAAATTAACAAAAAATATTATTTCAAAGTGATAATACTTACAATTGCTCTATATCTTTTGGCATTTGTAATTGCCACCAAATCCTTGTCCTTAGACCATTTTTTAAAATATGACTAGGCTTCAACACTAATATTTTCCAATTTATTTACTATTTTATCTAAAATATTGTCTTTATAATTGTTGTTATATGTGATAGTCCCACCTCTTGCTTGGGTAAGTAAGGCATCCATCTTCACATGTTGATTCTGGACTACAACATATAAATTTTCCCTTTGCCAATAATTTTCATAACGACTTAATATCTCATTGATTAGTAATTTTTCCCTTCTCTCCCATTCTATGAGCTAACTAATATGAGGTACAATAAACTCTTGGACATGGGATTGACATTCATAACCAATCAGGTTCTCTAAAGAAAATGATGAAAATTGTTCACCTTTTGTATATGAAGAAGTTGATGTTGATGGAGAGGTATGTGGGATTTTAGTTTGATCATCATCTGCTACCTCTTTTTTGGTTTGTGTGGCCTGATCCTATTTGCGATAAAATAAATCAATATTCAAATATTGAAATCGAAAGTAAAATGTAAAAATTTTGAATAAATTAAGTTGAAATAGAAATATACCTACTGGTTTTGAATCATCTCACATCTATTGAAAACTCCTGTTGGGTCATTGCTATCAATGCCCAAGTAATCTTCATCTAAAGTTATGTTATTTAAAATGGATATGCTAGTTACATTGGGCAAGCCACCTAGAGAGAGGGTTGGAATTGAAAATGAGGAGGAAATTTTTAGTGTCCCGCTAGGGGTTGGACGAATTGACATATGTTTACCAATGTTCTTTTTTCATGAACCTCCTGTTGTCATTTTGAATCATAATGGTGGAGTATGTGGTAGTGCTACTATTTGTACATATGGCTAAGGACTGAAATATACTAAAAATTTCAAGAAAAATCAACAAAATAATTACTAAATCATATGAAAAACTGTTAAAATATGCAAAAACTATGAAATTATATGAAAAAATATTCAAAAATTGTAATAAAGCAATAAAATCATACATTTTTGTTGAGGGGTAACTTTTCGTTGTACTTGAGGTGGCCGTGTTGGAGTAGTAATTGGTTGTGTTTGAGCTATGTGTGGCTGGGATTGATGATCAGGGTCTTGAGAATCGACAACTACACGTGATTGAACTGAATGAGTTGACAAATATAGTTGAGAAGCACATGTATACTCCAAATTCCCTACAAGTACAATAGCATTCGATCACATGTCAATTCAATATGGTAAATGGTAAATTGTAAATAGAAAATGGTAACTTGTAAATAATAAATGTTAGGGTATTACATCTTTGTCGTTTAACTAATGCAAATGCTTGGGGGTTGTGCAATGAGTGAACTTCCATTTTAGATTGTGAATCTACTGATGCCTCATCATGTTATTGGCCTCTTCCTCTTGATTCCACTTTTTTTTCATGGAATGGCCCTCCAAAAATATTTCTTTGTATATGGTCAAGATTTAATCAGATTCAAAAGTATATAATGTTAGTACTGCATAAAGATTCAATCACAAGTACATACTCAAGAAAAATAACCGTACTAAATTCTAATGTAGAAATATAAACTATACACCTGTTGTTTTTGAAATGGAATTGACAAATTCTTCATTATATTGTCTGTGCAAGTAGGAATTGGTTTTTCTTTTAAATTAAAAAGAGCCTCGTAGCAAAGGCTAAGGAGATAGTTTGTGGATTGAATATCTTATTTTTTCAATAAGCGATGCATTTGTAATATGATATTTTATTTTATTGGATAAAAAGGTGCACCTATCAATTTTTTTCTTACTGATTGTTGGCAAGAATGTATGCAATAGCATAGTTTTGGTATATCCATTTACCAACCGTGCAAAACAATTCTTGCTTGAAAGTAACAAATCATGGCGGGCAAGAAAGTGGTGTGCAATTCCTTGTGTATCCACACCTTATCTTGATTTATTGATGTGATATACAAAAATTTATTGGAATTAATATCAATCTGAATTGTATCAAAACAAAAAAACTTTCAAATGAAAATTGAAAATTAGATTACACGTACAATCAACATGGAAACCAAAAGTAGATTTGAGGTACTTCTTATCATTTTCGATGAGGGTTACTTTCATTGTTACTATGGGGGGATTTTTTAATGGAAGGCTTGTTAAGAAATGGTTATCACTTGGATTGACACTAAATTGGAATATACAACCATCATCCCACATTAATAATGAAATTACTATCTTCTATATTATACGAGGAGAGAAGGTAATTTCGAATGTCATGATCAATCTTTAAACTAGGGGCATACTTAAGAAGCCCATCAAAATTACATACATCTAACAAATCCTTATATTTTGTATTCATTTGCAAAATTATCTGATTGTGGGGGCACAACAAGTTCCTGTATTGTATCTTACCATTGGGGTAGGGCTTGTGGGTTGACCAATGCCTCGTTAACCTAAATTTTTATTAGCTCTTGGTCTTGATCTTGGTTTGCACTTGTAGTAGCCTTTGTACTTGAGTTTGATAGGAGTAGCCACTGGTGCAGTGATGTACAATTGTTGTAGTAGTAAGTACTAGGAGAACAAAGAAAAATTGGGAGCCAAGAAGTGTAAACGTGAAAATGATGGGTGGTGGGGTATTAATAGAAAAAATTAGGGTTTCTCAAGACTTGGGTGCACGACATAAAATTTTATTGATGTGCGACAACAAGTGTTGTTATCATGCATCCGCAAAGTTTTTTGACATGTAACAATAAGGGTTGTTATCACGTGTTAGCAAATTTTTTTGACGTGTGACAACAACCCTTGTTGTCGTGTGTCAACAAACTTTGCTAAACATGCAACAACAAGGGTTGTTATCAACTGACAACGAGTGTTTTTTGTTGCATGTCAGCAAATCTTGTACTTATTGTTATGTGACAATAGTCATACATCACTAGCTATCAGGTGATAACTATCCATCAACAGTGAACAATACCTTGTTTTTTTGTCTGCATAAATGTTTTACCCTAGGGTGCTCACTCTTGCTCAAATAATATCAGGTGAAAATTTCATTCTCAAATACTAGAAAATTTTCCTTTACACTTAAGTAGTTCTAGGTATATTCAATGGGTATTTTCTACTTCCATTTTACCATTGGCTTCTTAAAATGAACATTGGAGAAGAGATTGTCATTTTTGAGATTCAACAAAGGAGCCCTAAAACAATCAATCTAGCATCTAGATTTTACATTCATTTTTTTCTTTATGTTTGTAGGAATAAAGTTGTAGAGGAATGAATGAACAAGTGTAGACCCAATCTTAGCAACACTAGCCTCACTTTTTTCATTATCTCACCACTGCATGCAAATCTAAGCTCACTATGAGCTTTATAAATGCAAAATTCGGATATCAGTCCCACATTCAACTCCCTCCACACTATCTCACCCCACCAAAATAAAAAAAATCAAATTACACATCACCGCATCAATGAGATCACCCTAATCTCCACCTACATTTCTTCTCTCCTTGAGATATCTCTCATCTCCCTAACATCCTTAAGATATCCCTCTTGGTCTACCCGGATCTGAGCTTGACATCTTAATCAAGCCTCACATTCTTCCAAGTTCCCTTATCCATGATTCAAACCCTTTAACAAGGTCCTGTCACTGTATTTATTCCTAATTATAGCTCAATGTTTGAAATGAAGACCAAAGCATAAGCACAATGCCAAATATATGGATTTATCAAGGCCTACATATAGACTTGCAATAATCACTTTACCCACTCCATAAACCTATTGTAATTAATCTGCAATGTCCTTGGCAGAAGACCTCACATTCATTCATCTTAGCTCCAACTCAGTTGTGTTGTCACTACAACTCATGGGTGGATATAAGACAACCATGGTGGAATAAAAAAAACTAAATAAAACCCTAACTTACCTAAAAAACTCACCCTAAGATCTTAGAAAGGGGATTTTTTTTTTCCACATTTTTTTCAAATATTTTTAATTCTTAATGACAAGATAAAACATTTCATAACAAATAAGATAGCCCCAATTATTTTGCTAGATGGTGTGTGTAAATATCCTAGCAGAAGGTGAATCATGGGTTCAAACTCTTAGGATCCTCCTCCCTTTGTATTATTTGTAAAACAAACTTCTTGAGATAACTAGTAGAATGTGAATGAAAAGAAGAAGGGAATTTTAATCTCCCTTTGTACTTATGAAAAACTTACTTCTTCAGATAACCAAAAAAATTAGAAACAAGAGAGAAAGGGAAATTTGAAGGGTAAAAAGTAGCACCATGGAAACCTCACCGATTAAGAGGAATATTCCCCTAATAAGGATCTTATTTATGTTGCACAATCTGAGAAATAATCATCCCCACAAAACTATATCTATTAAATTTACTTGGGAGCCACCTGACACATGACAGGAATAAAGGGTATGTTTTCCACTTTAATTTCTCCACCTGCAAAAAATCATATCTAATTAGGTGAAATTACTTCTTACAACATCCAAGAATTGAAAAAATAAAGTTTTCACCCAATAAGTGTGATTGCACCATCACAATAGAAAATAGTTGATAAAATAAAAAATACATAATTTAAGAATGCAAATAAAATTAGAAAATACATAGTATCCAACACTATTATGAATTTCCTATTCCTCTTTTATGCTTGCATAAGCTTTTTCTCTCTTGCATTGCTTACATTAAGTTATTAAATGTACCTAAGATATATAGAGTACTTTCACATGAAAATAGATCATGTAACACTAAAAAAGAGAGCATGCAGAACACACTTCTTCAGATAACCAACATAATTTGAAAGAAGAGAACAACTTCTTAAGATAACCAACATAATTCGAAAGAAGCAAACAAGGGAAATATGAAGAGTAAATATTATCATTGTGCACACCTTTCTAATCATGTGGAATATTCACCTAATAAAGATCTTATTTATGTTGCACAATCCAAGAAATAATCATTCTCACAAAAATCTATTTGTGGACCAAAATATGCTCACACTTATTTTTGGGTCAATTGACACTATTTTTCCTTTTTGTGATTCAATCTAAATTTTTACATATTTTAAGCACTCAATCCCCCTTGAAAGCATTTCCATCAGATAGGAATTTTCTTCCCCTTTCAAGATATCTAAAGAAGTTCTTCTAAATCTTCATATTCTTCAAGTTACGGGCCGATGGACCTTAGAGGGATTTTTTGTGAAATGTTGGCCGACGGGCCTAGGGAAGAATTTTTGCCAAAGGAAATTGTGGGGTCTCATTATCCGTTGAAAAGTCAAAAACTCACAGACAGTGCCACATGTCTCAATGGCGCAACTGCAAGGATAGAATCTCAAATGAAGACCCCAAACAAGTGTCAGGCTACCACGTGTCCCAGACCTCGAAAAGGGATAAAATTGGTCGTTAAAAAGTCTAAGCAGAGGCAGGCCAGTGGAAGGAGCCTAATGTCAGCACAGTGAACCTTCAGAGATAAAATTTGGAGGGATAGTCCCAAATGTGCACTGAGGTTCCACGTGTCTAGAGCTAGATATATGGCCCCACCAAGCAAAGGGGACATAGCCAAAATACAAAGAAAGGAACAAGACAATGGAAGGAGTGACATGTCTCTTTGGTGCACTTTCAAGAGGTGAATTCAGAGGCCATCCACAAACATGCACTAGCTCATCACATGTCTCATCAGCACAATTTCAAAGGCGCAGTCCAAAAATTAGTTCCCAAACAAGTGCCAACCCACCACATGTTCCAGAGTCCGAAAAGGTAACATTGGTCGTGGAAAGGTCCAAAAGCCTACAGAGACTTCCACATGTCTCATCCATGTAACTTCTAAAGAAACATCTAGTGGCAGCTTTCAAACAAGCACCAAGCCTCCACGTGTCTCACATCAAGCACAAAATCTATGCCAATAGGAGTGACTTAGGAAAAACACAAAGGAACATAGAGGATCTCGTGGAAGCCACCATGTGTTAGTCCGATGGGATTTTAGAAGTGAAAGACAATGGCCAAATCTTCAAGGTGCAAGAGCCTACAATGTGGACCTGATATAGAGAGACTCTTTTAAATATTGCTTGCCCACGACCCTAATCTTCAGACGGCCATATCTTTTGAATGGAAGCTCAGATTTGGGTGGGAGAAGAATTTTTGGAAAGATCTCGACCTTTTCCATGCCATAGGAGCATGAAAATTTAATTTTGACAAGATTCGGTGGGTGAAAAATGGGAAAACATATTTCAAGACATTAATGTAGAATTTGATAGCTTCAGCTACCTGATCAGATTTGAGATGATTCGTCGATCTTCCATCTTCAACATGCCAAACAAACATAGACAGGGAGACTTGACGGATTTTGGGTGGATCCACTATGGGAATTGATTGTTGGTGGTTAGACTTTACGAACAAAGTTGAGTTTCTCTTCTTACCCTCTAGTTTTCATCTTCTATAGATTGTAAGCACTTCTCATTTGAGAGGGGGGAGACATTCTGGGATGTGGGGAAACTCTGTCAAAGTTTTTTCGTGACTCCATTTGAGCTGTAAGCCTTCTCCTACACCTGGAAAGAGTATTTGTACCTCTGAGCACCCATATAATAGTTTGTGCACCTTATAAAGCAATAAAATGATGTTTTGTGGCGTCTTTCAACCCTTGACATTGTTTTGTTGTTTCATTGTGGCTCTGTATCTCATGTTTTCTCCTTATGTATGTATTTCAAGTTTACAAGTGTAAGATGTTGTGCTTCATGGATTTTTGATGGTGGATTTAGATCTGGGTCTGTGTCACTTTTGTCTTACCTCCCTCAGTCCCATTTTCCCTATTTCATTCTCCCTCAACAAAGTATCTCGCCACTTCTTTTTTTGGTGTATCACAACTTAGTGTAGGCTCTCTTTCACTAATTCTCTCTCTCTCTCTCCATGTCCCCTTGGAATGGTTAGACTAGGATAGATTTGTTTTGGCCTGCATAAGAGTAGCTTGTGGCAGGTAGATTAAGAAGAAGGAACCAGTCTTCTCTGGAGGTCCATCTATAGATTTGCAAGTCCCATAGCTTGAGAGATGGTCCAATGTTGTGCAATCACACCGAATGCCCCACTCAAACCCAGGCCATTTAGCGGTTATGTGATTCTGCACTAATAGTTTTTGCACACCCGGTGGGACACTGAGGTTAGATCTCTCATCTTTCCAAGGTGTCTCATTATCAACAACAAATCATAAGCCACCATGGGACCGCACTAACAGTTTTGACACACCTAGTAGGACAGGTCTGACACACCTTACCAATTCATCTTAGCAGGTTGGTGTGTTCCTATTAGGCTTTATCCTTTTAAGGCATATGAAAAGAATATCTGGTGACTTCATCTAGTCAACGAACCATTCTTTGAGTTGTAGACCTCTTTCATTCATTTCCACCCATTTGCATTCATCTTTCTTTCCACATATTTTATATTCTACCATTCATGAAGTTGTACAATCATCACTTCATTCCCCCCAATGGAATTCAAAACCTACAGCAGTGCAATCCGCCTCCAATTTATTTCACGACTCCTCTAGATCACCATTATGATAAGATCCAAGACCATTATGCCTACCCATATGAGCAGGGTCAAAACCGGTTTGTCTGTAGAGCTTATCAAGAACAAGGGAATGCATATAATGATGACAACTACATGGAAAATGCTGATCTTTTGTACAAGATTCAAATAATAGAGGCTAACATAGTGTAATCTAGGGCTATAATACAGATGAAGGCATTCAGAATTGGCTATGGGGTACCTTGTCCATGGGCCGGCCCTATGCCAAGACATTACAACCCTCAGGAGAAGGTTGACTTCATGACTGAAATGTTGCCTCAACTTGCACAGTGGATTGAGGATATTGAGGTATATGAGAAAAGTGCGAGACAACCTTGTCAATGGGTAAGTCAATCACCAGCTCCTTGTCTATTTTCTCTTTCTCAAACTTTATCATTTCAATAGTGTCAAGATTTAAGCCCCTCACTTGCTCCCCGAAGTGTTGATTCATTTTCTCCATCCTCTAGTCTTTCATCTCATCTTTTCTCTTCTTCCCTTTTCCCTTCTAAATCTGATTCCCCTCCACAAGATCCACAAGAAATGCCTTCCCCTCCACCAAAAAGAAACCAAAAAATAGTGGAGACCCCACCCACCACTCCTCCTGCTTTCCCAAGTCCATGTAAGGGAGATACTCTAAAAATCAACCAAGGAGAACAATAAGTAGAGGAACCCAACAGAGAAGAAATGATAGAAAATATGAAGAGTTGGGATGTTATATTTGAGTTTACAAAGATTCCCTTATTGGTTAAACCTATGGAGGAGGTTGAGGTCAAGCCATAAGTAGTGGAATCTCTAACTACAACACAAGTAGAGGAAGAAGGAGCTACTCCAAATCCAAAAGAAGAGGAGTACATTTTGGTTGTGGAGGACCATACAATTTCAGAGGCTCTAAGTGTGTAGCAAGCCATAGAAGAACCTTCAGTTATAGATCAGGAGGACACCATGGAGGAGATTGAGCACATGCAGTAGGACAACAAGGAGGAAGATTATCTATCTGACTTAGAAGATTGCTTTGATGGAGAGGAGACCATGGAGATAACGTAATTTTCTCCTCCATCATCCACCTTCCAAGCATATGATCCTACTGCCATGAAGGAGAGAATTTAGGAACATCAACCTACTCTTCATTACAGACCTCTGGAACAAGGGTTGGAAGATATGAATCATCCATGTTCCTCTCAAGAGAAGGAAGGGAAAGAGCACAAAGATCCCATATCTATCAGACCCTCAATCCAGGAAGGTTAGTAGGAAGAATCCATTCTTAGAGTCGAATTTCAGAGCAATGGGCACATTTAAAGGATCAGACTATGCCCAATCAGGTACTTGGTTTCATTGGAGCCAAGGGAGAATCCACAACTAGCCATGCTTGCTTCTAAGCATGAGGGAGAGCCTCAAAGTGCCAAGGATCAACAATAATACCTCTGAGAACCAAGTGAGTAGCAGACTGAAGAGGTATTTGTCTTGCTTCCAACTGATAACTTGATAATATGGGTTGAAGATCGGCTTAAGGTCATTTTTTCTCTCATCCAAGCAACCATATTCAGTGACAAATAATTTACATGGCTACCCCTTTTGAGAAAGGGAAGCTATTTATCCCTTGCCTATGGCAGACTTTGTTTAAGCTTTTCTTTGATAGGGTTAGTGTAGGAGGAGTAGAATTTTCTTTGAGTAGAATAAGTTCTTTTGCACACTCTACATGTTCAACTTGGAGCATGTATGATTTTTAGTTTTGTAGATAGTGTGTTATGGAGTTTTGTTGCTCGTGCACAGTACCATTTAGGGACAAGTGAAAGCCCCAAGTTAAAAATAATTTTATACTCTCAAAACCTCACCTCCATGACTTTCTTGAAAATATTGAGAGTGCGAACAGTAGGGTTAGTTCAGGGTCATCTCCGGTCCCAACAGTTCTAGGTGGTTCAGGGATCATATTTTTAAAGTTTAGGGATCACATTTTTGTTTATCAGGCAGACTCCATGCCTAATGGATGCTTCAAGGCCACTGATCATTTCACCTAGCAGGCAGGTGATCCCCATGAGTCACCAAAATGTTGACCAAAATATTCTCACACTTATTTTTGGGTCAACTGACACCGTTTTTCCCTTTTGTGCTTCAATCTGAATTTTTACATATTCTAAGCACTTAAGCCCCCCTAAAAGTATCTCCATTAGATAAGAATTTTCTTCTCCTTCCCAAAAGATCTAAAGAAGTCCTACTAACTCTTCGTATTCTTCAAATTATGGGCGGATGAGCCTTAGAGGGATATTTTGCTGAACGCGGGATGACGGGCCTAGGGAAGAATTTTTTCCAAAGGAAATTATAGGCCAACGGGGCAGCAGGAGACATTTTGAAATTTTTTCCCTTTTTGGAAAAAGACACAAATATAATTGCGGGCCCGTAGGTCTAGGAAGGATTACTTTTGCAAAGTGGAAAAAACAGGTCGGCGGGCCCGGAAATGTCTTTTTGCCCAAAAATGGGAAAATGTGGACCGACGGGCCCGAGGATGACTTTTTCCAAAAGTGGGTTTGTGGGGCCGAAGAGGAAATTTTTCCCAAGTCTGAAAGTGGGCTAGCGGATCTATGGGAGACTTTAAAACCTTTTAACTTTTCGCATAATGGCACAATTTTAAAGTGCGAGCCCATGAGCCCATGGGGTCTCATTACCTGTTGAAAAGTCACAGAGCCACGGAGGGTGCCACGTGTCTCAATGGCACAAGACCAAGGATAGAATCTCAAACAATGACCCCAAGCAAGCGTCGGGTTGCCACGTGTCCCAGATTCCGAAAAGGGACAAAATCGGCCATTGAAAAGTCTAACTAGAGGTAGGCTAGTTGAAGGAGCCATGTCTCAGCACGGCACAACTTTAAAGATAAAATCGGGAGGGATAGTCCCAAATGTGTGCTGAGGCTCCAAGTGTCTAGGGTCAGATATATGGCCCCACCAAGCAAAGGGGACTTAGCCAAAATACAAAGAAAGGAATAGGCCAGTGGAATGGGCCACATGTCTCTTCAACACACTTTCAAAAGGTGAATCTAGAGGTGGTCCATAAACATGCGCCAACTCGCCACGTGTCTCATCAGTGAAATTTCAAAGGTGCGGTCCAAAAAGTAATTCTTAAACAAGTGCCAACCCACCACGTGTCCCAGAGTCTGAAAAGGTAAGGTCGGCCTTTAAAATGTCCAAAATCCAGTGGAGAATTCCACGTGTCTCATTCGTGCAACTTCTAAAGCACAATCTAGGGGCAACTTTCAAATAATTGTCAAGCCTCCATGTGTTTCGGGTCAAGCACAACATCTCCGCCAACAAGATGGACTTAGGAAAAACACAAAGGAACAAAGAGGAGCCCATGGAAGCTATCATGTGTCAGTTCGTTGTGATTTTAGAAGAAAAACGTAGGGGTTGAGTCTTCAATGTGTGCGAGCCTACCACATGGATCCGGTACAGACAGACTCTTTTAAATATTGTGCACCTGTGACCCTGACCTTTAGACGGCCATATCTTTTGACTGGAAGCTCGGACTTGGAGAGAGAAGACTCTTTGGAAAGATCTCGACCTTGTTTACGCCATGGGAGCCTGAAAATTTAATTTTGATGAGGTTAGGTTGGTGAAAAAATGGAAAACATCTTTTAGGCCATTAATACATAATCTGATTACTTCGGCTACTAGATCAGATTTGATTTCATCTGTTGTTCTTCCTTCTTCAACATGTCAGATAGACATAGACATGCAAACTTGCCAAATTGTGAGCAGATGCACAGTGGGCATTGATGGTTGGTGGTTGGACTTTAGGAACAGAGTCAAGTTTCTCTTCTTTCCCTCTGGTTTTCATCCTCTATATATTGTAAGCATTTCTCATTTGAGAGGGGGAGACATTATGGGATATGGGGAAACTCTGTCAAAGTTGTTTCCCAACTCCATTTGAGCTGTAAGCCTTCTCTTACGCGTGGCAAGAGTATTTGTGCCTCTGAGCACCCGTATAATAGTCTATGCACCTTATAAATCAATAAAATCATGTTTTGGGGCGGCTTTAAACCCTTGGCATTATTTTGTAGTTTCCATGTTCCTCTCTATCTTGTGTTTGCTCCTTGGGTTTGTATTTCACGTTTGTAGGTGTAAGATGTCGTGCTTCGTGGAGTTTCGATGGTGGATTTGGATCTGGGTCTGTGTCACTTCTGTCTGACCTCCCTCAGTCCCCTTTCCCCTGTTACATTCTCTCTCAACAGCGTATATCCGCACTTCCTTTTCTAGTGTATCACCGCTTAGTGTAAGATCTCTTTCACCCTCTCTCTTTCTTTCCCTATCCCCTTGGAATGGTTAGATTAAAATAGATTAGTTTCGGCCTGCACAAGAGTAGCTTGTAGCAGATAGATTAGGAAGCAAGAACTAGCCTTCTCTAGAGGTCCATCTCAAGTTTTGCAAGTCCCATAGCTTAAGAGATGGTCCAATGTTGTGCAATCTCACCGAATGCCCCAATCAAACCCAGGCCATTCCGGGGTGCTATGATTCTGCACTAACACTATCTAATATGTTTACTTGGGATTTTCATGACACATGACATGAATAAAAGATATGTTTTCCAGTTTAATTATTCTACCAACAAAAAATCATATCTCATTAGGTGACATAACATGAAGTAAACTTGTTTTTTTTCATGGCAGAGGGAGAGACTTGGGCTGCAAAAATTTTCAGGGAATCTCACTGCGAGCCTGTGAAGCTACTTCCTTCTTGGCGAGATGCAGAACCTCAGTTGGAGATTCTGGGATATGTCATTAAAAGATCTAAAACTAGATGTAAGTATGCGCTTGTAGGAATGTTTGTCGGACTTAGACCTAATATTCACTTCGTAAGAGAATGGTGTCAAAGGAAATGGACCTGCAAGCTTGATGTCAGTGCACTAGCAGGGGAAAGATTTTTTTTGTTTATGTGATGTGTTGGAGGTCCAAAAGGTGATTCAGGGGGCTCTGTGGTTCTATGGGAAGGTTTCTATTAGCATCCACCATTGGGAACTACGATTGCCACATAATTTTACTTTTTAGTCCCTCGTTGTCTGGATCCGACTTCCAGCTCTTCCTTTTGAGTTCTGGGAGCCTGAAGTTTCCCGGGGAATTGCTCAATAAATGGGGAGGATGATCGTTGTTGATCCTGTAGCCAGGGAACGCACCAGATTAGTTTCTTTCCAGATGTGTATTAGTTTTCCTGTGGGCACCAAAATACCCAACAGAATGTTCCTAAACTCCCCATAAGATAAATGGGAAAAGGAAATTGAAGTTGAAATATCGCCTATCTTTTGTGATATGTGTAGAATGGCTAGATACGTGTTGGTTACATGTTGTAACGAGGATGAATCTTTGTAGAAGAAAGTGTTTAATCAGATGGATGATGAATTGGGAACGGAGGGTCCTGGATGTTGAGAATGATACAAACGAGTATGTTGCTGACACCACAGACCTGCTCGTTGGCTTTGCGGATTCACTGGATGTTACAGATGGAATGGACGATGTATCGGAGAAGACAATGGTTGGAGATGCCGGTGAATGTGTCACTGGTGACAGGCTAAACCCGTCTAGAAAGGAAGGAGACAAAATTTCAAATTGTGAATAGTGTTGTAAATTGTAATGATGGTACCGTGATAGGTGGACAGATGGTGGACGGTGGTGGAGTTGTTGAGAACAGTTGGTTGGAGGTTGGTGGGGAAGTACCTCCCGATGACCTTTTCAATGGTGAGTGGAAAGGTGGGCCCGCTGGGCGAGACAAGATTTCAAATTTTGAAATTTTCTTTCCAGCGTTTGGGTCAGCATTAAATTATCCACGTCGTAGGGTTGATGTGTGCGGGTCTGGAGGTAAGATCTCTCCACTTGGAAGAAGGTCAACATAATTTTTGGATGGAAAATTGGAGGTGATCCTCAACTCTGGAGATGGATATGAGATAGGATCATCGACCTCTGTGAATGATGGTGATGGGTGGACTAAGGTCTAACATAAGAAACATAAATTTGTAAAGTTTGATCGTGTTTTGTGGAGTCGTTCTTTGGAGGCTTCTAGTGGAGAGTCTTAATGTTTTTCTCTTTGTGTTAGGTCAAGTCTCTTTGACTGAACTTTAGGTACAATTTATGTTAGCTTTTGGTTTTTCTTTTATGATTGCTGGTAGAGGTCATTTCTTTTATTCTTCATTGTTATATATTTTACTCCTCAATTTCTCTCATGATGCATCTGATGTTGTAAGGCTTCTGGGAGTCATAATCCTTGTTTTCTTACCTTATATAATAAAATAACTTCTTACAAAGTTTAAGAATTCGGTGGTATCAATTTTTCACCCAACAAGAATGAATGCACCATCAAAATAAAGTAGTTGATAAAACAAAAAATACAAAATTTAAGACTGCAAATTAAATCAAAGAATAAAAAGTACCCAACAATGTTATGCACTTCCTATTCCACTTTTCTTCTTGCATAAGATTCTACTCTTTTTCAATGCTTATATTTAGCTATTACATATACCTCAGATATACAAAGGACTTTCACATAAACTAGATCATGTAACACTAAAAAATAGAGCATGCAAGACACACTTCTTCATATAACCAATAAAATTCGAAAGAAGAGAACAACTTATTCATATATCCAACAAAATTTGAAAGAAGAGAACTACCAACATATTCATTGTTTACATTAAATACGGCCACCTTGGTATTTCAGTTTCCATAGGCTCCTAACCATCAACTTCCCCTCTTATTTCATTGTCTTTACAAATGTACCTCTGAAACATCATCATCTTCATCTTTTGATTTTGGTACTTCTTCTAAGTAATCAAATTATTGAGTCATGATGTTTCCTTCCTACTTCATGTGTCGAGGACAACGTCTAGATTTATGTAAATCACTACGACTAGATGTGCTCTCATTGCATAAGTTGTGGATGAAGACATGGTCTCGGTATGCTCGTGTGGTGAGACATGGATGTTCTTGTGGGTGTTCTATCTCACATTGTCATCTGCATCGTAGCCTTCTTCAAGCTTGGGAAGACTCTTCTCTATCTTTTATCGTACGTCAAATAAGACTCAATCATGTAATATTTTATGCACTATGTCCTCAAATTGCAAGTTTTTGATATTTTCAAGAAACACAAAGTAGAAACCAATGTTCTTTTGGGCTTGAATTTGGTCTCTCGAACATTGTATGTCTCTATGGTTGCTTGCAACTTTCATAAGCATCTCCGGGGACAATTGTCATGGGCTCATATTTTCTACACTAGATCACAAGCTTTACCTTGGTAACTGGTTTCTCACATTTTGTATGAATATATTTTTATCTTATAGCATTATATCAGAATTGATGAAGTTGGGGTTATATCAAACTTGGGTTTTTTCCAATTGAATACGCTTTAACTTATTTTTGAAATACTTCCTCAAACATTTGCACGACATGTCTCTCCTTCTAGAGGTCGTTATAAAATTCTCCTTACACGTTCGCTTGGTCTTTTTGTGTTTCATGTCACTTGTTCTTCATGATTTTCTTCCACGTTGTTCTCTGTTTCCGGAGAATTTCATTCCTTGATACACAGGTGGACACTTATGTTTCTTCCCCACACGCACAACAGTGATAGGTGTAGGTCACTCTGAGCACTCTACACCTCACATGTACGCTTTGCAGTTTATTTATTGGAGCTCTTATAAGCTCTTAACCGTTGGACTGCATCTCATGCTCCTCTTTTGAAAGACACATCCTTCTTAGCAGTTTCTACGCTGTCTAGAATTCCCATGAATGTTCCTTTCTTCCATGTTTCTCCACGCAGGCAAGCCGCTCTACACAGGTCGGTGGTTCAAAGAAAAAATGATTTAATGCCATGTAGGTTTGTTGCTAGGGGAGGTTTAACATTGTTTATCTTCTACCTTACACGTTCCCTATGCATTGGTGTTGTTCCACGTAGGTTCCTTTGCCACATAGGTTCAAAACAGGTTTAAGGAGGAACCGTTTGCAGTTCACTTGTCGCACAGGTTTGTTTCCATGTCTTAGCAGGTCAAAGTCAAAGCCACGATGGTACGTAGAAGATGTTTCTTTTGAAAGAAAGTACAGGTCATGGCTAAGAAATCCACGCACATCAAATCTTCACATGCAACAAAAAAAGATAGATAATTGAATTCTTCCATGCAGGTCCAACGTCTACAACTTACATGATACGAATGATACAAAAATCAAACAAGAATTAATTGCATTAGATAATTATTCATTCTTCTCTGATTTTGTATCAAGAACGAGGGAAATTAGAAGAGTAAATAGAAGCACTGTGGAGATATTTTTGATCATGAGAAATATTTCCCTAATAAGGATCTTATTTATGCTGCACAATCCGAGAAAGAATCATACTCACAAAACTCTATTTAGTATGTTTACTCGAGAGCCGCGTGAAACATGGCAGGAAGAAAGGGTCTATTTTCCAATTTAATTTCTCAACCTACAAAAAATCATATCTCATTAGGTGAAATCACTTCTTACAAATTCCAAGAAATTGGTAATGTCAAGTTTTCACTAAGAAGCGTGATTGCACCATCATAGTGTAGAAAACAGAAAATACAATAGCAAATACAAAATTTAAGACTGTAAATAAAATCAGAAAATAAATAGTACCTAGCGGTGCTATGTGTTTTCAAATCCTCCTTTATACTTGCATAAGCTTCTTCTTATCTATTACATATAACTCAGATATATAAAGGACTTCCAAATGAAAATAGATCATGTAACATTTAAAAATAGAGCATGCAAAAACAAGGGATGTTGTGCATGGATGAAAATATACCTTTTTGTTTTATTTGATTTATTTTATTTTCTTAAAAAGAGGAATAAAACTGGATAGTGCTATTAGTGCAAAATCACAATACCCCTGAATGTCTGCAACTAGATGGGTTGAGACGCTCAGTGTGATTGCACAACATGGAGCATCTCTCTAAGTGTGGGACCTTGCGAGTTGAGAGAGCTCTCTGGATTAAGACCGGTTCTTATTCCTCTGTTCAAGTGCACACAAACTAAATTGCAGAGCATCTATTCTAAGTCTACTCTATTCTATTCTACTAAGGAGACAAGGTTGAGGAGATGCAAGAAAATAAACCTAAGCTAACGAGGTGATGCACCAAAGGAATGTTAGACACTCGTTTTGTAGTTTAACATAGACCACAGAAATGCACTACAAACACCATGCACAGATGACCAAACTGCAATAAGAGATCATAAAGACAACAACGAATACATGAGAGGGTCGAGAATCATCCACAGACATATATATTATTGCTCAGGAGTTGATACAGTATATTGCAGTGGCCAAGAAGCAAAAAAAAAATTGCATTACAACCCAAATGAGAGGTTAGGAAAGCTCCACAAATCCTCTCGCGAGAAAAAGAAGAAGGGGAGGGCGCAAAATAGAAATGTCCAACCCTTACCATGAGCCCCGACCCTTCCTTTATAGATTCAACACAAAGAGAAGAAGGAGAGAGAGGCAGGAAAATTAATTCAAGGCTCAGCTACTGGCCATCAATTCCTCCTACAAATCCATCCCAAATCTATCATGTCTGCATCGATTACTTGTTCGGTGCATTGAAGGACGAAGAACGAAGAATCAGATCAAATCCGATCTGGTTGTTGGAGCAAAAAGATCCTATATTAATGGCACAAAGACGTTTTTTCATTTTTTTCCCCACCTAACTCCTTTAAAATTAAAGTTTCAGATCTCCATGGCATAGACGAGATCGAGAGATTTCCAACGGTGCCAAATTTGTCAGATTTCGAGCATTGAATCAAAAGATATGCCCATTTGAAAATTTACATCGGGCTTGTACAAAAATGGTGGGAACTAGTTTTCAAAATGGGTCTTTTGGAAACTGGACATGTGGAGGGATGGCGCATGTTTGGGGACCGCTTTTGGATTTTTCTTTTGAAGTTACATCGGGTTGACACGTGGCATATTCCGTGGCTTGCTCAGTTTCCTCATGTTTTGGCTAAGTCATTTTGCTCAGCGGGGCCATACATCTAACCAAGGACACGTCGAGGCTTGGCGCTTGTTTAGAAACCCTTCCCAAATTTTACTCTTGAAGTAGTGTCATGCTGACACTTGGCTCCCTTCATTGGTTTGTCATTCCTTTGACTATTCAACCCCCTCAATGTCCCTTTTTTGGACCTAGGACATGTCGAAGGTCTAGCTCATTTGGAAACACACTCATGATTTTACCTTTGAAGGAGTGTCGGGTTGACACGTGGAAGCCTCCGCATGCTGCAAGACTTTTCAGTGGCCACACTTACTTTTTCAGGCCCTAAACACATGGTGCGCTGGCACTCATTTGGGGATCTCCTTTTGGGCCATGCCTTTGAAATTACGTTGATGCAACATGTGGCATCATCCGCTAGTTCTCTATACTTAGTCAATTTTGGACCCGCCCTGTCCGCCTTTGGAATTTTAGCTGTTGACTCTACCCCTCTTTGGGCCTAGGACACATGGAGGCCTGACGCTTATTTGAGTATGCCCTTTTGGATTCAATCTTTGGAGGTGCGTCATTTGGGACACTTGGAAGCTTCTGTTGACTCTTTATATTTAGCCAATTTTGGGGGCTCATTCTAAGTCATTTGTAGATCCCAAAGACTTCGAGCCTTCTTCGTTTCATTTCCTTTGAGCCTCTAATTTCTTCCTCCCCTGATCATGCTCCTCTATTTTAGAACATGCCTGTAACCTACTCATTGGATTTGAAGCGTGGGGTTCGTTCGACGAAACCATTTCTTGAATTTATTCCTACATGGGGTTGTTTTAATTCAATTTTTTTGGGGAGCAAAATAGAGATAACAAGTTCTAATTTAAAATGAAAACATCTAATAAATATGGACACATGCAAGACAAAAAGTTGCTATTTTCCTAATAATAGGATTGGAAAGAAACTAAATGCTTTTTCTAAGAGTATCCCTTAATTTTGACCTTCAATAGGTTTATCATTCTAGATCTAAGTTTGTATTTCTGGAGCTGGCATACTCTTCATGATAAATGCCCAAAAAATAGTGCATGACACTTAGATTTGTCAATTCAAAATCTTTCTTCGTGGCTGACTTGAATGAATATATGTGTAAGTCTCCAATAATGATTAAATCATCCACATATAAATATAAAATCAAAATATTTCCTTGTTCATTTATCTTGATGTATAAGGTAGGCTCATTGTTGCATCTATTGAAGCCACACGAAAGAAAATAAGAATCAATCCTATTGTACCATGCTCTATGATCATGTTTAAATCCATAGTGTTTTTTCAACCTGTACACCTTTCCATTATGGCCTTTAATCTCATGATCTTCTAGTTGTTTCAGATACACTTCCCCTTCAATATATCTATTTAAGAATGCTAATTTCACATCCATCTCATATATAGGCCATTTTTTTGAGTTTGTATATTACCAATATTGTTCTTACAATGTCAAAATGTGTTGCTAGAGAAAACGTTTCATTATAATCTACTCCATATTGCTAATTAAATCCACTTGCAACCAATATTTCTTAATACTTCTACACTAGTCTTGTAAACCCACTTCACTCTTATCGTGTCCTTTCCTTAAGGAAGATCTACCAACTCCCATATTTTATTGTTCTCTCTGGTGTCTATCCCATCATCCATGGCATGAGCCCAAATTTCATCATTCATAACTTCTTCAAAATACATAGGATTTGTAGCTTGAGAAAAAAATGCAAATCTAATGAAGAGTTAGTTGTATAACATTATAAAACTCACCAATACTTGTTGTGTTTCGTTGCAATGCACTATCTCATGATGGGATAGTTTGAGTTTAACTAGAATATAGACTAGATGTAAAAGCACTTGTTGAAGGTGTTTTTGTTGGTGCTCCTTCTGGAGTCTCTTGCAAAACTGAAATTGAATGTAATCTTGTATACCTTATAACTATTGATGGAGGCATATCTTATGCTACTACTTGAGGTGCATGTCTAGGAGTGAAAGAAGGTATTATATGAATAATACCTTATAGTAATGCTAGCTTTTAATTTTCCATATCATCTTGAGGAATAGTTGCTAATAAACTAACTACTTTTTTATACTTCCATCTGGTTCCTCATTTTCAACAAACTACAAATCTGTGTTGATTATAGCCTTTCTTGTGAGTGGATTAAATAACTTGTATGCTTTAGTATTATTTGAATATCCAAAAAATAACATTTTTCTCCTTTTTTCTCATTTCCTTCTTAACTCATCAGGAACATTTGCATATGCCACACAACCAAGATTTCAAACTGGGTAACACCATATTTTCTACCATTCCAAGCCTACTAAGGAACCATGTTTCTAACAATTTTCATTGGACACCTATTTAAAATGTAAACAATAGTTGTTACTCTGCTTTTGCCCAATGCTTTTTTAGAAGATGTTTTTCCTTTATCATAATTCTGGACATCTCAATTATGGTAAGATTCTTCCTCTCTACTACAAAATTTGTCTATGTTGTATACTTGTTAGTAAATTTCTTGTGGATGCCATGTTGTTTGCAAAAATTTAGAAATGAATTGGATATATACTCACCTACTCTTTCTTTCCTCATAACTTTGATGTAGAAACCACTTTCCTTCTCCACAAAAGCCTTTAATTTCTAAAATATACCAAATGCATCATATTTGTATCTCAATATGTACACCCATGTTTTCTTGATATTGTCATTTGTAAAAGTTATAAATTATAAACAACCTCCTAGAGAAAAAAAATGCATTTTTCGGCATAAATATGAGTGAAGAGTTTCAAGTGGTGTCATTTCTCTTAATGATTTTACAATTAGAAAGGACTCTCTATGTTATTTTCCTGAAATGCATTCTTTACAAAAAATTTATGGTTTTTTAATTAAATGCAGAATTTTCAACATGTTTTTTGTTATGTAATAAATTACATCCTCAAAAATTTAAATGTCCAAATTTGAGATGTCAGAGCCATGAGCGATCTTGTATTACTGATTGAAAAGTTTGTTGTGTTTCTTTAGCTTTGGAATGAGCTCTAGATTGAGCTCTAGTCTTGGCTTCATACTTGACTCTTGATTGAGCTCCAAACTAAGTTTCAAACTTGGCTTTGTAATTGGATCTACATTAATCTCTAAACTAGCCTCCAAACTGAGCTCTAGACTTACCTTTAAAATGAGCTCTAAATTAGAGTCCAGAATGTGCTCTAGATTAACATCCATAATGTGCTCTGGACTGAGCTCTGGAGTTGGTTTTAAAACTTAATTGTGTTATCTTTAGAATAAATTGTGGACTGGTCTCCAAATTTGGCTAGAAACTAAGCTCTCGAATACACATAAAACACTGATCAAACTTTATTTTCATACCCTTTTTTAGTCTAAGGGGAAATTTCTATTTATTTTCATTTCCAGTTTTACAATTAGCTTAGTACTTGGAGCTTTATCCATGATAACACATTCAATGTCCTTAATGTATACTTTATATACCTTTTATACCAATTGAGCAATGCTCATCAGATTATGTTTCAAGCCTACAACATAATAAACATCATGAATAATGTTTTTCTCCCCCTTTTTAGTTAGAATGCTAATTATTCCCTTACCCATTACATTTACTCTATTTATTTTTTCCAAGAGTAACATCAACCTTTGCTAAGTCATCCAAACTAGAAAATAAATCTATGTTTCCTTACATATGATTGCTGCAACTAGAATCCAAATACCAAATATTACAAGAAATTTCTTCAGAAAGATTACATTCAATAGTGTATTATGCTGGTATTGTTTTAGCAATCCTTGTAATAAACATGGATCTTGGTGTAGAGGTCCTAAACTAATTTTGATTCTTATTTTTTTGGTTGTACTGCTTCTTCCTACTTTCATAAGCACAATTCCGATATTTGTTATGGCAATTACATTGCAAGTAAGACTTATCATCTCTCTGACTAGAGGACCCCAAGGTAGTCAATCTTGTATCCAAATTGTATATTCATTTTTTCTTTACGTTTGTAGGATTTAATTTGTAGAAGAGTGTTTGAATGGGTGTAGACCCAAGCTTGGCAACACTAACCTCCCTTATTTATTTATCGTTCCCTTACATGAAAATCTAAACTCATAATGGTCTCTACAAATCCATGATCCATATTTCGGTCCATATTCAACTCCCTCCACTCTATCTCATATAAACACGCTCAAAAAACCCAAATTACACATCACCGCATCAATGAGATCAGCTTGATATCAACCTAAATTTATTCTCTCCTTAAGATCTCTATTATCTCCATAAGATCCATCGAAGATCCCTCTTTGTCTACCCCCATCTGAGCTTGACATATCCACCAATCCAAACATTCTTCCAATTTTCCTCATCCCTGATTCAATCCCTTCAACATGGTTATGTCATTGTGTTTATTCCTCATTAGAGCTCAATGTTTGAAACAAAGACCAAATAGTAAGAACAAAGCCAAATATCTAGATTTATCAAGGCCTACATACATACCTACAATAACCCCTTTAGTCACTCCACAAAAATAATTTTATCTCCCTACAATTTCTTTTGTGGAAGACATCACATTCATTCATCTTAGTGTCCACTTAGTGGAGATGTCTTTAGAGCTCATGGGTGCATAAAATACAACCATCGTGGAAGGAAAAAACATTAAATAAAATCCTAACTTAGCTAGACAACTAAGCCTAAGCTCTTATAAAGTAGATAATTTTTTTCCAAATTTTATTCAAAGCTTTCAAATCCTCAATGACAAAATCACACATTTCATAACAAAAGTAGCTAGCCCCACTCACTTGGCTAGATGGTGGTTGTAAAGGTGCTAGAAGAAGGTGAATCATGGGTTCAAACTACTAACACCCTCCTCGCTTTGTATTATTTGGAAAAAAAAACTTTGTGTAAACGTGCTAGAAGAAGGTGAGTCATAGGTTCAAACTGCTACCACCATCCTCCCTTTGTATTATTTGGAAATCACACTTTTTGTATTATTTTTGCCTTTGTATTATTTGGAAAAAAACACTTCTTCATATAACCTAAAGAAATAAAATCAAGAGAAAAAATGAATTTTGAGCTCCCTTTGAACTTTTTAAAAGCGCACTTCTTTAGATAACCAATAGAATTCATAACAAGATAAAAAGTGGACTTTTAAGAGTAAATAGTAACATTGTAGAAAACTTTCTGATCGAGAGGTAGATTCCCCTAATAAGGATCAAATTTATGTTGTACAATATGAGAAATAATCATCTGTAAAAAACTAAATCTAGTATGTTTACTTAAGATCCATGTGACGTTTGAAATGATGAAAGGATATTTTTTCTAGTGTAATAGCTCCACCCAAAAAAAGTCATATCTCATTAGGTGAGATCACTTCTTAAAAATTCCAAGAAATTATTAATATCAAGTTTTCACTCAAAAATCTTGATTGCACCATAAAATTAGAAAACAATGGATAAAATAGCAAATACAAAACTTAAGAGTGCAAATAAAATCACGAACTAAATAGTTATATCAATCAGTGTTATGTGTTTCGTATTCCTCATTTATTCTTACATAAGTGTCTTTTCTCTTACATTTCTTCAATTCAGTTATCACAAATACCTAAAATATATAGAGTTATTTCACATAAAAATAGATCATGTGACACTAAAAAATAGAACATGCAAAACACACTTCTTCATATAACTAATAAAATTCAAAAGAAGAGAACAAGGAAAATTTGAACATTAAATAGTAGCATTATGTAAACCTTTCTGATAATGAGGAAGATTCCCCTAATAAGAATCTTATTTATGTTTCATAATACGAGAACGAATCATCCTCACAAAACTATATTTAGTATGTTTACTCGAGAGATGTGTGACACACAACAAGAAGAAATGATCTATTTTCCGCTTTAATATCTCCACCCACAAAAAATTATATCTCATTAGATGGCATCACTTTTTACAAAGTCCAAGAAATTGGTAATATCATTATTTCACTCAAAAAGTGTGATTTCACCATCATAGTAGAAAATAGGTGATAAAATATCAAATACAAAAGTGAAGAGTGTAAAGAAAATCACACAAGAAACAGTTATATCCAATAGATCATGTGACACTAAAAAATAGAGCATGCAAAACACACTTCTTCATATAACTAATAAAATTCAAAAGAAGAGAACAAGGAAAATTTGAACATTAAATAGTAGCATTATGGAAACCTTTCTAATAATGAGGAAGATTCCCCTAATAAGAATCTTATTTATGTTTCATAATATGAGAACGAATCATCCTCACAAAACTATATTTAGTATGTTTACTCGAGAGATGTGTGACACACAACAAGAAGAAAGGATCTATTTTCTGCTTTAATATCTCCACCCACAAAAAATTATATCTCATTAGATGGCATCACCTTTTACAAAGTCCAAGAAATTGGTAATATCATTATTTCACTCAAAAAGCACGATTTCACCATCGTAGTAGAAAATAGGTGATAAAATATCAAATACAAAAGTGAAGAGTGTAAAGAAAATCAGACAAGAAACAGTTATATCCAATAGTGTTATGTGTTTCCTATTCCTCCTTTATGCTTAAATAATATTATGCTCTCTTACTATACTTGCATTTAGCTATTAAATATACCTTAGATATATAGAGTACTTTCACATAAAATAAATCACGTAACACTCAAAAATAGAGCATGCAAAACACACTTCTTCAAATAACCAAGAAAATTCCAAAGAAGAGAACAAAGGAAATTTGAAGAGTAAATAGTAGCACCATGAAAAACTTTATGATCATGAGGAAGATTCCCTTAATAAGGATATTATTAATGTTGCATAATATGAGAAAAAATCATCCTCACAAAACTCTATCTAGTATGTTTATTCAAGAGACGCATGACACATGATAGGAAGAAAGGATTTATTTTCCAATTTAATTTCCCCACCCACAAAAAAATATATTTCATTGGGTGACATCACTTCTTACAAAATAAAATAAATTGGTAATATCATATTTTCACTCAACAAGTGTGACTACATCATTACAGTAGAAAATAGTTGATAAAACACTAAATATAAAATTTAAGACTACAAATAAAACAAAAATATAAAAAATATCCAACACTGTTATGTGTTTCTTATTCTTCATTTTTGATTGCATAATATTTTTCTCTTTTACATTTCTTGCATTCATCTATTACATATGTACCTCGGATATATAGAATACTTTCACATAAAAATATATCATGCATCACTCAAAAACTAAGCATGAAAAATGTAATTCTTTAGATAACCAACATAATTCAAAAGAAGAGAACAACTTCTTCAGGTAACTAACAAAATTTGAAATAAGATAAGAAGGGAAATTTGAAGAGTAAATAGTATCACCATGGAAACCTTTCTAATCATGAGGAATATTTCCCTAATAAGGATTTTATTTATGTTTCAAAATATGAGAAAGAATCATCCTCACAAAACTCTATCTAGTATATTTACACATGAGCTTTGTGACACTATAAACACAAAACCTATGCACTTGGGTACATTTCTAGGCCCTCAAATAATCGATTATATACATCATTCCTAAGAAATAAAACTATTAATTATCAATGTCTTTGGGGTATTTTTCTTTGTCTCTTATATTTTTATTTACCTTGCATGCCCTACAACCCTGTCAGTTTTTAACAGATTTATCTTTTATGAATTTAGACATTATCACCTAGTTAGGACACTCGTACCCAAGCACTCATGTCCCTCCTGGGTGCTCCTAATTCTTTCTCCCATTTTCTCCTTATTTTTGGGTCTCTTTTACCTCTTCGGCATATTTTACACTTTTGGTTCAGCCTTCCAGTTGTCAATTACAAAATTAAAATAAGGGAATCATATATATACATAGTTATATCTCTAAAATAAAGGGCCAAGCACTATACATTACATAGTATCACCTAAGCTTGCATCCAAAGGCATAAAAAACATTACAAAGCATCCATCTAGCACATTCACTCAAGGTACAAGGGATGTATCACTCTGTATACACATCATAGGAGGGGAAGTCAATTTTATTTCATCTTAGATATTCTATACATTTTCTATATTCTAGTTCTAGTCCGCTATCATTGTGCAACTTATGCAAGGGAGACCTAGAGCATCATTACACACACTTACACACAAAACTAGATGGATTCTGAAATGTAGTGCAACATTTAGTACTAAGTTAACTCTTTGGGTGACCATTAGGGTTAGTATGACTCCACATACTGCATCTTTATTGTTAGGATTTGATGTGATTTCTAGGTATGTGAATTTAGAAGTTTGTTTTTTTTGGTTATAGGAACAATAAGTGCAATTGAATTAAGACCAGAGTGAAAAAAAGGGATCAACAATGAATCTCCTCTTGCATAGAAAATATCAGAACTTGAGTATCTAGGTGGACACTATCTCCCATATCTAGTAAATAACGCTTGGGTGCTCCCGTACTCTTATGGGTGCTCTCATCACGCACATTTATGAGCTCCAGACCCTCCAATGAGACCTGAAGACACTCTCCTCGTTATGTTTTAGTAGTTCCTCACTCCAAAACACTTCGTGATCACTCACAAACCAGATAAGTCATCTATCTCTCTCATTTTCTTAGGGTTTTATATTGTTTCTTGCTTAATGCTTTTCCATCTACTGTATTTTATCATTTGTATATCATTCATTACAGTAGTTAGTATGAAAATAGATTTTATAGTGCTCCTCCAATTTTTACTCCTTTACATAAAGATCGACTTGGAGATAGATTCATGTTTGACAAGATTAAGTGAATAGTATCATGATTTATTTGAATTAAATTACAATTATTTGGTTGTTATATTATCTTTTGTCATCCCCTTTATCTTGGTAGGATTAAATACGAGGTTCACAAATATGAATTATCGCACCTACCCTTACCACCTGATTTTGATTTAGTGTGGTGGATATTATTGATCTCAGGTTGCATAAGTTATATTTTTGGGTAATACTCATATTGGAGTATTTTGTGAATATATGTATAATAACTTGTCATATCTATTTAGAATTTTTTAACCTTACTTGATAGGTTGTGAGTGAGGCACACAGTTCCTGTATTATTGCCATTACTTCTTGTATCGATGTTGATTGTGATAAATGTTATTGAGATGATTTTTGAATGAGTTATATTTTGTATATTGTGAATATATATTGTTTTGTCCATTATCTCAATATGTCCATATTAATTGATTATTAAATTTGGATGTATTAAGAAGAAAATTGATTGTATTAGTTGTATGTATATAGAATAATTTTTTTTTGTTTATCATATACAATAGGTATGCTGACATGTGAATCAAGTGTGTAGGATACAGGTTCACCACAAGAGAATGTGGGACTCATAGATGCACCTCAAATTTAGAAAAGCATTTGACTGGGCTGAAATCTTACACTTGCTTGATTTTTTTTTGTTTGGCCTTTCATTTGTGTTGTGAATATTTTGGACACTCTTAGTGGTTTCCTCTTAAGCCTTATTGTATTAATTTTGTCTAACCCTTGTTCTAAGTTAGTTTGGAAGTCTAACGGTTCCTACTTTTGTTAGGGATGATTAATTATTTTTAATCATGTTCTTAGAGCTGTGGGACCACTTAAACATGAGTTAGGTGGTCCCGACCACCTCTCTATGTGTGCCACTTTTCCCAAACCTGAATCTGGGATAAAAGTGAAAATTGCAACTGTTTCTTTTTGTGTTGGGTCTCATTTACACCAAAATAGACCCCTTGGACCCAACCTATAGGTAGTAGAGTATTTTTCAAGACTCAAATGGGATTTTCCTTCCCATTTGAGCCCCTCTTGTCCACATCATTATTAATGAGCTTGATTTTTTAGCCACCTTGGAGTGGAGAAAAATTAGTTTTAATTTTAATTTAGATTTTGGTAAATTTTCCTCAATCATTACTCTTTCCTTTTATTAGATAGGGACTTTCTGGATCCATTTTGGGAGAGGGAAGAGGGTGACACATGCCATCCACTCATTGGTGAGAATCCTTAGGGGGCTTCTCTTCTTATACCTCCACTTAGATTCTTGGGGGAACTTTTTGGTCTCTTTTTTGCATGGGGAGTTTGGGGAAGAGCTTAGAGAGGAGATTGGAACTCGGAGTTATTGATTTTCAATTTTAGAGTTGTATATTCTTACTTGTGAGGTAAGTCTCACAACTTTCTTTTGTTGATTTAGCTTGGGAAACTTAGTCATTTTCTTAGCTATGTTTTGGAAAAGGGTATGAAGTTTGTCTTAAATTTTGTGCTTCTTAGTTATCCATCATTTTTACTCCTTTTGAAATGCATGGAAATACCTTTGGGAGGTATGTGAAGCCATAGATGCTTGTGATAGCATGAATATATGTTAATAATTTTTTTGTTTTATCATAAATTGGGTGCCACAAGTTAGCTCTATTTCTTTTCTTCTTTTTTGAGAATTTTTGGGATTTTATGGGTGTGTTAAATTGTTTTGTGGTAAGTTAGTTAGCTTGTGTATATGTTTGGTGATTTTTTTCACCTCACTCACCTTGTTCATCTTGGAGGCATACTACTTCTCTTTCCCATAGGCTTGGAGGAAGGCTAGCATACCCTACATTTGTGGAAGAGGCATGTAATGATGTTTATTGGTTGGGTGGAAAACAAAGCATCTTTCCTTGTGGTTTTTGAAAATTTGACAAAGGGACTTGAAACTTGAATTCTCACTTGTATAAATGGAGGGAGTCATCAAATAAAAGAATTTAGCTATGTTGATTCCCTTCTTAGGAGGAAATTGCACTTGCATGTTATATTAGGAAATAAGGGATAAAATATGCATAAAAATCCCACTCCAAATCACGATAGTAGAAAATAATATGCACAATAATAACACGGATCTGAAATATAAGTGTAGAAATAAAAAAAGGACACAACACTGAGATAATATTTAATGTTGTTCACCCAATTTTTGCTACGTCCACTAAGAATTACTTTCTCATATTTTATTATAGGCCACCTCTTCTCTCAATACAAGACCAAGATCTATTTGGAGCTATGCTAAAAAAACTCTACATAATTCACACTTTAACTCACACACATCTACAATGTTACATCTCACCTACCATTAATAAAAAAATCACATAAATAGGCACATGCTTAAGAAGTTTGTACAATACCATGGGTACCAAAACCATGGGCCGAAATTGCCCCATAAACCTATGGGTAAAAAATCTTGCTCGAGGTCTGGCCCGACCCCCAACCCTGGAATATTATTACTGAGAAAACTATGGATAGTGTACAATACTTTTAGTGTATAGTCTTCAAAACTTCCTATAAATCTACTCGCTGCTGCCACTTCATGTAAAATATCATGCCTAGTGCACACCATGGCATACATAAAATTTCCAACTGCTGATGAGTGACGTACCTTCACTCATAAATGTACTCGCTGCTACATCTAGTTTCTCTCCTGCTTTATCTTGGGACATAGTTCCTTTGATTACTTGAAATGTCCTACCAAACAAGTCCCAACTAGTTTAGCATCATGCATATTAAACCTCTGTAAAACCTTATTAATGTAATCTTCTTGAGATTAAGTTATCTTTTGTTCCTTCTAATCCCTGGATATCCTCATACCAAGGATTTTTTTGGCTACCCCCAAATCCTTCATATCAAAGGAGTCACTTAATTTATTTTTGAGTACTTTTATTTCCTACATGTTCTTTCCTACAACAAACTTGTCATCCACATACAATCATAGGATAATTTAACTACCATCTTGAAATTTCTTTGTATACATGCAATGTTCATAATTGCATCTAATATAACCTTGCTCAATCACGAAGCTACAAAATTTATTATAACATTAACGTGAAGATTGTTTCAATCCATACAAGCTCTTATTTAGTTTGCACACCATCTCCTTTTTACCTTGAATATCATAGCCCTCTAGTTTCTTCATATATATATCCTCCTCCAAATCACCATGGAGAAATGCAATCTTTATATCTAGATGCTTTAAATGCAAGTCTTTTGTTTCCACTATTCGAAGAATAGTTCTAATAGAAGTCATTTTTACTACAGGAGAAAACATCTCATCAAAATCTATTAAAAAAAATTGTAAACCCCTTGACCACCAACCAGGCCTTGTATATTTTTTTTTTTCATAATTCATCTTTAACTCTATACACCCACTTATTTTGCAATTCTCTTTTTCCTTCAACTAGCTTCACAAAATCCTAAGTCTTGTTTTCCATGGTAGATTGATGCTCCTCATTCATGGCTTTCTCCCACTTCTTCTTGTCATCTACCTACATTGCTTTATCAAAGCTCTCTATCTCTCCATTGTTATTGAGTAATAAATAATAAATAGAAGGAGAAAAATTCTCAAGTTCTCTTCTTACCCTAGAATACGTCCTCAATATAGGAATTTAGGGTTTTTGTTGAGTAGTTTCCTTAACTGATTCATGTGTCACTTTCCCATCTAGAAGATCCTCTACCACTGCATATTCTTTCTTGGATTCTTCCCTATTTTCTACATAAATTTCTCATTAAAGACCACATCCCTCGATCGAATGATTTTATTTTCCTTAATACTCCAACATTTAAATCCAAAGTCATCAAATCCATAACCAATGAAAGGGAATTTGTTTATTTAGCCTATAGTTTGGTCCTATAATCCTTATCAATTTGACCAAACACATCAAACCCAAAGACTATAAGAAATGAGTAATCAAATTTCTTACCATACCAATCCTCCTCAAGTATACCTCTATCCAAGGCACTTAAGGGTCGTTTGTTTATCAAGTACACAATTGTGATCACCGCTTCTTCCAAAAATGAAAGAGGCAGTCCCACATGTAGCCTCATGCTCCTAACACATTCCATCATTGTCATGTTCATCCTTTCTAACACCCCCATTCTATTTTGGAGATATTGAAACCTTATTTTACCTACGGATTCCATTCTTAGAACAATAATAATCAAACTCATTGCTGTAATACTCTTCTCCATTATCTAACCTGAGAAATTTTACTTTGAGACCTGTTTCATTCTCTACCAAGATTTTCCATTTTAAAAAAGTTTCAAATACTTCAAATTTATTTCTAATACAATATACCCAAACTTTCCTTGTTACATCATCAATAAAAGTGACATAATAATTTGAACCCCAAAGATATGATACTTTAGGCGGCCCCCACACATCATAACATACCATCTCTAACTTAATCTCTTTATTTGTAGGTCCAACTTTGAGAAACCTTGTTTGCTTATGTTTCCCATATACCCAGTTCTAACAGAACTCCAAACTTGTTTCTATATACCTGAAAAATTATTCATTATGATCTCCATGCCCTTATGGCTTATATGATCGAGCCTATAGTGAAACAATGTTATATCTATGTCTGAAGCCACAAGATTACCAAAATTAGTGTTATCAGTGGTTAAATACAAGATTCCAACCTTCTTATGTCTTGCCACCAAAAGAGCACCCTTGGTATCCTTCCAAGAGTCCACTGTAAATATCATAGTACAATTATCACTTCCCAACTTCCCCACCGATATCAAATTTTTTCCTACTGTAGGAATATGTTTGATATCCTTCAATGGCCATGTATTCCCATTATGTATCTTAAAATGAATAGAGTCTTTTCCAACTATGTTGCAAGGATCATCATCACCAAGAAAAAAAATCCCAAAATTCCCTTTAACACAATCAACAAAATCATTCCTATGTGGAGTAACATTGAAAGAATCCCCCAAATCTAAAATCCAATATCCCACGATATTATACAAAGAAAGAATCAAAGCATCTTGACATACATTAGCCGTTTTCACATTTTCCTCCTTCTTTTCTTCCTCTTGTTTCTTCTTATCCCAAAGCTGCCAACATTCCTGCTTTGCATGCCCAGACTTTCCCACGGTGACAATATACCATCTTTCTTTTGTATTTTTACCTTGCTCGATATTTCAATTTTCCACTACTTCATTTATTCTTTTGTCTCCCTCTAGTTTCCACTATCAAAGAATTCCTTGAAGTAGAAGATTCCTGAGAGCTTTTTCTTCATATTTCCTCTCTTAGAATCACCCCTACAACATCCTCAAACTTCAACTTTGAGTTAGCTGGAACCAAGTTGCTTACCGCCATTACCAAGCTATTCCAACTCTCAGGTAAAGAGCATAAAATTAATACAGCCCTAACTTCTTCATCAAATTCTATTGTAACTAAAACTAACATATTTAGAATTGTATAAAAATCATTTACATGTTTTGCTACTGAACTATTCTCAGATATCCTAATATTAAACAATTTTTTTGATAAAATATCTTGTTAGAGGTAGATGGTTTTTCATACAAATTCCCTAATGCATCCATAAGTTATTTCGTAGTCTTTTCCTTTTAAACATTAAATTATTTCGTAGTCTTTTCCTTTTAAACATTAAATAATACCAAAGTTCCAAGATATAACTAGATTGTACCAAGTTCTTTCTTATCTAGAAATTCCCATTCCAAATCATTAATGCTCCCGGGTTTGTTCCCTTTCTCAGAAAACACAATATAAAGATCCTTTTAATAAAGGTAATATTCCATATGCATCTTCCAAAGTCTAAAATTTTGCCAATTGAATTTATAAACCTTTGATCTTACATCATCTTCCATAGCTCCCACTCAAGATAAAAATTTCCATGTGATTCAACACATCAGCAAAATAAACTAGGCTATGATACCAATTGATAGGAAATAAGGGATAAAATATGCAAAACATTCCCACTTTGAATCGCAATAGTAGAAAAACATATGCAAAATAATAACAAAAATCTAAAATATAAGTGTAGAAAAAACAAAATAACACAACACAAAGATAGTATTCAACACGGTTCACCCAATTTGGGCTATGTACACAAAGAATAATTTTCTATGATTTTATTACAAGCCATCTATTATCACCGAATCACAACACCCTTCAGTTTGCACAAGTGTTGTGGGACTCGCTACTTGAGATAGATATCCAGAGAAAGTTGGTTCTTTCTCCTAAACTACCAGCCACAATCTACTTTAATGCAAGTGAAACTATCTTGTCCTAATTCTAACTTTCCAATGGACCAGAGAGAGAGTACATGAAAGTAAATCCTACACTAACAGTGGTGATACACTAGAAAAGGAGGGTATGATAATAGCTTTCCAATGTGTGAAAATAGAAGAAAAACACATACTAGAGAGGGTGATAAAAGTTCTAAAAAATATAGCAACTGCATTCACAAAAATATTTCATACACACACATTGATAATGAATCCCTACAAAAGCATAAAATAGACACAATATATTTGCAATGAGGTTGAAGAGGAAAGAAGAATGTAAACAAAAAAAGTGGGGGAAGATACATCCATAAACTTGTATCTATTGCTTCATTGATATACATAGTTCAATCCATTACAAAATAAGGGCCTGGATCACCATGCAAAGAGTCCACTACAAGGGCCTAAAACACATTGGATTGACAAAATAAGTTTGACAGAGTTTTGCTACACAAAAACCATCTCCTTTACAATGAGCCCAACACTCCAATTTAAAGAATTTTGAAGGAGAGAGAGGGAGAAAATGAAAATCCCAAAAATTGAATTCCCACCACTTGCAAGATGTGATAAATGGAGTGAAATTATTGTATGTTTCTTGCAAAAGGTTCCCCATGTTGTCCCATAACTTGTAGGAGTGAAAAATGTCAACCCATGCTCATTTAATGTTCTCCAAACTACCAATAAAATGATTATTTCGAACCTGGACACATTTTTAGAAAAATACCCATCACAATTTCATTAATTTATGAATTTTTTAATCAATGTACATTAATATTGGAAGCACAATTCCAGCGAGTCCAATTTTGCGTGATTTCGTTGAGAAACATAAAAGATATGACAATCTGAGTCTAGGAAGTTCTTTTGGGTCTACCAGGCATTTCTTGCATTTTATGAGACTAGGAATTTAATTTATTAGATTTGAAGATGTTTATTTTATGTTCACATATCTACCCTCATTAAAAATAAGAGTCATTTTTTTTTTAAAATAGAGCTCTTAGTCAAACTTTATGCCCGTTTGAAGTTTGGGGGTTGGGCGTTTTTATATTGCGGATATGACGGGTTTTCATGTTCCATGGGTCCCGACACATGCGGGCCAAGATTATTTGCCTTAGTCAATTCATTCTTTGTGCAGATATTTTGGGTTTGAATGTTGAACTTGTCCATGCGTGCCTTGAGCCTATTTTCTCCGCGTCGCTTGACTCGTGCTTTCCTGTCCCTGTGCATCCACCATTGACTGGGACTTCGGGGCCGTTGACTCCTACCTTTGTTACAAAAAACTCCCATGGGAATTTTGGCCTTTTCAATTCTGCGTGTCCTGGTTTTTTGGGACATTTTTCTCCGCCTTCTCCGTAATACATTAGCCGGTTTTTTAACTTTTTAGGGCCCGACTATCCGAGATAAATTTTTCTGCCATATCCACATTACACTGGTTTGCGGCCATTTTGGCTTTTCGGGGCCCATGCATATTTTTGTCCCAAATTTCCTATGGACTATGTGGGATAGATTTTATGTTCTTTTTCCACATTTTACTTTAATTCCTTTGTTGTGCGGTAATTTTGACAATGCAGGGAACTTGTGGCCCGACTAAACCTGTGCGGCCTAGGACACTGAAAGATGAATTAGCTGCAATACATTACCTCCTTTTCATTTTGGCCTCAAACTTGGTATTGAAAACACTGGTATGATCCATGTTAGTTCTATCTATAGCCCCTAAACCCAATTTGCACTAAAATAGGCTGTTGACTCATTTTTTCTGATTTTTACAAAATTTCTTGCTAACTCCTTGGGTTTTTCTTTCGATAGGAAAGTTAGAGAAAACCAAAAGGAGTCCCTAAAACCTGATTTTGGGCCTCAAACCATTTCCTATTTCTCGAGCACAAAGAACTTGTGCAAGTTATTAAAATTACCTTGAGGTGAATTTTTGATAACACCACCTCTTCTTTCAATACAGTACCCTAATGTGTTTGGAGCTATGCTAAAAAAATTCTATAGAATTCATACTTCAACTCACACATATATAAAATGTTACATCTCACCTACCATATGCACAAAATCACATAAATAGGCAACTAGTTAAGCCCTTTCTAAAGAGTCAATTTTTGTGAAAAATGAAGCTCTAGGTCAAAAGTTATGACCATTTGAAGTTTGTGTGGTCGGGAATTGAATTTTACTTTGTGTTGCAGGCATTTCTAGTTTTTGGGGAAATCATGGCCCTATGGAACTTAGACCGTCAAGGCCAATATTTTCTACTTTTATCAATTCCTTCTTTGTGCAGAGATTTCTAGTTTGGATGTCTCGTTTGTCCTTGTACAGCTTGGGTTGATTTTTTCCGCATCGCCAAGCTTGGGATTTTTTTCCTACGCATCCACTATTGACAGGGTCATCCAGGCCATTGACTCCCACCTTTTCTACAACACACTCCCATGGGCATTTCGGCCTTTTCGAATCTGCATGTCCCGTTTGTCTCGCAGACCGCATGTGAATTGTTCTTCCACCTTTTCCACATTGTAATTGGTCATGGCCATTTCAGAATTTTTGGGCCCGATTGTCCCGAACAATTTTTTCTGCCATACCTGCAATATAAATGCTTGCAGGCATCTTGAAATTTCATCTACTGCATGTACTTTTGTCCCGACTATTCTACAGACCGTGCGAGAGAAATTTTTCTGCTTTTTCCACATTTGATTATCTCCTTAGCATTTCAGGCATGAACTTCATACGTTGAACCTTGGTACAACCCCCATTGGTTCCAATCATAGGCTTCAGACCCAATTTTCACTAAAAATTTACAAATTTTACAAATTTACGATTTTTTTCAAGCTTCAAACCCCATTTTTTAAGAATTTTACAAATTTCTTGGATTTTTCTTTGGATAGGGAAGTTAAAGAAAAGCCAAGGGATCCCCAAAAATGCTATTTTTTGGCCTTTCATGATTTTTTCTTGCTCCATCCTAAAGAAATTGTGCAAGTTATCAAAATCACCTTGGGGGTGAATTTTGAATAACATAAGATTTTCAAATGACTTCTCTAGTTTCTCGAGTGCCACATGAAGAAGATACATCATTTCTAACTTAATTTCAAATGTGAATTCGATGCTGAAAAGAAGATTGTTAACTGATGTCAATGCCAATTCAAGCAGCTTAATTTTCTCCTTGTGAAAGCACGCTTTAGTTTAGGATATATTTGTAGAGATTAATAAAAGCATTAATGTAAACTTGTGCCAACTATGGACACCATCACGACACGAAAATCTTTCTCTAGTGCTTGCGGTTGACTTCTTATCTCCATCTTCCCACTAACTTTTCTCAATTTCTCACTTTTCTTAACTTTACACAATCAAACATTTTAAAAACACCTGCCAATTAAATATTGATTTTGCGTACAAATGCTTGTAATTTTTTTTTTGCCTCTTCTAGGAAGAAAAATATAATTCTAACATTTCTCATGTAGTTGAAATCGCTTCTGTTTTTTCTTTGGTTTAGAATTTCGATTTATCAGATGATTATTCAAGGAAAAATGTATAAAATTTCATTCTAAATACTTTCAGTGACCTAAAAATGCCATTTAAGACAGAATACTTGTCGTTGCAAAATAAGATCTTTTTTCACTACTTCAAATTTTCCATCACAATATTTCTACTAGTGTGTAGCGTATGGTAACTACTTCTAGATATCCAGGATTGAGTGGAATACTATTGTTTTGTATGTACTTAGTGTGTAACGGATGGTGACACCATGGAAAAATCAGAATTCATCACGAAGAAGGAAGTTTTGAAGGATGAATAGTTGATTGTAGAGGCATAAAAAAACACAAATCAACCTACAAAGTATCCCCTCTTTAAAGAAAGTCTACATGAATATTTCATTCATGGATTTTATGTTCAAAAGAATAGGAAAATCATAGGGAACTACCCATTATTTTCCAAAGCTCGTTTCCCAATCAAGCATCTAGCTATCATGGATCCAAATACAAAGTTACAACCAGTCATGCTTATTTCAGAGCATGAGGATACACTTCATCATATCAAAGGTCAACAACACTCCCTCTCGAATCCAAATATAGAGAAACTAAAGGATGTATTTGTCTTGTTTGTTGATATTTTAAAGAGAAGAGTGGAAAATTAGCTTCCAATCAGTTTTTAACTCTTGAAAAAGGCCATGTCTAGTGGCAAATTAGTCACATGATCCCAATTTATGAGGAAAGGAAGCTACTTCACCTTGCTAATTGTAGGATTTTTTTGAGCCTCCTTTTCCTTTAGTTAGAGTAGTGAAAATAGATTTTTTTTGTAGAAAAATAAGTTCTTGTGCACACTCTGCATGTTTCATTTGGAACATGTATGATCTTCCTCTTTATAGATAGCTTGTGTGTTGTTGTTTCTCTTCGACAGTCCATTTCAGAAAAGGTAGTGTTTGGGAAAGCAAGGTTTTAACAGTCAAAGTGCTCTCCAAATCAACCTTTGATTCTAAAACTCTGCAATGCTTCATCCTTTATCATGATCTGGTTTATTTTTCTTTAAAAGTTGGAAAAGAAATAATATTTGAGACAAGTTTCAAATGTATTCATTTCAGTATAAACAAATCACTTACATAGGAAAGAGATGAATTTTAATATTGAAATCAATTTTCCACTTGCATAGTACCTTATTCATAAGATGCAAAAAACACTTTTATATTGTGAATGGTGAACTCAACAGTTAGAAGATAAGCTCCAAGTTCAATAATGCTTCAAGTGGTCTCATTGGGTTGTTCTTCAAGTTCAGATCATATTTCATGTTATTAGGATGACTCCATGCCTAAATGGATGCTTCAAGGCCACTGATTAGAAAAGGGATGACTCTTTAGTCTAACAGGCATATATTACTTCGTGAGTCACCAAACTATTATCCAATTTTACACTCCTTGCAAATTGGCTAACTTCGAAAACCTAAAATAGGGAAATTTCACAAGACCTTGATGAAGAATCTGATCAAAGTAGGTATTTATCATCATTCTTTCTCTGCTGTTTTGGGCACTTGTAATGGTTTAAGGAGTTTATCTCCTTTTCTTCAAGCTCAAATAAATCTGTACTTGGTGAAAAATGTAAAAAATGAGGAAAAATCACAGAACAAAGGAAAATCCATGGAAAAAATAGCATCAGTCTATAACTTAGGTGGGTTTTCACAATTAAACTCATGGGAAGCAAGGAAAACCACACAACAAAGAAAAGTTACAAAAAATCAAAGACCAACACATAGTAGGTGAAGGGAATGAAAAGAAGTAAAAGATCAAGAGCTAGAGGGGCCATGTGGCATCATTCTGGCTATCGTCATATTTCATGTTATTAGGATGACTCCATGCCTAAGGTGTTGGCCCTAATAGACTGCAATTCTGTAGAATAAATCAAGTACAATAGCATTTTAGGTCTGCAAAAGGGAATAAAAGTCAGGGAAGTAAAGGATGACAGATGAAAACATTTTTTAAGCCAAAAGTCTCTAAGTCCCCCAAAAGTAAAAGTTATGCACTTATGACATGAAGCCACTGTGAGCCTAAAATTTTTGAAGCCCTAAGTGACATCGAGCCTTTTAATTCACTTTCCTTTTGTAGTTTGACAAATGTGAAGGAAAAATGTAGGCCTAACAAGTTATAACATTGCGAAGTATGTGGAAATTTCCCATTGGCTTGTACTTCACAATTTTCAGATAAGAGTATTAAGAATCTAAAAACCCTTGGGGAGTGGAATGATTTCATTGACCGATGCTTTGTAGGCATCAAAAGGTAAAATCAGAAGGACTAACATGAGAAATTGTTTAGAGCCTTTACTGTCTTGCATTTTGCAATGGTCAATCAAGGAGTTTTAAAAAGGAAAATGGTGATGCAAGTGGTTGGTTTTTGTTGGCTCGTATCTCTTATGGATGGAAAATATCAAGGACAGTCTGACATCCCAAAGGAATGTGGCATGGTCTTATTGGCTCGTGTTTTCATGAAGGTATCTTAGGAAAGGTAAAGGACAAGGATAGATGGAAAGAATGGAAGAAGAGCCTAATATTGCAACCCAGTGGGAGTTGGACACATGGAAAATACAAAGAAAGCACATGTTGGAAAAGGATGATCCTCAAACCAATTAGAGATCACCACATGTCAAATTCAAGTGCTTCCCAACATGAAAATCTTCAAATGGAAATATATTTTGACTCCAAGCTCAAAATAAGACAAAATTTATATCGTCGAAAATTTATCCTTGATCCCTTCCATTGAACATTAGTAAAATATAATTTTGGTGCATTTTTTCGGTCAAAATGGAAAACTCAACTTCTTGAGGGAGAGAAGAAAAGTTTGAGAATGCAATCGATCAAATCAAGTAGTTCAACCACAAATATTGATGAAACATGGCTCAATTTCCTTTTCAAGAACATAATAGACAAAATGATGGATCTATAAGGTTCCCACGTGCTTTGTACGTGAGTTAATGCAAACTGTTGGTGGTTAAAGTCCAGAAAGTCGTGCCCCTTCTCTATTCTCTCTTATTTTTCTCTCTTTCTTCTATTTATTGTAAAACCTTTCATTTTGAGAGGGATGGACATTCAAAAATGCAAAGGAACCATGTGAAAATTGTTTCCTAAGAAGTTATAAGTGACAATCCTTAATTTTGGCCTCTATAAGAGTTTTCTTGCCTTATGTTTTAACTATAAAGGATTATGCATATTTTAAGAAAATAAAAATTTGTTTTGTGGCATGTTTTGTCTACCCTATCGAGTTTTATTTGCACCCTTGCCTTATTTTTTCAGTTGTGATGGATTGTGCATATTTCTTTCACTTGTAGGATCTATTTTCATTGTGTTTCAAGTTAAAGTGGCAATTTTAATGTCTTCTGAGTTGTGGCACATCTGTCTTCCTTCTCTATGCCCATTTTCCCCCATTTTCCCTCACATAGTTTCTTTCACCCCATTTTCTTGGTACTATCACCTTTGCTAGTGTAAGATTTTCCTTTTTCATGCACTCTCTCTCCCTGGTCCCTTAGAATTTGTAGATTATGATTTGATAGATGCATTTCCTTCATTAGGAGTAGTTTAGTGCTAAGATTAGGTAGAGGAACCAACCTTCTCTGGAAGTCCATCTCAAGTTACAAGTCCCAAAACTTGAGAGATGGTCTAATGTTACCCAAAAACACTGATTACCTCATTCACACATCCTAACAAATCCAAGGGTTTTGTAATTTATGATAAGAGTTCTAACACACTTGGCGGGATAAGAATGAGGAGATTTATATCTTTATTTCATCTCTTTGGTGTTTTCTTGTTTAAATTTCAGCCTTTGGAAGCATTTTCAAGTACATGTGGTGACTCCACTAGTCAAAACAAGCCATTATATCAAATAGCAAACCATTTCCTTTTCATTCCATTGTCCTTTTCAAAAAGTTGTGAAATCATGACATCATTTACTCAATGGAACCATCATTTATAGCAGCAGTTCCATTTGAATCCACCTCTAACCTCGTAAAATTTTTCTTTAAATTGTTTTAGCACACCTCAAAATAATTCTTATAGACCAAATCAGATGGAGAATGCTTGTTCTCATGAGTATGAAATTTTTGGAGGCTATCTTATACATGAAGATGATCTTTGTGGTAGAATTGAAAGGGTGGAGCAGATCTTGGAAGTTGTCAAGGATCAACTAAAAATATTACAAGCTAGACATCCCAGTTTAAGGAAGCTCTTTTCACGAGGAAGTCCCATACCCAGTTGGTTTAGTCCATAACAAAGGCTTGAGGCAATGACTGAGTCCTTTGCCCAAATCGTTGGTTTCATTTAATCTTTGCAAGCATTTTAATCTAATCAGTCTAATGTTAGATAGCCCTATCAATGGGATGTTCCTACACCTTTGACATACCAGTTTTCAATGCCTTTCCACAACCAACCACCCAAGCCTGACGTTGGAGTTCCTATCTTCCTTAAAGTTGCTCCTTTTGTTTCTTTCGCACAAGAAAATTATTCAGTTTTCCTTTTACCTCAACCATTAAAAAGTTCATTTGAGACCCAACCCACCCCTCATCTTGCAATATCAAGTCCATGTTGAAGAGGAAAATAATCATAAAATCAGTCAAGAAGGGAAGAAAGATGAAGAGCCTAGTAGATATGAGCTCTGTGTGTAATTTGAAGAATCAAGATGCAAAGTCTAAGTCTAAACACATGCCACTGTTAGTTAAACCTTCAATAGAGGTTGGGATAGAAGAGAACAAGGTGGAGGATGATTTTGCAGAAGAACAAATACAAGAGGAAGATGATCATCAATATCTATACTCTGAATGCAGTGTGCATGATGGCATTATATTCTCAAATACCGTTGTTTTGTCTTCACAAGAGTCAGCAAAGGAGGAAAATAAATTGTATTTAGAAGTCTTGGATGAAGAAGATATCAGAGAAAGATTCTTTCTTTCTTTGAGTAATGAAATTTCTGATTTTTCTTCTCCTTCATCTTTTATTGAATCTAGTTTTGTTGATAAACTTGCCATGGTAGAGAAAATAACAGAAGAGCCTGCTACCCATATCATTCTACATGAGGAAGAGACATATGAATTTGATATTTCAATATTCATCCTTGAAGAGGAAAAATAATATGATGACACCATTGCAAAATCAAAATTCAACATGAAGAAGGCATTTTTGAAGGAGGTAGAGTTGCTTGTATAGGAAGAAAAAAGCAAAAATCAGCCTAAAAACACTTCCCTTCTTAAATAAAGTCTGAATGAAGATTCCATTCATGGAGTTGAGCTTAAAAATAATTGGCAAATCACATGGATCAACCCAGTGGTTCCCAAATCCCCTTGCCCAATCAGGCATCTAGCTAGTTTAGAGCCAAAGATAGAGTTGTAACTAGTCATGCTTGTTTCAGAGGATGAGGATGAGCTTTAACGTAACAAAACTTTGTAATAATGCCTCTCAAGTCAAAATAAAAAGCAACTTAAAGAGGTAGTTTTCTTTTTCGTTGATACTTTGAAGAAAATAGTGGAAAATCAGCTCCCATCTAGTTTTTCACTCATGAAAAAGGTCATGTCAATTTTCAAATCATTCATATGGTTTCAATTTGTGAGGAAACGAAGATACTTCTCCGTACCAGGTGTAAGATTTTTTTGAGTTTCCTTTTCCTTGGATTAGAGTAGACTAGGTAGGTTTATTTTCAGTAGAAGAAATTCTTGTGCACACTCTCCATGTTTCACTTGGAACATGTATGATCTTCCTATTTATACATAGCTTGTGTTTGTTACTTGCTCTTACTTAGTCCATTTTAGAAAAGTAATTATTTGGGAAAGCCAGTTTCTAACAGTCCAAGTGCACTCCAAATTAGCATGTGATTCTAAAACTCTACAATGTTTCATCCTTTTCCATTATTTAGTTCATTTTTCTTCAAAACTTGGCAGATAAATCAAATTTGAGACAAGTTTCAGATGCATTCATTTCAGTATCATGAGATCCCTTACAAAGGAAATAGATGAATTTTCATATTTGAAGAAATTATCCACTCACATAAAACCTTATTTAGAAGATCTTTTATAATGTGAATGGTGTTGAAAATTTTTGCACTTTTGCAAAAATGGGCAACTCAAAACTTTGTTATGATAGATAGCCTTGGTGAAGTATACCTAAGCTAAGGGAATTTACATCAGATTATTTTGGTAATGATGATTTGTGAAAGAGATTAATTTAAATCTGCATCTATGTGTGATGTTACAAAATGTAACAGATCACATAATCTGTAATTTCATGAATATCCTCAGCAAAAGAACACAAGCCCCGAAGGACAGCTGTGCTATCTTGATAAAGACACTAGATTTTAGAGTATATGAGGTGTATAGTTTTGGAATAGCAGACATAGTGGTAGTTTTCAAGTAATCAGATTCATGGTTATTATCTTGGTGCCTATTAGATTTATTATCCTGTGTTCATTAGATTTGTTTGTAATTAATGAGATTGCATCCATCTACACTATCATAAATGATTACAACTGACTCCTTTCATTCTAATTACGTCAAGAAAATACTGAAAAACAAATGGTGACAATAATGTCTAAATGTAAGTAGCAGGAAGGAATCAAGTTGAAAGGCATAGGCTAAGACAGTTAAACAACATACAAGGAGGCACATTTCGTTTAATGGTTATCCAGTGGAAGTTACATGTATTCATTTTAATATTATCCCTTATGTTAATTCTTTTTATTGAGATATTGAGTTTCCTACATCATTGTACAATCAAAGGAAAACTAAATGCAGAAAGAGATAATCAACTCATTATTTCAATTTCATGCTTTATTCATAAGGGATCATAAGTTTTCCCACACAAGCCGTATGATATGACTAAGTAACTCATCATATACATGGAATTGAGAATACAACATGTGCTAAAAAACAAGAGTAAAGGAGTAAAAAGGAACCCATCATTTCCTTTCTGTCTTCTATCCCTGCTCCTCATCATCTCCATCTCCATGTCAACTCTTCCATCTTCCGCTTCCATCTCCATCTTCTTTCACCTGTAAGACAAGAGCAGTATCTATCAAATTTTTAGCTCAGGGTATAATGTTATTCCAATACTCATGTTTTAAAGCAAATACATATCCTAAGTTCAATGTATCTAATGGTACCTGAAGGAAATAAATACAGAAATGCATGACACAAGATGAGAAAGAGATACAGATAGGTTGTCAGCAAAGGAAAAGAAAATTACATTAAGTGAAATGAATGGCAAGAAAAAATCAAAGAAGTTAAGGATTGGGTTAGAAAAGGAAGAATCTGGAGTAGCTTGTAAAAGAAAAGGATGTCGAAAATAGCACCTGAAAGAAGTTGGAAAACAACTTGTAGAGGAAGGAAAGAAGAAGAAATAAACTACATGGATACAAGAGAGGCCAAAAAGCCTATTTATTTCTAACTTATTTCTGAATTTTGCAGGAACAGGTTGCAACATTGAATGAAATCAGTTTATCTAATTAAGAGTAAATTAGTGAGTAAAAGGGAATAAGCATCAGTTTTAGGTGATTTACAGGAAGCATCAAGCATCATAATAGGTCAAGAAAGAGATATTTTTGCAAATCAGGATTGGAAATCTTTAAAGGTAGAGAGAAAATAGGATTTTTGGAAAAAAAATTTCCAGAGTCTTCCCTTGTAAAATTGACTTTTGATTTAAAATAGAATTGAAATACATGTTTTTTAAGCTACTACATGCTTTCTAAACTATCTGAGGTTCAAAGGGAATAAAAACAGTCCAAGAAAAGTACATGTTTCATCACTTCTAAGTTGATATCATGATCAAATGAAACATACAGGTATTCTAGATTTTCATAATGCTCCAACTATCAAAAGTTCTTTTTAATTTTCAAATTCAAGTGTGAATAAGAGGGAAACTACTTCACAATTTTCAGAAGTTCCAATGAATCAAATAAAGCCAGCATGGATAGCTCATTCAAATAATCAGACAAGAAAGAGATATGTTTATATCTTTTCAGAATGGTTAAATCATAAGAATATGGAGAGATAAGGATTCTGCAAATTTTTTGCCAGAGTTCCCCCTTCCAAAATGGAATTTTCCAAAAAAATAGAAATGATATTTTAATGAAAAATTTGAAATACAATTGCTACCATGACTTCTGAAAAAGGAAAAGTCATTACAGAAAAGGAAAATAAGTATTTTATTCGTTTTCCAGAAAAGGAGCATCTATTTCATTATACATAATGGAATGCTAATCATGTTTACAACAAATAAATATTATACAATTTCCAGAAAGTCATTATTCCAAGTGAACTATCAAAGCTACAGAATATACAAGATGGTATTCATCTTCCAACCGAAGAAATAAACTACAAAGCTCAGCAAGTATTCAATCAAAGCATGATTTCCAGAACAGAGTTCAACAAGTCAAGCATGCATCTACAGTGAGAAATTACTCAAAAACAAGCATTTTTGCCTCTATAGAATGAATGAACGAGTCATAAATTACAAATATTCATCTACATGAAGGATGGAGTGGATTCCCAATACAAAATTTGAAAAGTACCAAAGGAACTTCTGTAATCAAATTCACAATAAAATGGTTGTATCTACAAAACGCAGTCCAAGTCCTTTACACTTCTTTTACACTTGCAAATATTGAAGGGTTACAGTTTTCTCATTGCATAAAGAGACATAATATACAAACTATGCTTCTACAGAATGAAGGAGTAAATGACAAACTACCAGGTATGTGTCTATCAAAATAATAATGGATAGAGTTCAAGTATCAAATGAGAAACACAAATATAGTTAACACTTCCAAATAATAAGCCATATCTATAAAATATCAAACTCATGCACAAAAATAAGCCTTAACAAATAAGAGTTTGAAAGTTCACTACAGAAGCAGGAGAGAGACTTCACATGCAAAGTATTTGTGAATATTATGACTAGTATTTCCATGTTTCAGAGTTGCAGAGCTAAAAATGGAGCTGAAAGGAAAACAGAAAATAGTGTTGGAACTCACCGTAACCAGGGATTGAAGACAAAAAAAACAAGCAAAATGATGGTGGCACTTCTCTCTGTTAACTCATATTTAAGCTCATTAGCAAGTGAATCGAAAAACTAGATAGAAAACCAGAAGCAAGGCAATCATTTGAATGATCCACAAAGGATAAACAACAAGCAAATAGATTAAATGATCTTTAGATCATACTTAGAAGAGAAAAGTGAAGCTACAAGTCGAGCTACAGGAAACAAAATACAAAATAATGCCTTGGAGCTCCTAAAAAATGCACACCTAATCATAATCGAATGGCGTCAAAGGTCTCCAAAATGAAAATATAGGCTCAAAGACCTCCACGATCTCCATGCTTTCATAAAATATGTAGACCGAGGAAAAAATTTAGCCAGGGCTTCGCCCACAAAATGAAAAATCGAATGAAGTGACCAAGTGCGTAGCCCAAGTGTATAAACCTTCCATCAAACTAGGGTCTCAAAACCCTAACCCATGGTTAAGGATCAACCGATCACCAAATACCAAGTGGAATATTGAACGGTGATCAGATCTACATAGGTTCCGAAGTGATAAGTCTCAATTAAATGCCACCGACCATAATTAATGATGGGGTTAGAAACCGTAACTACAGATGGAGAATCGACGGCATCGTGCATGCCAGTACAAAGATCAAAGGCCCCAAAAAATTCACAAAATCCAAGCCAGATCGACCAAGGTTAAGTTACCACAGGCTAAGGTTCATAGATGGGTGAGTCATCATGGAGGGGGGGCCAACCGACGTGGACCCTCAATTAATGATTACAGGGGACTTTTTCTAAAGTCTGAAACTATAATAAAAATGTAAAAAAATCAAAACACATTATGTGCCATGATCACTGAAACAGGTGAATTATAAACTATGTATGACAATGACCAAGGGTGGTCCCCTTTTATCAAAAACACATGCAAATTGCCTAGTTCACAATGGTGGCAGCATCAAAAATTTCAAACAAACCGAGGTGGTCCCCACTTCAATTTTATCGCGCAAACATTGTTAAAGGTTGCATGCTTTTGCCTAAATACAGGAGATGATATTTTGCATGCCTTCACAACAAGACATAATAGAGAAGATGACGAATTTACATGTGCAAAGAAAGAAGACTTGCCTAGCAAACAATTTGTAATTTTAGCAAACTATTCACCTGTCTTTCTTAAACATAGAATAGTCAACTTCAGTTTGACTATACTATATCTAAGGCTGATAATGCCTATTTTTATCACATACTTTAGTTTGTATTATTTTATTCCTTTATTTATTATTAAATAAAGGGTAAAATTAGGATACATGGGCGAGTACAGCTTTTAGACTATTTTAGGAATGGGGTGAACTTTTGCTATATATTGTGTGCTCTTGCAAAGCATAAAAGGAGGGGGGAATTTTTCAGAGATTTTTCCCAAAGAACTTTTGATATGAGTACTGAAGCAATTTCTGCCAGTTTTGCACTCTGAGTGTGAATTATTCTTGCCTTTTAAAGTTATTCTGCAGTCTTGTGTATGTCAATATTAATCTTGTGAATCAATATTCACTGATTAATCACTTTACCCTGCTGCAAATTTACCATTTTCTGCTAAATATTATTGTGCATATTAGCTTACTAGTGCTGTTTTGATTCTCCCTCAGCACAAATTAAGTGTTTTGCCCTTATTTCCTATCGAAAGTATTAATTGGTTCGTGCACCTAAACAATTCTTCACAAATCAGTTGTGTATGTCACTCAATCAAGTTCTCAACTCAAATTTGGTGTATCACCCTAGTATTATTTAAATTTACAGTCATCTTTTGCCCTTAAACCCCCAAAAAATAGTTTAGTGAACACCAATAAGGAACCGGCCTTTTAACCCCGAAGGTTCACCTCAAAATAGGTATACCCAAAGACTTGAGGTGTCCCTATTGTATCTACGAGGAGAGAGAAAGAGGAGAGAGAGAGAGAGAGAGAGAGAGAGAGGAGAGAGAGGAGAGAGAGAGAGAGAGAGATCTATTGCAGACTTAGAAAACCTACTGCCATCTCTCTGTCGGGTGCACTTTCAAGAGATAACAATTTTTGGCATGCTCGGTGGGACTACGAATCAGATCTACATGCAAATCCCAGATTCTAGAGTACATCAAAAGTAAATTTTTAGCAAATAAAACTTACTTTGGGGAGCAGAGCTGTAGCAAATTAATTCTAAAGATTCTACTATCATTTGGTGACTTCGTAAAGCTGATTTCAGACCAGTATTGCAGCATGTTCCATGCCTAAAGTGACTACATGATCATTGGTAAGAGGAATTCCTTATGAGTTTGTTTCTTTACCTTTGAATTCTGCTAGAAGGAGAAGGGTTGGTAATAATTTGCCTTATAATAGACCCGGTTTTGAAAACCCTCTTGATATTCCTTCACCACGTATAAATTTTTCAATCAATATCCCAGTTTTTCAAATGGCTATTCAACCACCCAAAAATTTTCTGGCCTTCACTAATGGAAGCCCATTAGTAATTCCAATGTACCATGATATTCCCAATGCTGCTTTGAAAAGTTTGCCATCATTTTCTAGTGAAAATCAAGTTACACCTACTGAACATATTAAAGATGTTGCAACCATATGTGCAGTCCACAATATTACTCATGAAGACGTAGCTTTAAGACTTTTAGTTGAATCTTTTAAAGGACAAGCCCTACAATGGTACAAAAATTTAGAAATTAGAAGCATAAGAACTTGAGATGAATTAGGAGAGAAGTTGTTGGAACAGTTCCAAGACAATTCAGATCATTTTTCCCTGATAGAATAACTATCTACTATCAAGAGAGCCCCTCATAAATACCTATCTAGTTTCAACATTCGTTTTGCTAGGACTTGGAAAGAATCCCAGCAAGTGTTAAGCCTCAAGCTGATCATGATTTCCTTTATTATCTAAGAGCATTGAATAGTGATATTTCAACCATAATCCAATCCATGGGAGATTTTACTCTTCCAAAGGCCTATGACATTGCTATAAAAGTTGAAAACAGCCTTATACAGGCTAGAAAGTTAGCACCAAGGCCTATAATGCCACTTTGGTAGATTTAGCTCCTATCCCATAACCTATTACAATCGTAGAGCCTATTGTTGCAGCCCCATCCCCAGATATGTTTAAAGCCTTGCAAACCATGGGAAATAAGCTGACATCAAATTAAAATAGGCTTACATTGCCTAATAGACCATATCAAGCTCCTTATCAACAAAACCAATAGAATAGGCAGCCTTACCGAAAGAATCAGAATTATAGGAAGCCTTATCAGCAAAGACAATTTGATTCTAATGTTCCTAGTGCATCTAACGCTTTGGTTCCAGTTAATATGGCTACAAAAGAGTGGTGCCAACCTTGTAATTAGCCTCATCAAGCTACAAATTATCTGAATTCTTTCCTGAACTTGAATCTTGTTGCACAATGTTAATCTGAAGCATTATTCATGCCTCAAATGGAGGGTGGGAAGTAAGAAAGTCATGTTTAGAAAGCACCTAAATAGAATTTGGTCAGATTTAACGAGGAGGATTCCATTGCTGTCACCACTAGAGCTCAAGAGAAAGGTACAGAGAATAAAAAACAACAAAACAAACCTATGCTGGCCACTGTCAGTGATATATCAGCATCTGTAGCCTCAAAACTAGCCAACAGTCTTGTTGTCCCTCAGAAAATAGCAAGTTTTGCAGCTAGTAAAAAGTAACAAAACCAGCTTCAGCTTGATCCAAGAAGATTGTTTATCCCTTAGATATCCAAGGCTACTGAAGCAAAATTAGTTTTTGCTAAGGCTTATGCTAAAACGGTTGCTTCTTTCAATATTGTTGATGTGATTAAGAAGCACAATGTTTCAATGTGGGATACCTTAAGCATTCCAAGACAACAGGATTTACTCTCTCATGAACTAGCTAAACTGCAGATTTCTTCAAAAACAACAGTAAAGGAAGTTCAAAATATAGATATGGTCCTTGGAACACTTGATCAAGATCACATAAAGGATGTTAGATGGATGGTTTAAAAGGTTTTAAATGCTCATGACATAAAGAATCCACCACCTTTTTATCTATCCTTAATTATTGGAGAAAATTTAGGTCATAACTACATGGTGGACAACGGTGCAAGTAGCACATTTATGCCAAAGTCAATTGCTGAAAAATTAGGCTTGTAGTATGAGCCAGTAGAAAAAAGTGTTCTTTAGCTTGATGGGACTGTAACCAATATAATTGGTATAATCAAAAATTTGGAGGTAACGTTACATGCTTGCCTAAATGTTTCCATTTTGTAAGATGTTACTATTGTGGATTTACCTCCATATTTTGCTTTGTGCCTATCTAGAGACTTTACAGTAAAAATAGGAGGTTACCTCCCTTATGATTGGTCTTTCTTATTTTTCACTACACATTATGGCATTAAAGTTAGCATCAATTTAGATCCATTGGCTAGATTTCATATTTAACATCATTCACCAAATGCAGTGGTAAATTATTCCACTCTAGATCAATCTAATTTTGATGATAGCTCAGATTACAATGCTAGAGGGTTTGTCTAACATGTTTATGGATGAGAAAATAGTTGAAGAACATGCTCATGATCCTTTTAAAGAGGTTGAAGAACATCTTTTCAGTGTATATTGCATGCATGAAGAAAATGTAGCAATTCCCTTGCTGTCCAAAACATAAAATTCAACAGAAGGGATTTGGAAGATTCATTTTGATGGAGCTAAGAATAAGAAGGGGCAGGAAGTAGGTCTGATGCTCACTTCCCCAACAAACCAAAGGTATTTTAAAGCTCTAAGTCTTCAATTTTCATGTACTTGTAATGTAGCTGAGTACAAAGCATTAATTCATGGCTTACTTTGGGTCAGAAAAAGAGGAATCAACACGTTACAAGTCTTTGGCGATTCTAAGTTAGTAATCAATCAAGTGAAAAGATTCAATATATGTAAGAATCCATTAATGAAGTCTTACAGGCATAGAGTTTCAGACTTAATGGAAGATTTTGATGCCATTAATATTCAATCTATTCCTAGAGCTGAAAATAAACATGCTGATAGACTTGCAGCAGTTGGTGCTAGTTTCGAAGTGATGGAACAAATAGAAAAACATAAAATTTTAGCCTCATGTTAAGTTAATTGTCAGGCCTTCTATACCTGATAATGAATCTAATTGGTAGGTTTTTGAAAGTGATAATCAAATCTACAGGTTTTTACAGTAAGAATATGAATTTTCTATAGTAAATCAGGATAAATTACAACATCTATATGGTGACCAGATTGTTCAGTTAAAGACAAAAATTTTACCTTGAGGACTTGTCACATTGGAAGACATCTTCAACACTGATGACCAGTTAAGAAAGGACAAATCTAAGATGTCTACTCATGATGATAATTACGAAGAGGTTTCAGTTGATGAAGGAAAGAACTTATTTCTTGGAAAGGTATGTTCCTTATCCGAAAAATAGTTTTTTATCAAGCTTTGTACTATATTTAAAGTTGTTTTTTCTTGGAGATACCAAGACTTGAAAGGCTTTGACCCTAGTCTAGCACAACATACGATTGAATTACAACCAAATTCTAAACTAGTTAAGAAGAAACAAAGGCGTATAAACCCTAGAATAGAACATATTATGATGAAAGAATTATCAAAATTGATTGAATTAGGAATTATTTTCTTGGTTAAGCATTCAAGTTGGGTAGAAAATATTGTTCTTGTTAGGAAAAAGAATGGAGAAATCAGATTATGTGTGGATTTTAGAGATCTTAGCAAAGCATCATTAAAAGATCATTATCCACTACCGAACATGGATAAGATTTTGAGAACAGTTTCAGGATGAGATAGACTATCCCTTCTAGATGGTTACAATGGATATAATCAGATTTTAGTTTGAGGAGAAGATAGATATAAAATAACTCTTACCACCAAATGGGGTACTTACACTTATAAAAGAATGTATTTTGGTCTTTCAAATGCTAGTGCAACATTTCAACGTGCAATAGACATGGCTTTTCATAGCCTAATAAATAAATGCATACTTTTTTATTTAGATTATCTGAACTTCAAAGGGAATAAAAATAGTCAAGGAAAGTACATGTTTCATCACATCTAAGTTGATATCATGATCAAATGAAACATACAGGTACTCCAGATTTTCATCATGCTACAACTATCAACAGTTCTTTTTAATTTCCAAATTCAAGTGTGAATAAAAGGGAAACTACTTCACAATTTTCAAAAGTTGCAATGAATCAAGTAAAGCCAACATGGACAACTCATTCAAATAATCAAACAAGCAAGAGAGATGTTTATATCTTTACAGAATGGTTAAATCATAAGAATCTGGAGAGAGAAGGATTTTGGAAATTTTTTGCAAAAGTTCCCCCTTGCAAAATGGACTTTTCCAGAAAAACAGAAATGATATTTTAATGCAAAATTTGAAATACAATTGCTACCATGAATTTTGAAAAAGGAAAAATCATTACAGAAAAGGAAAATAAGTATTTTCTTCATTTTGTAGAAAAGGAGCATCTATTTCATTATACATAATGGAATGCTATCATGTTTGCAACAAAGAAATAATACATAATTTCCAGAAAGTCACTATTCCAAGTGAACTATCAAAGTTATAGAATATACAAGATGGTATTCATCTTCCAACTAAAGAAATAAACTACAAAGCTCAACAACTATTCAATCAAATCATGCTTTCTAGAATGGAGTTCAACAAGTCAAGCATGCATCTATAGTGAGAAATTACTAAAAAACAAGCACTTTTTCCTCTACAGAATGAAGGAACAAGTCATAAATTACAAATATACATCTACAGGAAGGATGGAGTGGATTCCTAATACAAAATTTGACAAGTACCAAAGGAACTTCTGCAGTCAAATTAACAATAAAATGGTTGTATCTACAAAATGCAGTCCAAGTCCTTTACACTTCTTTTACACTTGCAAATAATCAAGGGTTACAGTTTTCTCATTGCATGAAGAGACAAAATATACAAACTATGCATTTACAGAGTAAAGGAGTAAATGAAAAACTACCAGGTATGTTTCTATCAAAAGAAGAATGGATATAGTTCCAGTATCAAATGAGAAACTGAAAAACATTTAACACTTCCAAATAATGAGCCATATCTATAAAATATTAAAGTCATGCACAGAAAGGAGCCTTAACAAATAAGAGTTTGAAAGTTCACTACAAAACAAGGAGAGAGACTTCACATGCAAAGTATTTGTCAAGATTATGACTGATATTTCCATGTTTCATAGTTGCAGAGCTAAAACTTGAGCTTGAAAGGAAAATAGAAAACAATGTTGGAACTCACCATGCCTAAGGACGAAGACAAAACAAAAAATCAAAACAATGGTGAAACTTCCCTCTGCTAACTCGTATTTGAGCTCACTAGCAACTGAATTGAAAAACTAGATAGAAAACCAGAAGCAAGGTAGTCATTCGAATGGTCCACAAAGGATAAACAACAAGTAAATAGATTAAATGATCTTTATATCATACACAGAAGAGAAAATCCAAGCTACAAGTCGAGCTAGAGGAAACAAAATAAAAAATAATACCTTCGAGTTCCTCAAAAATGCACACCCAATCGTAATCAAATGGCGTTAAAGGTGTCCAAAATGAAAATACAGGCTCAAATAACTCCATGATATCCATGCTTTCATTAAGAATGAAGAGCGAGGAAAAGTTTTTCTAGGGCTTCGCCCACAAAATGAAAAACCGAATGAAGTGACCAAGTGTGAAGCCCAAGTGTATAAACCTTCCATCGAACTAGGGTTTCAAAACCCTAACCCATGGTTAAGGATCAACCGATCACCAAATACCAAGTGGAAGATTGAACGATGATCAGTCCACACAGGTTGCAAAGTGATAAGCCCCAATTAAATGCCATCGACCATAATTAATGACGGGGTTTGAAACCCTAACTGCAGATGGAGAATCGATGGCATCGTGCATGCTAGTACAAATATCAAAGGCTCCAAACACTACACAAAATGCAAGACAGACCTCCCAAGGATAAATTACCACAGGCTAAGGTTCGTAGAAGGGTGAGTCATCATGGAGGGGGAGTCAGACCACGTGGACCCTCAATTAATCACTACAGGGGAATTTTATAAAAGTATGAAACTATAATACCAATGCAAAAAAATCAAAACACATTATGTGCCATGGTCAGTGAAAAGGTGAATTATAAACTATGCATGCCAATGACCAAGGGTGGTCCCCTTTTTTCATAAACACATACAAATTGCCTAGTCCACAAATGTGGTAGCATCCAAAATTTTAAACAAACTGAGGGGGTCCCCACTTCAATTTTATTGTGCAAACATTGTTAAAGGTTGCATCCTTTTGCTTACAGATAGGAGATGATATTTTGCATGCCTTCACAATAGGATAGAACAGAGAAGATGATGAATTGGCATGTGCAAAGAAAGAAGACTTTCCTAGCAAGAAATTTGTAATTTTAGCAAACTATTCACCTTTCTTTCTTAAAAATTGAATAGTCAACTTCAGTTTGACTATACTATATCTAAGCCTGATAATGCCTATTTTTCTCACATACTTTAGTTTGTATTATTTTAGTCCTTTATTTATTATTAAATAAAGGGTAAAATTAAGATACAGGGGTGAGTATAGCTTTTTAGCTATTTTAGGAAGGGGGTGAACTTTTGCTATATATTGTGTGCTCTTGCAAAGCACAAAAGGAGGGGGGAATTTTTCAGAGATTTTTCCCAGAGAACTTTTGATATGAGTACTGAAACAATTTCTGCTAGTTTTTCCCTTTGAGTGTGAATTATTCTTTCCTTTCCAAGTTATTCTGCATTCTTGTTTATGTCAATATTAATCTTGTGAATCAATATTCCATGATTAACCACTTTACCCTGCTGTAAATTTACCATTCAATATTCCGTGATTAATCACTTTACCCTGCTAAATCTTATTGTGCATTTTAGCTTACTAGTGTTGTTGTGATTCTCCCTCAACACAAATTAAGTGTTTTGCCCTTATTTCCTATAGAAAGTATTAATTGGTTCATTTACCTAAATAATTCTTCACAGATCAGTTGTGTATGTCACTCAGTCAAGTTCTCATCTCAAATTTGGTGTATCACCTTAGTATTAGTTAAGTTTATGGTCATATTTTTCCCTTAAACTCCCAGAAAATAGTTTAGTGAACACCAATAAGGAACCGACCTTTTAACCCCGTAGGTTCACCTCAAAATAGGTATACCCACAGACCTGAGGTGTCCCCATTGTATCTATGAGATGAATTAGGTCAGGTCTATTGGTTCACCCCCTTCCTAAAAATAGCTTAAAAGCTATACTCACCCATGCATCCTAATTTTACCATTTATTTAATAATAAATAAAGGAATAAAATAATACAAACTAAAGCATGTGATAAAAATAGGCATTATCAGCCTTAGATACAATATAGTCAAACTGAAGTTGACTATTCTATTTTTAAGAAAGAAAGGTGAATAATTGCTAATTTTAAAATTTACTTGCTAGGCAAGTCTTCTCTCTTTGCACATGCAAGTTTGTCATCTTCTCTGTTCTGTTATGTTGTGAAGGCATGCAAAAATCATCTCCTGTGTATAGGCAAAAGGATGCAACCTTAGCCATATTTGCAAAAATAAAGTGCAGTGGGGACTGCCTCTAAGGTATACATGTTTTCTGATTTCCTTCATTGATCTGGATAGTCACAAAAGTGACATTTGCAAATTTTTATGAAAATCCCATGTGGGGACCACCTTTGGTTAGGAATGTTGCGACATTTTACATTTTATTGTGTATAAAAATTTAAGGTGTTTACCCTTTTGGCTAGCCCACCATGCATAATTGGTTCGCCACCTTTGGGCCTTGGTGTGTAATACCACTTTTCACCTTTTTAGTGATGATGGCATATGATATTTTTTTTTTGATTTTTTTTGTCGCGTGGACTATAGTTTAGAATTTACAAAGTCTTGGCAATTGATTATGTTTACCATCCATGTGGGCTAGCCCCTTCTCCATGATGACTCACCCTTCACTTAACCTTGGTCTATGGAACCTGACCGTGGCAGTTTTAACTTTGATTTTGTGAAGCGTTTTGGGACCCTTGATCTCTGCTTTGGTATTTTCTCCTCCATAGATCTTCTAACCCTGATTAGAGTTTTGGCTTGAGTAATTAATGCAGTTGATGGCGTTTAATTGGGCGTTATCACCTGGCACCTTGTGAGGAATGACCACCGTTTGATCTTCCACTTAGCATTTGATGGGTCGTTGATCTCAACCATAAGTTAGGGTTTGGAACCCTAGTTTTGAATGTGAGTTTATACCTTCAAGCTTGGCATTTGGTCATTTCATTTGCATCTTCACTCTGCGGATGAAGCCCTGGCAAAATTTTTACCGCTTTGTAATTTTTTGATGAATGTTCTGCAGGCTTGGCTAGTTTTCGAGCTTGCATTTTGTTTATGAACTCTCGACACCATTATTGGTAAACTGTTGCATGCATTTTCTAAAGAATCTCGAAGGTATTTTTGTTTTTGTTTGGTTCTATGTTTGGTTTCCCTCCTGTATATGATCTGATGATCATTTATCGATTAAACTGCTCTGTTCTTCCTCATAGATTGATAAATCTTTGTTGGTTTTCTGTCTGGTTTTGGTAGTCGATAGATAATGAACTTGGGACGAGCCTCTAGAGAGAAGTCGCCACCATTTTTTTTCTCATCTGATTGCTTTGTTCTCGGGAAATGGTGAGTTCTAACATTGTTTTGCCCTTTTGAGCTCAAGTTTAATTCTTTTAACTCTAAACCCATTGCAAATACTAGTAAAATATTAGTAAATAGAAAGCATTTTGGGGGTTCGCTCCTTTTAATTCTAAAGTGAAATTTGAATCGTCATTTAAAACTTGTTAAAAATTCATTCTGTGCATTTTGATGAATTGTCTATGAGCTTGACTCGATGCTTGGAAATATTAACGTATTTCATTTCCCAACTCGATAATCAAACTTTGTTTCACATTTGGTAGATGCATACTGTTTGTTATCCATCTGAAACATGAGATATTTTTCGTTTTACCTTACCATGGAAGATGCACACTTGATTGTTTCTCATTTACTTCTTTACATCTATAGATGTATATTTGATCTTTCCTTCTACTTTCTTTAGTAGACACGTATCTTCTTCAAGTGGGCATTTGTAAGCTTGGAAATACGTCATCCATTTGATTACATACATGTTGCCTTTCCTTCTTCATTTTGTAGATGCAATATTTGTAACTGTTGGACCATTGTGAAAATGTAGTGAGGGCACATCACTCTGTAGCATTGTTTCTAATAATACTTCCCTGCAGACTTGGCATAGTATCCAGAATTGTTGACTGATCTGGTTTTTATCATGTGTGTGAGCTCCTTTTCTTTTACTTTCTCTAGATAGATGTCTACTTGGATTTTTATGCAGATCTTCTCCATTCTATACATGTATGTTTGCAGTTTGCAATCCTTCTTTCATTTTGTAGATGCATTCTTCTCTTTGTAGATGTAGTTCAAACTACTTTTATGAACCCTGTGCATGTGTACTTGTAGTTTATCCTTTTCTGGAAGGCATGCTTTGATTTTAAAACTTGTTGGGATTTGTAGTTTTACTCCTTCAGTTGGAAGTTGAATGCTACTTGTGTATTCTGTAGCTTGATACTTGCATTCAGAATGATGAATTTGGAAGTTGTATGTTGTTTATTTGTTTTAAATATGATTGTGTACTATTTGTATAATGAAGTATCCCATTTCCAGAAAGTGAAATAAAATATTTAGTTTTCTTTTCTGTAATAGTACTTCACTTCCTAGAAGTTATAGTAGCAATTCTATTTCAATTCTTTCATTATTTCTCAATTCTGTTTTTCTGGAAAAGTCCATTTTTCAAGGGGAAACTCTGATTTTTTTTTCAGAATCCTTCTCTTTCCATATTTTGATGATTTGATCTTTCTAAAAACATGTAAAAACCTCTCTTTGCTTATCTGATCACCTGAATGAGCTGTCCATGCTGACTTCACTTGATTCATTGCAACTTTTCTAAAAATTTGCAAAGTAGTTAATTATTTGGTTCACACTTAAATTTGGAAATAAAAGGAACCTTGATAGTTGTAGCATGATGAGAATCTAGAAAACCTGTATGTTTCATTTGATCATGATATCAACTTTAAAAAAATGATGAAACATGTACTTTTCTTTGACTGTTTTTATTTTTTTTGAAGCTTGGATAGCTTAGAAAGCAATGTAGTAGCTAAATAACATGTATTTCAATTCTCTTTTAAATCAAAAGTTAATTTTACAAGGGGATACTCTGGAATTGTTTTTCCAAAATCCTGTTCTTCTCTCTCCTTTTCCAGATTTTTGATCCTGATTTGCAAAAATACCTCTTTTTGACTTATTCCGATGCTTCTTTCTTAAACAGTTAACTGATTTTCAATCAATGTTGCAACATGTTCCTGCAAAATTCAGAAATGAGTTAGAAATAAATAGGCTTTTTGGCATCTCTTGTATCCATGTGGTTTATTTCTTTTTCTCTCCTTGTTCTGTAATTGTTTACCAACTTTCTACATGTGTCATTCTTCAAATATATTTCTCTCACAAGCTGCTTCAGATTCAGCATTTCTAAATCAATCCTTAGCTTCTTTGATCTTCCCTTTTAAGATTCACTTTATGGACTCTACCTCTTCCTTGCTGCCAGCTCATCTGTATTTCTTTCTTTTCTTGTACCATGTGTTTCTGTACTTCTTTATTTCAAGTACCATTAGATGTATTGAATTCAGAATATGTATTTGCTTTTAGGACATGAGTATTGGAATAACATCGTACCCTGAGCTCAATTTTGATAGATACTTCTCTTGTCTTGTAGGTGTTAAGAAATGGAGATGGAAGCGGAAAAGGGAAGAGTTGAGATGGAGATGGAAAGGCTAAGGAGTGGAGACAGAAGATAGAAAAGGCAATTATGGGTTCCTTTTTACTCCTCTACTCTTGTTCTTTAGCACATGTAATATTCTCATTTCCATGTATATGATGAGTCACTTAGTCATATCCCATGGCTTGTGTGGGAAAGCTTATGATCTCTTATGAATAAAACATTAGATTGAAATAATGAGTTGATTATCTCTTTCTGCATTCAGTTTTCCTTTGATTGTACAATGATGTAGGCAACTCAATATCTCAATAAAATTAATTAACATAAGGGATAAATTGAATTGAATACTTGTAACTCCAGTGGATAATCATTGAATGAAATGTCTCTCTTTGTATGTTGTGTGATTATCTTACATTCCATTCTTCGTGTTGACTCCTTTCTGCTATCTCCATTTGAACATTAATGTCACTTTTTGTTTGTTAATATTTTCTTGATGGAAGTAGCTGGAAAGGAGTCAATTGTAATCTTTTATGGCAGCATAAATAAATGCAAACTCATTAATCATGAAAAATTTAATGAATATAGAGAAATAAATCTGATAGGCACACAGATAATAACCGTGAATATGATTACTTGAAAACTGCCACTATGTCTATTGTTCCAAAACTATAGACCTTACATAGTCTGTAATCCGATGTCTTGATCAAGATAACATAGATGTCCTTCAGGGATTGTGTTCTTTTGCCAAAGATATTCATGAAATTATAGATTGTGTGAGTTGTTACATTTTGTAACAGCACACATAGCCACATATTTCACTTAATCTCTTTCAAAAATCAGCAATAAAAAGATAATTTGATATAATTCCCTTAGCTTAGGCATACTTCACCAGAGCTATCCATCGTAATAAAGTTTTGATTTGCCCATTTTTTCCCAAGTGTAAAAATTGTCAACATTTCTAGTGATCCCACGGGGAAAGCTGCCTGCTAGCTTGTAGACTAGTGCCTTACTTTTTTCCATTGGGTATGGAGTGTAAATCTATAACCAAAATATGCCCTTTTCCGAAAGGTCCAACCCTTTAAAAAAACCTAAAGTTGGGGAAAAGATCTGGGAAACCAGACCATGTGCATGAAATCACTTATTGAAAACAAAGAACGATGCAGTGTGTAGAACTGCACTTATTGATATGAAAATCCTACTCTAACCAATCACTATAATATTTTCAATAACAGTGTTTGAGAAACATACCATTCATGGGAATGGGGGGTTCCTCTCCATTTAGCTTGGAAAGCTAAAAAGTATTGTGTTATTTACAAGCTGATATCATGTAAGGAACACTCCAGAGTGTATCAAACTTTGAGTGTCTTCCTTTCTTAGCACGATCAGCATCCCATTTCAACACAATATCTACTTCATTGAAGATTTTTAATTTTGCTTTCTTGTCAAAAGTCTTCTTCATTTTTTTCTGATTTTTCTCCATATTCAAATGAGCTTGATCTCTTAGCTCTTGTAATTCCATCAATTCTACGTAATGGACCTGCAATGGTTCATTCTCAAGTAATTCCAATGCGGGTAACTCAATTGAAATTGGCATTCTAACTTCTTTCCCATACATAAGTTTGTACAGTGAGTTCCTAATTGATCTCTTAGGGGTCACCCTATCAGCCTAAAGTGTTGAATTCAAAATTAAATGCCAAGCTCTTTGATTATCCTTGAGTGTTCTTCTGATGATCCTTAATAGATTCTTGTTAGTGCTTTCAGCTAATCCATTACCTTGTGAGTAATAATTAGATGAAGAGCTAAATTAGATTACATGGCTAATAGCCCAATCTGTTACTTTAGCACCGAGAAATGCTAAAGCATTATCTGATATGATAGTTGCTGGAACACCAAATCTACAGACTATACCTTCATAGAAAGCTAGTATTGAAACATCATTAGCATCCTTCAAGGCTACTGCTTTAGTCCATCGTGTAAAGTAATCTGTAGCAGTTAGAATCCATTTATGTCCTTGTGAAGAAGTCGGGTTAATCATTCCAATAAATTCAAGAACCCACTACATAAAGGGCTAATCAACTGAAATATGTTGTAAAGGTAGCGAAGCTAAACGTTCTTTTCCGACAAAGAAAGCACATTTCTTGCAATTTCTGATCCATTTGAAACAGTCCTTAAATATGCTAGGCCAATAGTAACCTACTTTCATGATCTTCAAAGCTATAGTACGTGCTGAGAAGTGACCTCCTTCAATTCCTTCATGGAATTCTGATAATATCTTCTGAATCTTGTCATAATTGACACATCGTAGCAAGATTCCATTTATATCTCTTCTAAAGAATACACCATCAACAAAGAGATAAGGAATAGCCATCAATATGAAATATCTTCATTTATTATTATCCATACCTTCCGGATAAGTGTCATGTTGTAAATGGTCAACCAAATCAGTCATCTATCTTGATTCCTGAATTTCTTGAGAAGGTTCAGGTTGCTGATTTTCTGGTTGCAACATAACGTTTTATTGTTGATATGTGGTTTCAGCATGGTGTTATGAAACATCAGGTTTTTCATCATGTTGTTTCTCCATATCAACAATTATATGCTCACATAAACCTTTACCTGGAACTATCTTAGCAACTTGGATATCAACATCATATTCCATAACCTTCATTATCCAGCTTGCTCTTTTCTCGTTCAACAAGAAAGCTTTCACATTTGGATGAGAAACAAGAACATGAATAATATTGTTTGAAAGCATGTCCTTAAAATTATTTAGTCCTCTGACTATGGAAAGTACTTATTTTTCAGGGAATGTGTACTTTGTTTCGTAATTGTGCAAGCTCTATCCAAAGAAAGCAATTGGATGTTCAATATTCTCGTCATTGACCTGAGTTAGAATAGCTGAGATTGTTTCAGCTCCTGCAAGTGCATACATTGTACAAACTTTTTCAAAATTTGGATTTGCAAGAGTAGAAGCTTGAGAAATAGCTATTTTAATAGCATTGAAACCTTCTCTCCCTTTGCTGGTCCAAGAGAATGTTTTCTCTTTCCTTAGCATGGCTATCAATGGATTAACCAATGCTACAAAATCTGGGACAAATCTTCTGACAAAGTTGATTTTTCCCAGAAAGCTCTGTAATGCCTTCTTGTGATGAGGCAATGATAGTTGTGATATGGCTTCAATTCTGAAAAGATCAATTGCTAAACCCTGTTTGGAAATAATATGGCCGAGTAGCTTACCTTCATGTACTGAATAGATAGACTTTTTGGGATTCAAAGATGTTCCAAACTGCCTACAGATCTGAAAAGTCTGTCTCAAATTCATTAGATGTTCATCAATTTTTTTTGAGAATACAGTGACATCATCTAAATAAACAAGTATGCATTTACTTAGTAGGCTACAAAAATCCATGTCCATTGCACGTTGAAACATTGCACCAACATTTGAAAGACCAAAAGGCATTATTTTATAAGCGTAAGTACCCCATTTGGTGGTAAAAGCTATTTTATATCTATCTTCTCCTCAAACTAAAATCTAATTATATCCACTGTAACCATCTAGAAGTGATAGTCTATCTGATCCTCAAACTGCTCTCAAAATCTGATCCATGTTCGGTAGTGGATAATGATCTTTTAACGATGCTTTGTTAATATCTCTAAAATCCACACATAATCTAATTTCTCCATTCTTTTTCCTAACTGGAACAAGATTTACTACCCAACTTGAATGCTTAACCGGGAAAATAATTCCTGATTCAATCAATTTTGATAATTCTTTCCTCATAAGAGGTTCTATTTTGGGATTTATAAGCCTTTGTTTCTACCTAACTGGTTTAGAATTTGGTTGTAATTAAATCGTATGTTGTGCTAGACTGGGGTCAAACCGTTTCAAGTCTTGGTATCTCCAAGCGAAAACATCTTTAAATTCAGTGCAAAGCTTAATAAAAGACTATTTTTTGGATAAGGAACATACCTTTCCAACAAATAAGTTCTTTCCTTCATCAACTGAAACCTCTTTGTAATTATCAACATGAGTAGACATATTAGCTTTGTTCTTTCTTAACTGGTCATCAGTGCTGAAGATGTCTTCTAATGTGACAAGTCCTCAAGGAAACTTGTTTGTCTTTAACTGAACAATTTGGTCATGATATAGATGTTGTAATTTATCCTGTTTGACTGCAGAAAATTCAGCTTCTTGCTGCAAAAACTTACAGATTTGATCATCACTCTCAAACACCTGCCAATTAGATTCATTATCAGGTATAGAGGGTCTGACAATCAACTTAACATGAGGCTAAACTTTGTTGCTTTCTATTTGTTCCAGCACTTCAAAACCAACACCAACTATTGCCAGTCTATCAGAATGTTTATTTTCGGCTCTAGGAATAGACTGAATATTAATGGCATCAAAATCTTCCATTTATTCTGAAACTCTATGCCTGTAAGACTTCATTAATGGATTCTTACAAACATTGAAGTTTTTTACTTGATTTATTACCAACTCAGAACCGCCAAAGACTTGTAACATGCTGATTCCTCTTTTTTCTGGCCCAAAGTAAGCCTTGAATTAATAATTTGTACTAAGCTACTTTACAATTGCACGAAAATTGAAGACTCAGAGCTTTAAAATACCTTTCGTTTGTTGGGGATGTGAGCATCAGAACTACTCCCTGCCCCTTCTTATTCTTAGCTCCATCAAAATGAAGCTTCCAAATCCCTTATGTTTTGGACAGCAAGGGAACTAATGCACTTTTTTGTGTATGCAATAAACACCGAAAAGATGTTCTTCAACTTCCTTAAAAGGATCATGATCATGTTATTCAAGTGTTTTCTCATCCATGAACATGTTAGAAACACCTTCTAGTGTTGAAATATGAGCTACATCATCAAAATCAGATTGATCTAAAGTTGAATAATTCGCTATTGCATTTGATGAATGAGGCTAAATATGAAATCTAGCCAATGGCTTAGAATTTATGGTAACCTTAGTGCCATAACGTGTAGTGAAAAATAAGAAAGACCAAGCAGAAGAGAGGTAGCCTCCTTTTTTTGCTGTAAAGTCTCTAGATAGGCACAAAGAAAAATATGGAGGTAAATCCACAACAGTAACATCTTGTAAAATGGAAACATTTGGGCAAGCATGTAATGTGACTTCCAAATTTCTGATTACTCCAACTGTATTGGTTGTAATCCCATCAAGCTGTAAAACACTCCTTTTTGTAGGTTCATACTACAGGCCTAATTTTTTAGCAATTGACTTAGGCATGACTATACTACTTGTGCCGTTGTCCACCATATAGTTATGAACTAAATTTTCTCCAATGATCAGAGATAGGTAAAATGGTGGTGTCTTCTTTATGTCATGAGCATTTAGAACCTTTGAAACCATCCATCTGACATCCTTTATGTGATCTTGATCAAGTGTTCCAAGTACCATATATGTATTTTGGAATTCCTTTATTGTTATTTTTGAAGAAATCTGTAGTTTAGCTAGCTCATGAGAGAGTAAATCCTATTTTCCTAAAATTCTTAAGGCATCCCACATCGAGATGTTAACATTGTGCTTCTTCATCACATCAACAATATTAAAAGAAGCAACAGTCTTAGATATAAACTCGACCGTTTTAGCATAAGATTTGGCAAAAACTAATTCTGCTTCGGTAGCCTTGGAAAGCTGAGGGATAAAAAATCTTCTTATATCAGGTTGAAGTTGTTTTTGTTGCTCTTTACCAGCTACAACACTTGCTATTTTCTAAGGGACAACAGGATTGTTGTCATGATACACTGTAATTACTAATGGGCTTGCATTAGTAAAGGCTGCCAAATTTCTGGGTGGTTGAATAGCCATTGGAAAAATCGGGATATTGATTGAAAAATTTATTTGTGCTGAAGGAATATCATGAGGGTTTTCAAAATCAGGTCTGTTATAAGGCAAAGTATTACCAACCCTTCTTCTTCTAGCAGATTTCAAAGGTAAAGAAACAAACTGAAGAGGAATACCTCTTACCGATGATCTTGTAGTCACTTTAGGCATGGAACATGCTGCAATATTGGTCTGAAATTAGCTTTACGGAGTCACCAAAAGATCATATAATCTTTAGAATTAATTTTCTGTAGCTTTTCTACCGAAAGTAACTTTTATCTGCTGTAAATCTAGGTTTGATCTGCTCTAGAATCTAAAAGTTGCATGGAGATTTGATTCGTGGTCCCACTGGGCGTGCCAAAAAAAATTATCTCTTGAAAGTGCACCCGACAGAGAGATGGCAACAGGTGTTCTAAGTCTACAAAATATCTCTCTCTCTCTCTCTCTCATAGATACAATGGGGATACTCAAGTCTGTGGGAATACCTATTTTGAGGTGAACCTCTAGGGTTAAAAGGCCGATTCCTTATTGGTGTTCACTAGACTACTGTCTGGGAGTTTTAGGGTTAGGAGGTGACTGAAAATGAAATAATTACTAAGGTGATACACCAAATTTGAATAAATAACTTGACTTGAGTAGAACACACAACTGACTTGTGAAGAATTCTTTGTGTGCACGAACCAATTTGTAATTTCTATAGAATGTAAGGGCAAAAACACTAAATTTTTACTGAGGGAAAATCACAACAGTACTAGTAAGCTAACATGCACAATGAAATTTAGCAAAAAATAGTAGATCCGTAGCAGGGTAAAGTGACTAATCAAGGAATATTGATTCACAAGATTAATATTGGCATACACAAGACTGCAGAATAACTTGGAAAGGCAAGAGTAATTCAACACTCAGAGGGTAAAACTGGCCAAAATTGCTTCAGTACTCATATAAAAAGTTCTTCTGGGAAAAATCTTTGAAAAATTCCCCCCCCTGTGCTTTGTAAGAGCAAACAATATATAGCAAAATTTCACCCCCTTTCTAAAAATAGCTTACAAGCTGTACTCGCCCATGCATCCTAATTTTACCCTTTATTTAGTAATAAATAAAGGAATAAAATTATACAAACTAAAGCATGTGATAAAAATAGCCATTATCAGCCTTATATACAATATAGTAAAACTAAATTTGACTATTCTATTTTTAAGAAAGAAAGGTGAACAATTGCTAATTTTAAAATTTACTTGCTAGGCAAGTCTTCTCTCTTTGCACATACAAGTTTTTCATCTTCTCTGTTCTGTCATGTTGTGAAGGCATGCAAAAATCATCTCCTGTGTATAGGAAAAAGGATGCAACCTTAGCCATATTTGCAAAAATAAAGTGAAGTGGGGACTGCCTCCAAGGTATACATGTTTTCTGATTTCCTTCACTGATATGGATAGTCACAAAAGTGAAATTTGCAATTTTTTTTGAAAACCCCATGTGGGGACCACCTTTGGTTACGAATGCTATGACATTGTAGATTTTAGCATGTATAAAAAGTTAAGGGGTTTACCCTTTTGGCTAGCCCGCCATGCATAATTGGTTCGCCACCTTTGGGCCTTTACATGTAATACCACTTTTAACCTTTTTGGTGATCATGGCATATGATTTTTTTTTTTGATTTTTTTTAGCATGGACTATAGTTTAGACTTTACAAAGTCTTGGAAATAGATTAGGCAAGTCTTCTCTCTTTGCACATGCAAGTTTGTCATCTTCTCTATTCTGTCATGTTGTGAAGGCATGCAAAAATCATCTCCTGTGTATAGGAAAAAGGATGCAACCTTAGATGGCTTCCTTTGCACACTTCCTACAATATTTCTCACTACTTCTTTCTATGCTAAATGAGGGGGGGTGGCCTCTCTATTTATAGAACTTCTAGGCTTATCCATCCTATCTCTAAGATAGGATAAGAAATCCACTCTGACGAATCATATTCCATACCTTAACTCTTATCTGTACATGTAAGCTTATCTCTTAAGATAAGATAAACCTTATCATTTTACATGGGTTCCACATTTTTAGACTTTTTACAAATAAAATACACAAAATATTTATGACCTCACTCCTTGTCCTTATTACCAATATAATATTTCTAATTCCTAATCATGTAGACCCTACTTCTCTAATTACCCAAACTTTGACATTTTAACATTACCGAACCACTTACGAAAAATATTTACTTTTTACAACATTCCTATTGTACTTTGACTGTTACCGTACTCCACATTATTGGCGACACCCATACTGACGGTGCCGTTATCTTCTATCAGACGCTACTACTAATTATACTTAACAACATCCTATTCCTAATACATACATTAATGAAATAGAAATTATGGAGGAAAATTTTAGTGTCGACATCTTCCCCCTTCCTAGCTTCTACTCCGTCCTCGAAGTAGACTATTCTGGTGCTTGGAAAATCTTCAACTTGTCGTGGTTGACCCATTTCCTAATGGGAGTGCCATACAATTCCTCCAGTCGGTACATACCATTTTCATGCACAGCTGCTATTTTGTAGGGCCCCGTCCATTTTGGAAGAAATTTCCTCTGTCTTCTTTTTTTGTATCTGGAATCATATACTAGGACCAAGTCATTCACATGAAATGGAGACCATCGGATCTTTTGATCAAAGTATTCCTTCTGCTTCATTTTCTTCTTATGGCTTGTATCCTTTGCTATTTCCCTCATTTCCTCTAGCAAATGAAGATGTACCAACCTTTCTTTTACTGAATCACTTTCATCCATCCTTTCATTTTTCATAACTCTCATAGTGGGAATATCAAACTCAATAGGAAGAACTGGATCAATGCCATAGGCCAACTGAAATGGGGAGTATCATGTTGCTGACTTTGATGTTGCCCTATATGCCCACAATGCTACATGAATCCTTTTATCCCATTTATGTACCTGCAAGGCTGCATCTTTTGCTAGAACTTGACACAGCACAAAATTTGTTCGTTCCACCTGTCCATTTGTGCTTGGCTTGTATGTTGTTGCCTTCCTGTGCTTAATAGAAAACTTATTGACTAGGGCTTCTACCACCTCATTAATGAAGTGGCTTCCTTGATCTGTTACAATTTATAATGGGCAACCAAATCTGGTGACAATGCGTTCATACATGAACCTTGCCACTTCATCCATGGAAGCTGTTTTCAATGGCCTAGCTTCAACCCACTTGGTTAAATAATCTGTGGCAACTACAATATACTTATTTTGGTGTGATGTAGTTGGAAGTGGACCTACAATGTCTATTACCCACTTTTCAAAGGGACTAAGGGGAAGAATAGGACATAATGGAGCTAATGAAGTCTTATGGTTACCATGTGTTTGACAAATATCACATGTCTTACAATAATTATAACAATCTTTAAAAAGAGTGGGCCAGTGATAACCTGCATCCAAGATCCTTCTTGCTGTAAGTTTTTCAGAGAAGTGCCCTCCACATGTACCATTGTGGAATTCTTCTAGCAAGTTCCTTCCCTTGATCACGTCCAACTGCCCTCTTGTACTTTCCATCAGGTCCTATTCGAAATAATACTCCATGCAGAATAGAATATGGACGACTGGCTTGAGTAATCTTTCTCTTAGTCTTTGCATTGGCACCATCAGGAAACTTGAATTCATTCAGATAATTCTAAATATCTATGTATTCACTAGGGATTGTGTCAAGGGATAACAATGCTGCATCGGGGAAATCATCATCATCACAAGATGATCATAAACCATCATAGGCTCGAGAGAGTGCATCTGCATTAACATGCTTCTTTCCTAGCCTATCTATAATATCAAATTCAAATTCTTGTAGCAAAATTATTCATCTTGCTATCCTCCCTGATGGGTTAGGCTTATTTACAATATATTTTAGAGCCTGATGATCTGTTACAACTAGAAATTTTTTCCCTAGCAAGTAATTTTTAAACTTCTTTATAGAAAAAATGATAGCCATAGCCTCTTTTTTAGTTACAGTATAATTTTACCTCAGCACTGCTCATTTGTCTGCTCCCAAAGTAAATTGGATGTTCATTCCCATTTTCATCCTTTTGGCTTAAAGTACTTCCTAGTGCTGCATCTGAGGCATCAGTGTACACAATGAATGGCTTGCTCCAATCTAGATTCTTCAAAACAGGTGAAGACACCAGGGCTTCCTTCAGTTGTCCAAAAGCTTCATGCGCCTTATTTCCCTAGTTCATAAGTAACATCCTTCTTTAAGAACTGGGTTAATGGCTGTGCAATCTTTGAGAAATTCTTGATGAACCTTCTATAGTAACCCAAATGGCCTAAAAATGATCTCAACTTAATTCTATTCATAGGAAATGGTAAATCTTTGATTTTTGAAACTTTATCAGGATCAGTACCAATACCATCTCTGGATACAACATGCCCTAACAAAATGCCTTTAGAACATCCAAAGACACACTTTGTAGGGTTTAATGAGGCTTGTGCTTCATCTAACCTTTGAAATGCTATCTCCATCTGGTGCAGGTGGTCCAACTTGCTCCCATAGATGTAAAAATCATCCAAAAATACTCTGATGAAGGTCCCAATGTAGGGTTCGAACACCCTATTCATCAAACGCTGGAATGTTGCTGGAGCATTACACAACCCAAAAGGCATAACTCTATAAGAAAACATTCCCCAAGGAGTGGTGAACGTGGTCTTCAGCTGATCTTTCTCTGCTATACAAACATGGTTGTAGCCACTATATCCATCAGCAAAACTATAGCACTCCTGGCCAGCTACTTCGTCCAAGATCTGATCTGAAAATGGAAGAGGGTAATGATCCTTCTTTGTTTCCTTATTGAGCTTCCTGTAATCAACACAAATACGTAGCTTCCCATTCTTTTTTATTGAGATCACAATGGGAGAAACCCATTCTGAATTCTCCACAGCAAATATGAATCATGCATCAAGCAACTTATCTATTTCTTCTTTTACAGTCTTGGAAAAATTAGGATGTTCTACCCAACTTACTTGACGGAGTTCCTTGTAATCAAAAAGTGAATAGGTGTATGTACCTTTGAAAGAGCTGGAGGTAGGATTCCTTCTCACTCTCCATCACAACATCACCAATCTTTATTTGTTGGAGACAATCATCAACTTCTTCTTCAGATAATTTTATGGGGTCATGAGTTGGTGTGACTGGAAGGATATCCATGACTGAAACATCCACCTCGCTTTCTTCATCTTCAGTGTCCACTTCACTGATACTAGAGTAATCAGAGGATGTCCAATCATCAGTTTCATCACTTGAATCCATAGGTTCTGCTTTATGATGTCGAGGGATCATGTTTATCTTCACCCTCTCTCTACCACGTCCAAGTGTCATGAAACCTTCATTCCAGTCATTTCTTGCATGAAATCTCCTTAGCCATGGTCTTCCCAACAGCATTGGGTACGCAACAGTACCATTTTTCATCACCTGAAATTCTACCACACATACAACACCCATAACAGATATTGCCACATTTGAAACTACACCTTCTGGTTTAGTTTTTCCTTTATTTAATGACCTTAACATAAGTGTTGAAGGGTGATCAATTTTTAAACCCAACATATTCATTACAGACTTGGTCATTACATTAACTACAGCACCTCCATCAACTAAGACATCATGAATTGAAATACCATTACATAATACCTTAGCTTGTGGAGCATAGGGATCTGCCTCTGCCTCCAAAACAGGGACCTCAACCTCCTTCCTTCTTCGAGCATTGAGTCCACCTCGCAACTCCCGCCTCTTCTCAGAAGACATAGCCAAGAGTTGACCATATGTAATATTTGTAGGCCTTTTGGACAGATCTTCCAAGATGGAGTATGGTCCTTGCCCCTGTGAAATCAGAAAATCCTGCACACCCAAATTTCTTCTCCTATGTTTCTTACTAGTTTCTTCTTTCATCTTCTTAGGATAATTTCCATCTTGATTATCTTTTTCTTTCTTTCTTTTTGTTACAAACACATCTACTTCATTATTTCTACTCTTATCTACTACATCAAAAGAATTCACAAGTACTTTTCCTTTATCATTATCTCTTTTACCAGATGTAGAAGCTCTATCTGGACAATTATACTTATAATGACCCTTTTTATAACAAACCATAACATACAACTTCAGAAATATTTATTTTTAGACCTCTATCTCCTCCCTGAGAAATAAATTCTTTTCCTTGAAGATGATTAATAGTTAACTGACCCATATTTTTGAGCAGATCTTCATACTCAGTAGATGTACTAGGAGAAAGATTTGTGCTCACCGAGAGTGGTTGTGGATTCTGGAGCAAAGGTGCTGGTGTAGGCTCTACTTTAACAACAATTTCTTTGGTCTCCTCTTCCATGCTTTCTTCTTGCCTTCTTGCAATCTCCTTTGCTTGTTCAATGGTAGTTAGGCGGTCATACTTCACTCATTGTCTAATCTTTGGCTTCATCCCAAGAATGAAGTGCTTACATAGGAGATTATCCACACCATTCATCAACCGATCCGCTAATCCTTCCTTCCGGATCTGGGCGTCGAGCTTCCTCCTTAGCTCTAGAACACGAGCATGATAATTCCTTATCTTCTCCTTCTCTCCTTGGGTTAGCTTTGTGATATCAATCATGAGATCTGCATATCTCTGTTGTTCACCAAATTCTTCAAGATAAATTTTAGTTAATAAATCCCACGAGTTTTTCACATTATCACCTAGTGTTTCAAACCACCTAAGGGCTGAACCATCCAAAAAGGTAGGAAAAAATTCAGTCCATTGTTCCCTTCTTATAAGGCCATTACAAATACAAGATCGTTTAAACTCTTGAATGAAAGAGGAAGCATCTTCATTAGATTGGGCTGAAAAAAACATGAATCTTCCCCATTTTCAAAAGTAACCATAGTGAAATACCAACCGAAAAGTACAATCAACAAGACTTATGTGCACCAATAATTAAAATTACTATAATAGAAAATGAAATGACCATGGTAAACTATGGTAAAACTTGACTTTACTGCGGTAAAAACTGACTTTACTGTGGTAAATACTATTCACAGTAAAAAGTGAAGTTACTGCAGTAAATACTATTCATGGTAAAAAGTGACTTTACTGTGATAAATACTATTCACAGCAAAAATAACTTTGTCATGGTAACTACTATTCACGGCAAAAATGACTTTACCATAGTAACTACTATGCACAATAAAAACAAGGTTACCCTCCCATTGATTTTTGACTAAGTGGGAATATCTCTCCAGACAATCCACCAACGAGGAATGGTCCCCGGCAACGGTACCAAAAAATGTCATCACCAATCCGGCACTATGATAATTCTTCATCGGGAACTCCTCGTGCTATGATTATTTACTAATGTACATCCTTTAGTTTGGTGGATGTAATCTAGAAACAAAGCAACAAACATAACACAAGAATACCATCGACTATGATAAGACAGAATGATGAAAAATCTGAAATATCAAACTAAATTATAATATTAACATGAAATTGTTACAATCTCACCCATGAGGTACTTCAAGTTTTATTGACTTCACTTTCCTTCCACCAATACTATGGAAGAAACTTTACAATTACACCTCTTAATGGCTTCTTCAACACACCTTTAAACCTATGGCTTCCTTTACACACTTCATACAATATTTCTCACTACTTCCTTCTATGCTAAATGAGGGGGGTGACCTCTTTATTTATAGAACTTCCAGGCTTATCCATTTTATCTGTAAGATAGGATAAGAAATCCACTCTGACGAATCATATTCCATACCTTAACTCTTATCTGTATATGTAAGCTTATCTTTTAAGATAAGATAAACCTTATCATTTCACATGGGTTCCACATTTTTAGACTTTTTACTAATAAAATACACAAAATATTTATGACCTCATTCCTTGTCCTTATTACCAATATAATATTTCTAATTCCTAATCATGTAGACCCTGCTTCTCTACTTACCCCAACTTTGACATTTTAACATTACTGGACCACTTACGACAACTATTTACTTTTTACCACAATATTCCTATTGTACTTTTGACTATTTCCGTACTATACATTATTGGCGGCGTCGTACTGGCAGCGCCGTTATCTTCTATCAGACACTACTACTAATTATACTTAACAACATCCTATTCCTAATACATACATTAATGAAATAGAAATTACGGAGGAAAATTTTAGTGTCGACAATACCACCTATAATCACCTATGCTTTGGTATTTTATCCACCGTATATCTTATAACCATAATTAGGGTTCTGGCTTGAGTAATTAATGCGGTTGGTGGTGTTTAATTGGGCCTTATTAACCTGGGACCCTGTGAGGAATGACCACCGTTTGATCTTCCACTTGGCATTTGATTGGTCGTTGATCTCGACCATGAGTTAGGGTTTGGAACCCTAGTTTTGAATGTGAGTTTATACCTTCGAGATTGGAATTTGGTCATTTCATTTGCATCTTCAGTCTAACGGGCGAAGCCCTAGCAATTTTTTTTACCGTTCTGTGATTTTTTCGATGAATGGTATGTAGGTTTGGCTGGTTTTCGAGCTTGCATTTTGTTTCTGAACTCTCGATGCAATTATTGCTCAACTGTTGCAGGCATTTTCTGAAGAATCTCGAAGGTATTTTTGTTGTTTTTTGGTTCTATGTTCGGTTTCCCTCCTATATATGATCTGAAGATCATTTATCGATTAAAATACTCTGTTCTTCCTCATAGATTGATAAATCTTTGTTTGGCATATGGTTTTCTATCTGATTTTGGTAGTCGATAGATAATGAACTCAAGACGAGCTTGTAGAGATAAGTCGCCACCATTTTTTTTTCTCGTATGATTGCTTTGTTCTTGGGTAATGGTGAGTTCCAACATTGTCTTCCCCTTTTGAGCTCAAGTTTTGTTCTTGTAACTCTGAACCCATTGCAAATACTAGTAAAATCTTTGTAAATCGAAAGCATTTTGTGGGTTCGCTCTATTTAATTGTAAAGTGAACTTTTAAACTTTGACTCGTCATTTAAAACTTGTTGAAAATTCGTTCTGTGTATTTTGATGAATTGTCTGCGGGCTTGGTTTGGTGCTTGGAAATATTAATTATTTTCATTTCTTAACTCGATACTCAAACTCTGTTTCACATTTGGTAGATGTATATTGTTTGTTCTCCATCTGAAACATGAGCTGTTTTCATTTTTACCTTATCGTGGAAGATGCACATCTGATTGTTTGTCATTTACTTCTTTGCATCTGTAGATGTATATTTGATCTTTCCTGTTACTTTCTTTAGTAGACATGTATCTTCTTCAAGTGGGCATTTGTAAGCTTTGAAATACGTCATCCACTTGATTATGGACATGTTGCCTTTCCTTCTTCTCTTTGTAGATGTAATATTTGTAACTCTTGGACTCATTCTAAAAGTGTAGAGAGGGCACATCACTCCATACCATTTTTTCTAATAATACTTCCCTGCAGACTTGGCATAGTATCTGAAATTGTTGACTGTTCTAGTTTTTATCCTATGTGTGAGCTCCTTTTGTTTTACTTTCTAAAGATAGCTGTCTACTTGGAGTTTTATGTAGATCTTCTCCATTCTGTACATGCATGTTTGTAGTTTGTAATCCTTCTTTTGTTCTGTAGATGCATTCTCCTCTTTATAGATGTAGTTAAAACTGATTTTATGAATCACGTGCATGTGTAATTGTAGTTTATCCTTTTCTGGAAGGCATGCTTTGATTTGAAAACTTGCTGGGATTTGTAGTTTTACTCCTTCAGTTGGAAGTTGAATAATACTTGTGTATTCTATAGCTTGATACTTGCATTCAGAATGATGAATCTGGAAGTTGTATGTTGTTTATTTGTTGTAAACATGATTGTATACTGTTTGTATAATGAAGTAAGTATCCCATTTCCAGAAAGTGAAAGAAAATATTTAGTTTTCTTTCCTGTAATAGTACTTCACTTCCTAGAAGTTATAGTAGCAATTCTGTTTCAATTATTTCATTATTTCTCAATTCTTTTTTTCTGGAAAAGTCCATTTTGCAAGGTGAAACTCTGGCATATTTTTTTTAGAATCCTTCTTTTTCTAGATTTTGATGATTTGATATTTCTTAAAACATGTAAAAACCTGTCTTTGCTTAGCTGATCAACTGAATGAGCTGTCCATGCTGACTTCACTTGATTCATTGCAACTTTTTTGAATATTTACAAAGTAGTTTCTTATTTGATTCACACTTAAATTTGGAAATAAAAGGAACCTTGATAGTTGTAGCATGATGAAAATATGGAAAACATGTATGTTTCATTTGATCATGATATCAAATTTATAAAAAATGATGAAACATGTACTTTTCTTTGACTGTTTTTATTTCTTTTGAAGCTTGGATAGCTTAGAAAGCAATGTAGTAGCTAAACAACATGTATTTCAATTCTGTTTTAAATCAAAAGTCACTTTTACAAGGGGAGACTCTGGAAAAAATTTTCCAAAATCCTATTCTTCTCTCTCCTTTTCAAGATTTTTGATCCTGATTTTCAAAAATACCTCTTTTTGACTTATTCTAATGCTTCTTAAACAGTTAATTGATTTTCAATCAATGTTGCAACCTGTTCCTATAAAATTCAGAAATGAGTTAGAAATAAATAGGCTTTTTGGCCTCTCTTGTATCCATTTGGTTTATTTCTTCTTCTCTCCTTGTTCTGTAATTATTTTCCAACTTTCTACATGTGTCATTATTCAAATTTATTTCTCTCACAAGCTGCTCCAGATTCTGCCTTTCTAAATCAATCCTTAGCTTCTTTGATCTTCCCTTTTCAGATTCACTTTATGGACTGTCGACATTAAAATTTCCTTTGTAATTTCTATTTTATTAATGTATGTATTAGGAATAAGATGTTGTTAAGTATAATTAGTAGTGGCGTCCAATAGAAGATAATGACGCCATTAGTATGGTGTCGTCAATAAAGTAGAGTACGGTAACAGTCAAAGTACAAAATGAATGTTGTGGTAAAAAGTAAATATTTGTCGTAAGTGGTCTGGTAATATCAAAATGTCAAAGTTGGGGTAAGTAGAGAAGTAGGGTCTACATGATTAGGAATTAGAAATATTATATTTGTAATAAGGACAAGGAGTGATGTCATAAATATTTTGTGTATTTTATTTGTAGAAAACTCTAAAAAGGTGGAACCCATGTGAGATGATAAGATTTATCTTATCTTAGAAGATAAGCCTACATGTAAAGGAAAGAGTTTAGGCATGGAATATTATTGGCTGGAAGAGATTTCCTATCCTATCTTAGAGAGAAGGTGGATAAGCCTGAATTCCTATAAATAAAGAGGCCATCCCCTCTAATTTATCAGAGAGAAAAGTTGTAATAATTATTTTATGAATAAATGATTCTTTGTGAAGGTGTGTTAAGGAAGTCATCAAGAGGAGTAATTGTGAAGTTTCTCCCATAACCATTGTTGGAATCAAGTGGAGTTAGTAACACTTGGAGTAATTCATGGGTGAGATTGTAATAATTCCATGTTAATAATATATTTTATAGTTGTATTTCAGATTTTTCATCATTCTTTTTTTTTATTATAATCTATGGTATTCTTGTGTTATGTTTGTTGTTGTGTTTCCAGATTACTACCACCAAACCAAAAGTTGTGCATTACTAAAATAATCATAGCACAAGGATTTTCTCGGTGAAATATTATCGGAGTGCCAGATTCATGTTGACATTTTGGTTCCATTGTCAGGACCATTACTCATTGGTGGATTTTCTGGAGAGATATTCTCACTTAGTCATAAATCAATAGGAGGGTAGCCTTGTTTTTATTGTGCCTAGTAGTTGCCATGGTAAAGTCACTTTTTACCATGCATAGTATTTACCACAGTAACTTTAATTTTTACCGTGAATAGTATTTACCAAAGTAACTTCATTTTTTACTGTGAATAGTGTTTACCCCAGTAACTTCATTTTTACCGTAAATAGTGTTTACCACAGTAGAGTCAATTTTTACCGTAGTAAGTAAAGATTACTGTGGTCATTCCTATTTTACTGTAGAAAGGTGTAATGTCACTTTCTATTGTAGTGAGTCCAATTATTTGTGCACATAAGTATTATTGATTATACTTGTGAGTTGGTATTTCATTGTGGTTACATTTAAAAATGGGGAAAATTCCTATTTTTTCAGCCCAATCTAATGAAGATGCTTCCTCTTTCATTCAAGAGTTTAAATGATATTGCATTTGTAATGGCCTCATAAGAAGGGAATACTGGACTGAATTTTTTCCTACCTTTTTGGATGGTTCAGCACTTAGGTGGTTTGAAACACTAGGTGATAATGTGAAAAACTCATGGGATTTATTAATTGAAAGTTTTCTTGATGAATTTGGTGAACAACAAAAATATGCAGATCTCATGATCGAGATCACAGAGCTAGCCCAGGGAGAGAAGGAAAAGATAAGAGATTATCATGCTCATGTTCTAGAGCCAAGGAGGAACCACAATGCCCAGATCTGGAAGGAAAGATTAGCGGATGGGTTGATGAATGTCATGGATAATCTCCTCTGTAAGAACTTCATTCTTGGGATGAAGCCAGAGATCAGACAATGAGTGAAGTATGACTGCCCAAATACCATTGACCAAGCAAGGAGATTGCAAGAAGGCAAGAAGAAAGCATGGAAGAGGAGCCCAAAGAAATTATTGCTAAAGTAGAGCCTACACCAACACCTTTGGTCTAGAATCCACAACCACTCTCAGTGAGCACAAATCTTTCTCCTAGTACATCTACTGAGTATGAAGATCTGCTCAGGAAGATGGGCCAGTTAACTATTAATCTTCTTCAAAGAAAAAAATTTAGTTCTCAAGGAGGAGATAGAGGTCCAAAAAGAAATATTTTTGAAGTCGTATGTTATGGTTGTTATAAAAAGGGTCATTATAAGTATAATTGTCTAGATAGAGCTTCTACATCCAGTACAAGAGATAATGAGAAAGGAAAAACACCTGTGAATTCTGTTGATGTAGTAGATAAGAGCATAAATAATGAAGTAGATGTGTTTGTAACAAAAAGAAAGAAAGAAAAAGATAACCAATATGGAAATGATCCTAAGAAGATGAAAGGAGAAACTAGTAAGAAACATAGGAGAAGAAAGTTGGGTGTGCAGGATTTTCTTATTTCACAAGGATAAGGACCATATTCCATCTTAGAAGATTTGTCCAAAAGGTCTGTAAATATCACATATGGTCAACTCTTGGCTATGTCTTATGAGAAGAGGCAGGAGCTGCGAAGTGGACTCAATGATCGACAAAGGAAGGAGGTTGAGGTCCCTATTTTAGAAGTAGAGGTGGATCCCTATGCTCCACAAGCTGACTTATTATGTAATGGTATTTCAATTCATGATGTCTTAGTTGATGGAGGTGCTGCAGTTAATGTAATGACTGAGTCTGTAATGAATATGTTGGGTTTAAAAATTGATCGCCCCTCAACACTTATGTTAAGGTCATTAAATAAGGGAAACACTAAACTAGAAGGTGTAGTTTCAAATGTGGAAATATCTGTTATGGGTGTTGTATGTGTGGTAGAATATCAGGTGATGAAAAATGGTACTATTGTGTATCTAATGTTGTTGAGAAGACCATAGCTAAGGAGAGTTCATGCAAGAAACTACTGGAATGAAGGCTTCATGACACTTAGACATGGTAGAGAGAGGGTGAAGATAAATGTGATCCCTCAACATCATAAGACATAACTTGTGGATTCAAGTGATGAAACTGATGATTGGACATCCTCTGATTACTCTAGTACTAGTGAAGTGGACACAGAAGATGAAGAAAGTGAGGTTGATATTTCAGTCATGGATATCCTTCCAGTCACACCAACTCATGAACCCATAAAATTATTTGAAGAATAAATTAATGATCATCTCCAACAAATAAAGATTGGTGATGCTGTGATGGAGAATGAGAAGGAATCCTACCTCCATCTCTTCAGAAGGTACATACACCTATTCAATTTTGATTACAAGGAACTTCATCAAGTAAGTTGGGTAGAACATTCTATTGAGATGGTAGATGATGCTAAGCCCATAAAGAAAATGCCATATAGAATGAATCCTAATTTTTCCAAGATTGTAAAAGAAGAAATAGATAAGTTGCTTGATGTAGGATTCATATTTACTATGGAAAATTCAGAATGGGTTTCTACCATTGTGATCTCAATAAAAAATAATGGGAAGCTACACATTTGTGTTGATTATAGGAAGCTCAATAAGGAAACAAAGAAGGATCATTACCCTCTTCCATTCTCAGATCAGATCTTGGACTAAGTAGCTGGCTAGGAGTGCTATAGTTTTTTTGATGGATATAAGAAATACAACCAAGTTCGTATAGTAGAGAAAGATCAGCTGAAGACCACGTTCACCACTCCTTGGGGAACATTTTGTTATAGAGTTATGCCTTTTTTTGTTGTGTAATGCTCCAACAACATTATAGCATTTGATGAATAGGGTGTTTGAATCCTACATTGGGAACTTTATCAAAGTATTTCTGGATGGATTTTGCATCTATGCGAGCAAGATGGACCACCTGCACCAGATGGAGACAACATTTCAAAGGTTAGATGAAGCATAAGCCTCACTAAACCCTACAAAGTGTGTTTTTGGATGTTCTAATGGCATTTTGTTAGGGCATGTTGTATCTAGATATGGTATTGGTACTGATTTTGATAAAGTTTCAAAAATCAAAGAGTTACCATTTCCTATGAATAGAAGTAATTTGAGATATTTTTAGGCCATGTGGGTTACTATAGAAGGTTCATCAATAATTTCTCAAATATTGCATAGCCACTAACCTAGTTCTTGAAAAAGGATGTTACTTATGAACCAGAAAATAAGACGTATGAAGCTTTTGAACAACTGAAGAAAGCCATGGTGTCTTCACCTGTTTTAAAGAATCCAGATTGGAGTAAGCCATTCATTGTGTATACTAATGCCTTAGATGCAACACTAGGAAGTAATCTGAGCCAAAAGGATGAAAATGGGAATGATCATCCAATTTACTTTGGGAGCAGACAAATGAGCAGTGCTGAGGTAAATTATACTATAACCAAAAAAGAGGCTCTAGCTATCATTTTTGCTATAGAGAAGTTTATAAATTACTTACTAGGGTAGAAATTTATAGTTGTAATAGATCATTAGGCTCTAAAATATATTGTAAATAATTCTAACCCATCAGGGAGAATAGAAAGATGGATAATTTTGCTACAAGAATTTGAATTTGATATCATAGATAGGCCAGGAAAGAAGCAAGTCAATGTAGATGCACTCTCTCGAGCCTATGATAGTTTAGGTTCATCTTGTGATGATGATGATTTCTCAGATGCAACATTGTTATCCCTTGACAGAATCCCTAGTGAATACATAGATATTTGGAATTATCTAAATGAATTCAAGTTTCCTGATGGTGCCATTGCAAAGACTAAGAGGAAGATTACTCAAGCCACTCATCCATATTCTATTTTGCATAGAGTATTATTTTAGATAGGACTTGATGGACAATACAAGAGGGCAGGTGGATGTGATCAAGGGAAGGAGTTGATAGAAGAATTCCACAATGGTACATGTGGAGGACACTTCTCTGGAAAACTTACAGCAAGAAGGATCTTGGATATAGGTTATCACTGGCCCACTCCTTTTAGAGATTGTTATAATTATTGTAAGACATGTGATATTTGTCAAACACATGGTAACCATAAGACTTCATCAGCTCCATTATGCCCTATTCTTCCACTTGGTCCCTTTGAAAAGTGGGGAATAGATATTGTAGGTGCACTTCCAACTACCCCATGCCAAAATAATTATATTGTAGTTGCCACAAATTATTTAACCAAGTGGGTTGAAGCTAGGCCATTGAAAACAACTTCCATGGATGAAGTGACAAGGTTCATATATGAACGCATTTTCACTAGATTTGGTTGCCCATTAGAAATTGTAACAGATCAAGGAAGCCACTTCATTAATGAGGTGGTATAAACCCTAGTCAACAAGTTTTCTATTAAGCACAGGAAGGAAACAACATACAATCCAAGCACAAATGGATACGTGGAATGAATTTTTTTTGTGTTGTGTCAAATTCTAGCAAAAAATGTAGCCTTGTGGGTACATAAGTGGGAAAAAGGATTCATGTAGCATTGTGGGGATATAGGGCAGCATCAAATTCAGCAACAAGATACTCCCCATTTCATTTTGCTTCTGGCATTGATCCAGTTCTTCCTATTGAGTTTGATATTCCCACTGTGAGAGTTATGAAAAATAAAAGGATTGATGAAAGTGATTCAGTAAAAGAAAGGTTGGTGCATCTTCATTTGCTAGAGGAAATGAGGGAAATAGTGAAGGATACAAGCTATAAGAAGAAAATGAAGTAGAATGAATACTTTGATCAAAAGATCCATTGGTCTCCATTTCATGTGAATGATTTGGTTCTAGTATATGATTCCAGATACAAAAAAAGAAGATAGAAAATTTCTTCCAAAATGTATGGGGACCTATAAAATAGCAGTTGTGCATGAAAATGGTACATACCGATTGGAGGAATTGGATGGTACTCCCATTACAAAATGGGTCAACCATGACAAGTTAAATATTTTCTAGGCACCAGCTTCAGAATGTCCATAAGAGTCTACTCCGAGGATGGGGTAGAAGCTAGGAAGGGGGAAAATGTCAACATTAAAATTTTCCTCCGTAATTTCTATTTTATTAATGTATGTATTAGGAATAAGATGTTGTTAAGTATAATTAGTAGTGGCATCCAATAGAAGATAATGGTTCCATCAGTATGGTGCCACCAAGAAATTAGAGCACGGGTAACAGTCGAAGTACAAAAGGAATGTTGTGGTAAAAAGTAAATATTTGTTGTAAGTGGTCTGGTAATGTTAAAATGTCAAAGTTGGGGTAAATAGAGAAGTAGGGTCTACATGATTAGGAATTAGAAATATTATATTTGTAATAAGGACAAGGAGTGATGTCATAAATATTTTGTGTATTTTTTTTGTCGAAAAGTCTAAAAAGGTGGAACCCATGTGAGATGATAAGATTTATCTTATCTTAGAAGATAAGCCTAGATGTAAAGGAAAGATTTTAGGCATGGAATATGATTGGCCAGAAGAGATTTCCTATCCTATCTTAGAGATAGGGTGGATAAGCCTAAATTCCTATAAATAGAGTTGCAATCCCCTCTCATTTATCAGAGAGTAAAGTTGTAATAATTATTTTATGAATAAAGGATTCTTTGTGAAGGTGTGTTAAGGAAGTCATCAAGAGGAGTAATTGTGAAGTTTCTCCCATAACCATTATTAGAATCAAGTGGAGTTGGTAACACTTGGAGTAATTCATAGGTGAGATTGTAATAATTCCATGTTAATAATATATTTTATAGTTGTATTTCAGATTCTTCATCATTCTTTTTTTTGTCATAGTCTGTGGTATTCTTGTGTTATGTTTGTTGTTGTGTTTCTAGATTACTACCACCAAACCAAAAGCTATGCATTACTAAAATAATCATAGCACGAGGAGTTCCCGGTGAAATATTATCAGAGTGCTAGATTCGTGTTGACAGGACTTTGCCTCTTCCTTGTTACTAGATCATTTGTATTTCTTTCTTTTCTTGTGCCATGTTCTTTTGTACTTCTTTCTTTCAAGTACCATTAGATGCATTGAATTCAGAATATGTATTTTCCTTTAGAACATGAGTATTGAAATAACATTTTACCCTGAGCTCAATTTTGACAGATACTTCTCTTGTGTTGCAGGTGTTAAGAAATGGAGATGGAAGTGGAAGAGGGAAGAGTTGAGATGAAGATGGAAAGGCTAAGGAGTGGAGACAAAAGATAGAAAAGGAAATGATGGGTTCCTTTTTACTCGTCTACTCTTGTTCTTTAGCACATGGAGTATTCTCATTTCCATGTATATGATGAGTCACTTAGTCATATCCCACGGCTTGTGTGAGAAAGCTTATGATCTCTTATGACTAAAGCATTAAATTGAAATAATGAGTTGATTATCTATTTCTACATTCAGTTTTCCTTTGATTCTACAATGATGTAGGCAACTCAATATCTCAATAAAATGAACTAAAATAAGGGATAACTTGAAGTGAATACCTGTAACTCCAGTGGATAATCAATGAATGAAATGTGCGTCTTTGTATGCTATGTGATTATCTTAGCTTCCATTATTCATTTTGACTCCTTTCTGCTATCTCCATTTGGACATTATTGTTACTGTTTGTTTGTCAATATTTTCTTGATGGAAGTAGCAGGAAAGGATTCAATTGTAATCTTTTATGGCAGCATAGGTAAAAGCAAACTCATAAATCATGACAAATTTAATGAATATAGAGCAATAAATCTGATAGGCACACAAATAATAACCATGAATCTGATTACTTGAAAACTGCCACTATGTCTGTTGTTCCAAAACTATACACCTTACATACTCTGTAATCCAGTGTCTTCATCAAGATAACAAAAATTTCCTTCGAGTCTTGTGGTATTTTACCGAGGATAATCATGAAATTACAGACTATGTGACTTATTACGTTTTGTAACATCACACATAGTTACAGATTTCACTTAATCTCTTTCACAAATCAACAATAAGAAGATAATCTGATATAATTCCCTTAGCTTAGGTATACTTCACCAAAGCTATCCATCGTAACAAACTTTTGAGTTACACATTTTTAGACAAGTGCAAAAATTGTCAACAGAAGGAAATAACTTATTTCCTAGAAAGGTATGTACCTTATCTGAAAAATAGTCTTTTATCAAGCTTTGCACTGAATTTCAAGATGTTTTCACTTGGAGATACCAAGAATTGAAAGGATTTGACCCCATTCTAGCACAATATACGATTAAATTATAGTCAAATTATAAACCAGTTAGGAAGAAGAAAAGGCCTATAAACCCCAGAATAGAATCTCTTATGAGGAAAGAATTATCAAAATTGATTGAATCAAGAATTATTTTCCTGGTTAAGCAATCAAGTTGGGTAACAAATCTTGTTCTAGCTAGGAAAAAGAATGGAGAAATCAGATTATGTGTGGATTTTAGAGATCTTAACCAAAGCATCATTAAAAGATCATTATCCACTACCGACCATAGATCAACTTTTGAGAACAGTTTCAGGATCAGATATACTATCCCTTCTAGATGGTTATAGTGGATATAATTAGATTTTAGTCCAAGAAGAAGATAGATATAAAATAGATTTTACCATGAAGTGCGGTACTTATGCTTATAAAAGAATTCCTTTTGGTATTTCAAATGCCAGTGTAACGTTTCATAGTGCAATGGACATGAATTTTTCGTAGCCTATTAAATAAATGCATACTTTTTTATTTAGATGATGTCACTGTATTCTCAAAATATTCTGATGAACATCTAATGCATTTGAGACAGACTTTTCAGATTTGCAGGCAGTTTGGAATATCCTTGAATCCCAGAAAGTCTATCTTTTCATTACATGAAGGTAAGCTACTTGGCCATATTGTTTCTAAATAGGGTTTAACAATTGATCCTTTTAGAATTGAAGCCATATCATAACTATCATTTCCTCATAACAAGAAGGCATTACAGAGCTTTCTGGGAAAAATCAACTTTTTAATAAGATTTGTTCCAGATTTTGCATCATTTGTTAAGCCATTGACAGCCATGCTAAAGAAAGAGAAAATATTCTCTTGGACCAACAAAGGGAGAGAAGGTTTTAAGGATATTAAAACAATTATTTCTCACGCTCCTACTCTTGCAAATCAAAATTTTGACAAATATTTTACAATGTATGCACTTGCAGGAGTTGAAACAATCTCAACTATTCTAACTCGGGACAATGATAAGAATATCGAACAACCAATTGCTTTCTTTAGATAGAGCTTGAATGATTACGAAACAAGGTACACATTCCTTGAAAAACAAGAACTTTCAGTAGTCAGAGGACTAAATAATTTTACGTACATGCTTTCAAACAATAGAATTCATGTTCTTGTTTCTCATCCAAGTGTGAAAGATTTCTTGTTAAACAAACAGTTGAATGAGAAAAGAGTAGGCTAGATAATGAAGTTTATGGAATATGATGTTGATATCTGAGTTTCTAAGATAGTTAGAGGTAAAGGTTTATGTGATCATTTAATTGCTAATCTAGAAAAATAATAGGATGAAGAACCTGAAGATTCAGAACAACATGCTAAAACCACCTATCAACAATAAAAAATTATGTTGCAACCAGAAAATCAGCAACTTGAACCTTCTTAAGAAATTCAAGAATCAAGATGGATGACTTATTTGGTTAACTATCTGCAACACGAAACCTATCCGGAAGGTATGGATAAGAATAAATGAAGATATTTCAAGTTACAAGATATTCCTTATCTTTTCATTGATGGTGTATTATTTAAAAGATATATAAATGGAATCTTGCTGCGATGTGTCGATTATGACAAGATTTAGAAGATATTATTAGAATTCCATGAAGGACCTGCAGGAGGTCACTTCTCAGCATGTACTACAACTTTGAAGATCATGAAAGTAGGTTACTATTGGCCTAGCATATTAAAGGACTGTTTCGAATGGATCAGAAAGTGCAAGAAATGTGCTTTCGTTGTCAAAAAAGAATGTTTAACTTCACTGGCTTTGCAACCTATTTTAGTTTACTAGCCCTTTATGCAGTGGCTTCTTGGCTTTATTGGAATGATTAACCCACCTTTTTCACAAGGAAATAAATGGATTCTAACTGCTACAGATTACTTTACATGATTGACTAAAACAGTAGCCTTGAAAGATGCTAACGAAGCTTCAATACTAGCTTTCTATGAAGGTATAGTCTAAAGATTTGGTGTTCCAGAAACCATCATATCTAATAATGCTCTAGCCTTTCTCAGTGCCAAAGTAACAGATTGAGCTGTTAGCCATGGAATGTACTTGAGCTCTTCATCTAATTATTACCCACAAGGTAATTGCTTAGCCAAAAGCACTAATAAAAATCTATTAAGAATCATCAGAAGAACACTCAAGGATAATCAATGAGCTTGGCATCTAATGTTGAATTCAGCACTTTGGGCTAATAGGGTGACCCCTAAAATATCAGTTGGCAACTCACCGTACAAGCTTGTGTATTTTAAAGAAGTGAGGATGCCAATTTCAGTTGAATTACCTGTATTAGATTTGCTGCATCAAATTGAGTTACTTGAAAGTAAACCGTTGCAGGTCCGTTATGCAGAATTGATGGAATCACAAGAGCTAAGAGATCAAGCTCATTTGAACATGGAGAAAAATTAGAAATAGATGAAGAAGGACTTTTGACAAGAAATTCAAATTCAGAATCTTCAATGAAGGAGATATTATGTCAAAATGGGATGCTGATCGTGCTAAGCCAGGAAGAAACTCAAAGTTTGATACACTCTGGAGTGGTCCTTACATGATTATAACTTGCAAGGAACATAATGTTTTTCAGCTTTCGAAGTTGAATGGAGAGGAACTTCCCATTCCTATGAATGGTATGTTTCTCAAACACTGTTATTGTAAATCTTACAGTGATTGTTAGAGTAGGATTTCCCATTCAATAAGTGCAGTTTCTGCACATTGCATCGTTCTTTATTTTTTAAAAAGTGCATTCATGCACATGGTCTGTTTTGCCATATCTTTTCCCAACTTTAGTTGTTTTGAAAGGTTTGGACCTTTAAGAAAAGGGTAGGTTTTGGTCACATATTTGGACTCCATACCCAATGGACAAGAGTACGGCACTAGTCTATAAGCTATCAGGTAGCTTTCCCCGTAGGATTGCCAGAAATATTGATAATTTTTGCACTTGTGCAAAAATGGGAAACTTGAAACTTTGTTACGATGGATAGCCTTGGTGAAGTATACCTAAGCTAAGGGAATTTACATCAGATTATTTTATTAGTACTGATTTGTGAAAGAGATTAAGTGAAATTTGTAGCTATGTGTACTATTACAAAATGTAACAGATCACATAGTCTGCAATTTCATGAATATTCTCAGTAAAAGAACACAAGTCCCAAAGGACAGTTGTGTTATCTTGATGAAGACATTGTATTGCAGAGTATGTGAGGTGTATATTTTTGGAATAGCAGACATAATGGCATTTTTAAAGTAATCAAATTCACGGTTATTATCTTAGTGCCTATCAGTTTTATTGTCATGTGTTCATTAGAGTTGTATGTGATTAATGAGATTGCATCCATCTACAATGTCATAAATGATTACAACTGACACCTTTCCTACTACTTACGTCAAGAAAATACTGACAAACAAATGCTAAAAATAATGTGTAAATGTAAGTAGCAAGAAGGAGTCAATTTGAAAGGCATAGGCTAAGACAGTTAAACAACATACAAGGAGGCACATTTCATTCAATGGTTATCCAGTGGAAGTTATACGTATTCATTTTAAGATTATCCCTTATGTTAATTCATTTTATTGAGATATTGAGTTGCTTACATCATTGTACAATCAAAGGAAAACTAAATGCAAAAAGAGATAATAAACTCATTATTTCAATTTAATGTTTTATTCATAAGGGATCATAATTTTTCCCACACAACCCATGGGATATGACTAAGTAACTTCATCGTATACATGGAAATAAGAATACTGCACGTGCTAAAGAACAAGAGTAGAGGAGTAAAATGGAACCCATCATTGCCTTTCTATCTTCTATCTCCGCTCCTCATCATCTCCATCTCCATCTCAACTCTTCCATCTCCATCTTCTTTCACCTACAAGAAAAAAGGCAATATCTTTCAAATATTGAGCTTAGGGTACAATGTTATTCTAATACTCATGTTCTAATGCAAATACATATCCTAAGTTCAATGTATCTAATGGTACATGAAGGAAATACATACATAAATGCATGACATGGGATGAGAAAGAGATACAGATAGGCTAGCAGAAAAGGAAATGTAGAGTACATTAAGTGAAATCAATGGCAAGAAAAAATCAAAGAAGCTAAGGATTGTGTCAAAAAAGGCAGAATCTAGAGTATGTTGTAAAAGAAAAGGATGTTGAAAATAACACATGAAAGAAGTTGGAAAATAGCTTGCAGAAGAAGGAAAGAAGAAGAAATAAACTACATGGATACAAGAGAGGCCAAAAAGCCTATTTATTTCTAACTTATTTCTGAATTTTACAGGAACATGTTGCAACATTGAATGAAATCAGTTTATCTGGTTAAGAGGAAAGCAGTGACTAAAAGGGAATAAGAATGAATTTTAGATGATTTGCAGGAAGCATCAAGCATCAAAATAGGTCAAGAAAGAGATATTTTTGCAAATCAGGATTGGAAATCTGAAAAGGGAGAGAGAAAACAAGATTTTTGGAAAAACAATTCCAGTGTCTCCCCTTGTAAAATTAACTTTTTGATTTTAAAAAATTTGAAATACATTGTTTTTTAAGCTACTACATGCTTTCCCCCAACTATCTGAGCTTCAAAGGGAATAAAAACAGTCAAGAAAAGTACATGTTTCATCACTTCTAAGTTGATATCATGATCAAATGAAACATACAGGTATTCAATATTTTCATCATGCTACAACTATCAAAAGTTCTTTTTAATTTCCAAATTCAAGTGTGAATCAAACGACAACTACTTCACAATTTTCAGAAGTTGCAATGAATCAAGTAAAGCCAGCATGGACAGCTCATTCAAATAATCAGACAAGCAAGAGAGATGTTTATATCTTTTGAGAATGGTTAAATCATAAGAATCTGGAGAGAGAGGGGATTTTGGAAAAAAAATTCCAGAGTTCCCCCCTTGCAAAATGGACTTTTCTAGAAAAACAAAAATGATATTTTAATGCAAAATTTGAAATACAATTGCTACCCATGACTTCTAAAAAAGGAAAAGTCATTACAGAAAAGGAAAATAAGTATTTTCTTCATTTTGCAGAAAAGGAGCATCTATTTCATTATACATAATGGAATGCTATCATGTTTGCAACAAAGAAATAGTATACAATTTCCAGAAAGTCATTATTCTAAGTGAATTGTCAATGCTATAGAATATACAAGATGGTATTCATCTTCCAACCAAATAAATAAACTACAAATCTCAGCAAGTATTCAATCAAAGCATGCTTTCCAAAATAGAGTTCAATAAGTCAAGCATGCATCTACAGTGAGAAATTACTCAAAAACAAGCATTTTTACCTTTACAGAATGAAGAAACAAGTCATAAATTACAAATATGCATCTACAGGAAGGATGGAGTGGATACCCAATACAAAATTTACATGTACCAAAGGAACTTGTGCAGTCAAATTCGCAATAAAATGGTTGTATCTACAAAAGGTAGTCCAAGTCCTTTACACTTCTTTTACACTTGCAAATAATGAAGGGTTACAGTTTTTCCTCATTGCATGAAGAGACAAAATATACAAACTATGCATCTATAGAATGAAGGAGTAAATGAAAAACTACTAGGTATGTATCTATCAAAAGAAGAATAGACAGAGTTCGAGTATCAAATGAGAAACAAAAAAATAGTTAACAATTCCAAATAATGAGCCATATCTATAAAATATCAAACTCATGCACGGAAAGGAGCCTTAACAAATCAGAGTTTGAAATTTCGCTATAGAAGCATGAGAGAGACTTCACATGGAAAGTATTTTCGAAGATTATGACTAGTATTTCCATGTTTCCGAGTTACAGAGCTAAAACTTGAGCTTGAAAGGAAAATGGAAAACAATGTTGGAACTCACCATTCCCGAGGACGAAGACAAAATAAATAAGAAAAACGATGGTGATACTTCCCTCTGCTAACTCGTATTTGAGCTCATTAGAAACTGAATAAAAAAACTAGAAAGAAAACCAGAAGTAAGGCAGTCATTTGAATGGACCATAAAGGATAAACAACAAGCAAATAGATTAAATGATCTTATATATCATACTCAGTAGAGAAAATCCAAGCTACAAGTCAAGCTACAGGAAACAAAATACAAAAGAATGCCTTGGAGCTCCTAAAAAATGCACACCTAGTCATAATTGAATGGCGTCGAAGGTCTCCAAAATGAAAATATAGGCTCAAAGACCTCCACAATTTTCTATGCTTTCATCAAAAATGCAGAGCGAGGAAAACATTTACCAGGGCTTCGACCACAAAATGAAAAACTGAATGAAGTGACCAAGTGCAAAGTCCAAGTGTATTAAACCTTCCCATTGAACTAGGATTTCAAAACCCTAACCCATGGTTAAGGATCAACCGATCACCAAATACCAAGTGGAAGATCAAAAGGTGATCGGTCCACGTAGGTTCTGAAGCGATAAGCCCCAATTAAACGCCATCGACCATAATTAATGATGAGGTTCGAAACCCTAACTGTAGATGAAGAATCAAACGGCATTGTGCATGCCAGTACAAAGATCAAAGGCCCCAAACACTTCACAAAATCCAAGCCAAACCACTGAAGGTTAAGTTACCACAGGCTAAGGTTGGCAGAAGGGTGTGTCATCATGGAGGGGGGCCAACCCACATGGACCTTCAATTAATCATTACAGGGGACTTTTTCAAAAGTCCAAAACTATAATACCAATGCAAAAAAAATCTAAACACATTATGATGCCATGATCACCGAAAGGGTGAATTATAAACTATGCACACTAATGACCAAGGGTGGTCCCCTTTTATAAAAAACACATGCAAATTGCCTAGTCCACAAAGGTGGTAGCATCCAAAATTTAAAACAAACTGAGGTGAGTCCCCTCTTCAATTTTATTGTGCAAACATTGTTAGAGGTTGCATCCTTTTGCCTACACACATGAGATGATATTTATCATGCCTTCACAATAGGACAGAACATAGAAGATGAAGAATTTTGATGTATAATAAGAAAGAAGACTTTCCTAGCAAGCAATTTGTAATTTTAGCAAACTATTATTCTTTCTTAAAAATAGAATAGTCAACTTCAGTTTGACTATACTGTATCTAAGGCTGATAATGCCTATTTTTATCACATACTTTAGTTTGTATTATTTTTATTCCTTTATTTATTATTAAATAAAAGGGTAAAATTAGGATACATGGGCGAGTACAACTTTTTAGGCTATTTTAGGAAGGGGAGTGAACTTTTGCTATATATTGTGTGCTCTTGCAAAGAGCAAAAGGAGGGTGGAATTTTTTAGAGATTTTTCCCAGAGAGCTTTTGATATGAGTAATGAAAGAAATTATTTCTCATAATTTGAGGACTTGCAATGGTTCAAGGAATTGATCTCCTTTTCTTCAGGCTCAAAAAAAACCATTCTTGGTGAAAAAAATAAAAAATAAAGAAAATATGTGCAACAAAGGAAAAGTCATGAAACAAAAGAGCATAGGTCTATAACTGAGGCACATGTAATTAAATCTGCAGGAAGGAAGGAAACCCGCATAAAAATATAATCAACAGCCAATCAAATACCAACGTGTAACGGGTGAAGGAATGACAAGTGACAGAAGATATATAACTAGATGGGCCATGTGGAATCATTTCGGCTATTGTCATAGGTTTCTGGGCCTAGTGGACATCAAGTACACTAGAATAAATCAAGCACAATAGAATTTCAGGTTTGTGGAAGGGCAGAAAAGTCAACAAATTTAGGGACAATCGATGACAACTCTTATGAAGATAAAAATCTCTAAATCCCACCAAAAGTATAAGTTTACAATGCGAAGCCACCATGAGCCTGAAATTTGCGTAGCCAAAATTGACATGGAGCATTTTCATTCACTTTCCTTTTGCAGTTTGATAAATGTGAAGGAAAAAGGTAGGTTTCACATTGCAAACTATGTGGAACTTTCTCATTGGCTTACAATTTGCAATTGTCAGATAAGACTATCAAGAATATGAAAATTCCTTGGGGCATGGAATGATTTCATTGGCCGATGCTTCATAGGTGTCACAGGGGAAAGTCAAAAGGAATGACATGTAAAATTACATGGAGCCTTTATTGGATCAAATTTTGGAGGTGGTCAGTTGAGGAGTTTTTAAAAAGGAAAATGGTGATGCAAGTGGTTGGTTTTGCCTGGCTTGCATCTCTCAGGAACTAAAAAAGGTCAGGGGCAGTCTGACATCCTGAAGAAATTTTGCATGGTCCTTATCGGCCCATGTTTTCATAAAGGAATCCCGAAAAAGGTAAAGGGTAGGGAAAGATGGAAATCAGGGAAGGAAATTCCGATATTCACAAACCGAACGGTAGGTGGACACTTGGAAAAGACAAAGCAAGCACATGTTGGCAAGATCTGATCGATCGAACAAATTAGAGGCCGCCATGTGTCAAATTCACATGCCTCCCATAAGGAAAATCTTTAAATGGTCATATTTTTTGACTCTAAGCTCCAAATCAAAACTAAATATTTATTTTTGGAAACATCTCCTCAAGCCCTTCCACTAGACATCATGAAAATCTAATTTTGGTGGCTTTTATGGGTCAAAATGGCAAACAAGACTTATAGAGGGAGAGAAAAACACTTTGAGCATGCAATTGATCAAATCAAGTATCTCAACCATGATAATTAAGGAAACATGGATCCATTTAATTTCGTGGGATGTAATAGAAAAAATGATGGCTTTGTAAGGTGCTCATGTGCTTTGCAGGTGAGTTAATGCAGACTGTTGTTGGTTGACGTCAAAAAAATTGTTCCCCTTATATGTTTTCTCTTATTTCTATCTCTTTCTACTATATATTATAAAACCTTTCATTTTAAGAGTGATGCACATTCAAAAATCTAAAGTAACTCATTCCAAATGGTTTCCCAAGCATCTATAATTTCCAAACCTTAATTTTCACCTCTGTAACTGTTTTCTTGCCTTCTGTTTTGATTGTAAAGGATTGTGCATATTTTAAGAAAATGAAAATTTCATTTATGGCACATTTTGCCTTCCATAGATAGTTTTATTTAAATCCTTGCCTTATTTTTTCAATTTTGATGGATTGTCCATATTTCTTTCATTTATAGGCTCCATTTTGATTTTATTTTAAGTGAAAGTAGCAAGTTGAATGTGTTCTAGGTTTTGGCACATTTATCTTCCTTCTTTATGCCCATTTCCCCCCATTTTAGCTCACAGAGTGTCTTGAACCCTCTTTTCTTGGTGCTATCACCTCTGTTAGTGTAAGATTTCCCTTTTTCATGCACACTCTCTTTCATTGGTCCCTTGGAATTGGTAGATTAGGATTAGATAGCTACATTTCCTTCATTAGGTGTATTTTAGTGTTAGGATTAGGTAGAGTAACTAGCCTTCTCTATAGGTCCATATAAAGTAACAAGTCCTACAACTTGAGAAATAGTCTAATGTTACTTAGAAACAATGATTTCCTCATTCACACATGCTAGCAAATCGGAGGGTGTTCTAATTTGTGATAATAGTTTTTTCATATATGCACGTAAAACATTTAACAAAATGACTAAACAAGATGTCATAGCTTTCTGAAAACATGGAATTACTCTTGACACATTAACATTATTTCACCAAACACAAATCCGCTCACCTTTTCCAACATACTACCAACATATACATTGTAATTTGTTGGTGCGACAGTACTTCATGGGATGGCTGGTCTTGTTATCTCATAGAGTGAGATGTTCTCAAGAGAAAATAAAAATTGGTCTAGAATTAAATGATTTTTATAAGTCATTAAAAAAAAAATTTGTAGAGATAAGGTCTACACTTGTATTTTACAATAAGCCTTGAAATTAATTATACGAAGATTTTTTATAAAAAGTTTGTAATTTCAAATATTGTTATAAAGATTGATTTTATCCATTTGTTACAATGTATTTACATGTAGAAAAAAAAAATGGAAATAAAATTAACCTTTTAATAATATTTCATTGATATGTCAATGAAATTTTAGGGTTTGCAGGTTATAGATATTTTAGGACTTGTCTTCATTCTGTAGGCCATTATCAATATTTTCTTTATAAAATGCGTAAGAAATTTAGGGTTACAGAGTTAGAACACATTTTAAATTTGTTTTAAGGGAATTCGATATAAATAATCCTTAAACATATAAGGTTATAGTTGAAAATATATTATATGAATCATTTAGCTTTAAAGTATCACATCTGTTGTTTGTTTCTCCATGTATTTAACAGAAAATAAAATTTAAGTGGGAATAATAGTCCCTTGGCTGCCTTTCTCTCTCTACCCTACACCATCCCCTTCTGCCTTTTATTTTTCTGACCCTTCCATTCGTGTTCTTCTTCCCTGGCGGATTTACTAAGTACCCCTGCAAAAGGAATGAAATTTCTTTAAATCATTTTAGGGTTCCTAAATCTCACCTAGATCTATGGTTATAAAACATTTAATCCAAGGGCCTAAGATTATCCACCTAAATGTCACCTTTGTTAATTATCTCATAGTGTTGATTTTGTATTTTGGTTAATTAAATTGGATATTATTTGACTGATGGTACAAAATAATAATTATATCTTATTAAATAACATAGTCTTATTAAGATATTAAGTATGGTTCTATAATGGGGCGTATGACCAATTGAGCTACTTATGTCCATTCATAAATAAGGATGTTTTTAATTCTACATTAGTAAATTGTCCATGGCGGGGATATATCCTAAACCTAAGTTGATCGTCTTTTAAAAAACAAATTTCAAAAAGGCTATGGTAAAGTATTGAATTCTCAATTTACGATATTACGTTATGATATCAATGAATCAAACATGGGAATTTTCTATCTCCTAAAAACTATGATAATCAATTTACATTGTGATTATCGATATGGTTCACTTTAAATCTTAATAAATGAATACTTAACCATCGTAATATACGTAACAACAATATTGTTACTTTATCTCTTATCATTGGTGTACTTAACAATTATCCTCGTCTTGCAATAATTGGGTACTAATCCATAGTGCACCTAGTCCATTACGATATTTCATCTATAGTACAAATTCAATAAGGATGTAATGTTTATGAGGTAAAGTTTGTTTAAAAAACCATGGTGTTGTACAACCCTAATTTTTACTATCAACCTTTCAAAATAAAGTTATGGATTTGAAGTAATATGGGGTAGTATATTGCATTAGTTAATGTTTTCACAATATTTAACTCGGTAACGTGTGATTCTTTTGCTTGGTGGCGATGGTAGTACCAACCTAGCTAACCTTTATCACACCAATAACATAGTGGTAGTAAATAGATTAATTTTTTTGATCACATGATAACGAAGTGAGCTTGGTGATTGGAAGCAACATGTTCATTTTCATTTATTCTAGTCATATAACAAAAAAAAAATTCCAAAAAATTGCAAGGTTATCGGGATGCTCTTGTATTCTTTTTACGTTGATAAAATTGTGGGTATTACAGATTTAATTAAATTTATATTTATCATATGGTGAACCCAACAGCTCGAACCCTACCTTTTTAACATGCACTAGATTCTATCTTTTTCTTAATTTATGGACCAATCTTTTTATCTATCCTATGCAGTAACCCAGGTTTTTGGAAAGGCTGCCATCGCTACTTATTTTCAGCAATTCCATATCCAACTTCCTCCACATTTCACTACTCCAATGCTTGATCCAAACATCAATGTGGTCACCACTCATTACAACAAGCCACCTACAACTCCACTTGTGTCTATCCCACCACCTATTACATGTATAGTTCCTACCACCACTTCCAATGGACATGGCATCATTAAGAAACTCAAGAATACATTGGCAAAAATATCTATTTGTGACCTCTTACATAGTGTACCAATTTTTCATCATACATTAGAAGCCACCCTAATTTCCATACATATTTAAAGTGATAATTCTCATGTTTCCTTCACCCATCTTATTAAATATCTAAAAAACAGACCACATACCATATCCTTCAGTGATGAGGATATCCCTCTTACTACCACCAGTGATCTTCTTGTGCCTTTCCTTATCACTGTTACTATTGGTTCCATCTATATCAAGTGTGTACTAATTGACTGTGGATCTAGTATAAATCTATGTTCTATTTCAATACTCACACAACATCAAATTCCTGATAGTTTGATCATTAAATCCTCTATCCTTGTTTGAAATCTATGATTCGACTACTCACACATGCATCAACACCATCACCTTACCTTTACAAGTTGGACCTAAAACCCTTCCCACTATGTTCTATTTAATTGATACATCATTCTAGTTCAATTTCGTAGTATGTAGACCATGTATCCACGCTATGCATGATGTTCCTTCTACTATTAATCAATGTGTTAATTTCTTACATGATTGATATGAGTATACCATTTCTATTGACCCTAGCCCATTCAAGTTTTTCCACATAGATCCATTCACTTCCATGCATATACCTCCGTCGCATCTTGTTATGTACTAGAAATATTAGTAGATATGTTGTCGATCAATCTAGTGCTTCCACTTCTTCTTCTACATCCACATGTCTCCCTTCCATCCCTACACATACCACCAATCTTATATCACCCACATCATCTCCCTCTATCACTAACACTACCCCACATATAAATACTTTGCCCTACCCTACATCTATCTCTGCTCCTCTTAATATCCTTGATAATTTTATCCAACAAGATAATGGCCAACACTAATGATTTTGGTGATGAGGTCGATGTCTTCGAGCTTACTGATGAAAAATTGAGAAATATAGACTTTACCCTCTTTAAATAGATGAATCCCACTTCCAAGGAAATGTTGTTTCTATTGGCCTAGGTGAGTATCAATTTAAGCAACCTTATCTAACCATTAGATCCATAATCACTTTCCAAATTACTATACATGCACTAGATCTCATTCCTTTTGCTTTGGTTGAATTTTCTCCACCACATGATCCCTTTACATGCATGTTATTCATACATGACTCTTATTTGACTCATATTCCATTCGATCCCACTTTCGGGTGAGTGCAGGAAGTTGATGGACAAATATAGGGTCATCCGTGGACATCATATTACAAATAACAACATAATATCAACTTGTAGGGATTATTAGCAATACATACACTCAAAATTAGACAAAATTAAATTAATATGAATCGTAAAATCTAGAATCTAGTTTCTAAAATACTAATTTTTGTAAAAAATGGACAAGATTAACTATATTAAACACTCAAAATTCAATGACTTGGTATTTTTTTAAAAAACGCTGATAAGATTATAGTCCGTTTGCAATTTGGATGACCAAAAATTGATATATATATTTTTTCCTTTGGTGAAAAGTTATATGCCACTATCTATCTTGGGATGGATTTTATTTTGTATTTTTTTGAGTAATATTTTATTTTTTATGATTTTTTCCGTGAAAGTGGTATGAAAACATAAAGAAAACAGAGCACTTTCTGTTTGCCCGCCATAACTTCATCAAAAAATATTGAAATAAAATAAATTTTTTTTTGAACATGTATATAATTTGATCACGGTTGGGATGGTATAAGTTTTATCACATTCTGATAAGTGAAACAAAATTTGCAGTCTTAAACGTAGACATAAAAATTCACAGGAAAAAGTGTCTTAAAGACCTACTATTAGTAAAAAATTATAAAATGATATTTATCCTCTTCTATTCACTTTAAAATCAGTATTTCTACAGAGCTAATAGTCTCCCCTACATAATGGTACCATTTTTATGACATAGTTTTTACTTTTCGGCATGGTTCAAGTCCGCGGAAGAATAAATTTGATGTTTTGTTGTTTTTAATGTAAAATTCAGGATTTGATGTCCACTTAATTGTCCCCCAACTTGGTGCACTTACCCTTTCCCTGAAATTTTTTTCCCACATGAAGGCTTGACTCAATTAGGATTCACACTTAATGATATCCTCCCCCCATTTCACTCCCCCAATATGTATCATGGATATGTTCTCATTACCGCTGCTTATGGTATTTGCATCTTCCATTTTTATGTTTTTCTTGCACATACACATCATTCCTCTACAATGATCCTCATACAATATTGGCTTGACTATATTGGTAGCACTATTGACCCCAACCATACCGATATCACCTTTCTAACTCCTTTTTGTTGCATCACTATTTACAACGATTCTTTCCTTGGCTATACCCCAAACCTAACTCGTTAGTATGCACATGATTTTCAACATCCTCCTTTTAATGATGAATAATATGCTATGGCAATGTATAACTTATGCCACACTAGCTCTTTCTATGATGAACCTCATAATATCACCTATTATGTCTCCAATCCAAATCCTATCAATTACAACCCTGAGATTGATGATATCCTTCATGATTTTACCATATTCTTTATCCATCATTAACAATTGTGGTGCAACTTAATTTTTCCCCCCTCCCATCCCTATTAGTTGTCTCTAGTGTCTACTACTACACTTCATGCTATGTGCTTTATGTCTAATATTTCTCAGTACTCCTACACCTTTAGTACACACATTGTACAGTCATTACCAGATAATACACTCTAGTTCTATGGTTCATACTTGACTGTTGAGGGCATTCTACATTAATGAACCTCGCATTATCCACACTTCACACTCTCTACTTCACAATACATCTTTTCTAGCATATACATTCACACAACACATTCATTTCCCAATGACACACTCTTGTTCTATGGTTCATTCTTGATTATTGAGGGGAATTTATAAATGAACCTCATCTCATACACACTCATTGGGGGAAAACGTTGCTCCTTCCATTTACACATATTTCATATCACAACACACTATCACTCACATGTATCATTTGCATATCTTCATTGCATTTACTCTTGTTAGCTTATACTAATTACATGTCACCCTTTGCTAACTATGTTATCCCAATTCTTAGTATATCATTATCTATTTCAATATACACATATGCGTTCACTTGGTATCTTATGGTGAATGCATGACCTTTCATAGATTCAAACATAATGTATGATGCTGGCACTACTCTTTACTAGTCTCACCAAGGCTCTTGGGGGCATCTACCTTTGCTACTCTCATACACTATGCATCACATGTTCTATTGTTACCTCATTCACTTATTCTTGTTTCTATCACTTACTTTAAGTTACTATAGACATACTTTTACAAACTATTTATCTTTCTAACATGGTAAGGAGTGCTTCATGTATAGAATTTGTCTTGCACAATATATACAACCATGGGTTTCTATCACTTTTTTCTTCTTATTGATTTCTATTTTTTGTGGGCTATGTTTTATGTATTACTTGTTTATTGTTTATTTATGGTGATTTTGGCCATGATTGTCTTGTGACATTGTGAGGGATGCCTCATGTATGAAACCCACTTTTCATGATCAATCTTTCCTTCACACTTGCTTATTACATTTTATTATATTACATACTAACTATGTTTACTATTAACACTTGTAACTAGCCTACTTTGCTTACATGTACTTTGGTTTCTACCATACACATCCCCTCCCCATGTAAGTATCCTAATCCATATATGAATATTAGATTTAGGTCCTCTCCTTTGGGCTGCATTCTCCTATAGTTTTCATATGCAACCCAAATCAGGGGGAAATCTATTGAGTGAAAAAATCGCCCCTATAGAAACTTAGAGTTATGGTACAACACAATATAGTATATAAATGGCATAGAAAGATTATTACAAATTGGCCCAGAATCAAATTTTGGTTACAATATCCAAAGTAGATCCTAGCACCCAAACCTATACAGTAGTGGTGGGTTCTTTTGTCCTCAAGAAAAATATTCATTTTCTCAGTTTAACACATTTTTCGTACTAGTTCTCTAGTAGCATGGACAAGATTACTATAGAATTCATTTACAATCGAAACAAATTGAAACAATTAAAACAAAAATAACAAATTAGGGACTTATCATCTACATTGGTACTTATTCAGGAAGCATTGTAGAAGGATATAAAAGATAAAAATCTCCCCCCAACACTCTTCTCTTACCGTTACATCTCCAAAAAAAACTCACTTTCAGCGTCAGATCACTTGAAAAACTTGTTCTTGGCATGAGATTGCCCAAAAACCTCACCTGCAACATTCAATTCCAACAACTCCAAGAATTTTTTTTTCTATCTCATACTCTCTTACATATCAGGTGAAAAGTTTCTTTTCATACACTTTTACACATTTTACTTCCTTATACACACATTACTCTATTTTTTTATATATGGAACTTTAACTAGTCTCTCACTCTTATTTTATAGGTTTGTTCTCAATATGCAACAAAAAATAGCTCACATCAACAAGTACAAGCTATAACAACATGATAATACACATACACGTTACCCCTAGGGTCTACTTCCCTTTCCTAGTGTCCATGCTTCACATTACGATGAGTTCACGTTTCACTTGTCCACTAGGTATGGCATCGGCTACACTCTTATCTATAGGATTAAAAGGTACACATCTTCTATCTACTTTATGTTATCGATTATTCCCTCAACAACATAATGTGGGGAAAAAATGTAGACACAAAATCTATATACACTTGTGTACATTTCTAGGTCCTAGAGCACACTATAATATACATTATTCCTAAGCAAGAAAACTAATAATTTACAATGTTATTTGGGCCTTTCACTTTGTCTCTTATTTTTATTTAATCTTACACACCCTAAAACCCTATTGGTATTTTACTAATTTATATGTTATGACCTCATAGTAATACCCATGCGTTCCTAACCCTTTCTCACCTTTTTCTCACTCTTTTGGGTCTCTTTTACCTCTTGGACATATTTTAATCTTTTTGGTCAGCCTTCCAGCTGTCAATTACGAAATTTAGACAAGGGAATCATATATACACATAGTTATAGCTCTTAAATAAGGTGTCAAGAACTAAGCATTAAATAATATCACCTAAGCTTTCATCCAAAGGAATGAAGAGAATTATAAAACATCCATTGAGCACACTCACTCAAGGGACAAAGGTTGCATCACTTTGCATACAAAACATAGGAGGGGAAGTCTATTCTATTCCATGTCACACATTCTTCACATTCGCTATATTCCAGATCTAGCTCACTATAATTGTATAACTTGCATAAGGGCATATTTCGGAATCATTACACGTACTTTCACACAGAACTACATGGAGTTTGAAATGTATTAAAACACTCAGTACTATGTTCACTCTTTGAGTTACCATTGGGGTCAGTCCGAATCCACATACTGCATCTTGATTTTTTGGATTTTATGTGGTTTATGGTTATGTGTAGCTAGAAATTTATTTTGCATGTTACAAGTACAATTGGTGACATAGAAACGTGACTAGAGAAATCTAGAATGATTTCTACATCATTTCAAGGGTCTTCCATTTATATTATCTTTTATCGACTCTGCCCCCTCTTCCATTTGATGTCCTTTTTTTACAGGACTCAATATTTCCTCAGTATGGAACTCCACGTGTCAATATTGCAAACTTTGAAGAAGGCACAAAGACTCAATATTGCCTAAGTATGGAACTCCACATGTCAATATTGCGCATTTTGAAGAAGGCACAAAGAATCGGCAACCCACAAGCAGCGAGAGTTGACCACATGGCTGAAATGCGGAAAGGAAGCCTAAGCGGGCTGAAAGGGAATACACAGAGGATAAGAATTTGCATTCCTCCACGTGTCACCCAGGTGCAATTTCAAAAAGAGAGAGAAAAGAAGAAACTCTAAAACCACATGAGGTATCCACATGTAAAAAAAGGAAGCTACCACCATCGAAAGGACCAAATAAAGAAAAATAAGGCTTGCGGTTCGGTGAATTGAATACAATATTAGGGCCCAAAGCATGGAGTTTATATTTTCTCACAAGGTTAAAGATTGCATAGCTAGGAACTAAATGTGGATGGTGGGGTTCTTGATTAAAGTTGCATTGGAGAAATATCTATGGGGATATATAATAGAATGTTCTTGTGCTAGTAGAGGAATACATTAAATAAGTTCCATAACTCTAAAGAATTTAGGTTCAGTCTATTGTGCTCATTGGGCTTAGCAAGGCTTTATTGTAAGGAAATGTTGTAATTTGTGCCATTCTAGCCTTATGTACATTTTTCTCTATACATAATAGTTCTTGCTCTGTGCATGGAAAATTTCACAATACTTTTTTTCCTTTGTTTCTTCTTGTTTTCTTTTAAATTAGTTCTTCGTGAATGTTTAAATATCTATTGTGTTGCATGCCTTTAGATCTTTTACATAAATCTGCTCATTGTGCATGTAATATTGTTTTAGTTTCATCATGCTTTAGATGGTATGAAATATATTCAAAATAGTTGATCATGTTTGATGCTCTTCAACTAATCTAGTAGTTATTTCGATATTGATCTTTGTGATTTTTAGTCAATATTTAGCGCATCGCCTTAAATAGGATTTACACACTGTTGTGATTTCTCTCTAACCCTTATCTCAATCCAAATCAGAGAAAAAAAAACTTCTATAAAACCTGGAGGTTATCTTATGGTTAAAATCCTACATCCCTAAGATTTCCCATAACTTTGATGGTTTATCTCTAAAGATAATCATCAAAAACATTTGTTGCATTCTCGGTGGAATAGATTTTTTTTTTTCAAGTTTTATTAGGTTTTCATGTATGTCTTAATGAAATGCTAGCCTTCAGAGGCTATGCAATAACACATATGGTAACTCTATTTTACATATCAACTTGTTTGAGCAATAGTTTTGATCCATACATATCCCTTATTCATGAGAAGAATCCAAAAAAGGTCTAGAAAAAGATAAGAAGGCATATTTGAATAATTGCAGTTATCCTCAGATAGAGCAAGATAGAATCTAATATCTCCATCTCCTCCAAAAATAACTCTTTCAACACCTCCACCTAGTAGGCCCTTCTTGTAATCCACTAGATTTTTTAGACCCATTACAATGGCTCAGTAGCTTCCTCCAAGATAGTTCGTCTCATGGAATTAGGGAAGTCCACTTATCTTGCCAGTACCTACGGCAACATGGAGTCCCATCCTAGAAAATGCACTAAATGCGTTGCTTAAATTTAGTGACAAGGACTTCAATAACCTAGAGGAACATCTTCAAGACGTTGTAAAGATATGTATGGTACATTACAATACTGAGGAATATGTTACCTTAAGGTTACTAGTTTCCTTCTTTAAGAGAAAATCTCTTGACTGGTAAAAGTATTTGAATCCTAACTCTATCAGTACCTTGGATAAATTGGGAAATGTATTTTCTAGAAAATTTAGTAAATAGTGAGATAGATCTTCACTTTTACAGTAACTTATCAATATCAAGAAAGCTCTGGAAGAACCCATGAAATATTTTAATACTAGATTCCATAAGACATGACAAAGGATTTCAGTTCTAGCCGAAGAACCTGTATGTGTGGATATTGTCTTTTATCTAAAGTCTCTAAACTTAGATATTTTCATTAAGATTCAGTCACTAGGAGGAGATTATTTTCCACAAAAATGCAATATTATAGTCCAAGCTGAGAATAAATTGTTAGATGCTAGGAAACTTCCCCCCAAATATTACTTTTCTAGTGTATCCGTAGACATCTCCCCTTCCTGAAGTGCAAACCTGAAGTTCTACCCAACCTCCCATGTCCATATATAGCTACAAATCCTTTCAAGGAGTAACCGCCCTTGCTGCAGCATCGTCATCTTCTTCTTCAGAGATGGAGCAAGTAAAAACAATCCTTAGGAACTTCTCGAATAAGATAGTTAATCTTAAGAAAAACCAAAGCACGTATCCAGTACAAAATTATCAAGGGTATCAAGGGGGTATACTCGCTTATCCTATGCAATATAAAAATTCCCCAAGACCACCACCAGCATAGTCGTCTATCAAAATTGTCTCAGTACCGACACCACTCAAGACCCTCCCACCCCATAGTGGGAGAGAGATGAGTCGAGGACAAAATGATTTGGCGGAAGATCCCAATGTTTGGTGTCTTCCTTGTAGTACCCCTCATATGCCAAGATATTTTCCCCAAGGGAATCTACAACAAAAGGTAGTAGAGCAAAGAGTGACAAAAGGCTATGAGGTCAATACTTTCTAACCTTACCAATCCTTAAGAATTCAAAACATGTTGTTAGCTACGTAAATGCAAGGGATGTCCATAGAACAAGAAATAGAGATTACACCTGAACATACACTTTTCTATTGGGTTAAAGGAGAAGAAATTGTATTCACAAATGAATCATCCACTTCTAATAATCTAGTACAGTTAGATTACAACAATCACTTCAAGAGGTAGATGATTGAAGCCAATGAATGTAGTCAAGCAACTTAAAAGGGCGTCGACCAATGTATCATTGTGGGATATCTTGGGCATTCCAAAACAAAATATGTTTCTTCAAAAAGTGTAGAAATCCAATGACAACCCAACTATAACCAAGAAGGGGAAAGAACATATCAGAACGAACTAAGCTCAAAAAGAGTCAGTGCTGAGGAACCAAAACGTATAGGTAAGTAAACCAAGACCCCAACCATTTTTTACGACTCTTATTACTCGTAAACAATTATGACATAACTCCATGATAGACGCTAGTGCAAGCACTACAATCATTCCCAAATCAATCACAAATTCCTTGGGAGTTAAATATGATCCCTTAAAGATAGGAATCATGTAGCTAGATGGGAAATTAATTTAAAGCATTGGTCTTATTAGAGGTCTCCCATTACAAATTTATTCCTACCCAAACATAACGGCTATAATTTGAGGCTACATGTCCCTTGATTGGTATCATATGATTTTGTGAACTAAGAATGGATCCTAAATTAAGGTCCTATTAGAACCCCTAACCCAGGAACATATTACAAATCAAACAACCTCAAGATTTGAGGCCTTGCATGTCATGATCACTCGAGAGGAAGAGTTATATATGGATGATGATAACCATCAAAGTGGAAACTAATTGGTTGACATCTCCTTGGAGATCCCTTCAAAAATTTTGATTCTACTGGATTAGGTACTTATGTGATATTTGATGAGAATCCCAACATCATAAAGATTATGCGTGAATATATTAGGAATGAAAAGAGTCTCTCAAAATAATTCCCTAATATGGACTGTACATTTCAATGGAGCGAGAAGTAGGAACAACTTAGGAGCCGGGATATGCCTATCTTCACCAAATAGAAGGAATATACTCCAATAATTTCACTTACACTTAACTTACACCAGAAATAAGGAAAAGTATGAGGATTTAGTACATGTTTTTTCATTAGCACCAAAAGAGGGTGTAAAGAAACTAAGAGTCTTTATAGACTTTGAATTAGTATCAATACAAGTTAGAAGCACTGCCACAACAAAAAATCCAAAGATGAGGTCCTACCATCACCGCATATGGGATCGTATTGAATAATTTTAAGCCTTTAACATTAAGGTTATCCCTTGGGACTAAAACATAGAAGCAAATAGGATGGCCTGGATCAGATTACAATTCGACTTGAACTAGGGTTTGCTCCAAAAGAAGGATGTAGTGAAATTTATCATCCACCCATCCATAACTGATAATATGGATCATTGGAATGTCTTCAAGAGTGACCAATAGATATTGCTCTTCTTACAATAATATGAAGATTTTGTGGATCATTCAAGTTGGGGACCCAATGACCCTATATATGTTATATGTTCTCACTAATAACTCCCTCCCGTAAAATCCAACCCAAAATTGAAGAAGCATATAAAGATCAAGTCATCCAACTCAAAATAACCATGCTTTCAAAAGGACTAATAACATTGGTAAATATCTTTAACTCCAATGATACTAATAAAACCAAAGGTGATTTTTTAGCAGTCAGGGAAGAATATGCCGAGTTAGAGGTATCCAATGGGAAGAACTTAAAGGCTGGGAAAAGAGTCACTCTGAAGGAGAGAGAGGAGACTTCTGGCTCTATGCCATAAGTATGATAAGGTAATAACCTGGACTTATGAATACCTACATGGCTATAATAAGGACATCATTTAACATAGTAATAATCTAGAAAAAGGGACAAAACTTTTATGTCAAAAGTAGAGACATGTGAATTCAAAGATATCGTCTCTCATAGATGAAGATCTTAGGAAGCTCCTAGAAGCTAAAATAATATTCCCAATCAAGAACTCAACATGGATGTCTAATCTTGTACCACTAAGGAAGAAAAATAGTGTAATCATACTCTACGTGGATTTCAAAAATTTGAATAAAGTGTCCCTTAAGGATCACTGCCCCTTACCTTCCATGGAACTGATCCTAAAAATAGTAGCGAGTTCAAAAATATTTTCTTTTCTTGATGTTTTTTCGGGCTACAATCAAATATGGCATGGGGAGGAAGACCAACATAAAACCATCTTTACGAAGAAGTGAGGAACCTTTGCATATGTGAAGATGTCTTTAGGACTCACCAATGTTGGGTCAATGTTTCAAAGAGCCATGGATGCCACATTTGGAGATCTGATCAACAATATAATCCTAATCTACTTGGATGACCTCACCATGTTTACCGAAACACCGAAGGATCATTTTGATGTTTTATAAGTTGTATTTAAGGATTTTCAGGAATTCAAAATCTCTCTAAATTTGAAAAAGTGTGTTTTTTGATTACCACAAGAAAAAATCCTGGGACACATTATCTCAAAAGATGGGATCTCAATTGATCAATAAAGAGTCAGGGCCATTTTGGAATTCCCTCTACATGTTAACAAAAATGCAGTGTAGTCTTTCCTAGGAAAGATTAACTTTTTCAGCAAATTTATTTTAGATTTTAGTGGAAGGATCAACGTGATCACACTAATGCTAAAGAGGAATCTAAGATTCAAATGAACTACTGAAGTTCGTCAAGACTTTGAGGGGATCAAAGTAACAATTGCATCTACTTCGGTGCTACACAACCTATAATTCTCCAAGGATTTCATCATGTACGTATATGGAAGTGACTAGAGTGTATTATCCGTGATGACCCAGAAAGGAGAGGCACAAGGAGAGGAACATCCAATTGATTTATCTTACCAAAACCCTCTATGATTATGAGACAAGGTACAACTTTGTAGAGATACAGGTTTACACCATTGTAAAAGGTCTAAAGAAATTCAAACACCTCGTCACCAATATAAAGATCACGGTCTTGGTGGAACACTCCAGTGTCAAATAATACATTAGAGAAGGTGAGATAATAAAACATGGGGGTAACTAGATCACTAAGATCTTATAATATGACATTGAAATAAATCCCACAAATCAAGAAGACGAAGAGGTCTATACCAATATCTCACACAAGATCCAATGACCCCAACAAACGAAGAATCTAAGCTGGTGATCCATATTCAAAAAAATGAATCCGTAACTTTTTTATCAGATAGGATGCATTTCATGTAGATGGGTGAGTATCCAAGTCACCTGCATGTTACAAAGAGAAGATATTATAGATAGCAGGGATATGAATTTGTAATAATTGATGATTTCCTTTTTAAAAGGAACTTTGATGGGATTATTCTTAGATGCCTAGAAAGGGAGGAAGCAGAAAAATTCTTACATGAGTTACATCATGGAAGCTTGGGAGGCCACTTCTTGGTAAGAACCAAAGCCATAAAATTCCTAGAGGAAGGATACATTTGGCCTAGTTTGTTCGTAGATTGCTATGCAATAGTGAGTAAATGCAAAAAAATTCAGTTTTTCATGGGCTTGCAGAGAAATGTTGTCCTACCCCTTGACCCTATCATAATTGAGGAATAATTCACACAATGGGGTCTAGATTTCATTGGAATGGTTAACCCAGTTTCAAGCACAGGTCATAGGTGGATTCCCACTGTCATTGATTACTTCACTCGATGGACGTAGGAAGTTCCATTAAAGGAAGACAAAAAAATATGATCCTGGAACATCTCTGAGATATCACTACCCGCTTCAGATCCCCCTGCACAATCATATCAAATAATGCCAAGGATTTTCTAGGGGCCAAATATTTTTACTTCCTAATGAGGCACAATATCTATCTTAAGACATCTTCCAACTACTACTCGCAAGGTAATAGTTTTATAGAATGAGGCAACTAGAATCTAATCAGACTCATAAAAAGGATGGGGGATGAACATAAGAGATCATGGTATGAGCATGTCAAGATAAACTTATGGGATGATTGAATGAATCCCTCACCATATGAATTGGTATATGGAAAAAGCGTCGTAATGCCTATCACCATGGAGGTCCCAACCTTACATTTATTGAAGAAAATTGATATTGAGGAACATGGATCGATGAAGGTAAGACTTACGAAGCTGATAGATTTTTAATAAAAGTGGGAGCCAGCCCATGAATCTATGATTGACCATTAGTAGGTTTTTAAGACTTGGTTTCAATATAAGACTTCAAAACCAAAATTTTGAGTCGACAGTTTAGTCTTTAAGTGGGACACGAGCGCTGTCATACCTGAAAACCAAGGAAATTTTTATGCTCTCTAGACAGGACCATTCAAAATGACTATGTGTAAATACCACAATTCTTTGAGCTTGAGACTATGGAAGATGATCCCTTGTCGAATCCGATTAACAAGATCCACCTTAAACCTTTCCACTAAATATTTTTGAATATTGTCAATTTTGTACCATATGTATAGTCCCCCCTCCTTTTGTCTCTTTTTTTTTTTGCAGTGTCACCCCTTCGAATAAGTGTCTTTGGACACATGTCTCTAGTAGATACCCTTCTGCCCCTTTCAAAATTTTGAAAGGTAGTGTACCTTCCTAGTTTTCCATAAAATAAATGATCCTAATATTATTTTTGAAGAATCAATGAAATGGATCAAATTATTAATGAAAAATTTCTTGGGAAATGAAAATTCGGTGCTCAGGGTCATTCGACTGAAGTGTCGTTACATGATGTGAGCCAATGTAAGTGTGAGCCTTTATTTCACGTGAGTTTAGGTGGATATTTGAGGCAAGTTTTGGAGTCACCAAAGCTTCATTTTGAGTGCTAAGAGTTATTTTCGCTGAGTTCTTGAGTCCCTAGTTCTAAAAATCAGATCTTTCTCTAGTTTTAGAGAAGCCATGGTAGCTTTTGGCTCCATACATCAACCAAAATATTATGCTGGACATCTAGTACCACATATCTCTGTCAACCCAAGGCTAAGATTACTGGAAAAAGGAACACAATTCAATAACACTTCTATGGTCACAGACTTCGTGGATGGGGTCTTTTATCCCATCCTCACTAAGAAACCAAAGGCTCTGAGAGAAGCTACCCATGTCACATTCCTAAATTTTGGAGATTCTTATTCTTTTGGCTCTCGAATTTGGACCACCACACTTTCTCTATACATGGTGCCTCTCGTATACCCATATCCAGAGCTCATGCAAATGTCTATATGTTGTTTAGACCCTGAGTTCAACACTATCAAGGGTAAAAATATGTAAGTGGTGATTACACCACAGGCCATCAGGAATCTGTTGGCCCTACCCCATCAAAAATTAGCTAGTTTCTATGACATGGCGAAACTCCAATGTGTCTAGGATCAATGCCAAAATACAAGTGCATTCATTAACATGGAGCTGCAGTAGTCTGATTCAAGTAGTTCTGGAACACTGAGGTTCCTAATCCCATTGAAAATGTTCATGTCTGATTCTTAGAATGCTTGCCAAATGTTGGCATTTATTTTTGGTCAAGACTCAAAAAGAAATTTCTATGACTGGAAAGTTATGGCCCATTTCAGGATGAGATCAATGAATAAGGACCAGGCATCTCGATTTTATTTCTCTGAAGCCATAACAAGCTCTATTTGTGAGCAGTTAGCCCATTTCTCTATGAACTTTTCTTTTAGGTACTCTTCCTTGTTGTTCCACCTCATTTTGTATCAGAACTCCCTATTCCTTAGCCAATATATGACCCTCAAGCAGTGGGATGTGAAGGTGGACCCTCAAAATCTCATCCCAATATCCACATGGAATCATGTGCTATCTTGCTCCTCAAACACATATGAGTTTGCTAACTAAATTTTTACACCTCTTCTGCATAAATTTGACTCAGAATGGGTCAGTAATAGAATTAAAGATTCGGTGTAGGCCATCCTTATGGACCCCCTTTGTCCCTGAAACTATTTCTTTGGGGCCACACATTTAATGATCTGGTTCCATTGATTCTAAGTGGAATCCTTCATGCTCACAACAATCCTCAAATTGCAAGTTGTGGGCTTAGATATAACTAGGTAGTTGGTGCTCCTCAATGTAGAGTACAGATTTGACCATAAAAATGAGGCATTGTTCAACCTTCCCTTGAGTAAGGGATGGGTTACTATAATTAAATGGAAGGTGGAGAATATACTCACGTAAAATATGACTTTCTAGAGTTTTACCCTGATTTAAGACACATGGAGGTATGATCCAAACAGGTGGATGACCGCCACCATGTCTTGAAGCAATGTCTCAGATTCTTGTCAACACAAACATAGGAAATGTGTTGAAGATGAGAGGTCTCCCTGGGCAGAGATTCCTAATATATATGTTGGACTAAGTTACATCCTGATTCCACTATGGGATTCATTTCATCAAGTATTTTACGCATTTTACCTGCCATAACAATGACCAGGGGATTAAGGACGGCCCTGTGGAACGAGGACTAGAGCACAGAAAAAAAAGATGCCTATTTGAAAGATAGGCATGAAATCAGGAAGACTACCCTCAATTTTAAGGTCATGACCACTGATGGTAAGTGGGAGGAATTCATGGACACTAAGCATGTGTCTGATTCAGATAGTGAAGAGACAGTGGATGTCTCTAAAGAGTAGTTCACATGAAATACAATGGAATCCGTCAACCCCTCTACACAAAAATCACCACCAAATCCAGGTGCCTCCATTCCTTAGTGGGATCCCTCGCGCTACATACCTATGGTTCAGATGGCACTAGGACCTCAGGGTATAGAGATAGTAGCGTAACCATTAGTTTTTTCCTCTATAACCACCGGTGAAGGTACTAGCTGCCAAATCCATCCAAAGAAAAACTTGAGGAAAATCGAGGCCCCTTTTACCCCTGTCCCTTCTTCCTTTTCCCCTTCAGATCATCCTATTCATCCATCACTTTCTTCTCTTCCTTTTATTTCAATAACCAAGGATGCTCCCATTTCGGTCACCGTAACCCATACTCTTTCTCCCCCTAGCTCCTTGTTCTGGACTCCACCACCCATCACCATTCCCACATTTTGTCCTCATGTTTTTTCAGGCCCTTCTTTGGCTTTCATGACTTCTTATTCTAACAATCAGTTTCAATCCCCTACGCCCTATTACCAATATTATCATTTGCATGTGGGGTAGTCCCTTCCTCCATAGAGTTTTTGAATTAATTTGAAACAACCAAAGCATCCTGAGATAACATGAGGGAGAAGAACAATAAATAAGATATGGTATCAGGAGAAATGAGGTAGATGTAGTCATTGTATGACCATCAGTAGAGCTCTCTAACCATCATCCAGATGGTCCCTAATGTCTCCAAGCCCGCTAAAAAAATGCAACCAGATGATAATTCCATCAATGCTAACAGTGGACCTTACTCAGTGTCGGCCTCAAGATAAGGTCAAATTAATGAGAAAAATGACTTCCATGGTCACCACAGACTATCTCAAACTCAGCAAGAAGTTGAAGAAAATGAGGTTAGCCTTCAAAAGACACATAATATTTTGGCCCACCTAAATTCTGAAATAAAAGGCAAAGGAAAAGAAATAGAACAAATCCATAACGAGTTAAAAGAAGTGGCATCACAAGATGATCTTGCATCTTCTCAATAAAATACTAAACCATTAGAAGTCGAGTTAGCAACATCCAATAGTGCTTCCAATTCACTTTATCAAGAGAAGAAGCTCTTTCACCAGGAGATAGATTCCAAGAAAGTATATGTTACCACTCTTCAAGTGAATTTGCGTGCCTCAAAAGCTGAAAATGGTAGCCTTCAAATGAAGTGTAAGATAGTTGAAGATGCGGTGAAGGACTTGACATGAAAAATAGCTCAATAACCCCTAAAAGGTGATATTTTCATGTTGATGTAGGGGTTATAGACTTCTTGCTATAGGAAAAATTCCACCATGCAAACAAACCTAGAGCCCATACTCAGATTCATATCTGATGCACAAATCCTATGTTCCAGTGTGGATTCCTCGGCCCCCCACCATCAGCAACGACATATTTGCCAAGGTCCCTGAATCACATATGCTGGTTCAGAAACTCTATGACTCTTCAAACTCTACCTTGCAAGGGGATATCATTACAGACATGCAGATGGTCGCAACAAAGATTAGTGAGATTCTGAGTTGTAACAAGGAAGCTATGAAGTGCTAAAATCTCCTGACCCAACTCCAATTAGGGATCAAAGAGAGGAATCAACACCTAAAGGAATTAGTTCAACTAGGATTCCCCTCTCCCTTTCCCAATGATTCCACCATCCTATCAAAGGACTAGATCATGTAACTACTGATGGCCAAACAACAAGATAAGACTATATTTATGTTTTTACAATATGACTCTAGTGTCGCCAAAGTGGAATCCATTTGGAACCCAATTGTAAAAATGGAGTTCCATCAGGACGTAGTGGTACAAAATATCTTGACAATCTCTTATAAGGAGAAAATTGAGCTAAATAGAGCCTTTCAGGTTCTGTAATGGTGTACTTACCCAAAAAATGTCGAATGGGTCGGGTATCAAGATATTATAAAGAAACAATGAGTGGTATATCTTTGAGCAACATTTTTAAAAAAAATTGGTAGGGAAGGATTTTCAGATTCTTCCATGACTGACACGGAGTCCCTTGGTGAGTTTTCATAACTATCAAATGATTTATACATCATTTTAGGGGTCTTTCATTTTTGTTATATTTTATCGACTAGGCCCACTCTTCCTTTTGGTGTCCTTTTGTATTTTAGTGGGAATCAATTTATCCTAAGTATGGAATTGGATGTGGAGGGTATCCACAAGCCCCTTTAGTGCATTTTGAAGAAGGCACAAAGAATCAAGAGCCCTCAAGAAGCGACAGTTGATCACATGGCTAAAGTGCGACAAAGCAACCCAAGCGGGGTGAAAAGTCAATGACAAAGGAGAATAACGCGTAGGCTTCCATATGTCTCCCAAGAATAGTTTCAAAAAGAGAAAGAAAAGGAGAAGCTCTAAAATAGTGTGAGGACTCCACATGTCAAAAAAGGCATCTACCATGATCAAATCGACCAAACAAAGAAGTAGAAGGACCGAGGTGTAGAAAATTGAATATGATCTCAAAGCCCAAAGCTCACATTTGAGATTTTCTCTTAAGGTCGAAGATTGCATAGGTAGGAACTAAATTCAAAAGGTAGGATTCTTGATTGAAGGTGTGTTATAGCAAGAGCCGCTGGGATCTATAAGAGAATTTTCTTGTGCCAGTAGAAAAGGACAAAACATAAGTTCCAAAGCTCTGGATAAGTAAATTTTTGGTTGAGTCTATTGTGTTCATTGGCCTTAGCAAGGATCTGTTTTAAGGAAATGCTTTAATTTGTGCCATTATGGCCTTATGTCCTGTTTTCTCTATAAATAAGAGTTATTGTACTATATATTTAAAAGTTGGCAATACTTTGTCTTTTGTTTCTTCCTGTTTTCTTTCAAATCAGTTCTTGATGAATGTTTAAATATCTATCATGTTACATGCCCTTAGATATTTTACATAAATTTGTTCATTATACATGTATTATTGTTTTAGTTTCATCTCGCCTTAGGTGATATGAAGTATCTTTGAAATAGTTGATCATGGTTGATGCTCTTCGAATAAGCTAGTAGTTATTTTGATATTGATCTATGTTCTTTTTAGTGAAGATTTGGCACATCGCCTTAGATAGGATTTACATATTATTTTGTTTTCTCTCTAACCCTTATCTCAATCCGAATTAGAGAAAAACTAGATTCTATAAAACCTAGAGGTTATCTTAGGGGTCAAGTCCCACATCCCTGAGATTTCCCACAACTTTGATGGTTTATCTGCAAATATAATTGTCAACCATTTTCCTAAAAATAATCCTCAACAAGAAACATACATGGGCCAACAATGAATCTCCTCATGTATAGAAAATATCATAACATGAGTATCTGGATGTAATCTAGGACCTAGTTCCAGGAAGTAGTCCCTTGGTGTTCCTGTCCTCCTATGGACACTCCTATCCTGCATAGTTCTTAGTTTGAGAACCTGAAATGATACTTGATGAAACTCTCCTAATTTTTTTATTAGTTCCTTAGTCCAGAACACTTCTTTATCACTTAAAATCTAGTTGATTCATCTATCTCAATCATTTTCTTATGGTTTTATATCATTTATTTCTTGTTTTTTCTCCATTTATTATATTGTATCATTTATATATCATTCAGTACAATATTTAATCTAAAATTAGATTTCATTCAATTTATATTAAATCAAACACATGACATGAAGAAATTATTGTTTTCAGTTTAATTTCTCCACCCATAAAAAAGCATATCTCATTAGGTGACATCACTTCTTACAAAGTCCAATAAATTGGTAATATCAATTATTCACTCAAAAAGCATGATTGTACCATCATAGTCTAGAAAATAGTAAATAATGAGTTTAAGACAACAAATAAACTCATAAAATAAAAAGTATCTATCAATGCTATGTGTTTAATATTCCTATTTTTTTCTTGCATAATCTTTTTTTGTTTGATTAAGCTAAGATGTAAATTTATAAACCTAATTTGAATGTTTTAGTAGCTGTAAATGAATAACAATTAAGTAGAAAAATTAAACCCAAGAAACTAAGCAATAAATTATTAAACCCTAATTACAAAGAGGAAAAAAGGGTACTTAGTTGATTCACAATGAAATATGGATTGTACTGAGTTGATGACCAGGTGAACAGATAAGTAGGAGCATTACAAAGAACCTAGAAAAATGAAGATCTAGAAGAGTAGCCTAGATTGGGGCACATGAAGAGGGAACGGGGCATCTATCGACGCACTCGATCTGTTTCTGTGCACCTGGGTCTACAAAAAATATCAGGAAACTTCCTCTTACGAGTCACTAGTTATTTTTTGTTGTTCTCCTTTGGTTGCTTGGTGGTCACACTATGATCACTGAGCTCACTGGAAACCCTTCATGAAGTATGAACCCGCAAAACCCTCAAATTGAAATCAAATCCTTGAAAAGAAAGATGCAAAATGAGGGTTCATATTGTCCTCAATTGTAACAATGGTGAACTTATAACTGAGTGTTACACTACATCTCAGACCCAATGTAATTTTATGTTTATGTGTGTTTGAAATCGTGCCCTAGGTGGCTCTTATGTGTGTCACACTTGATAGTGAGAAAATAAGCTAGATGTAAATAAATGTAATAGATGCGTGCATGGAATAAAATGAACTTCCCTCCAATGAAGTGTATGCATAATAACCAACCATTTATCCCTTGGATGGTGTTGTATAGATGTAATGGAGATCTTAGATACTTGATGGACGTAACCTTAGGTTGTGATAGCTAATGCTTAGTAATTAGGCCCTTATTATGATGAAATAAATTTCTATTTATATGATTCATTTTCTCGAATTTCATAATCAACCATGAGAAGTCTAGCTACCAAAAGGATAATATGCTCAAATGGCTATAAATGAATTTAAAAGTGTGATTAGAGTAAAATGGGATAGGGGCACCCATAGGGGACCAGTGCACCTGACGTTGGCATCCTGGCTGGGCACTAGTGTCTAGGATGATAAATGTTGGAGTATAAAAAGACATACTGAGAAAGTAGGGGTGTAAGAACAAAAGTGACAATAGAAAGAAAAGAAAGGTGGATAAATACATTGGTTATTTAGTACTTTTCTTACTTGGGAATCATATGAATAGTAGTATGAAACAAAACTAGTTAATTACCTAAAATATGTGTTTTTTTTCTACATTTTCCCACACTTTATGTTGGTGAGAAGAAAGCTCGGTAACATTAACTAGATAGAGATGCATACTTGATAACCATGTAGATTGATGATGAAATCATTCTGAGGGACTAGAAAACACATGGAGTGATAAAAATATGAGGCGTGGATACTAAGGAGGAGAAAATGCAAATTTTTTTGATGAAAATAAACCTAGGGTGGAAATTCATGTGTAGATGTCGTGATGTGCCTCTTGTTGATGTTGATTTTGATGATGTTGACTACTGCTTCCCATACACATGGACCTGCAAAAGACAAGAATAAACAAGTAGTCAAATACGCATGTATATGTGTAAAACTTATGTATAAATTTTGAAAATGTGAAAAAGGAACATGTGAACCTGATCCATGATGAGGAAAGAGTGTAGAAAGGATCCTAAAGATGTTATAGAAGATCATGTTTTTTGGGCAATCTCAAGATAGATGTGTAGAATACAATGTTTTGGGGCTATCTCATGTCAAGTCATGGAATAAGTGTAGGGAGAAAAGCTTGGTGTTATCATCCAACCTTAAATTTCTTCCCGCAATATGGAACACCATTGCATATGGTGTGTACAAATGCAATTTATAAGGAATTTATGCCCTGTAAAAGTCTTTGTGTGGAGTCTTGTAAATTGAGCTTAACCACTAATCATTGTGTAATTTCCCCCTGGTTATAGGCATCTAGGAAAGGCATTGATTTGCAAAGGACCCAATTCTGATTCTGAGCCCTATCCAAAACTAAAAAATGTGGTGTGTTGTGTATAACATTATATGGGGTGACTGATTCACCTAAATTATGCCCCCCTTTTTTTGGGTGCATGTGATGTCATTGAATTAGTATGTGGCCCAAAAGAGGACAAACCATTGTGTTGAAACTATTCCCTATAGGGGAAAGGGTATGTGTTTGGTAGAGATCAAGGAACACACAAAAAAGTGGCTAGGAGATAAGTGTTAGTACAAACAAAGATAAACACGCATCTATAAGACAAAATGTAAGCTAAGAAGACAATGTATAAGCTAAGACATAAGAAGACAATGTTGCAGACCATGAAAAGTGGGTTATAGACATAAGACACCATTCATGATGTTGTAAGACAATCAAGTCCAGAGTTGTTGGCGTGTGGAGCCTATTTTTTAATCTTCTCGAATCAGTGTTAAAGTGTTAGAGACTAAATGAGCATTCTATAGTCGTGTGTTGTGATGTGCCATTGTTGTGCCGTCATTGTTAATATGTTGTTAATTGGGTAAGTGCACCAAGTTGGTGGACAATTAAGTGGACATAAAAAGCAAAAATTTAGGTACCGTGCTCGTGGTTTCTAAACAGTGCTCGCACAACTGTTTTTATAGGCTCCGTGATTCCCAAACCTAAAAATGTGATCGTGGTCCTCTGAGACAAAAGAATAGACCCACGACTCCTCATTTTCCCTCATTTTTCCTTTATAATCATGATTTATACTAGACCTTTGGCACTCGTGCTTTGAATACCCCCTAAAAATTACTCTTTGGACTTATGGATTGCGATAGTTTCAACCATGTTGCTAAGACAAAGAGGTAAGCCCTCAATTTTGATCAATTTGTTTGCATTTTAGGTTATTTTTTGTAATTTTCATGGGTTTTTCTATTTTTTGTTTATGTATACAATTTTTTAATTTTTTCAGTTACTCGGCAAACTTGTAATCATGAAAACTGTTAAAATATTCCTCAAAACCCTCCAAACAATCCTCAAAACCCTCTGAACATAGATCTACCTTATGTGGCTCCTTCTGTCCCCACAGAACCAACAAGAACACAAGGTGATATCGTTGGAAGAATCAGAAAAAATAAAATTTCCATTGAGAACCTTATTCAGAATCTAATACAAAATCATGCTACAAATCCGTCCCGCATGACTTTAGCCAACACATTGCAAACATTGATTGGTGAAGTTGACTGAGTAACCAACCAAGTAGATAAATGGAATACCATTAGAGGTGATTGTAGGTAGTGGTATGAAAATAAATTATCCCATGCAGCCGTAAAAGATTATTTTTTTGGAAAAGACCGCATTTGTGTATTATTTACTGACCCAAGAACCAATGCCCCCCCCACAGTTACTTGCAAACGGTTCCCAATCGATTGGTGCCACTATGACCGAATCAAGAACAATTTTTGGGACAGATGGTGGATGGTTTTTTATTATCCACCATGCAACAACAATGAGGTTCCCCTCTATTTTTTAAAAAAATTATATTGCGCATTCATTCTTAATGGGTTCCCAAATTATTTTCACTTTTCTAATTTTTATGGGCAAGGTGGTGGCTCTGCATAGAGTAGACCTGGTGCACGTGTAGGTCAACCAAGGATCCCCCATGCCCCAAAAGCCTCACTACCTTCAGTTATCCCTGCTATAGTGAAGGAGGTTGTAGATATTGACACACTACATGCATTGAGGGAGCTCACTAAGACTCTAACCCAACATAGTGAGTAGATTGTATGTGGTGATGTTGGTGGAGGCACCAGTTCTAGCACACCACACCATTGTGGATCATGTGGTGTTGTATGCAATGCGGGTGAGACATCATTTGCTAGATCACATGATTTTTTTTTTTTAGATGAGATGATGACGGATGTTTTTGGAACCGGTGTAAAGGATCTTGGTCTTTCACATGTAAATGTCAAATAAATATTATATATATATATACAATAGTTTAATTCATGTTTGAGATTTTAATATATATGTATTTCATTGTACGTTATGTACATACATGTAAAAACTAATATTTTATTTTATTTTAAATAGCAAGAGCCGGTAAAGGAAACATCCGGCATCGAAAGGCTAGCTATTGCAGCTACGCATGTTACAAATGTAGGTTTCAAGTTGTACTTAAATTTCAAATTTCATTTGATTGTGAAATTTTATTATTATAATGTTTCACCTATACATACACATATTAATATATGTTTTTCTTTTATATGTAGGAGTCTGGCGGGTCATCATCTACTCTGGGAACTGATGCTACTAGCACACCTCACGTCACTTTTACATAGGTTAGTTTCTCTTTACACTTTTTTTCTAATTATGGAAGTTCATGTGGATTATGCTTTAGCTCTATTATGTGGTAGTCATGTAGATTAATATTGATTTGTACATGTTTTTTTTATATCTTATGAATGCGAGAGAGACTCCTCCATATATGCAAACTATGGAGGCTATTGTAGATATTGTCATAGCATCTGCAGATCCACTAACTGAGGTACAATTTTTCAAATTTGTTAAATTTATTTAAGAATTATTTCTTATTACTTAAATATACAATTTCAACTTTTGTACATGAAATATTTAATTTGAAATTTAATTATTTTTATGTAGCTTACATCTCATGAGTCTACTTTTGTCCCTGCTATGTGTCAACGATAAATTTATAGGGATCATGACATTGTAGTAAGATTTCACATGCATTTTAACTAAATTATAAGTTTCTAAATTATGAATGTATTTTAAAAATATGGGTGTTAAAAATTGTTGTTTATGAATGTGCAAGTTAGGTTGCAGGCCTTCTTAGAGACACCTAGGACCACATAGATGAAATCCGTAGTGGCATCTCCCTCTACTGCATCCCTAGGTCGTCGACATTCTACTTCTCGCAGGGTGAAAAGAGGTAAGATGTTTCATGATTAGATTCATAGGACGTGGATGTAAATACATACATACATACATACATACATACATACATACATACATACATACATACATACATATGGGCCAGCTGGTCCTATTTCATGATTCTTTATAGAACATTGTATATATAGCCTTATGTGACCGCATGTGGTCTTGTAAGTATGACACACTTGGTTTGAGATGTTCAAATGTTAGGATCTCATATTTTCAGAGACGTGTGTTCAACACACTTAGTTTTATACATTATATATCCATGTGCTGGTTTTCATAACGATATTACTTCTATGTTTGATTTGAATTAATTGCACATGATATCCTTCTATGTCTGTATATTCTATATATATTAATTATATATGTATGTTTGATTTAAAATTAAAAACTATGGTGCAACATTACCTGGTACAATTTTTAAGAATCTAAGGAAAGCATGTGTATTCCTCCATCAACATAGGAAACTTATTATTTTCCTCTTAAGTCATGAAAAAATATTTCATACCTTGAATTTTGAAATAAGATGTCTTCCCTTGTGTCATTTTGGTTTTAAACTGTGTTTATATTTTATTTTATTTATCAGAAGGATATTATCCATTTTACCATCGATGATTATGGTTGTGTATGACCAATCCCTCTTTATATCCCCACCAATATCGTGATAGAAACTTTGGTTCAACAATATACCATACGTAGCTAGCATGTCTTCCACAAGTATTTCCATCTTGATTTTCTTGCCAGGGAAGTCTACGAATTCTAGGTTGAGAATCTTTCACCTGGCCAAAAAGAGGTAATTTTTTTTTCATGTAGTGATGATGGCCAATAGCAAGGCTAAGAGTAATACCAATAGAATTAGAAAATTTTATAAGCATGACATTTCCAGAGGTGCCAGAGTCAATAATGTAATTATTCAATTTATAGGTCCATTGACCAACATGGAAAGATAGAAAGGTTCTTATTTCCTAGAAGAGGAGAATTTTAAGGAAAGAAGGTTCTAGGAATGAGTGGTTCTAGGAGTGGTAAATGAGTATTTAGTGTTGGTAGGATTTTTGGAACATGTATTTTTACTACTTCCTTTGATAAACTAGACGAGGATTAAAGTGTTTTGCTTGGGAAGTAGAAGAAGAGGCCTATTTATTATTTTATGACTGAGTGAACACTAAACAAGAGTAACTATTGATATCATCTATCTAGATTATTCAAGATATTTGTTGGGTGAGTATTAACAATAACCAATAATTGCATAACCATCTTCTTCTTCTCTTTCAATTTCTGATTCAACAATTTCTTGAAAACGTTGTAATTGTTGAAAAAGTTATTGAAAGCGGACTGAGTTTGTTGAAGAGGAACCTATTGAAAAGAAGAAGAATCTACAAATTTATTATTTTTCTTGTTCTTGTTATTTTTCTTCTTTTTCTGTTTCTAAGAAGAATCTATGACTTTTTTAACAATTACATTTTTTTCAGCAATTACAAATTTTTCAACAATTATAACTTTTTCAACAATTATAACTTTTTCAACAATTATGACTCCATGGGACATGAGGATGTCTTGTTTAATCCTAAACCTCGGTATAGGGACCCTCTACAATAGCATGTCTCATTTCTTTCTTTCTGCAATCAGTGCTCTCGCTTCCCTATTGTTTGCAAATGCACCAAATAATGTAGTTTGAGATAGTATAAGGCTATCAAACGGTATATTTTGCAAATGGTGGGCCATGGCACCAAACTGACTATGCCAACACGTCTGCATGGCTAGGTGAATGCTAGAGGAGGTGTCATTTTGGTGCACAACAACTTAGTTGGTTCTAGGCTACCACGTTCAGGTGGAGTCCCTTAAGAGCCATGAGACCAAAAAATTGTTCATCTTTGAAAAGTGACTATGCAGAATCCATGATACCTAAGGATGTCTCATTCAATCATACACCTTGAAATAGGGACCCTATAAATTAGCATATGCCAGTTTTTTCCTTCTCCAATCGGTGTTCTTGCCACCCTATTACTTGCAAATGCACCAAATAGTGTAGTTTGAGACAATGTAAGGTTGTCAAACGGTATATTTTGCAAATGGTGGGTTGTGGAACCAAACCAACTAGGCTGACACATCTGCATGGCCAGGTGAATGATAGAGAAGGTGATGTTTTGGTACGTGAAAATGTTGTTACTTCTAGGCTACCTCATTCAGGCAGAGTCCCTTAAGAGCCCTGAGAACAAAAAATTGTTAAACTTTGACGGGTGACTACGTAGACTCCTTGGCACCTAAGGGCATATTGTTTGATCTTAAACCTTGGCATAGGAACCCTCTATAATAGTATGTCTTGGTTTTTTCCTTATGTAATTGGTGCTCTCGCTGCCCTATTGTTTGTAAATGCAATAAATAGTGTAGTTTGAGACATTGTAAGGCTATCAAATAGTATATTTTGTAAACGGTGGGTCGTGGTACCGAACCGAATTGTGAACATGCTCCAGTGGCAAGGTGAACACTAGAGGAGGCATCATTTTGGTGTACAAAAAAGTCATTTCTTCGGGGCTACCTTGTTCGGGCGCAGTCCCTTAAGAGCCCTGAGAGAAAAAAATCGTTCAACTTCGATGGGTGACTACGTGCACTCCATGGCACCTAGACATGTCTCGTAAGATCCTACACCTTTATAAAAGGGACCCTATACAATAGCCTGTCTCAGTTTCTTCCTTCTCCAAATGGTGCTCTCGCTACCTTATTATTTGCAAATGCACCCAATAGTGTAGTTTGAGACAGTGTAAGGCTATCAAACAATATATTTTGTAAACAGTGGGTTTTGGCACCGAACCAACTAGGTAAAAATGTTTGGATGGCCAGGTGAATGATATAGGAGGCATTTTTTTGTAACGAGACAACGTCGTTGCTTCTAGGCTACCGCATTCAGGCGTAGTACCTTAAGAGCCCTGAGACAAAAAAATTGTTCAACTTCGATGGGTGAGTACGTAGACTCCATGGTACCTAAGGATGTCTCATTTGATTCTACACCTTGCCATAGCGACCATCTATAAAAGAATGTCTCATTTTCTCCTTCTCTAATCTATGCACTCACTGCCCTATTGTTTGCAAACACACCAAATAGTGTAGTTTGAGATAGTGTAAGGCTATCAAACAATATATTTTTGTAAACGTTGGATCATGGAACCAGAACCGACTTTGTGAAAATGTCTGAATGGCTAGGTGAATTCTAGAGGAGGCTTCGTTTCAGTATGCAACAATGTCGTTGCTTCCAGGCTACCTCGTTTGGGTGCAGTCCCTTAAGAGCTCTGAGATAAAAAAATAATTCAACTTCGATGGGTGACTACGCACACTCCATGGAACCTAGAGATTCCTCAACAGATCCCACACCTTGGTTTAGGGACCCTCTACAATATCATGTCTCATTTTTTCCTTCTCCAATCAGTGCTCTAGCTGCCATACTATTTGCAAATGCACCAAATAGTGTAGTTTGAGATAGTATAAGGATGTCAAATGGTATATTTTATAAACGGTAGGTCATGGCACTGAACAGATTATGTGGACATGTCTGGGTGGCCAGGTGAACACTAGAGGAGATGTCGTTTTGGTGCACAAAAATGTCGTTGCTTCCGGGCTACCTTGTTCGGGTGTAGTCCCTTAAGAGCTCTGAGACCAAAAAATCATTCAACTTCGACTGGTGACTACGAGCACTATGTGACACCTAGAGATGTCTCGTATGATCCAACACCTTGGCGTAGGGACTCTCTACAATATTCTATCTCTATTTTTTCCCTCTCTAATTAGTGGTCTTGCTTCCCTATTGTTTGCAAATGCACAAAATAGTGTAGTTTGAGACAATGTAAGACTGTCAAACGACATGTTTTTTAAATGGTGGGTCATGACACCAAACCAAGTACACGGACATGTCTGGATGGCTAGGTGAAAGCTAGAGGAGGCATCATTTTGGTACATGACAACATCGTTACTTCCGAGCTACCTTGTTCGGGCGCAGTCCCTTAAGAACCCTAAGACCAAAAAAAAATTCAACTTTGATGGGTGACTATGTGCATTCCATTACACCTAGACATGTCTCATATTATCCTACACCTTAGCATAATGACCCTCTACAATATCCTGTCTCAGTTTTTTCCTTCTCCAATCGGTGGTCTCGCTGCCCTATTGGTTGCAAACGTATAGAATAGTGTAGTTTGACCTAGAGTAAGGTTTTCAAACGATATAATTTGCAAATGGTGGGTCGTGGCACCAAAACAAATGTGCTGAAATGTTTGGGTGTCTAGGGGAACACTAGAAGAGGCATCGTTTCGGTGCACAACAATTTCGTTTCTTCTGAGCTACCTCGTTCGAGCGTAGTTCCATTAGATCCCTGAGACCAAATAATCATTCAACTTTGACGTGTGTCTATGTGAACTTTGTGGCACCTAGAGATGTCTCATCTGATCCTACACCTTAGTGTAGGGACCCTATAAAGTATCTTGTCTTGGTTTTTTCTTTCTCCAATCGGTGCTCTCATTGACCTATTGTTTCCAAATGCAAGAAATAGTGTAGTTTGAGCCATTTTAAGGCTACCAAACGGTATATTTTGTAAATGGTGGGTCATGGCACCAAACCAATTATGTAGACACATTTGGGTGGTCAGATAAATGCTATAAGAGGTGTCGTTTCATTTCATGACAACATCATTTCTTCCGGGCTACCTCGTTCGGGCGCAGTCCCTTAAGATCCCTAAGACCAAATAATTGTTCAACTTCGATGGGTGACTACACACACACCATGACACCTAGAGATGTCTCATCTAATCCAACACCTCAAGATAGGTACCCTCTACAATAGCGTGTCTCATTTTTTTCCTTCTCCAATCGGTGCTCTCATTGACCTATTGTTTGCAAACGCACCAAATAATGTAGTTTGAGATGGTGTAAGGGTGTCAAATGGTATATTTTGTAAATGGTGGGTTGTGGCACCAAACCAACTACATGGACACATTTTTTTGGCTAGGTGAATGCTAGAGGAGGTGTTGTTTTAGTGTGTGACAACGTCGTTACTTCTGGGCTACCTTGTTCATGCGCAGTCCCTTAAGAGCCGTGAGACCAAAAAATCATTCAACTTCGATGGGTGACTACATGTACTCTGTGACACCTAGAGATGTATATTTTGATCTTACACCTTAGCATAGGGACCCTCTACAATATTATGTCTCAGTTTTTTCCTTCTCTAATTGGTGCTCTCGCTGCCTTATTGTTTGCAAATGAACCAAATAGTGTAGTTAGAGACAATGTAAGGTTGTCAAATGATATATTTTGTAAATGGTTGATCGTGGCACCAAACCAACTATGTGGACACATCTAGGTGGTAAGGTGAATTCTAAATGAGGCATCATTTTTTTACGCAACAATGTAATTACTTCCAGGCTACCTCATGCGGGTGCAGTCCCTTTAGAGTAATGAGACCAAAAAATTGTTCAACTTCGACGGGTGACTATGCAAACTTTGTGGCACCTAAGGATGTCTTGTTTAATCCTACACCTCAACATATGGACCATCTACAATAGCCTGGATCAGTTTTTTCCTTCTCCAATCGGTGCTCTCAATGCCCTATTGTTTGCAAATGCACCAAATAGTGTTGTTTGAGACAATATAAGGTTGTCAAATGGTATATTTTGTAAATGGTGGGTTGTGGCACTTAAATTACTATGCAAAAAAATTCAGGTGGCTAGGTGAATGCTAGAGGAGGCTTCATTTTGGTGTGTGACAACGTTGTTACTTCCAAGCTACCTCATTCGGGTGTAGTCCCTTAAGAGCCCTAAGACCAAAAAATTGCTAAACTTCGACGGGTGACTACGTGCACTCCATGACATGTAAAGATGTATCATTTTATCCTGCAACTTGGTGTAGGGACCCTTTATAATATCCTATCTCAAGTTTTTCCTTCTCAAATTGGTGCTCTCCCTACCCTATTATTTGCAATCGCACCAAATAGTGTAGTTTGAGACAGTATAAGGCTGTCAAATGGTATATTTTATAAATGGTTGGTTGTGGAACCAAACCAACTACATGGACATGTCTGAGTGGCTAATTGAACACTAGAGGAGGTGTCATTTTTTTTGCAACAATGTTTTTGCTTCCGGGCTACCTCATTTGGGCATTGTCCCTTAAGAGCCCTGAGACTAAAAAATTATTCAACTTCGATTGGTGACTACGTGTACTCTATGGCACCTAGAGATGTCTCGTAACATGCTACACCTTAATTTAGGGACCCTCTTGATCAGAGGATCATTTCTAAAAGTTCTGTAAACATTCGTAAATGGTGTTAGTGCAGAAGATCATCTTGAGAGCTTTCCAACGACTATGAGAACGCGACAAACAAACATCGAGAGCTCTAGATATGTTCGGTCAAAGTTTAGACAGCGGGAAAGTCAACCCTGGTCAACTGGTCAATATTGGACCAAATCACACTATGACACATGGCTTGCAATCACTCGTCGAATTCACTCGATTTGCCTATCGGGAGATGAAAATTGGACTACATGATGACTGAGTTAATTAATTTCGATACCCCATGGTATGGGTTGAATTTTTATTTACTTGGTAAGTCCACTTACACACCATTCCACATACCACGCATTATGCCACAAACTATGCATATTAATGTTTATACATTAGTATAAACCCCCAACATCCTATACTTCCACGTGAAGGAGGAGTGAAGTGGTGGTGGGGAGCATGTTTAATGTTATGCGTGGTAGTATCCACGTATAGAATGGGGAGATTAAGGTTTGTTAAAACCTACCCATAATAAAAGGGCACCCAAATGTGGGATTTATACCACTTTATCCTAAGCACCTAAAATGGGAATTAATCCCCTCATTCAAACAAAAGCCGCTTCAAAGCGATATTATCCCATTAAGCCACTTCATGCTAATTTGGGGGATTTAATCCCATTTAAACATGCAAACCGGATTTTTGGAATATTTGATCCCATTCATTTTACGGGATGAGGCTTATAATAGCCTTAAGATAAATTATATTGCATTTTTTTGGGCCCTAATTTTTTATGAATAGGGAACCCATTTGCATTATAATGGACACACACAGACCCTAAGCTTATTATTTTTTAAGCTTATTGTGGAGACACACCCCAAGCTTATTATTTGTTAAGCTTATTGTGGGGACACACACCAGCACAATAGAGAAGCTCATTGCTAGAGTGTGGAAAGGTGGACACACATGAGTCCAACAAGCTTATTATTTTTTAAGATTATTTGTGAGATGTGTCAACAAATATTGTCTATTGGCCTATTATTTTAGGCAATATTAGATGGAATATTTGTGATTGGGAGTAAATTATAAACAACCCAATAGGCCCATTGAGCCACACCAATTTCTTGTAAATCCTAGATTTTCGATCGGAGTGCTAGCGTCGCATTGATAGCATTAGGAAGGCCGATTGAAGCTGAAGGATATTGTGCATCAGGAAGGTGAAAAACAATTCGACTGATCATCAGAAGTTTTTGAAGAACTGGTGTACTGATAGGCAAGTAAAATTCCATTAGGTTTTCTTGTGAAAGTACTATTATAACTTACAAGTTTTGACTAGTGGAACGGTTCGACCACGAACCCGGAGACGTAGGAAATTTCTGAACTTTATAATCAATCTTTGTGCAATTGTATTTATTGTCTTGCATTTTATTTTAAATTGATTACTTAAAAGGAGTAAATTATCGACAAATAATTAAAGCCTACAAGGGTCCGAGATCAAGTAGTAATAATCTGATTATTTTCAGATCACCTCTACAATATCCTGTCTAGGTATTTTCCCTCTCCAATCGGTGGTCTTGCTGCCCTATTGTTTGCAAACGCACCAAATAGTGTAGTTTGAGACAGTGTAAGGCTGTCAAATGGTATATTTTGTAAACGTTGGGTTGTGGCACTTAACCGACTATGCATACATGTATGGGTGGCTAGGTGAATGCTAGAGGAGGCATCATTTTGGTGTGTGACAATGACATTGCTTCCAGGATACCTCATTCAGGCACAGTCCCTTAAGAGCCCTGAGACCAAAAAATTGTTCAACTTCAACAAGTGACTATGCAGACTCTGTGGCACCTAAGGATATCTCGTTCAATCCTAGAGCTCGGAGTAGGGACCATGTACAAAATATGGTCTCATTTTTTTCCTTCTCCAATCAGTGCTCTCACTTCCCTATTATTTGTAAACACAACAAATAGAGTAGTTTGAGACAATGTAAGGTTGATAAATGGTATATTTTATAAACAGTGGGTCGTGGCACTGAACTGACTACACCGACACATCTAGGTGTCTAGGTGAATGCTAGAGGAGGATTTTTTTTGGTGTGTAACAACGTCATTTATTCCAGGGTACCTCATTCGGGAGTAGTCTCTTAAGAGCCTTGAGACCAAAAAATCATTCAACTTCGACGGGTGGCTACGTGCACTCCATGACACCTAGAGATGTCTCGTTTGATTGTACACATCAATGTAGGGACCCTCTATAATATCCTATTTCATGTTTTCCCTTCTTTAATCGGTGGTCTCATTGCCCTATTATTTGTAAAAGCATGGAATAGTGTAGTTTGAGCTAGTGTAAGGCTGTCAAATGGTATATTTTGTAAACGGTGGTTCGTGGCACCAAATTGATTACGCGGAAAATTATGGGTGGCTAGGTGAATGTTAGAGGAGGTTTCATTTCATTTTGTGATAAAGTCATTGCTTTTAGGCTACCTCATTCGGATGAAGTCACTTAAGAGGCTTGAGACAAAAAAATCGTTCAACTTCGACGGGTGATTACGTGCACTCCATGGCACCTAGAGATGTCTCATCTAATTCTACACCTCGGCATAGGGACCCTATAAAATATTATGTATTGGTTTTTTCCTTTTCTAATCGGTGCTCTCGTTTCCCTATTATTTGAAAACACACAGAATAGTGCATTTTGAGCCAGTGTAAGGCTGTCAAACGATGTATTTTATAAATGGTGGTTCGTGGCACCGAACCGAGTGTGCACATGCATAGGGATTGTCTTGTCAACACTTGGGGAGGCATTGTTTTTGTTCTCTAAGCTCTAGGTCCTTTTGAGATACCTGCTCTAGAGCCAAGAACCCCCTCCATACATACATAAATCATTGTTAATTACTTCTCTTTTCTTGTAAAACAATTAAAGCTTCTCTCAGCTTCAAGAATTTATAATTGTCTACTAACAGTGCCAACCACATGAAGGTGGAAGCTTTTATGGCAACAATAACCTTCACATAAAAGTGTTAGTCAAAGAAATTTAAGTTTCAAATCAAAACCATACTAGATATATGTAAAATATAAAAATTTAATAAAATATATGAACTTCAATTTATCTAACAAATTTATATATACTAAAGAAATTATATATACCAGACATGACCATTGTTAATTCATTCTAATGAACCATCAGGATCAGATCTACTCTAAATAGCAAACATGATTGCTTCATGATCTGACTCTCGAACCTTCCAAAGAATATTTTTATTAGGTCTTGCTCGATATCTATATAACTAAATATTTGTCATTAGAACTAGATGTGAATATAAGTGTATTTTCCTGCGTGTCTCAAAGTCTTCAAACACCCAAACAAAAGTGGTTTTTTAATGGATACTGTCAAAGCCAAGTTTGAGTAACTACCATTGACCCTGTATGGTACTCAATATCTTTTCCATCTATAATAGGAAATGCAACGACATAAGAAATAGTCTATTCCTTCTTTATTGTCTTTTTTCACAATAACTGCAAACACATGTCCTACAAAAAAAAAAGGTTTCAACTCAAATTTAAATTGTACGTATTAAAATTTCAATGGACATAACTCAATACAAAAAATTTAAATAACCATAAATACCTTGTCGCACCAAAATTGAAATTTTTTCAAAGTCCTTGGATGTTGCAACTTCATCTGTAGAAATAATTCGTAATTCTTGTGGAGGTTGATAACTAGGAAGTGGAGTTAGAGGCCTACAAATCCATCCATCCACTCATTCTTGTGAATCACACTTAGCAATGAAAAAATTGATATAAAATACACAAAACCATGTCAAATTTATTGTCCATGTGGCCCACAAAGTAGCATCTGAGCTACAAAATGAGTGCATATCACTGGATCTAGTGAGTGCCATACAATCCTCATAGTTAGCAATTTGTTGTTCATCTAGCAATTTTGTGTTCCTCTATACACCATTCCACTATGCGCTTTGCATCTTTCAGTTTAGCACCATCTTTGTACTTCAACACTTTTCTTTCAAGAGGTCTTTTCACACATGCCCCTGTACCATCATGCTCTCCTTTTCCATGTCTAGCCTTAATGAAACTCCAAATATGTTTCACACCAATCTTGACGTCCATCCTTCTCATCCAATAAAACATTCATCCATTCTTAAAATGAGACGTGTAATTATCTAACCATATAAAATGTTGTTTGAAGTGGATGTGCCTATCAGAAAAGTTTCCATAAAATAACTGGAAACACCTTTACAAAAATTTAGTAGAATGAGTACGATCATCACTGATATAAAAGTTGTACTCTATTAAAATTTTTGGATCATTCTCTGTACTGTCACAAGAATGTATAAATGTTATATGCATAAAAATGGCAACTTGTATTGAGTTGTAATATTGTGATTAAAGCTCCATTTGTGGTTACAATGTGTAATTCTCTACAAAATCGACCGCTGAAACAATAGTACCAATAAGAAATGTGTCTTTGCATATCTTGAATTATTCATCCAACCATCGAGCTTTATGTATATGCCTAGCATACTCATAAATAATTTTATCCTTAAATTTTCTCATAAATTGAAAAATAGGCATATGTTCTGTAACTAACTCACACCGTTTAGACTCTTTTCCATCTTTTAACTGGTATGCAACTGATTTATATTTATCAAAATCAACTAAATTATTTCCTATTGCACCTTTGATTTTCTCATGGATGTAACTTTCTAATTTAGGTAATCTGCCACGTGTACCACAACTTCCATATAAACAATCCTGACTATAAAAAATCATCCAACTTCTTTTTCACAAAATATCGTAGGAATGAAATCCCTGGAAAATATTGGTGGAACTTGAACACCAAATTCTGATAACATAGTTTCAGAATGAAAAATAGAACGAATACATAAAAATTTAGCATAATGCATAGAAAATTCAACATGTTGCCTATAAAAACAAGTGGTGCAAGCGTAGTTGATTTTAACATAAAATGGTTTTAACTTTTCAAATAAACATTGACTAATTTTAATTTCCAGATGCTCTTGTTCAAACTTACGAAAAAATTGAGTTTGAGTCATATCTAAGAAATGCTTTGGATGTGGTTCGCGATTAATAAAACCAACTATGTGTTTTACAACATCTCTTGTATTAGGTGAAACTCTAGTGTTATCATGCCAAAATTGAATAACAACTTCTCTTATAGCATCAGTATTATATTTTTCCTTATGCGTTGCTCTAACAGAAAATGCCCAAAAATAAGTGTTTTTGAGTGATTGAAAGATATTGTGTCTTTCAATTACTTTCATTAGAGTTTTTTGATTAACTTGTAACATTCAACTTGTTTGTGTAATCAAACAATTTTTTTAATTGATTCACTTACAACACTAGTAGCAAGTACACGACGCACAATATTACTATCCCTAGTATGTCTCTTGACACCAACAATGTGATATGCATCATGAAGGTTTTCAAAAATTGTAGAGGTTTGACCACATATATTAGATGTTTTCAATCCTAAGGTGTTTAATGTAAGCCTCATTTTATTCAATTTCATCAAACTAACCAACAACTGACATCTTTTGAAATCATTTAAAATTTCAAAAAGATTATCCCAAATTTCAGTGGCTTTTCTTTTGATTTTCTGTTCAGAAAGTTTGTCACACATTGGTTTCAAAATGTTTTCATCAATTTCAATAAAATAATTAGGTTTCTTACGGAAAATCCTAGGAGGTGTTTTCGTCAAATTTTACTTGTCTACAGTTTCAACATGAATTTCTTTATTCACGTTTTCATTATCTCCTTCAATTCAACATTTACTACATCACTATTATTTAATTCTTCTTCAACATTGATAGTAAAAATATCTTCATCATGATTATTGAATTCAACTTCAACATTGACAGTAGAAACATTACCTGGTTGCTTGTTGCTTACAATAGTAGGGTTTGAAGATGAACCTCTTCATGATTCACGAAGATTCCACAGTCACTCAACATTTTGAAATCTTTTTGCCTCTAATTCATTTGGTTTTTTTTTTACTTAATAACTTCCTTTTTTGACTTCGTTTTTTGTCTCCCATGATGTTTTACTTCTAGTGATAAGAAAAACATGTAGAAAAAGACAAAATTTCACAGTAAGTCATACGATAAAGTCAAATAATAAAAAATCACATGGTAATTAGAACATTAGGATGTGTATAAATAGTATTTATAAACCATGATCACGCTTTATAAACCGCTCTCATAGTTTATAAAGCGCGATCATAGTTCTTGTTCAAAAACCCATGATCGTAGTTTGAGAACCGTGATCGTGGTTCTATTTGTATCTTCAGATCCAACCCTAAGGATTGGGAAATATTTGTTTTTACCCCAACCAAAGCTATGAAAGGTCATTATGAAGTGTAAAGTGTCAGAAAACTTAAAATTTTCTCTTTCATAGACTTAAACCATGCTGAAAAAATGAAAACATTTCACAAACATGGTGTCATTGTGTAGTGGAGACTGTTAGCTTCATAGAAATATTGATTTTAAAGTTAATAGAATAAGACAAATATCATTTTATAATTTTTTACTAACAATAGGTCTTTAAGACATTTTTTCCTGCAAATTTTCATGTCTACGTTTAAGATTGCAACTTTTGTTTCGCTTATCAAAATGTGGTAAAACTTATACCATCCCAAATGTGGAGAAATTGTATTCACGTTAAAAAAACAATATTTGATTTTGATATTTTTTGATATAGTTATGGCGGGAAAATAGAAATCACGACATTTTCTAAATCGTTTGAGACCAATTTCATGGAAAAAATCATTAAAAATAAATATTGCTTGAAAAAAAAAAAAAAAAATCCATCCCAAGATAGACAACCACATCTAACTTTTCACCAAAGGAAAAAAAATAACAAGATTTAGTCATCCAAATTGTAGGCAAATGAACTTCAGTCTTAGAGGTTTTTGTAAAAACAAAATCCAAGTCATATAATTTTAAGTGTTTAATATAGCTAAACTTGTCCATTTTAACAAAAAAAAATTATTTTAGAAACTAGATTCCGGATGCTATAATTCATTTTTATATAAATTTTTCTAAGTTTGAGTGCGTGTATTGCTAATAATCCTTACAAGTTGATATTTCGTTGTTTTTTTCAATATGACGTCCACTTATGACCCCTTTTTTGTCCACCAAATTGGTGCACTTACCCAATTGGTTGTTAACATCGTGACAATTTTTCCAGTCATGGGAAGTTGAAAGGTCGTGACTTTCAAACTTCTAGGGTCGGTGTTAGGACTTTCTTAAAAGGATTGTAATCCTATAAATAGAGATGTTAGGGTATCTTGAGGATATCTTGAGTGTTCAAGAGGTCTTGTGTATTAGTGATCAAGAGGTGATCGAGAGTGATCAAGGTTAAGCAATTAGATGTCAATTATGGTTTGGATGTGGTTTAGCATATTTGGAATTCTATTGTGAGTTCATAACTGAGAGAAGAATATGAGAGTTTTTTTACTCTTGTCGATAATAAAATATGAGAAAGTTCTTGGTGGACGTAGCCCACATTGGGTGAACCACGTTAAATATTTTCTTTTTTTCTTTTGTCCGTTAGATATTTATGTTGTTATATTTCAGCAAGTATAATTCTTCTATATAGTTTCCTACTGTTATGGTTTGAAGAATTGTTTCCGAATATTTGTTCTCTAATTCCTAAAAATTGGTATTAGAGATTTGGTGATTCTTTGTTTGAAGTGGTAAATCATAGGGAAAGTGTAGCTTGAGTGGGAGCTATGGCAGATGAGGTTAGACCGAGAGTTGAGAAGTTCAGGTGGCAGAACTTTGGTTTGTGGAAGATGCAAATGGAGAATTACTTATATCAAAAGGACCTCCAAGTTCATTTGGCTTGAAAATAAAAGAAACCTACAACCATGTCAGATGAGGATTGGGAGTTTCTAGATAGAAAGGCACTTGAAAAAATTCATTTATGCCTTGCATCTTCGATTGCTTTCATTATATTGTAGGAGAATACCATGGAAGATCTCATGAGTGCATTGGGGAAGTTATATGAAAAACCCTCTACCTCTAATAAAATATTTTTGATGAAAAATTTATTTAATATGAAGATGTCTGAGAATGGTTCTATTGATGATCATTTGAATGAATTTAATATGGTTGTGAGTATGTTAAAATTGGTAAAAATTGACTTTGATGATGAGGTGAGGGCTTTGTTGATTTTGTGTTCCTTGCTAGATAGCTGGGATAACTTGGTTATGGCTGTAAGTAATTTAGTCTCTAACAATTAAAAGTTGAAGTTTGAGGATGTAATAGGTGTGATCCTAAGTGAGGAGATGTGAAGGAAGAGCACCAGAGATTCTTCTACTTTTGTAAACTCTTTGATGGTGGAGAGCAAAGGGATACACAAAAACAGAGAAAAAGGTAACCGTGGGAGGTCAAATGATCATAGAAGCTCAAAGTCCAAGAGTAAGTTAGAATGTTGGCACTGTCGGAAGGTTGGTCATGCTAAGAAAGATTGTTGGGCTCTTCGGGATAAGAAGAACAAGAAGGATGAAACTTAAGAGGTAAATTTGGTAGTAGGTGATGTTTTTCAGGATGCCTTAATTCTTTCTTTACATAATATTGTTGAATCTTGGGTGTTATATTCAGGGGCTTCTTTCCATGCCACCCCAAATATACATTACTTTACTGATTTTTTTCAAGGTGAATTTGGACATGTATATCTTGGTGATGATGAACCCTGTAGCATAGTAGGGAAATGTTATGTTCAGGTAAAAATGTAGAATGGGAACACATGGCTACTTAAGGATGTCATGCATGTGCATAAGTTGATGTGAAACTTGATATCAATGGGTTAGCTGGGTAGTGATGGTTGTACGGTCAGTTTTACAGTAGATTCTTAGAAGGCTACCAAGGGAGATCTTGTGGTTACTAGAGGTAAGAAAATTGGTACTTTTTATTTAACCAGTGGTGTTGATTATTGTAATTTAGTTGCTGCATATGGAAATGCAACTTTGTGACACCAAAGACTTGATCATATGAGTCATAAGCACATGCAGATTATAAGCCTAGATTAAAGGAGTTAGACTTGGACTTATATGAGGATTGTGTTTATGGGAAACAAAAGTGGGTGAGATTCCTAAAGGTTGGACCTACCAGGAAGGTGGGTAAGTTGGAGTTAGTGCATACAGATGTATGGGGGCCAACTAAGTTAAACTCTATTGGTGGTTCATGTTATTATGTCACTTTCAATGATGATGCAACTAGAAAAGTTTTGGTATATTGCATTAGAAAGAAATAAAATGTCTTTGAAACTTTCAAAAGATGGAAAGCCTTCGTTGAGAATGAAATAAGTCTCAAGTTGAATTGTCTCAGATCAGAAAAATGGAGGGGAATATTGCAGCAATGAATTTCTTTATTACTATTCGGTAAATGGGATGTGCAGGAAAAGAATGGATCCAAATACTCCACAGGAAAATGGAGTGTCAGAGAGAATGAACAGGAAAATCATTGAGCATGCTAGGTGCATGAGGTTATATGCAGGTATGCCACTCATGTTTTGGGTGGAAGAGGTAAGTACAACTGTTTATCTGATTAAAAGAGGTCCCTTTATGGCTTTGGAAGGAGGTATACCTGAGGAGGCTTGGTTTGGTAAGAAAATTAATTACTCATTTCTTAGAGTATTTAGATGTGAGGTATTTGTTCACATTGATAAAGATGATAGGAACAAGTTAGAGGATAAGTCTAAGAAATGCAGCTTTGTTGGATATGGTGAATATGAATTTGGTTTCTATGTTTGGACTATTAAAGACAAGAAACTATTTCAGTCTAGAGATATTTTCTTTAATGAAAACGTCATGTATAAAGTTCAGTTGCATGAACAAAAAGAGGAATCAAAGAAAGAATACACAATGTTAGAGGACATTGCAGACAATAAGGTGTCCAAGGGGCTGATTTAGGTACACCATGTTTTGCAACAGCCAGTTCAAGTACCTACTCATCAGGAACCTCAAACTCTTAAGGTGAGAAGGTATTATAGGGTAAGAAGGGAACTTGAATGATTTACTACAACTTTGAATTATTTATTGCTCACTGATAGTGGAGAGCCAAAGTGCTTTAAGGAAGTAGTGTAGGTGGATGGTAGGAAGAAGTGGGAGTAGGCCATGGATGAAGAACATAGATCTCTTATGGAAAAACAAACTTGGGATCTGGTGGAGCTACTCGAAGGAAAAAGGGCATTACAGAGAAAGTGGGTATATAGAATCAAATATGAAGATGGAGGCAGGAAACGATACAAGGCCCAGTTGGTGGTCAACGGATTTACACAGAAGAAAGGTATAGACTTTGATGAAATTTTTTCTCCTGTTGTTAAAATGACTTCTATTAGGATTGTTCTTGGTTTAGTTATAGTAGAAGACTTGCACTTAGAGCAGTTAGATTTGAAGGTTACATTCCTTTATGTTGAGTTGGAGGAGGAATTTTACATGCAAAAACCATAGGGTTATAAGGTCAAAGGGAATGAGAGGTTAGTGTGCAAATTGAAGAAGATCTTGTATGGCCTGAAACAAGCTCCACAATAGTGGTACATAAAGTTTGGCAATTTTATGTAGGATCAGGGTTACTTCAGGTGTCACTCAGACCATTGCATGTACATAAAGAAGTTTCTTGATTGTAGTTATATTATTTTGTTCTTGTATGTAGATGATTCACTTGTTGCATGGAAGAACATGCAGGAAAACCAAGGTACTCAAGAAGAAGCTAGGTGACTCCTTTGCTATAAAGGATTTGGGAGAAGAAAAACAAATCCTTGGTATGTGAATAACTTTGAACATGAAGGATAAGAAGCTTGTATTACATCAAGAAGAGTACATAAAGAAGGTCTTGGAGAAGTTTAGTATGCAGGATGCTAAACCAGCTAGTACTCCTTTTACAAGTCACTTTAAATTATCAAAGGAGCAGAGTCCCAAGACTGAGGAGGATAGAATCTAGATGACCAAGGTACCGTACTCATCAGTAGTTGATAGCTTGATGTGTGCTATGGTATGCACTAGGCTTGACATTTCCCATGAAGTGGGATCAGTGAGCAGGTTTATGAGTGATCCAAGTAGAGAGCATTGGTAGGTAGTAAAGTGGATCCTTCAGTATTTGAGAGGGACCGTGGGAGATGCATTGTGTTTTAGTGGATCAGACACTATATTATGTGGCTATGTAGATTCAGACATGGTAAGAGATTTAGACAGCTGGAGGAACACGATAGGTTATGTATTTATTGTTGGTGATACAATGGTGAGTTGGATTTCAAGGTTACAAAAGGTTGTGGCTTTGTCAATCGTAGAGGCTAAGTATGTTGTTGCCATAGAGGCAAGCAAGGAGATGATTTGGCTATAGTAGTTGCTTGATGAGTTGGGTCATAAGTAGGAAATTGGTAGACTACACAGTGATAGTCAGAGCACTATTCATTTAGCGAAGAAATCTAATTTCCACTCTAGGAAGAAGCACATTAAGCTAAGATATCATTTCATCGGGGTAGCTTTGGAAGAAGATAAGTTGAAGCTGGAAAAGATTCATACTAGTTAAAATCCTACAGATATGATGACCAAGGCATTCAAAAGGGAGAATTTGAAGTTTTGTTCAACTTTTATTGTCCTTCATAGTTGATAATGAATGGTTAAGAACTTTTCTCAGTGGTAACAGTCTCCAAGTGGGAGATTGTTGGGGTTTGGAGCTTGTTTTTTAGTCTTCTCGAATCAGTGTTAAAGTGTTGGAGTTCAAAAGATTAAGTCTGGAGACTTCAGGAGAATTCTACAGTCATTTTTTGTGGCGTTGCTATGGCATTGTTGTGCCATCATTTTTAATGTGTTGTTAATTGGTTGTTAATGTCGTGAAAGGTTTTCCATTCGTGGAAAGTTGAAAGGTCCCAACTTTCAAAATTATAGGGTCAACTTTAGGACTTCTTAAAAGGATTGTAATCCTATAAATTGAGGTGTTAGGGTATCTTGAAGATATATTGAGTGTTCAATAGGTCTTGAGTCTTAGTGATCAAGAGATGATCAAGAGTGATCAAGGATAAGAAATTGTGTGTCAATTGTGGTTTAGATGTGGTTTAACATCTTTGCAATTCTATTGTGAGTTCATAACTGAGAGAAGACTATGAGAGTTGTTTTATTCTTGTTGATAATAAAATATGAGTAAGTTCTTAGTGGATATATCCCACATTGGGTGAATCACATTAAATCTTGTCTTGTCTTCTTTTGTGTATTATTTATTTATGTTGTTATATTTTTGCAAGTATAATTCTGCTATATATTTTCCTACTATTGTGTTTTGAGGAATTATTTCTACATATTTGTTCTCTAATTCCAAACCGAAGTGCACATAAATAGACAGTGTACACACAAGACAAAGGTAAAAGTCCAATAACAAGAGCATACAAAGAGAAAACAATGGAAAATAACGTGACAGATAACATTGAAAGAAAGTATACCAACATAAAAAATGTTGCACATTAAGAACTTATTAACATGTGTTAGAGTATAATTACATCACCCACAAATGGCTTGGTTGTGAGTTGGGGCATTCAGTGTGATTTCAAAACATTGGACTATCTATCAAGTTGCAGGACTTGCAAAACTTAAGATGGACCTCCAGAGAAGGTTGGTTCTTGCTTCCTAATCTACCTACCATAAGCTACTCTAGTGTAGGTAGAAACTAACTAATCCTAATCTAACCATCGAATGGAGAGAGAGAGAGAGGGTAAAAGAGAGACTACACTAAGAAGTGATACACCAGAAAAGGAAGTGGCTGGTCACATATCCAATTACCTTAAGTGGAGAGAGGTGAACATAGGAGAGGCTGGAAAAGATATACCACAAACCAAAGATGAATGTCACACAAAACACCACTTCAAGACCCATTAATCATGGCTCCCAGGACCTACAATGAACATCAGAGTATACACAATATACCCTGCAATGATGAGATGTAAGAAGAGACAATAAAATGAGACAAGGATGGACATGTGCATCAGTGATATAGGTTCCATTACTTCAAAAGTTACATGGTACATCATCAATGGGAAAGGGGAAAGAATATTCCAATACAGAGCCATCAAAGGAGGCTTAGACTCCACATTCTACCATAAGGAAGAAAAAGAGAGAGGTGCAAGAGAGGAACAATGACCAAACCTTTGAGAATGCCCCTCCTTTACAAAATATAGAAGAATGAGAGAAAAAAGAGGGGGAAAATCTAACTCTGCTCCAACCACCCTTCCAATTAATTGAATTCTACAAGACCCATGCCTCCGTCATTTTCCCTTACTAAACAAGAAAGAGACCCATTATTCATCACAGTGGTAGATTAGAAACTTGATAGCCCCAAAAATTGTGGGCCGATGCATTAATGGAGAAAGGCGAGAAGTCGATGTCGAGATCTTTCCAAAAAATCCTCTCCTACTCAAATCCATGTTTCCAGTCAAAAGATATGGTTGTCTGAAGATTAGGGTTGTGAGCACAGAAAATTTAAAAGAGTCTACCTGTACCGGGTCTACGTGGCAACCTCACGCATCTTGAAGATTTGACTCCTTCCTTTCGCTCTTAAAATCGTGTCGAACTGACACATGGAAAATTTTATGGGCTCTTTGTTTTCCTCTATATTTTACCTAAGTCCATCCCATTTAGCGGAGACGTTGTGTCTGACCCGAGACACATGGAGGCTTCGTGCTTGTTTGGAAACTGCCCCTAATTTTTATATTTGAGGTCGTGCATTCGAGACATGTGGAGGCCTTTGCAAGCTTTTGGAATTTTAAACAATAGACCCTACCTTTCCAAACTCTGAACACGTGGTGAGTTAGTGCTCATTTAGGGACTACCATTTGGGTCATGCCTTTGAAATTTCACTGATGAGACATGTGGCTCAGCTGGTGCATGTTTGGGGAACGCCTTTGGATACACCTCTTGAAAGTGTGTTGAAGAGACATGTGGCTCCTTATTCTAGATTGTTCCTTTATTTCAATTTTTCCTAAGACCCCTTTTTCTTGGTGGGGCCATAGATCTAACCCTAAACACGTGGAGGCTCAACATGCATTTGGGAACCTACTCTAAATTTTAATCTAAATTACGTTGGACTGACACATGGTTCCTTCATGCTGGCATTTTGTGCTTAGCCAATTTGAGCCTGCTCCTTTTACGGTAGATGGAACACGTGGAAGCTCTCGTGATCATCTAAGTCATTATTTTAGATTGTGCCCTTGAATTTGTGATGATGATATATGTGGCACTGTCTGCTGGATCTCTATAATTAGTTGATTCAGGCTGATGCCTTTCTTGGACCCTTGTTGACTCTCTTGGACTGGAAGAAGAGTGTGCACTCATTTGAGTCTCCACACTTTAGACCGAGCCTTGGAATTGCACCGATGAGACATGTGGATGCTTCCGCCGACACCTTATACTTAGTCATTTTAAATGATTGGCTCTATCCCCTTTTTCAGACCTGGGACACACACTGAGCATGTGCATGTTTGGGGTTTCACCTTCGGAGTTGGTCTTTGAAGTTGTGCTGAGTCAAAACATGGCACGTTTTTTGTTGATTTGTAACTTTTCAATGACCGAATGAGACCCCGCGGGCTTGTGGGCCTGCACATGAAAAATGCACCATTTGCGAAAAGGTCAAAAAGTTTCAAAGTCCCTCGCAGACCTGCCAACCCGTTTTTAGACTTGGGAAAAATTCTCTCCTAGGCCTTCCAAACCCACTTTGGCAAAAATTCATCCTCGGGCTACCACTGACCCACATTTTCCACTTGGGAAAAAAGACATTTTCGCACCCACCGACCTGCATTTTCCACTTAGGCAAAAAGACATTTCCAACCCGCCGGCCTACTTTTTCCACTTTACAAAAAGTAATACTTCTCGAGCCCATGGGTCCATAATTATACTTTTGCCCCTTTCAAAAAATTGGAGAAAAAGACAAAATATCTCACAGCCACAATGAGAGGTGAGATGATTTCAATGGCAAAAAAGTCTTCTCATGGGCCCACCAGCCCGCTTTTGGAAAAAAAAATCCCTCTATGTCCCGTCAGCCCGCAACTTGAAAAATACGACAGAGTTAGAATGAGTTCATTATATGCTTTAGAAATTTACACAGAGCATCATACTATCAAGAAAGAGGTAAAAATGCCATTTACAGAGCAGGGCCTTAACTGCTTGAAGGTCTATAAAAATCCACATTCGAATCACAAAGGAGAATAATTGAGAGAGTATAGTCAAGGGAAGTGAGAGCTTATTTTGGTCAATAACCTTGTTGACTCATGGGGATCATGCTACCTTGTATTTGATAGATTTGATCAGTGGCCTTGAAGAATCCATAGAGAGAAGTGGGAAAATCTGCGTGGGAAATCAACCACTACTGTTAATGCTTCTAATAAAATATGCCCCCAAATCTGATCTTTACTAGCATCAATCCTTGGAAACGGTGCCTTGAAGGAAGAGGAAACAACAAAACTCAGATCGCTCTATGCACTCTTAGTTCTTCAAGACAATCATGGATCCTGCATTAAAGGCTCTTAGAGTACGAAATTGTCCTCCATCTAGTTGGTGCTTTTGAGATATGTTCGAGAAATGGTGTCATGTTTGCACATACTTCAAGCCGCATAGTCGATACAGACCTATGGAGCATTCAAACACCACGACATCGGGTATGTAAAAATGGACTGGGAAAATAGTATTACAAAATGGGTCCCCTTTAATATGGGATGCGTGACAGCCAAATTAGGGAAAAGGCAGGTTCTTTAGCTCAAAGAATTTATCTTTTCCTACTCCTTTTCTAACCCTAGAACAACAAAATCCATAAACACTCTCACAACCCCAAAGCTAGGCATTTTAACTCTAGCTTGACGCATTTTCCCCTGCCTCAATTTCGTCCTAAGACACGTGGAGATGTGGTGTTTGACATGAGCTTCTCTTTTTGAGAATTAAAAACCTTTGGAGGGGTGCCGTTAGGACACATGGTTTGCTCTGCTGGCTCTTCCAAGTATCAATAGTCACATTATGGATTCTTCCCTGGAGATGGTTCCCCAGCCTGAAGACCTTGGATCCTTTCCTATTTTTCCTTTTCCTCATTTTGGAACTGCGAGCTCATAGGTATGAAATGTTTGTCCCTTCATGGAATTTTCTCTATGTGCAGGGTTGTCTAACGAAGCTAAATTTACTCGATAGGGCACAATCTTGGGATCCTCTGAATTTAGCGACTCATAGGTTCTGACATCTCACCTACTAGATGAGTGAGAATCAGATCTAGTGGCATTGAAGCATCCATGGTGTGAGCATGAGATGATGACAGCCTTATAAACCTTGATTCTGATCTGAATTGATAAAATTCTGACAGAATAAACCCTCACATAATCGCAAACCTGCTAGAAACATGAAGTATGTAGAACTTCACCAAAGAGCTCAACTAAATGCATTGTACAGAATAGCAATAGCAACAACACCAAAAACATATGTATTTAACATAAAAATCAAACATGATCCAAATTGGAACATGTCAGAGTGTGCAAGAATCACTTGCTCATCTGCTGAAAACAAACCTACCTAATCTACTCTAACCAAGAGCAAAGGGAACTCAAACAAAACCTGTAACTGGCAGGGAGAAATAGCTTCCCTTCCTCAAAAACGGTAGAATTCACAGCCGAACTGATTTGGGAATAACACATGGCTGGTTGGATGAGTGAAAAACTGACAATAAATTGGTCCTCCACCCAAATGCATCAAGGTATATACAATAATGGAAAATACCTCCTTAATCTGACTTGCATCAGACTTCTGGAGGTGTTGATGATGACCCTTGGTACTTTGATGCTCAAAACTCGTGCCCTAAAACCTATGGCATGACTAGTTTTAGTTTCTCCTTATGACTCCAATGAAGCCAAGTTTCCTGATATGGGCATGGTGCTGATCCTTTAGATGTGCCCATTTCTATGAATTTCAATAGTCTAAAAAAGTGGACAGTACTCTTAGTGGACCTTCTTGAGTGGACTGGTGTGAGAGATGAAAACGACCTCCACATCCTTTTGCATTCCTTCTCTTCCTTCTCCTTTGAAGAACATGGGAGAGTCATGCCTTCTAATCTTGGTTCCTAGAGGGCTGTTATGGAGTGCAAGTTGTTGTTCTTGAATTTTCTCCTCCATGGTAGCAAGCTCATATGCTTGGGATGTGAGATGATGGAGGAAAAAATGATGTGATCTCCATGGGCTCCCCTCCATCAAGGCAATCTTCCAAGTCTGACACAGGTAATCTGCCTCCTTGTTGTCTTGGTGCAGGTGCTAAACCTCCTCTCATGGTGTTCCCCTGATCTGTAACTTGACTCATTATGGTTCCCTTCATCCTCAAACATGATGTTTTAAAGCTCAAACTCTTCCTTGAACATCAAATCTTGAAGGGGATGAAGTGGGAGGGAGAACTGAAGGTTCTTCTACAGCCTTGCTCCACACTTGGAGCCTCTGAAACTATATGGTCCTCCTCCACAGCCGGAATGTACTCCTCTTCTTTTGGATTAGGAGTAGCTCCTTCTTCCCTTAATTTTGTCATAGTTGGAGCTTCCACAACTTGTGGATTGACCTCAACCTCCTCCATATGTTTAACCAACAAGGGAATATTTTCAAACTCAAACCTAGTATCCCAACTCTTCATATTTTCTATCATTTCTTCTCTGTTGGGTTCCTCTGCTTGTTGTTCTACTTGGCTGGTTTTTGGATTATCTCCCTGACATGGACTTCGGGGAGTAGGAGGAGTAGTGGATGGGGTCTCCACTAGTTGTTTCCTTATTTTTGGTTGAGGGGAAGGCATTGGTTTTCGATCTTATGGAGGGTAATCAAATTTGGAAGGGAAACGGGAAGGGGAGAGAAAATTAGATGGAAGACTAGGGGATGGGGAAGGGAAGTCAACACTTGGGGCAACAAGTGAGGGGCTTGACTCATGAAAATTATGTGATGATATTGATTGAGGAATAGGGAAACAAAAGCTAGGAGGTGGTGGAATTCCCCATTTACAAGGTTTTCCTATGTCCAAATCATAAGCCTCAATCTCCTTAATCCATAGTGCAAGTTGAGGTAGCACTTCAAGCATGAAGTCAAGCTTCTTCTGAGGTTTGTAATGTCTTGGAAAAGGGCTTTCCCATGGTCAAGGTTCCCTACAACCAATTCTGAATGCCTTCATCTTTGTTGTAGCCCTGGACTGCACCATGCTAGCCTCCATTCTTTTGATCTTCTCCAACAAACCAACATTCTCCATGTAGTTGTCACCATTGTATGCATCTCCTTGTTCTTGATAAGCTCCATAGCCAAACTAGAATAGACACCACTCGTATGGGTAAGCATATTGGTTCTGAATTTGATCATAATGCTGATTTGGAGGAGTTGAGAAATGCATTGGAGGTGAACTACACTACTATTGCTGCAAGTGTGAGTTCCAAGAAGGAAATGAAGTCATGATTGCATAGCTTCATGAATAGTAGAAAATGAAAGATGTGGAAAGAAATATGAAAGAAAATTGATGGAAGAAGGTCTGTAAATTTAGAGATGGGTTGTTGACTAGATGGAATTGTCAGATGTTCTTGCATGTGCCTCAAAAGTTTGAATCTTAACATGAACACATCAACCTACTGAGATGAAGTGGTAAGGTGCTTCAGACCTGTACCACCGGGCATGCCAAAAATGTTAGTTTGATTGCATGGAGGCTTATGATTTGCTACTGATAATGAGACACCTTGTAAAGATGAGAAAAATATAACCTTAGTGTCCCACAGGGCTAACACAAAATTTTAGTGTAGAATCACAACACCCCCGAATGGCCAGGTTGTGACTTGGGGCATTTGGTGTGATTGCACAACATTGGGCCATATCTCAAGCTGTGGGACTTGGAAAACTTGAGATGGACCTCTAGATAAGGCTAGTCCCTACTTCCTAATCTACATGCCACAAGCTACTATAGTGCAGGAAGAAGCTAACTAATCCTAATCTAACCATCCAAGGAGACATAGAGAGAGAGAGGGTGAAAGAGAGCCTACACTAAGCGGTGATACACCGGAAAAGGAAGTGGTTGGTCACAGATCTGAGTACATGAAGTGGAGAGAGGTGAGTAGAGGAGGGGGTTGCCAAGATGCACCATAGACCAAAGATTAATGTCACATAGAACACCACTTCAAGACCCATTAAGCACAACTCCCAGGACCTGCAATGAACATCAGAGTATGCACAATATGCCTTATAATGGTGACAGGTAAAAAGAGACAATAAAATGAGCCAAGGATGGACAAATGCATTATGAAATAGGTTATATTTCTCGAAAAGTTACATGGTGCATCATTAGTGGGAAAGGGGCAAGAAAATGCCAATACAGAGGCATGAAAGGAGGCTTAGACTCCTCATTCTACTGTAGGGAAGAAAGAGAGAGGGATTCAGGAGAGAAATAATGACCAAACCTTTGAGAATGCCCCTCTCTTACAATATATGGAAGAATGAGAGACAAAGAGAGAGGGAAAATATAACTCTGCTCCAACCACCCCTGCAATGCAATTAATTACACCTGTAGCAATGAAGAGCTTTACTACAAGACCCATGCCTTCATTGTTGTCCCTTACTGAACAAGAAAGAGCCCCATTCTTCATCATGGCGAAAGGTGAGATACTTGATAACCCCAAAAATGGTAGGCTGAGGCATTAATGGAGATAGGTGATAAGCCGATGCCAAGATCTTTTAAAAAAATCCTCTCTTGCTCAAATCCAAGTTTTCAATCAAAATATATGGCTGTCTAAAGATCAGGGTCGCAAACACACAATATTTAAAAGATTCTACCCATACCAGGTCCACATGGTAGCCTCGCGCATCTTGAAGATTAGACTTCTTCCTTTCGCTCTTGAAATCACGCTAGATTGACACATGGTGGCTTCTGTGGGCTCCTCATTTTCCTCTATATTTTTCCTAATTCCTTCCCATTTGGTAAAGATGTTGTGTCTAACCTGAGACACGTGGAGTCTTTGCACCTGTTTGGAAACTGCCCCCATTTTTTATCTTTTAAGTTACACGGTCAAGACACGTGGAGGCCTCCATAGGCTTTTGGAATTTTCAACGGCTTACCCTACCTTTTCAGACTCTGAACACATGGCGAGTTGCCACTCATTTGGGGACTACCTTTTGGGCAATGCATTTGAAATTGTACTGATGAGACACATGGCGAGATGGTGTATGTTTCGGGAATGCCTCTGGATTTGCCTCTTGAAAGTGTACTGAAGAGACACATGGATCTTTTGACTGGCTTGTTCCTTTCTTTGTATTTTTCCTAAGTCCCTTTTTCTTAGTGGGGCCATATATCTGACCTTGGGCACATGGAGGCTCAGCGCGCATTTGGGAACCCGTTCTAAATTTTACTCTTAAAATTGTGCCGGGCTAACACATGGTTCCTTCCGCTGGCCTTTTATACTTAGCTGATTTGAGCCTGCTCCATTTTCAGGCCTGGGACATGTGGAATCCTCGTGCTCATTTGAGTCTCTATTTTGGGTCACGCCTTTGAATTTACATTGATAAGACATGTGGCATTGTCCGTTGGATCTCTATACTTAGTTTATTCAAGCTGATGCCTTTGTCGGACCATTTTTTACTTTGTTGGACCATTGACACATGGAGATTTGGTGCTCATTTGAGTCTCCACACTTTGGACCCAACCTTGGCATTGTGTCGATGAGACATTTGGAGAATTCCGCCAACACTCTTAAACTTAGTCATTTTAAACAGCCGACTATGTCCCCTTGTCAGACATGGGACACATGGCGAGCCTATGCTTATTTGGGGTTCCACCTTCGGAGTTTATCTTTGAAGTTGCGCCAAGTTGACACGTGGCACCTTCCACCGATCTATGAATTTTCAATGGCCGATGAGACCCCTCGAGCTTGTGGGCCCACACTTGAAAATTGTACCATTTGTGAAATGTTTAAAAAGTTTCAAAGTCCTTCACAGACCTACCGGCCAGCTTTTAGACTTGGGAAAAATTCCCTCCTCAGCCCGCAAACCTACTTTCACAAAAATTCATCCTCGGGCCCACTAGCCTACATTTTTCACTTGGGCAAAAAGATAATTACTGACCCGCCGGCCCGTGTTTTTGACTTGGGCAAAAAGAAATTTTTGGACCCGCCGGCCCACTTTTTCCATTTTGCAAAAAGTAATCCTTCTTGGGGCCACGAGCCCACAATTATACTTGTGCCCCTTTGTGGCAAGTGAAAAAAAGAAAAAATATCTCCCATCGCCCCGTTGGTCTGTGATTTCCATGCCAAAAAATTCTTCCCTGGGCTCAACGACCCGCTTAACCAAAAAATCTCTCTAAGGCCCATCGATGCGTATCTTGAAAAATACCAAGAGTTAGACTGACTTCTTTATATCTCTAGAAAGGGGAATAAATTTCCTATCTTATGGAAATTCTTTCAGGGGGCCTTAAGTGCTTGAAATATTCAACAATTCATATTCAAGCACAAAGGTAAAATGGTGTCAATTGACTCAAAATAAGTGTGAGCTTATTTTGGTCAGCAATATGTTATCAAGATAAAAAGTATCTCAAAGCGTATATAATCCGATAAAGTAGTGTGCTATGAGACAAAATGAAAAAATAACACCGAAAATGTGCAGAAGTGGATGCCCCCAGGAGCCTCTATGTGATTGGTAATAGGTATCGCACCAAACATCCATGCTACATGTTTAAATCTATATAATATTTAATCAAAACAATAAAAGAAAGTGAATGCGCATGTGTGTATGGAAATATATTGACATATAAATATCTATCTAGCATGTGTAATAAGATGAACATGTAAAAGCATGAGTAAGCAAGAGTAAATGCATCCAAGATATAAAGTATCTTGTGGATTAGATAAAATGGAATGTAGTGTGAATGATAGGAGCACCATGCCCTTCGAGTGAATGTGTATGTATGTAATGAGGTTCATTTATTTATGTCGCCTTAGCAGTAAAGAATGAACCGTAAACGAGAGTGTACCATTGGGAAATGTTCTTGAATGTATGTAGTAGAAAAATGTGGTCATCAAATAGCAAAGTGTATAGCGTAAATGCGTGAGTTAATGAATCAGTTAATGAAACGTTTAAGTGTGATGAGGTCCATGTTAAATCCGGTATAGTTTATTTGAATTTGGAACAAAAATTATACACCGGAAATAATAACAATCCTTCTTGAAAATAATCCAGGATGTTTATTTAATATAAAAGTTACACTTAAATATGTTAATGACTTCCTTACTATAAGGATTCAAACCCCATCACACCTAACTCTCAATCCCAACAATATCTCCTATAACCTCTCTTTATCCTCTCACACAACTATATCTAAGTGAATTAGTTTAATAACCAAATAACTAAATTTATTACATAAATACATTAGTTCAATAAAATATTTAACTAATTACACCCATACAAATATAAATCACCCCATGTGAATGCTAAGATATCCTAACACCCCCCCCCCCCCCCCAGTGTGAACATGGTGGAAAATCCTTCACACTCTCATCTGTAGCATCCCTAACTCTATGACTCGTGACCTTGATCTAAAGAAAGGCTCTCTCCTTCCATGGTTTTAAATAAATTCGCCACAAACCTTGACATGAACAGGCCCCATCAACTCTCCACCTCGTGTGGTTTTCTGGATCCTCCCACAAACCCCTTCAAGATCTATGAACTATATTACACTGGTGTTTTTGTTCTTCCACGACGTTGTGACATTAGGGGAAAATGAAAGAAATATCATTTACATAGGAGCTCACTTATTACAATTCTCAAACATGAATTATCATTTGTTCTTAATCAAAAACACACAACTGAAAGAAATTGCCACAATGCCATTGTGCGGACCCATCGCTTGCAGCGAGTGAGAGGTCGTTGATTGACCTCTTTCCTCCATTTCCTCTGTCCACCAACGATACTTCTTTTGTTACTCAACAAATTTTGAATTGAAACACAATAAAATATTGATTAAAAATCATACGTCAGTTACCCCAAAATTACGTTTGTAAGGATTTTTTTTAAACTTTTGACTTTTGACAATACAATATGTTAACAACTTAGACGAACATATAAAAAATACTTAAAATACAAAAAAAATAAAAATGTTTTGAGAAAACAACTATAAAGATGATTTATGCATAATGATCTTTTTTTAGACTCACATAATAATATTTCAAAATAAAAAAACACTTAGCCACTTTATAATATGACCAATATTTAAAAAAACAGTAAGACTAAAATAATACCTATAGATCTGATGTAATAACAAAACTAATTGAACAATTAAATTCTACACACTTTAAATAGACATTACTTGGGTTTATTAATCAATGACCAAATAACATGACTTTATTAACTATATAACTATATATGTCTAAAAACATGACAGCTTACATAAAAAGACAAAACTAATTCAAATAACAAATAAAAACTTGAACGTAATAACACAAAGGATAACATATGGCTATACGACCTCTTGACATTACAAATTTATCCAAATTAAAACCACTTTTTGACATATGACTACGTGATTTTAAATGACTAAAACAAAAACTAAGGAAACCTAAACAACTATATGACAGGGAAAATATGGTGGCGACAAGAAAGATGTCTACAACTCCATTTTAGCAAAAGATGAAACTGATTTTTCTAGATCTTTTATCAAACACATGAGTTATTCAAGTAGATTTCTATCACACACGTCATAAATGTGACCTCCTTTGGAACAAATATTTGCACGCACATTCGTGGCAATTAAAACGCCTTTTTAGAGTTGATATAGCTGAAAGCCTGGGGATCAAACCTGTGATTTTTCCTCTTCCCGTCATATCATCTCCTGCTACAATTAGAGATTGGAACAAAATTTGAAGGATTTTCTATGCGAAAATGCGCTCCAGCAGAGTAAAAACGGATAGTAGTATCTTCAATGCCACAACCCACAATGAAAGCACAAATGTGAAGTGATCTACACACATATGGAGTAATAAAATATGCATATATGTATAAGAAACATTGATTTCTCTAGAGAAAATGTGCAAGGAGATGGAAGAAACCCCATAATTAATAAAACTATGCAAGCACACAATGATCCACACATTACACAAATTTAGATGCCATTACCAGCAATAACCTTCTTTGAGTGTACCTTCTCTGATACCAGATGTTAAATCTGGTATAGATAATTTAAATTTGGAACACAAATTATACATTGGAAATAATAATAATCCTTCTTTAAAATAATTTGGGATGTTTATTCAATATAAGAGTTACACTTAAATAGATTAATGACTTTCTTAGTATAATGAGTCAAACCTCATCACACCTAGCTCTCAACCCCAACAATATCCAATATAACCTCTCTTTATCATCTCACATAAATATATCTACACGAGTTGGTTTAATAACCAGATAACTCACTTTATTACATAAAGACATTAGTTAAATAATATATTTAACTAATTACACGCATAGAAATATAAATCAACCCATGTGAACACTAAGTTATCCTACCTGCCCATTTGATAATTATACTTATGAACACCTATACTTTGTTCTACGTAACTTTATTAGTAAAATTACACTAACTATCCCAATACCCACTAATTAGTTACCCTTTCTCACCTCCTCTAAACCCCCGAATCATGCTAACACCCTTCTAAATGGTTTCTATAAGTCATTATCCTATCAAGTAGCCTATTTTGAGGATGAATAAACCTTTGTTGACTTTCTAGAGGGAGACTTAGCTTTCCATATGTCAATTTCACCTTTCGAATTTGAGTTTTACTTGAGTTTACATTTTTGGACTTTAGTACCACATGAGTCCAAAACATCCCTTTCTTCCTCCTAGGATTGGAAACCTATAAATACAAGCATACCCCTCACCCTTTTTACTAATAACACTCCTCCATTTTTAGAAAATCTTATGCCGTCTTTAGATTTAGTAGTTTTCATTTTCATTTGAACTATCTTTATTTTAACCATTTGCATTTCTAAAAATCAAGCTTGAGTAAATGGGATGAACTATTGGCCTTGAAGCCATTAATGGTGAGATCTCACTCTCAAATCCTTTATTTTCAATTCTAGGAGATTTAATAGGTTCGTTTTTCATAACTTTCATGGAGTAGAGAAATATCTAGATATTTTAGGGTTTGAATGTTTATTTCAAGTTTATATATGCATACTAGGAGATTGTGCTTAGTTAGCTAGATAATCTGATGGTTCATTGTTGAAGTTTGGAAAGCTTTGAATCTTTCTTGAGTGTTCTAGGCTTCATTCCATAGCTATACTAACTTACACATGAATACATATGACACGCCTAGTGAGAATAACCCCATAGTCCATTAGAAGTTGTTTAAATTTTGTCATGTAAATGCCATTTCTAACCCTTTTTATTCTTTCTTAAGGGGAAAACTAGTTTTATCCATGCATTTGGTAAAATTATATGTGTAAAATCTCCCTTTAGCATAGGTATTTAATGGATTTGTGTTAGAAAAATAGTTAAAAGATTGATTTAGGACCTATTTACATTTTTATTTTTTTGGTTTCCATTTTTTTAATGGATTTTTAGGGATGTATGCCCACGTAAAAAGAGGCACATACCTGTTAAAAGGCCCACGTACATGCAACAAGGGCATGTACATACAGGTTGTGTTTTTGACCGAAAAACTAAACCATAGTCGCACGCACATGAAACCCTGTGTGCATACATAAAAAATCATATGCACACATCATTCTGGAAGCGCAAGAATAAATCCCACCCTTTGTGTCATTTTTCCATTTTACCCAGGGTGAATACATATCATTTATGGTGAGTACATACTAAAAGGACTTCACACACATCATTATGTACATGGAGGCATGAATATCTTATGTCATTTCCATAGACCCATGCACACGCCAAAAAGAGTGCTTACATACCTATACATAACCCCTTTGACATAACGCCTTCAGCTACAAAAATGGGTGTGGTTCTAGGAACCCTAAAGTAGTCCACCATTGAGTAACCTCATGGACGAAACAAGAGGCTCCTCAGTTTATCCACTTGACTAGTATTATCTTTGAGAGTTAGCAACAAAACATTCTCCATTGTGACCCCAATGAAAGATACATGTGAACACATTCATTTCTCACCGTATTTGAAGGGGGTACGTAAATCTAAGATACTCTAATATTATTCATTGCGACTTTCTTTGTAAATCAAGCTCGTAGAGGATATTTGTGGTACCTAGTTGAGAAAAATATCTAGGGAACCATTTCTTCAAGAGGCCAACTTATGCTAGTCCAAATAATCAAGTCAAAGAGCCATCATGAAACTCTAGCTTCTTCAGAGTAAAAAATGTTGTTTTACAAAGAAGGGGAGAGTCCCTCAAATTTGGGGTCTAGTGATATTCATCATGAAGCTTGCAACATATCACTTTTTCTTAGTTCTTCACTTACCCTAAGGCAAGGTGAAACTTTGCCAAAGTTGTACTATCTTGTTTCACAACCACTTGTTTTATTTCCTTTGCATTCTTGTTACCCATTTGGGACAAGAGAAGGCCCATATTTCACGACTATTATCAATAGATTGTGTTCATCACTTTTATGTTCATTTATGCTCATCCATGTTTATGGATGAGTTGTTAAACGTATAAAGTGTATATAGGTAAGTTTTTGCATCTTTATAGCCACTTGATCTTGATTTCAATATCATCATCATGGTTAGGTTTTGGTCATCTTTTTATCCCCTTAGATGTATTACCCTGTTCGCATTTCCTCAACACAATTACAATACTTACATTTTGTTCCTTGTGAATGAGAGTTAAGTGTCCACTTTGTGGCATCAAACTACCCACATTCTAGCACTTAGTATACTTTGAATTAGTTTAACTTCGAACATTGTCCTAAATATTGAAGAGTGTTGCTTATATTTTTTTGCATCGTTTTAATATCATTTCGGCACTAATATCTCGCTTCTCCATGAAGCTTGATCAACATGGAAAATTGGTGTGGTTACTTGGATTACCTTTTTAATCCTCACCCTTTAACATCAGATCTTTTTGGTTGTTAAAACTCATCGTAGTATCTTTTGATTGGGAATAACTCTTATGAATTGTTAATACTTACACCTTGTTCATTTTAGAACTTCACCTAAGTATTGGAATTGAATTTTCTATCTAGTATCAAAACTATTATTAAAAGAAAAAGGTATAAATGATTTGATTGATTGATTGGTTAGCTATACTTACATGATTTGTTCCTTGTATAATTGAAATTGCATATACTTGTATGTAAGATGGGTCATTTAATCCTTGATTCTTTTAACATATCATTCTTTAGGGATAGAAACTAAACCGCCTTGAGACATCTAGGCAAGATAAATTATGATACACTTAGGTTGATTATAACTTAGTCAAATCTAGATAGGTTGATTATAACGTGAAGTGGAGATGAACCCTTTACGTGTTGAAAACTCTCTATGGAATAATCTCTTTACTGGTAATAACATAATTTCCCATTTTTCTAAAGTCAAAGATACTAAAGCATGGGTTGATCTAACTGGAAATGACACTGATTCATCACAAGGTGAGAATAACCTTAATCTCACATGATTTCATGAACTCTCATACTTAAATAAAGACCAAATACTTATGCGAGTTCTAGAATTAGGATCTAGGCTACCAAAAGACCATGACATGTCTGTTAAAATGATTAACATAAATGGGGAAGAGTAAAAAATGCCTCCTATTATCAACATGCATGGTACGAGTCACACTAATCCCTTTGATATGGGATATGCTTCAATTTCCGGTCATGAAACTAACAACTTTAAGAATGAATCACTATAACAAAATGATGGAGCTTGAAGATTACCTTTCAAAGCCTCACGTAGGGTCAAAATTGACCATGAAGATAAGGAGGTACCTCATCAATATGACACATAAGATGAACACCAAACTAAAGAAGAGATCATCTAAAGACAAATACTTAAACTTAGTCAAAATTTATCAAGTTTGCATACATCTCAAGATGAAAACAAAGGTTCACAAAAGGAGAAACATAAATTTAAGTCTAGAAAACTACACACTAACACTAAAAATGATGTATCCTTAAAGGTTATTATTAATAGACCACCATATCCAATACAAGACAAGCCCATTACACAAGAGCTACAATAACTGAAAAACATGTTGACAACGCTATAAGACAGTAACGTTGGCCATAACAAGAAATGTTAATACAAGAATCTATGTCCCTACCCTTTCAATAGAGACATGTTACAAGTGCCATTCCCTAAAAACTTTGATATACGTAATTTTGATAAATATAAAGGTAAGGGTGATCCATGCAATCATATAAAAGAATTCTACATGGCTTTCTAGGAAGTTGCATTTAGTGACAACTACCTTATCCATTTATTTCCTCGAATTTTGGTGGGATAACCATTGGAATGGTTTCTACACATACCCAAGGGAAAAATAGCTTAAATTTTTGTGTGACACTTATCCTTCAACATAGAGAGTGATATAGCCATACTAGACTTGTGTAATGCCAAAAAAACGACTTAATGAATCCTTCACTAGTTTCTTACAATGGTGGCGCAATTTGGCTAGCCATTTTCCTTATAATATCCCTAAAAATTAGAAGGTTAGAATATTTTTACCTAATTTAAACCCAAACATACCCTTTCATTCATAAATTCATTGTGTTTCTAACTTAGAAAAAGTTAATATAGAGAATGGAAATAACATTGAAAAGGATCTAATCATGAAAGGAACTATTAAACCCTTCTCCAAGGATAAGCATATTGGATCAAAACCTATAGAGAATCCTAAATTATTTAAAATAAAAAAGAATGTCTCAAGAGATGACATCACTGATTCAAAAAGTCTTCATGCTATCTAGAGTGGTCCTCTTCTGAAACTCACTTAAGGACCTCGTCAAGACAAAGACGCAGCCCTAAAATGGACATTCACACCTATAACTAAACCATTATCTACAATTTAATAATATTTAAATACAATTAACATGGTTACCTATCCTCCAGCCACAGTACCCTTCCCTGAAGATGCACCTAAATCAGGATGGTATAAAGACCATGAGTACTGTGATTTTCATCATGTCAAAGGACACAAGAATGGCTGATGTATGAGGTTACGACACTATATACAGGAACTTATTGAAGAAGGAAATATTGAGGTGGATTCACCTGAATCTGGGGAAGGTCCTAGAACAAAAATGGGGATATTTAAACAACCCCTCCCTAACCATAATAAAAGGAGAACAAGAAGATAAATCAAGGAGAATCATCTAAAAATTATAAGGATATAAATTATGTGTATACCTCCATAGATACCCCTTTCGATTCCCTTATAGGTTATATCCAATCATATGATGAAAAAGTGAACACCATTAGGAATGTAGGTGACAATTGCGACGTACGAACGTGACTCACGTGCTTAGTAATGTTAAAACCTACTTAATTTTTCCCTCTGGAAACTCAGTATGACTTGTTAGACTAATTATAGATGATCACTGCTAAGATTTGAATCTTAGATCTTCTAAAATTATCAAACAATCATAAAGACATATTTTATAAAATAATTCAAGGGTCTGGAATATCCACAGAATTAGATCTCACAAATCTCCAAGAAATGGTTGAAAACCTTGCTCCAACTGCATCTATTTCCTTTGACTAGAAGGATATCCTGCATAACAAGCCTAGCCATAATATGGCCTTATATATAAAAGTCTTTGTTACTCATTGCAAAGTCAAAAGAGTGCTTTTAGATGGTGGATCTAGATTGAACATTTGGACTTTGAAGCTTGTCAGGAAACTATGCCACACAGAAGTCGACTTGGATCCTAATATCATCACCATAGCAACATATGGTAATGAGGAATGTGAGATGGCTGGAAGCATAATGATACCCATAGAGGTATGACCTACTTGTCATGATCCAAAGTTTCAGGTTCTTGATTTAGACATCTTGTATAACACTCTCTTAAGACGCCCATGGATTCATGCCATGAAGGTCGTTTCTTTGAATTATCATCAATGTATCTAGTTTCCTCATGAAGAACATATAACCACTATTCTGGGTGTCCCTGAACTATTTAAACATTGTAGATCAGTGTATATTTTCTCATATGAAACATATAAGTGTCCTTCTATAGATATTGTGTTTCTATTACAAACAGAGGCTATGCAAGATCATATAGATCCAGATACATTAAAACCATGCAATCATAATTTTGATTTGTTGGTTAATACCTTTTCTACATGGGAAGCAACATTTGGGAAATATGGCCCAATAAATCAATTCAATCTTAAACAAGCCCTATTAATATTTGATCTTTTTGTTACCTAAGACACATGGCAGGCTAAATTTCCAATCCAAGAGTACTCAAGAAAGTTTCCCTAAGCCCCTTGAAAGGTTTACTCCTAGTGGTCTCGTGTGAAACAAGAAGATGCTAGATATACCTACTAGTAGGGTACTTGAAGGAACTATGGCTTCATGTCATCAAGCACCACATTTTATCAAAGAAAACTTCATGATGCAAGTAATGGGGTACCAGGGAGTTGGATGCAGCTCAAATACACAAGGTTGATTAGGAGCTATTCCACTTCCCCCACGGAAGTATAATAAGCATGGCCTTGGCATTCAGTATCATAGAGATCTGCTTGTGTACATAAATGACACCTCATCTTAACATGATGATTACTTAGTTAATTCAGACAACGATAAAAATTCCCACTATAGCCTATACGAAGATCTTTCCTCTACTAACCTATTTCCTGATTCTACCATCCTTACTATTTCCAAAACAAATCCTGAAACCAATTCCAAAGTTAACCTAGTATATCCTGACCTAATTTATTAGGATCAACAACTTCACATGTCGATCAATCTCTTTGAAAATTTTGAGGCAATTGAAGCGTTTATAGGAATCAGAGATAGTATTACAATAGGTGATAAAAAAATGGGTTTCTCCATTGATCTAGATGCAAGTGCATATTTTGGGGAAGAGGCAGAAATTTTTGGTCAAATGAATATCAACAAGCTCGAGGGAAAAAATACTACTAAGAAGCCTTAGGAAAAGAAATAGACCAAGACAGATAGTAAAAACCTCTTTGAGAAACTTGAGCGAAAAATAGTTAGAAAATTCAAAGGAAAAAGTAGTTTACCCACTCAAAGATGAGGATCTCTTTGAACCTCTTATGGAAGTAGATTTGAATATTCCTCCTGATCCTTCACAGAGGGAGGATGCATAAAAAAATTTGGTACAAGAAATAATCAGTGTTAACATTAGGACAGGAGAAGACCCTAAGATGATAAAGTTAAGACTTTCAGTCTCAGTATAAGAATAAAAAACGCTCATAGCCTTATTATGAGAGTATGAGGATATATTTGCATGGTCATATGTGTATATGTCAAGTTTGGACCCAGCGTTGGTTATACACAACTTTGTTGTACACCCAAATACTAAACCTATCAAGTAGAAATTGAGAATGATGCATCAACAAATTGCATTACCATTCAAAGAGGAACTTCAAAGAGTATTAGCAGAAGGTTTTTTCAAACCTATTGACTATTTAGACTGGATATCTAGTGTAGTCACATTTTAAAAGAAACCAGTTGGTATCATAATATTCAACGACTTTTGAGACATCAATAAAGGATGTTATACAGATGACTTCCCCTTGTCTAACATCGATATGATTTTCAATTTAAATGATAGTTATGAGATGTTATCTTTAATGGATGGCTTCTCATGGTATAACCAAATCAAGATCGCAAAGGAATATCAACATAAAACTAATTTTATTACCCCTTGGGGGACATTTTTCTATCAGGTCATGCCTTTCGGCCTCAATAATTACGGGGAAACATATCAGTGAGCCATGACTGTTATTTTCCATGATATGATGAATGATATCATGGAAGATTACGTGGGTGATATATTAGAAAAATAAAAAAACTAGGGAAAAGCATCCTGAAGTACTGAGACACATTTTTCAATGTCTCCGAGATTATAAGGTTTGTTTGAATCCTAAGAAGTGCATCTTTGGCATACAATCAGGAAGATTATTGGGTTTCATTATCTCAAAAATAGGAATAGAGGAGGATCCCGCTAAATTCATGGCTATAACAGAGATACCACCACTAACAAATCTTAAACAACTAAGGAGTATATAAGGGAAAATTCAGGCAATCCACCGATTCATATCATAGATTTCGGATAAGTGAAATCCTTTTACGCATCTATTAAAGAAACATGTTACATTTACATTGGGAACATAGATCTAGAAAGTCTTTGCACTACTCAAGCAATATCTACCAAGTCCACTTGTTCTAATGCCGCCTACCCAAGGAAAATCCTTACTACTCAATATTTTAGCTACTCAATTTTCTATTGGTGCACTATTTTCCCAATATGGCCTAAGCCATAAAGAACAAGTGGTGTATTACTTAAGTGATACCATTATTGCCAATGAGTTAAATCAACCTCAGATTGAGAAAGATTTCCTAGCTATAGTGTTCAACTTTAGAAATTGCACCACTATCTCCTAAACACTAAAACTAGGCTAATATCCAAGGTTGACCCTTTAAAATACCTCTTATCTACACCTTACCTAATAGGATGGATGGCTAATTAGATCATCTTCCTTAGTGAGTTTTATATTGAGTTTGTAAATCATAAATCCTTTAAAAGAAAGGTGCTTGCAGATCAACTAGTTGAATCTCCCTTACTAGGAATGGAACCGTTGTGTCTGGATCTCCCAGACACATCCATGATGTACATAGAAGAATGTATTATGTGGAAAATACAATTTGACGGATCATTTACCTACCATGGATCAGGAGCGGGAGTGATACTCATCACCCCTACTGAAGAGATAATCTTATAGGAATTCCATTTGGGATTCACATGCATAAATAACATTGCAGAATAAGAGGTACTCATCGTGTTGTTTATGTAGGCCATCTGATGAAATATCAGATAGTTATTGGTCATTGGTGACTCACAACTAATCATAAAACAAGTTAATGAAGAAAACGTGGTCAAAGATGAGAAGCTCCTCCCTTATAAGATTTTGGTTAAACCTCTGAAACAATATTTTTCTAAATCAATTTTGAACAAAGAAAAAGATCTCATAATAAATCAGTAGATGTGATGGCTACGATTGGATCTCTACAATGCATTCCACCACAAAGAAAACAAGATGTCATGATTTGTCGAAATTCTTCAAATGCCTACATATGACATGTCATAATCATGCTTGGCATGTGAAGTTGTTGGTCCTTTCTCTCCTTGGTATGATCCCATTTATAACTATTTATAGGATGGCTACTTTCCCCCTAAAATCACCCAAACTCAGGAAAAATCCCTTATTCTCCATATAGATTAACACACCCTCCTAGGGGTCACCCTCTATCATCACGGCTATGATGGGAATTTGCTTCATTTCCTAGATTTGAGTGAGTAAATATAAGTGCTTAAGGAAGTGCACGGAGGCGTGTGTGGAGCACCCACCAATGGAATGGCCCTTGCAAAGAAGCTATTGAGTGCAGGTTACTATTGGCCCACCATGGAAACATATTATTGCAATCATGTCAAGAAATGTGAACTATGCCAAAAATATGACAACTTGATACATGCACCAGCACAAGCTTTACAACCTATCACAACACTTTGGAAATTTTCCAAATGGGGACTTGATCTCATAGGGAAGCTCACTCCCACTTCCTCAGATGGCCATGCCCATCTCATTACCACCACCAAGTATTTCACCAAATGGTTAGATGTTTTACCTATAACTTATGTCACCGGTGCACAAGTTTCAAAGTTTATCACAAACCACCTCATTTGGCGTTACGACATCCCCTTATCCATTGTCGCAGAAAATGGAAATTCCTTTGCAAACAAGATCATTAAACTATTATGCCAATGCTTCCAAATAAATCTTTAATGGTCTACTCCCTATTACCCTCAGGGTAATAGAAAATCAAAGGCCACAAATAAAACCCTTGTTTGAATCATTGAGAAAATGGTTAACAAAACAAGTTATAATTGGCACCTCCAGATTCATCCCTCCCTCTAGGACTATCAAACCTCCATTCTTAGGCATAAAAAGGGGTGCATACACATCAAATTTATTTGTATCCAAACATGCATATGTACAAATATCCATATGCATGTGTGTAGGCATAAAAATGGAACCTATGTGCTCTAGATCAAAAAATGGGTGAGTGCTAAATGTACATACAAAATCACAACGGGTGTGCCACTCAAAATTGGAGGGTCATTATCCTCCCACACATACTCCCATATTGTGTAATATCACCTCATATGCCTCTAGACATGTGTCATCTCTCTCGTAGCACGAAAATCAATCGCAGTATGATTTTTCCCCCTCGCCCCCCCTAAAGTGGTATATTTAGCCATTTTAACCCATTATGATTACCCCGGGGCATGTTTTGACCATCGTGAACACTCTAACACTTTGTTGTACCAACTGCGATAATTATGTTTATATTAAATATTTATTTTTAACACATTGTTCACTATGTTGGGGCATTATTTGCTACCCTAGCATCCTTTTCTTCTTGTTGGGGGATATGTTTTCTACCCGATGCCCATTTTATTCAACCTAGGGAATTATTGTGTGCTTTTAGGTAATCTTCCATTTTCTAAATTCTTCTAACCGATCAAAAATCATAAAATTCTAAAAACTTGCAAAAAATCATAATCTCCCTAAAAATTTGTAAAATTTTCTTAAAATCATAAAACAAAATTATCAAAAAATCACAAAAATTGGTAAAACGCTAATACACAGCTTAAATTTCTGTCTTATCCATGGTATTCTTATCATATCTGGCTGACGTTTTTCACTTGTTTCTTTCAAAAATGACTCACGGATCATCTAGATCTACCTCCCATCAACAAAGCTAGCTTGCTTCCTTCATTTTTACTATTTTGGCACATACAAATTACTCGGTATGGTGTTGTTGTGCACAATGATTTATCAATGGACATTGTGTCCTTCATTAAACTCCCTTGTGTATATCCTTCTTTGGTGCATCCATTTTTACCCTTTTCATTTGTCACGAACATTTGGGAATTGAAGTTTGATAACAAAACATTTGTGTAAATTTCTAAAACGTTGTTGGTTTGAGTATGTGTGTGTGTACTTGTTTCCCTATTAGGTTAGCTTTTTTGCTTCTCATATTGCATTGTATTTTGTATGTTGCATGGAGTTGGCAGTTTAGCAATGGACATCATTCATGTTGTGGATTTTTGTGTCATTTTATACCCTTGTCGTATGCTTACGTTTTTTAATAATGGCCTATGATGAAGATTCATAGAAATATGATGAAATTGTTTTTATACGCAATGTAGCTTAGTACGTTCTTTTTTATCATTATTCTTCTGTATCCAATCTCTTTCTCATCCCCTTCTTCTCTTCACACTTTTCTTTCTTTTGTCGTATTTTTGATTGTCCATCGAGTTCTTTCATCACCCCATTGACACTCGAGGGGGCATATGTGTAGCCTACTAATTTGTATTCTACCCTTTTAAAAAACTTAGTTGTTTTTGCTTATCTACATTCTTTGAAGTGCATTACTAACACCACCCCATAGAGGGGAAAATGTAAACACTTTTAATTTTATCTACGTAACTTTATTAGTAAAGTTATACTAACTATCCCAATACCCACTAATTAACCACACAATGCAAGATAATTACCCTTTCTAACCTCTTCTAAACCCCTGAATCATGGTAGCACCCTTATAAATGGCTTAAACAAGTCATTATCATATTGTTATCCAAAATTCATCCCCTAAGGTAATTTTGGATAAATTGCACAAATTACTTCAAGCTGGAGTAAGAAAAAATAGTGAAGGGCCAAAAATTTGGATTTTTTTGGTACCTCTTTTTCTTTTCCTCTACCTTCCTTGTCCATGAAAAATCCAAGGAATTAGTAAAAATTCGAAGAAATCTGAAAAAAAAAGAAGTCAAGGGCCTAGTTTAGTGCATTGCGGGTCTCGGGTATATTGAAGGAATCAATGCAAATTGTATCAGGGTTCATCGTACCAAATTCGGGGCTGAAATTCTAAGAAGAAAGTCAAATGTAGAAAAAGTGAAAAAAAAATCCTACGTGGTCCATGGGACAATCGGGACAAAAGTACCCAAAATGTGCAAAAATCTGATTTGGTTACGACTAAGTGTATTGTAAAGAAGGAGGAGAAACGTGGCCACGACAGTCAGGCCCCAAAAAACTGAAATAGCCGAACAAGAAACGGGCCCAGTATACTCTGTAAGAGGTGGAAGTCAATGGCCCAGTCAATAGTGGACATGGGGGACAGGAAAACCCGAGTCAAGTGACACGGAGAAAATTAGTTGAAGCCGCACAGGGACAAGTGAGACATCCAAACCCCAAATTGCCACACAAAGAAGGAATTGGAAAAAGTAGAGAAAGGAGTCCCGAGTGGTTTGAGTGTCGTTGGGACATGAGTTACTCAAAAACTCACATATCTGCAATACAAAGCAAAATTCAATGACCGACACCTAAACTTCAAATGGTCATAAATTTTGACCTAAAGCTCTATTTTTCACAAAATTTGACTTTTCAGAAAGGGCATGATGTCCTCTATGCCAATATACTTTTAATGAGGGTAGATATGTTAGGAAATATAATTAGTTAGTGCTCCACATTTATGTTTATAAGTTTGGGTGATTATTATATTGGGTGAGTTGTTGAAACAACTCACGTATTGTATTAGTTAAGTTGTTTGTGGAGGGAGCTATTATAGGGAGAGTTGTTAGAGCAACCTCCTTGAGTATAGGAGCAGCTTCTTCTATATAATTGTAATGTGCCGTATTGAATGAGATGACCTGGAATACATTGAAATTATATTATTATTTTGCTGTGATGAAATTCGTTCTGCTCTTTCATGTGGTACCAGAGCAGGCTACGGCTCTATGATGAGCGACTGTGATAATGACTAGGATCTGTGCATATGTCGTTTAGTGGAGATTGTCTATGGCTTGAATTGTCATGTCTGACTTTGAATTCAAACAAGCTTAAATTGATTGTCAGGTCATTTGATAGAGTGTTGTCATCATTCGCATATGGTCATGCTTGTTCAATTTAATTCATTTCCTTCTAATCGGAAACACTGTCGAAAGGTCTCATTGATCTAACAAAGGATTTCATATTGGTGTGTGGATCGGCTATTTGGAAATGAAAGATCTGTGTATATCAACGAGTTGTAATATTTTTGTGGATGCAGTCCCCAGACGTTGTTAGGACGTGGAAATACAATGGAGAACGTGAAAGCTCCCACCAATCGTGTTGCTGTGACTTCATTCAATTTAATTAGAGTTAATTAATAAGTTGATCCATGCGTACTTGGAAACCAGTGCGTATTTATAGATTATTATCTCCCATCGTCGCATATCTCCTCTTGCAAAGAAATCCTGATCAATCTCGTTGTGGTGACTCCCGAATTTCCTTTGGTCGGCAATGAATATTATGCAGTGGATCGTCTTTGAAACTCGATTTGATGTGAAGTTTTCTCCGTGTGCTCTTCATCCAAATTTGGGTTGGCCTCTTCAAAGGATTCACCTATCCAGCGTTGAATTCGGTGTTGCATGAATGATCTGATTGATATTGGCTATGCCTATTCGAGTCTTGCCTTTTTTCAAAGAATTCTCTACGATATTGAAGTTGCTCAGTCGTGCCATTCCTCAGGAGTTTTGGTCGGACATCCTTTTGAGATATGTTGTTCAACCCTTCCAATATGCATGGGATTCTAATAAAAAGGTGTGGTTTCTTTTGAATTAAAAAAGCCACGGATCTTAGAATAAGATTATTTATAATTTGTAATCATGTGTCTTTTAGTTTAATTTGTGTATCAAAATATTTAAATATAGAAAGTAATTAAATATTACTTTCTGAGTTTAAGTCTTTAGTAAATATCCATGTAGAATTTAAAAAGTAATTTGTTTTTATTACTTTTTAAATATACTGTAAATTGGGAGCAATATCGGTTAAAGTCAACTCCCCTAAGAGTGCATTTTCGGTTGAAACCGACACTCTAAGATATAATGGACATTCCACTAGAAAAATTCAATGGTCTCAATTTTCACACATGGAAAGTCAAGATCCAGATGCAGTTGATGAACAAAAATCTTTAGAGAATAGTAGATGGAAAAGAACCAACACCTTCAGATCCGACCAGATTGGCAGAATGGGAAACACGGGATGATAAAGCCAAAGCCATTATTGGCCTTGCCCTTTCGGACTCTGAATTACATTATGTTGATCTAGAAAAAAACTCGAAGGACATCTAGGATAATTTGAGAAAATTATTTGGTTCAAAAGCAGTCAATGCAAAGTTTTCTCTAAAACTTCAGTTGTTCAAGCCCAAAATGAGTGATGGAGATACAATGTCTAGTCACATCAACAATTTATGATCTCTTCTGAGACAACTTGCAGAAGTAAAAGCTCCAGTAGACGACGAGGATGCAAAAGCTATTTTGTTGAATAGTTTACCACCCAAATACAATAATATTGTTTTCACTCTTGGTCAAATACCTTCTAACTCATTGGAAGATATGATATCAGCTCTCCTAGCTGAGGAAAAACGGACCAAAGAAGATGTAGAAGAAGAAACAACAATGTATGTAAAAAGGAAGTACAATTTTTTTTCTAAATATAAAGAGGAAAGAGAATGTTTCTACTGTAAGAAAAAGGGGCATACAACTTCATTTTGTAGAGCTCGAGCTCAAGATATACTTAGTGAAAAACTCAAAGGAATTGAGGCAAAGTTTATTACTGAAGAAAGATCAGAGAATGAGGAAGAACAAGTAAATGAAGTTAGTGGTTCTGAAGACTTCTTGTTCTGAGCATGAAACAAGAGGCAGGAGGCAAACAGAGGTTGGAGGTCATTCAGCGACCTCTCGTCAGTTGCCAACGATGGGGCCGCATAGATGATTTGGTGACATTTGTGTGTGCAGTTTGAGTTGTCAGTGCTTCCAGTATGGTGTGCTTCAGTTTGCAGTGATCCTGTTTTCAATAAGTGGAAATTTCACATTGAGGGGGGGAACATGATCCAATGTTCCATTTCCAGTATGTCAGTTTTTTCTATGTATGTATGAGCAACAGATTTCAGCAGAATTTCCTATGTTATTCCCTACAGTGAGATGTGATGAGGGCTGATGAATAGTACTTTACATATCATGATGTGGTTGTAGGTAAACCACTTGAAAACCTTCATTTGTGGTTTGTGGTAAACCAATAGCAAAACCACCATTCTTGGTTGTTGGTAATCCATTTGCAAAACCATCACTTTGTGGTTTGTGGTAAACCAATTGCAAAACCACCATTCTCGGTTTGTGGTCAACCGTTTGCAAAACCATCCCTGAGGTTTGTGATCATCCTGTGAAAATCACCAGATCATGAGCAGGTGCAAGTATAAGGCAGGTTTTCCCCATGTTCGCACTAAGGGGGGGAATGTTAGGAAATATAATTAGTTAGTGCTCCACATTTATGTTTATAAGTTTGGGTGATTATTATATTGGGTGAGTTGTTAGAAACAACTCACGTATTGTATTAGTTAAGTTGTTTGTGGAGGGAGCTATTATAGGGAGAGTTGTTAGAGCAACCTCCTTGAGTATAGGAGCAGCTTCTTCTATATAATTGTAATGTGCCGTATTGAATGAGAAGTCTACCTGGAATATATTGAAATTATATTAATGTAATATATGATGTGAATAATATATTTGGTGTTTCTGCTATGCAAACTTGTGCATTCTCCAAGAGTTAAAGTGGTGATCAAACTTTCACAAGTTACAAACCTTTGATTTGAGTTTTTGTGCTACATCCAATTCCTTATGAGTGTTTTTAATGGTCTGTGCATATTCATATCAATGATTTAATGAATATTTTGGCTCATTTATTCATCTTCTCCTTGCATTTTTGTCTTCTTTTGTCTCCTTTCATGTGTTTTATGTTGTATATGGATTATACCCATGGATTCTTCATTTTTGTGTGTTGTTAATGTGTGGAATGGAAGATTCAATGCATGGTTAGTTTTTGGCATGTGTCTTCCCTCCCCTCTCTATGATTCATTATGTTCTTCCTCTCATGGAGATAAAACCCCTCCTTTTTGGTGTTATCACTTCCTTCTTTAGCTTTGGTTTCATTTCATGCATTCTCTCTAACCCTAGTCCCTTGGATACTTAGATTATGATTAGTTATTTTTTATCTTAATTTAGGGGTAGTGTTATATTTAGGCTAGATAGGTAGAGGATTCTATCCTCCTCTGTAGGATGGTCTCAGTAGTCAAGCCCCACATTGAGAGATCATCCCATGTTTCACTAAGGTACTAAACCTAGTTTCAATATTGAAACTTTAGGTGTTAACGGTGGGTAACACATAATCACCGATGGGTTCATTGGAACCTTATCACATTGCATGAAAGTTAATGTAAAATATTTTATAATTTCTCAAAATGAAAGGATAAATGTGCAAGAAATCGATTGTTGAAAGCATTAAAATTCTTAATAGAGTACTAGGTAGATTGCAACAACACTCTAATGTGAAATATTTGAGACTACACGGGAATAACCTAATAAGTAATGTATCATTTAAATAATATTCCAAGCAAGTAACATGTAATGTATAGAATTTATATTCAAGTCACTCTTTCCATCATAAATAGGAATATTCAGAGTAACAAAACCAATAGGAAAATGGTAAGAGGACACTTTGGGTACAAGTGGGTTATGAATAATTTGAGCAGAATCCATACCATGAGAAGAAGTAGATACACCTTATTTCAATTGTAAAATTTGAGTTTGTAAAGTATGAACAAGGGATTCCAAAGTTTGTGTTTTGGAATAATAATAATTTGAAGCACTATGAGTATAGAGAGGAGGTGTAGGAATAGTAGTATTAATAGGAATAGTCATAGCCACACTCCAAAGTGGAGGATTATATGCACTTAATGAACTAGTTAATTTGATGTAGGTATGGTTGATGTGTGTATACTAGATGATGAAATAGGATTGGACCTAAAAAGGGACTACTCATTAGAATATTGATCTTAATAAATTTTAGTAGTAAGAACAATGTAAATGAGAGGCTCAATATGAGGATGGATTTTGCAAAAATGAACATGAAAATCAAATATTATTTTAGCTTGTGCCTAGTATAAATTTTCATCTTCATTAGGATCATTATCATAATAATGTTCACCTATGATTTCAAGTCCATTCAAAGGTTATTCATGTGTAGTGTGATCTACGATAGAAGGAATCCTAAAAACATGAGGTGTAGAAAAGGCCATGCGGGCATGGAACATATGGGTAGGAGGAGAAATCTTATAGTATTTAATAGGGTACTATTTAAACCAAATACTACATTGAAAAGGCATAGAGAAAAACATAGGAAAATTGAAAGCAATGAAACCCTGTTTCCACTAGGGTTTGATGAATATATTTGATTCAAGAGTTCTTCGCAAAAAAATGACATTGTAATTAAATATATGTTGTGGGAGTGCACAACAATAAAAATCCCTGTAAGGGTTTATAATAGGTAGATTATTCTAATCATTTGAATTCCAACATTAACCATTCAAAATCAACATTAAGATTTTATACTTTGTAACTGATTAATAAACAATAAGTAATTTCTCAAATATAGAAGAGGAGAGAGAAACTTAGTTATTTAGGGTAGAACAAGTAACATCTAGATTTTTAGGATGGTGAAATAGGCATATCGAAGATAAGAAATACTTTGGTGCTTATTATAGAATTAGAAACTAAGTAGGGGAAGGATTGTAAAACTACTCTATAGTCCATGATGGTTATGTATAGTCATGAACAAGATATTTACGGTCTTGGACCATTTGACAATAAACTTCCTATTTACTTTGCTTGTCTAGAAATGAACTTTGATATATGTCTCTCTTTCTCTCAAAAAATCAGCATGACCTGTAATTTCTTGTAAAAATGTGGAAATACTAAAAACCTCTAAAACCCTTCATCATACCATTAACAAACCAAAAATACAAAACATGTTAGTGTGGTTGAGGTTGGACTACCCTTGGTATTCAAAATCCCAACTACTGAACCAATCCAATTTTTGCACTACATGCCCTCATTGTGGGATCAAACCTCATGTAGTTCTCCTAGGTGTTTGTGTAAGTGTGAACAACTAACAAACACCCTAGGGGTTCCCTCATTTCTCTTGATACCAAGTTATAACACTAATTTTATAGTGTATAATATATCTAGTGTGTTAATAATGTGATGTGGTATGCCTCAACTACATGACCTAACCATTTCTTCCTTGAAACCCTTTAACAATGCCTGGAGTAAATTTTATCTTTTTAATACATGGCTCTATGATCTTTTAATTATTCAAAATGGAAAATGATAGAATATTTGACCCAATTGAGTGCTTTAAAATTATAGTACAAGGATTTATCTAATTGATGTGTAGCTAATTTGGGAAGATATAGGAACCCTTTGACTACTTTTGGAATGATATTTGCAATGGATCTTGTCAGAATACCGAGTGAGTTATAAAGTGACATTTATTTTCTTATATAACCTTTTTTGGATGAAATAATCTTATAAGTTCAGTCCCCATAAGATTAAATGACCCAAAGGATATATTCAAATTGAAAAAAGATTCAGTAAACTTGAAGAAATAGGATTGTATATCCAAGATCATACCCCACGTCTTGACCTATTTGTACGATCTTCGAGAGAGAAGAATAAAAATAAAACATGAAGAACATAGTTTTTACTACTTTGATTAAATAATATTTCCATATTTGATGAAAAAGAAGAGTGTGGAGATAAACAAAATTGCAAAAGAACTAGAGATATAAACTAATGGATTATGAATGTGAGCATTTGACTTAGCAAAGGAGCATATTCAAACATGGCATTGTAAAGGAAAATTTACCAAATTTTTGTGTCTACATTCATCTGTAGTATTTAATCTTGGTCAATTATTTGAGAACCAATCCTATCAAAATACTAAAAGTGCAACAATTTACTTTCAAAAAAATATATTTTTCTATCTTATGGAATCTTTATGCTCCATCTCTCAATCTACATGATCATGGAAATTATCCCTTCTTATATCATTTGCTTTCTACAGTGTGATCACCAAAACCTACTACAAATTATCATCAAAGACATCTATAATTTCCACTAACGTGTTACTTTCTCTTATTCATTCATCCCTATGGAGTTAGAAATTCAAGTTTTATGATCTCAAAAATAAATTAGTAGTATCTAATCTCAACTACATAAAATGGAAAGGAAACATGATGATCATAATCATAATATTTTTTAGCTTATGTTAGTCTCCAAAGTGCTAGACAACTTCTAGTGATGTTCCATGGGTATTTGCTCATCTTCAAAGTTGGATTGGCTACAAAGTTCTATATTATTGAGGTTTTTATTAATACTGCTTTTCTCAACATGCTTATGTTTAGCTTGACATTACATTTTCAATGGAGAAGAGACATATTATATTGTAGTTTACTCTCCAGATTTGTATTTCTGAACATCCGACCTCCTTTACAATTTTTACACAATAGCTTTGTTCAGTCTATTTAGTTTTTGCTATTGTATTTTTTACATGTCATGTAGTCCTTTGAATGTTGTAGGTGTTTTTATTGCAATGTTATTTAATATTAATCCAATAAATAAAGCAACAAGGACCAAATAATTATGTGAACCAATGCTAGTAGAGATCAATCTTCCTTCAACAATATTAATCTCAGTGAAAAATATGCATACCTCATTCAATGATAAGAATCAATGAAATTAGTAGGAACTAATAAAACCCTATGTAATAAGTGATATGATTGTACATGGAACATTTATGTAATGTAAATTTGAAAGAGTAAAATCTTGAGAGTCAACTTTATTATATTCATATTCTAACTCGGATGAACCCCTCCAAAAATTAGTATATTTCTTACTGCATTTTTTAAAATAGAAAAAATCAATTAAATATGGTATGCACATGTTGCTGAAATAATTTATGACAGTGGAGATTATTGGTTTTCACCAATGTTCATAGGGCTAAGCCCATCATTCTTGGGCATAGGGAGGATCCCATTATTGAATGTAAACTAACTAAATTTGTGGGTTGGCCATTGGGTCAGGGATCACACAAGAATACTCCACTAAACTTGTGGCAAAGTGCTTGTACATTTTACAAGGAAGGAATTTTATTTGAAGGGAGGTAAAGAGGAGTATGAGAAATAGGGAGAGAGGGTTAATGTTGTGAGTAGGAACAAAAACAAGAAAAGTGGGATTCAGTGAATTCACCATAGGAGTGAGCCATAGTGATAAGAGAAGAAGATACCTAAAGAGAAGGTGGGTTTGAGTGAGGAGTTCACAAAAATGATAAGCTAAGATTTAAATTTGTAAGCCTAATCTTAATGTTATAGTAGTAGTAAATGAATAACAATTAAGTATATAAATTATACCCAGGGAACTAAGAAATAAATTATGAAACCCTAATTAAAAAGAGGAGAAAAGGGTACTTAGTGGATTCACACTAAAATCTGGAGTGTATCAAGGTGCTTAATAGGTGAATAGAGAAGCGGAAGCGTCACAAAGAGAAAAAAATAGATCTGGAAGAATAGGCTTGCCTAGGGCACTAGGAGAGGGACAGGGGCACCCACAGGTGCTCAAGACCTATTTCTAGGCACCTTGGTCTGCAAAAAATCTTAGGAAACTTCCTCTAAGGAGTTTCTAGTTGTTCACCTTTGGCCACAAGGTGGTCGCACTATGATCGCCAAGGTCATTGGAAACCCACAATGAAGTAGGAACCTGTAAAATCCTCAAATCGACATCAAATCCTAAAAAGAAAGATTCAAAATGAGGCGTTGAACTATCCTCATCTATCAAAATGGTTAACTTATGACTGAGCATTGCAATACATCTCAGACCCAATGTAGTTCTATGTTTGTGTGCGGAATAATGCCCTAGGTGACTCTTGTGCGTGTCGCACTTGATAGTGAGAAAATAAGATAGATGTAAAGAAATTTAATAGATGTGTGCATGGAATAGAATGAACTTCCCTCCTATGAAGTGTATGTAGAATAACCATCCCTTGTGTCCCTTGGATGGTATTATATGGATGCAATGAAGCTCTTAGATGCTTGATGGATACATCCTTAGGCGGTGATATCTAATTCTTAGTGCTTGGTCCCTTATTATGATCACATAACTTTATATTTATATGATTCCTTTCCTTGAAATTTGTAATTAACCCCAAAAAGACCTACTACCAAAAAGATAACATGCTCAAACGGCTAGAAATGACATGAAAAAGTGTGAGTAACGTACAAAGGGCATAGGGGTGCCCAAAGGGAATGCAGGAGCTAGCACCCTAGTTGGGTGCTAGTGTCTAGGATGAACAATACCAAAGTATAAAAACATACAATAAGAAAGTAAGGGTGTAAGACCAAAAGTGGAAAAAGAAAGAAAATAAAAGTGGCCAAAGACATGAGTTAGTTAGTACTTTTCTTACATAGGAATCATATGAATAGTAGTATGCAACCAAGACTAGATAATTACCTGAAGTCCATGATTTCATTTCTACATTGTCTTACATTGCTTTCATTTAGCTATTACATATACCTCATATATATTGAGGACTTTCACAGAAAATAGATCATGCAACACTAAAAAATAGAGCATTTAACACTAAGGCATGTTGTGCATGCATGAAAACTTACATTTTTTATTTTTATTGGTTTATTTTCTTTTTCTAAAAATAGGAATAAAATTGGATTGCTCAAATTTGAATCTAAAACATCTAAAAAACATTGACACATGCGAGACAATGAACTATTGTTTCTCTAATAATAGGATATGGACAAGATTAGTTGTCCCCTTAAATTTCACCACCAATATTTTTATCATTCTTGAGCTGAGTGTGTATTTTCAAAGCTGGCATATTCTTGATAACAAAGGCACAAAAAATAGGGCATGAGACATAAATATTTCATTTCAAATTATTTTTTCATGGCTAACTTGAATGAATTTGTCAATATGTCTCTAGTAATGATTAAATCATCCACATATAAACATACAATCAAAATATTACCTTGTTCATTATCTTTATGTATAAGGTAGGGTTGTTGTTACACCTATTGAAGCCATTCTAAATAAAACAAGAATCAATGTTACTGTACCATACTCTAGATGCTTACTTAAGTCTACAGAGTGCTTTTTCAACCTATACACCTTTTCTTCACATCCTCCAATCTGATAACCTTCTTTTTGTTTCACATACGCTTCCCCTTCAAGACATCCATTTAAGAATTTTGATTTCACATCCATCTCATATATAGGCCATTTTTTAGAGTTTCTATTGCCAATATTGTTCTTACAATGTCAACAATTTTTTTTGGAGAAAACGTTTCCTTATAATATACTCCATATTGTTGAGTAAATCATTTTGCAACCAATCTTTCTTTATGCTTCTGCACTTTTCCATATTCATTATACTTGGTCTTGTAGACCCACTTCACTCCTATCATGTCATTTCCTTGAGGAAGATCTACCAAATCCCATGTTTTATTGTTCTCTATCGTGTTTATCTCATCATCCATAGCTTGAGCCCAAATATCATCATTCAAAGCTTCTTCAAAAGACATTGGATCTGGAGCTTATACCTGCAAGTAAAACGCCGTGTTTTTCCCAAATTTCATGTTAAGTAAAACACAATGTTTTTCCCAAATCACAATGTTATACCTACAAGAAACTCTAAGAAGATCGTTCATGTATAATTTTTTTCAATAAACTTTAAAAAGATCTATAATGTTTTTCCCCCACATTACAGTGTTATAGCTGCAAAAAAAATTGAAGACAATAACTGGAATCAACGTAGCTGGATCTCCTTTTTAGCAAAGGGATTTTCCTTTTTCAATGAATTAGAATGGACTTAAATTATAAAACCAAAATTATGTTTGTATAATTAAAAATAACTAATGAGTGTAATTTAATATCATTGTTAGGGAATAGTGTGAAATGAACTGACACATATTTATGTCGGAGGCGTGGCTACTATGCACTTGGTTCTTCTGGGCCACGCTTACAGCTTGATGTTCTTGTCATGCTGCCCTCCTGCTTCACTTGACTGTCAGTGAGTACCCACGTGTTTTCTCTTCTATGATTTTGGTGGCTGCCTTCGGCTGCAGTTGTCCCAGTCGGTTCCTTCCAACCCTTAAATATGCTCTCTATTTTAATATTAGGTTTCTTCTATTCTTATCTGCTATAAAAATTTCTTCTTCTGCCCTTTCTTCGAACCTTCCTGTGCAGCGTCCCCACCAGTGGACAGGTTTGTCTTGTTCTCTTTTTTCCCTTCCAGAAAGAATTTTCCCATTTTCTTCTATAATTTTTGTTTTGTTCCTTACTATCGGTTCTTAGTATTTTACTGCAATAAATTGTATTGTTAAGATTAAGATGACCATTTATGGCGAAAAAAGGAAATTCATTATCCACTCAACACCCTGCCCACAATATCGTACCCATTCCTCTTTGCCCTTAACATTGGTTAAGATTTACAATGTTAACCACCTAAAATTTAGTCACAGTTTATATGTGGAAACTAATTGAAGCTTTAGCTTAAATGCCAGGGATAAATGTCTATGTATTGTTTTCTCAAATTCCTTCCTCTGTTATACAGTTACTATTAGCACTTATGACATACCTAGCATCCAATCTGCCTGAAATTTAAAGGATGTGACACAGTTCAATGAAGTTTTTTCCCCTTTCTTTTATTTTAATGGAATTTGTGATTAACAGAGACTAAGCCATGTGGTGACTTGTTGTGTGTAGGTTTAGTACATAAAATACAAGTTTGATTATAGTTCAGTACATAATTTAATTTGCAGTATGTTTTATTTACAAAAAAAATTAGTTTTTCAAGATGGTTTTAAACTTCGTTCATTTAAGTATTATAGATAATTATGATTTGCACCTACATAATTGCTAAACCTCCATGATAACTTACCTACCTTGAATGAAAATTCCTTCACAGTTAAAGATATATCCAATTTTTGTTTGAGTTCAGCGTAACTAACATTAACGCATCGTAGAGTATTACCCCCATCCCTAGAGTTTACACCCTTAGATAGGGTATTAGGGATATTTACTCACTGCAACAAGAAGTAGTCCAGAATTACATCGACTGTTAGGATAAAAAAATAACTAATGAACGTTATTATGAAGGCTCAAGATTGTCACTGGTCCAAAATGGGATTAGCATATAATCTGCCTCAGACTTAGGTAAGACAGCTTATCCTCTCCTCTTCTTTGACGAAAATCACACCATCAAAAAACAAATATGAAACAAAGGACTGAAATCGACCATCCCCGTATCGTCATCCCCCTCATTAAGTTTTTAGTCAAATGAAGTATAAAGGCATAGAAAAAGGAAGTAAATTTAATTCCGTGGTTTGTCATTGCATTAGGCCTTCATAATTTAAATATTGGTCAAACCAAAATGATCAAACCAATATTACTATATAGTCTTTCATGGATTTCTAATCTACACACAACAACCTACTCAGATTGAAAAGACCTCTCTTTCTCAGCCCTCACTCCATTCACATTCCATATTCACACACTACTACAAGGGGGGGGGGGTCATTTGAGACATTAATAGAGACAAAATTTGACTAAATTGTCTCAAATAGAGACAATAAAAAAGTTGTATATCATCTCTATTATTGTCTCAAAGCGGGTCTCTAATATTGTCTCTAATTATTGTCTCTCAAGAGACAATAATGATTGATACATATTGTCTCTTGAGAGACAATATAATTTTTCTCTCTGAGAGACAATATCATTTTCGTCTCTCTAGAGACATCATACCGAATAATAACATTTTGTCTCTCTGGAGACAATACTAATTTCAATTTTTATTGTCTCTCTAGAGACGATACGAATTTAAAGAATGAAAAATATGGATTTTAAAACTACATAATAACCAAATATCATATAGTGCAATCAACGAAGTTACATATCATCTATAATGTCGGAGTGGTCTGGTAATTAATATTATAAATTAACAACAATTTGATTTAAATATTGTGCCCAATAAATGGGTCCACAAATATTTTATTAATATCAAATAAGATAAAATATAAAAGGGTGTCTGAATTCCGTTAACCCTTGAAATACAATGATAAAATACAAAAGGGTGTATGAATTCCGTTAACCCTTGATATACAATATTAACACCTTCTCTCCACCACCAACTTCAAGTGATCCATATGATTCACTAGTGCTACTTTGAGGTTATTTTTCTTCACTTTAATTTTGAGCAACTTCCATTTTGAGCAATTGCCTCTCCGTCGGCAACAGTCATCTTCATGTTCTTCGCTTTGATTGTCTCAAATTTGATGCAATTCTCTACTATCATTAGCAACGAAGGTGCATTGGATTCTAAGAAATTATGATCACATATTTTACTCCAATTCTGCCAAAATTATTCACAAATTACATTTAAATTAGGACAATAATTAGTTTTTACTAAATCGAACTGGTCTTTACATTTTGTTCTAAAAAATTAGTTATCACTAACTCATTACTGTCAATCCATTTTCATAACTTATATCAAGGACTAACCTTAGACATTATAATCCCTAGAATTCCACACATGCCTAGTGAAAATGTTCCGATATAAGCCTGTACAGAAAAACAAAAAAGAAGCCATTATTCATCTATTTTTTCTTTAGTGGATATTCTACACTACATGCATGAAAATTGAATAAAAACATACAAGCATTATATACAAGCAATGCCCAGTGAAACCATTGAAGCACAACACTCACCAACAGACCAATTAAAGCTACCCTGCTTCAAAGCAATTTCAAAGCAAATTGATGAAAATGCCCCTGTATAACAGAAAATGAGTCAAGATAATCCACAATAAACATGAATAATTGTGATCTTTGCTCTAATTTACATTTTACAATTTATAGTTTTATGTACTTGGTAATTTTCGTAAGTGATTGATTCTCTCCTTGTGGACGTATGGAACATCAAAGCTCCATTGTCAATAAAATTATATTATATTCAACTACATTGTTTGTTTTGTCTTTAGATCAGTTTCTTTGCATGTTAGTTTTTTGTTGGATTTTCCTAAATTCAGCAACATGGAGTTAAAACTGATAACAAGCAACATTCTTAACTATGCAGAAGGAAGGGGTTTCATAGGGGTTGCATGTCACAGGAGTGCAGGCATTTAGTGAATGTTCAAGAATCTCTTCGGTATGGATTGTGGTGGTACATGCAACTTAAGTGAGTGAGAATAATAGAAATACAAAGACCAAATATTCTCTCAAATGATTAATTAGGTAGGGTGTTGGGATAATCAATCATCTTCAGGTGATGGTTTACATATTAGTAAATATGGGTAATTGGAAACTACGATGTGAAAAGGGCATTAAGAGCTTGTCATGTATGAAAATATGTTGAGTAACGAAAGTTGTTAAGAGATATGTTAGTAGAATATGGAACGTCAAAGGTTGTGATTAGATAGGAAACCTTTATAATACAAAATTTTACATCAAGTAAATGAAATTGTTCCAGTATAACATGTAATAAAAGATGTTTGAAACAAGCAAAAGGAAACTCACTGCCCTGACATGTGCAGACATGCAATTGGCCATACCTGAAAGCCTTGGAGACACATTTTATCAAGTAAAATTTTATTTGCAGACTTCTCATCATAGCTACAACATTTGGTAAGAAGTCTCCATATTATAATCTGATATTTTGTGCTAATAATTTGAAATTTGAAATCAAGTAGCATAACAAATTTGAAGAATGATTATTTCCAAGCTATTCTATGAAAATGGCGTCAAAGACTTTGAAGACTTACTTCACATCTAATGCTTCAGGGGCAAGAATACCAAAATGGTCAAGAAATTCATCAAATGTTCACCTTGTGGGGTATCCAGCACAGCTAATCCTGATTGCTTCCATGACACCTTGCAATTCAGATGAGCCACACATTCTAATCAAGATTCTATGTTTCTGAATGCTAACCTTTTGGTTGAAGCAGGAAATTTCATACAAGTCATAAAAAAACTTGAATTCAAAATGTAATAATCTTAGGCCAAAGGATGCTTACCCCACAACATAGTTGTTGTAAAACATTGTAATTCTCAAAAATGCCTGGCTTTAGAACATTGTTCGGTTTCACACATCTTATGTAGTGAGGCTCTGTTGAGCTCAATGTTTCCAAGAGAGATTGCAGTTATTGCTACATAGAATTTTAAAGGAGTTAATAATACCACAAACCTTTTGAATAGTATTCATGACGACAAAATATTACAAGCATGTATCACTACCTATCATAATTTCTAGAAAGAGAATATTCAAACATTAACAATACAATATTAGTTAGAAAAAAACAATTGCAGAGATTAAAAGAAGCAATGGTTTAGAAGACATAATTTGCTGACTTAGAAGATTCCTCAGGAAAAGAAGGAAAGAGACTTGCAATAGAGAGACATTTTGAAGAACTTAATAGACCTTGATGCTCTGCAACAACATAATCCTTGTTCTTGTCAAGGAACAGATCAGTTTGATATGTAACCTGCCAGATGCATAAGACAAAAATCAGAATTCCCATGATACTAAAGGCATTGCTGGTAAGAATAGAGGGATTACAAATAACAAGTAAATCGAAGCAGTTTCACACATCACCAACATAGTGACAAATAGTGAAGTCGGTACGTGAAAGTTTTGGTTTTCTGAAACGTTTATTATTCTTAAAGGTTTGGTAAATCTTTTGCGCAAATGTTTCATGGGTTGATCTTGGAAACATACTGCAAGGCCAAGAGGGAGAAAGCTATTAGCGACATAAAACTTTATGCACATATGTATGGCATGAAAACTTCATAGCATTAGCATCTATCTATTTATAATTGTAGTTACGTATTGGCATATCCTGCTCATAAATCCTTTCATATTTGCCTCTAAATTGATGCACACACAAAACATCTAATACGATGCAAAACTCTCACTTTTATGTTAAACATAATAAACCTCAATTTGATCATCTCCTAATAATTAAGCAAACAATTTATGTTATCGCAGAAGAAAAATAAAAATTCACACCATTGCTCTTCTTGTTGCAAGGTACTCTTCAGCATCACTCACACCATCCAATTGATAACAATTGGACTGGTTCAGATAATGAAATGAACTTGGATGTCCCAACTTATATTTCTCAGTATCCTGAAAAGAAGAACAAAATTTATAAAGAAGGTTCAGTTACTGCTAGCATTCTACATTTTAAATCAGTCACAAATAGATTTTGAATTTAACATAGAAATCAAACAATGCATTTATTGAGTTAATTAAAATTACAATTACCAATATACCTCTGGTGGTGCAGCACAAAGAAGATAGAAATAGCGATAGTTTCTCTCAAGATCTGAAATTTGGCAAACACGAGACCTTTCTAACAGGTATGTTCTTACAGCGGCCCCTGATATTCTTCCATTTTTGTCAAATTGGAGCTCAACAAATTTACCAAAATGACTACATAAAACATGCACCTTAGTAAGAATAGAGTTTTACTTTTTAATTAGTGAAAATTAACTTTTGATAGTCATCAAACTAAGCTAGATAGATATATTAACAAGTCAATATTTCAAATTTTCATGAATTTAAGTCCCTTCTATTATGCATAGAATAGACCATTTAGAATACGCCATTCACCTGTAATTGTTATTTCTAACAGTTTTTGCATTTCCAAAGGCTTCCAGAACAGGATTTGACTATAAACCACGAAAACAAGAGTTCAAATCATGATAATGAAATAGCAATAAAGAAATGTAGCAGTAAAAGAACCCTATGATTTCTTAATTGTTGTAGAAAATTCAGAACTCTTCCGACTCTATTCAGAAGCAAGAAGATGCTATTGTTTCTTACTTCTAGCACTTATTGCTCCACTGAACTTCCCTCAGTTATTTCTCAACCCCCCATATAAGCAAGATAATGCATAAACATTTTGGTGGATTATGTTTTACCTACCCCACTTTCTTCACTCACTACAATGGATTGGCATATCCCCTCATTGATCATCACCTTGTATTCATTCAAGGATATTTTTTGATATATCAATAAGACTATCTTAGCTATAAAACATCACTTGACTAAGATAAATCACAGAGGCATACCTGTATGCAGCATCTGCCACAGAAAACACGTGAAAATCCAAAAAAGGAAAGAAATTCCAAAAAAGGAAAAAATGTTTTGAGCAGAAGAAAACAGGCGAAAACACCGCAGAAGCTAGAAATAATTAGAGAAAGGGGGAGGGAAACGTGTTGGCCTCCCAATCCCTCATCACTTAAAAATAAGTTTGTAGCTTCCATCAATGCAGCACCCAACGTCCAAGTAAGGCTCCTAGATCCAATAATTACATGTTTATCTTTTAAATGCAATCCATCCCTGAGTAGTGCTACAACATATGACGCTCGAAAACAGTATTGTTCTACAAATGGTTGTCCAACCACACTTCTTGCAGCATCTTGGGAAATGAATGGGAAATCACCCTTAGGCTAAAAAAGGCTTGAAATCTAACCATGTCTAGAAACTGAGAACTCGATGTAAGAATTCATGGTTTAGAATTGGAACTAATCATGTCCAAAAAACTCTGCTGACAAGAATGCACATGGTTGTGGTCAGTGACACCATGAAAGAAAAGGTGATATAAAATTGCATGATCTTAGACCTTATAAACTTGACCAAATTATCTAGTTTCTTAATCGTAATTAAACAAATTTTATAGCAGCACTGACTTTTCTGGCAGCAATTGGACTGAAGGACAGAATTAGATTTTCATCTTAGACTAATATATTTGACTGATCAATTGACTACTATAAAAATCATAAGAACTATGTCATTAGTTTTAACTAAATGTTTACTTTAATATAAACTGTTGAATATTGTACTAGCACAGTTGACATTGACTGAATGGTGTGGTTAAATACTTGTTCCTAGAAGGGACGAAACTATTTCCAATGAAAAGTGGGACATCTATGCTATTTGGATACAATAGCCCAAAATAGCAGATCAGATATTTGGATACAATAGCCCAAATTTGATAAGTGGGGTGTGTTATTGTATACAAAACTGTGTTTTCTATGCATGTCATTCTTTGGATAACTGAACTAAGGATTTTGTGAAGTAGCAACTCTTGTCAAGAGGTAAGCTTGGTATAAAGGTTTAATTGATTTGTAATAACATTCTTGGAGTTCTTAGAACGTCTTAAAGTTAATAAAGTTGACAAACTCAGGAGATTGACCTTTGGTGGACTGTACCCTATCCTAGAGGATCTATGAATGAAATTCTTTCTTAAGTTGCACAAAGAACTCTTAAAACTAGTCATTGGAAGGAGTATGATGGTAACCAGTGTACTCAGAGAAAATGAAATCTTTTAATTGCTTGTGGTAGAAATCCTATAGTGCAAATTTGAAGAAACCTTCATAAACTGTGAAAATACCCTGTTTAGAGATATTTGAGAGAGTTGAAGGTAAATAAGTAAAAGAAAAACCATTATCGTGTGGCAAATAAATGTCTAGGAGGTTTCTAATGAGAATCTTGGTTTGTGCTATAGGATCAAGAAGTATAAGAGTGTTAGCCATCAAAAATCAGGGCTAGTAAAAGTAAGGAAACAGATTCCTGACTGTGAATGTTCAAATTTTTGCTTGGAACCATATGACAATGGACTATTTGAGTGATATCTCAATCTTGAAGGATAATTCCACGTGATAGGAGTCAATGAAGGATCATTGCATGAATTAGAAGTACCATCCTTTGTGATATTCTATTGCCAATGGATAAACTAGTTGAAATTTGTATTGTGACTGTGCCTTGGGTTGTGGGAACAAACTTTGATTTGCTTTTGTGATGAGTATAAGCACGAATGAAATCTGTAGGAAGGATTAGATGAAGTGTATCTAATTAAAATATGCTTAATGTATACAAATATAATTAACTGTGATTTTATTGCTTGAATGTTATTGGGCACTTGTATATCGTTTGTGAATGTTAAATCACATATCCGTCAAACACTAACCAACATTAGAAGAACTACTGATTAAAACCAATTCAATTATAATCGAATTGTTGTGGAAGGGTGCAAACCTTTTGATATGCAATATTTTGTTCATACGAATAAAAAGAAATTAATCTTCTACGCATCTCTCCAAAATGAATTTCACAGCAAATCCTTTATTGATTCAGGTAAATTTAAACTAAGCGTGGTCAAGGCAATAGTATTTTCTGAGGTTACGATAGTGATTTGTGATCATGATAGTATGGAGTTTTCCCAGAGGGCTCAGAAGCTGGTAAATATGCTATTCTTATCAGGTGAAGAAAGGATGTGGTGGCATGAACTCCCGCAGGATGGTCTGTTGAATATTTTACCAATGGTACCGACCAGATATATTCTAAGACTACACAATGGCTTAAAACAATGGAGTGCGGACGAGAAAAATGTCCTACAATTAATCTACGAAAAAGCACCCATTTTTCAGAAACGTTCTGCATTTTTAATTAGTTTCTTTTGCAGTACTGGAATCCTTGCACGTATCGAAGAATTTAGTATTGAAGATACAGAATCATGGATTATAGAACCTAAAAGTGCTGTTTTTTACAAAGTCCCCAAGCCTGAATTTGATGAAAACACTGTGCGTCTACATGGGGCTAGTGGAAATTCTGTAGTTTGTGCTTGTAAAAGCATTAATTTTTCCTATAGAAAACTAAGAGTAAATGAGAGTTTAGTTTTTAACATATGCAACGTAGCCATGGTTGAGACCTATACAATGAAAGAAGTCTCTGTTATTTGAATTGAGAGTAAGGGTTTGAATTACCCTGTTTTTATGAGCATGTATAGACCCCTCCTTAACGGAAATAAAAATTATTTGTATTGCTAAACCTTACTGGTAGCTCAGGATCCTAAAGAAGTTTAAGACAACCTTGCATGTCAAGTAAGAAGCTTTGGAAACAAGGATCATGCATTTTATAAGAAATAGTAATCAAATAGCAGTGTTTCAAGTTTGATCACTTACCCACCAAGGGCCAGTAGCAGAAATTTTTTTCCAGAAAAATGGCACAGGTCATTGCAAGGCATCCTTTTCTGTACCAACACGAAGAAAATTAGAAACAATCAAAGAAATCACATATATAAATTTTCATAGAGATTGGAAACATAAAATTAAAAACTAAACTCAGAGCATGGGGCATGAGTGTATGTGCAACACATATACCTATTTAGAAAATAAACAATAGGGGTCCCTTGCTATAAGTGTGAGTTTTCACATCCAAAATAAGGTACCACAATGGGCCAGTTTTCAGATCCAATATCACTGTTCATACTTAACTCAAAGTATGGGGCATGAGTATAAGTGCAACATATATTTTCATTTGGACAATACAATCTCGACTCTAAACAGGAGCTAGCATATTTAGGCCATACCGTTGGAACAGAAAATTACAGAGCAGGTTCAAGAATTCACTGCGGAGGCTTTAGATTTGGGTAAGAAAAAGAAGGCGAAGAGTTTTTTGCCTACTATTTCTCAGAGTAAAGGACATTCTGGAGCGAAGGTTCAAGAAAATATTGCAAAGGGAAAGGTTGAGAGAGAAATTGTAAAAGGTAGGCTGTTTCTTTTAGTTTTTGCTATAAATTTTATTTTCAATTAAAAAAATATGGCACTAGATGTTGGCTAATCCTGTCAACAAAGACCGTTTGACATCATCGAGAACATCAGAGGTGGAGGTATCGCGGAGGGGCCATTCTGGAAAGGAAGCAACAAATAAAACTATAACAAGGGCTCTAACAACAACTATTTCTGTAGAAGAACCTGAAGTAAGAAAAACCACACCGTCTTAGCACTGAGCTTGAAAAGCCCCCGAGTGCATGGGTTCAATGTGATAAGTGCACAAAATGGCATCAGATTCCTGTTGAACTCGCTGAGTATATAGACATAATAAACCCTAGATGGTATGCAGCTATTTTCATTATTGTTTTTTCTTTTCATTATTGTTTAGTGATGGTCCTTCATTGGTGAGACAAAGCTATTATTTGAACCCGAAACTCCAACTGTTGTCTCAGTTGAAACTACAGCAGGAGTAGCATGCCTTTGTGGTGAAGTTGGAGCAGCAGTGTTGTTATCTACAACATAATATTTGTTAATCCAAATGCCACTTCTGAAAATAAGATTGGTGTACTATTTTCTTTCAAAAATTGTCAATATCACAAATTTCAGAAATTACACATGAAGCTTTACAGTCGAGATTAAGAAATGTCTTCTCAACTGCCAAATGTGAGGAGAGAATTTCAGTACTTTATGTTTGTAAACAATGCAATTCTCAACACTAATCACAATGCACAATATTTTGCATGCAACTTAGCCCAGGAAAGTAGAATTTAACAAAGTAAGCAATTAAAATGTTAAAAGAATACTGCATAGCCACTGATGTGACCAATCAATCGAGGAAATAAATTTTGTATTTCCTTAACGTTGCTCATGGTGATTAAGCATGGATTATTTGCACCAAATTAATAAAATGCAAAGGAAAACATCAGGACATAAACATACCACAACAACACACACACAAGGAGTACTAGAGTATAAAAATATAAACAATCCAAAATATATATTAACAAATTTCAAGCATATTTAATAAATTAACATCAGAACTGACACGAAGAATATTCAGAGATAAAGAGAAAAGAGTACACACAATTTACCAAATTAATATTATAACACAATAAATCAAGGTGATCTAAATGAGGCACAACTCTCATCTATTTATGAATGTGAAATTGCATTACCTTCAATGGAAAATATCCAGAACCAACATGGAGAATATTCAGAGAGACGAAGAGAGAGAAAACATCAATCCAGTTTTCCTCCTCAATTTTAGCTAGGGTGAATAAACTTGAAAGTTGACCTTCTCGTAAATGTCATGTTTGAAACCTTCTTATGAATGGAGTTGATTGTTTAACAAGAAAGTATTGCTTTGATTTAGATAACAATTCAACTCATACACAATCGACACACAACTCAGTCAATAGAAAAGTGTCTATTTGAGCATCACTCTAACGTCCTGTTCAAGATTGATGTCTAGAGCATCATCTACTCATTTGGATTGATTGGTGAGAAAAGGGAAATAAAAAATAACTACATAACTGTAAGAAAATTGCAATGGGTTTGGTCAAACTTGTCTGCCATAATTTGAACCTACTCTGCTTCCATTAAAAGGTCTCTATAAATCCATTCATGTTGAATCTAAGATATGCTTTCTCAAAAGTTCTTTGCCACTTTAGAATAAATAATGGAGCAAGTCACAAGCCTACCATGAATTCCCAAGTATACTACTCTCATATGTTAAACTTACTCTTAAACAAATTGCTTCATGTCAATTGAAAATAAAGACCTCTTTATCCATTTGATTCATTCAACACTATTTAGAAATAAAGCAAAGTTTTCTTCTCACTGGAAAATCACTATACAGGAGATAAAAAGACTAGCATTTCCACTGGAGATGGTCGTATTGTAAACATATATAATAAACTTTAATTATCAATCTCTACTCCAATGCTTCAAAATTTAATCCCAAAGAAAAGCAGATGCCATGTAAATAACAGTAAAGATAGCAGAGGCATGTAAATAACTATAAAGATAGAATGCCCAGAAGCAGAATTAAACTAATTGACAGATTTCAAATAACTGGAACAACAACAACTAGGAACTACAGTTAGGTAGAAAAATTACTTGTAATCTTACCACTTTCTCTCTAAGATTTGTATGTGTACACATATGGTTACATTACCAACATAAATTTAGACTTTACATGTTGTAATATTTGTTTACAAATATAACTATAGATCAAGAATTGCATAATTGGTATGTTATTCTAACCCTAATAGCCATAGAATATATATTAATATTGAATATGAACTATTCCCAAACATTCACAACTGAGAAGTCCTACAATTTGGAGTAAACTCAATCATGTCCATCGATGATGCGTGAGACATTGTCTCCATTTCAAAATGAAATCTGGCAGAGTATTCCTCATTTTACAATACTTGCCCCTTCTAAAAGTGGATTCTTTTGCATTCTCAACCAGATACTGTGGAGGATAGAAGACAGAGGAATTGAATTTTCAATACACTCAAGGAAGTTTTTGATCAAGAGGAAAAACAACCAAACTGCAAATCTCAGGTGTACATTCAATTCAAACTTGAAAATCAATATTTTTTCGAAAAAAGTTTACAAGTTTTACAATTTACACATGCCTTAATATAAAGCATAGGAATACGGTTTCTTTCTATTTAGCTCAGAAATTTTTGGAACTGAATTTTGGATGAGCAAGATAGTTTTTGATCAAGAGAAAACAAACAAAATCTAAAATCTCAGGCGTGCATCCAATTCATTATGAAAGTCAATATTTTTCCAAGTAAAAAAAGCTGAAAAGTTTTATGATTTATACTTGATGAAAAGCATGGGGATAAATTTCTTTCTAATAGACTCAGCTAACCAAAAGACTTGTACTACATCCAAAAGTAAACAGATGATGATAAAATTACCTGATGTAGCCTCAATCTTATGAGGAATGGAAGAAAGCTGAAGACTTCCAGAAGTGAGATTATGATGCATTGCAATGGTATCCAGAGATGGCATTGGTTCTGCCAAGAGGCCTAGCTGATTTATTATTGCCAAAAGGCCAGGCTTTGCTACGACCAAGGAATTATAAATTGAGGAGCCTTTCTCCCATGCCATGCTTTCAAGTAATCTTTTCTCTAAAGAGTTCAGATGTCACTTTAACTCTCTTGGAAGAGTTTCCTCATGCCTTACAAAACTCTCTCTATCACCTTACTCAGATCGAATGCAGTAATCCCTCTCTTTCAAGAACTGCAGGAAACATCATTGTTACTGTCTTGTGTGTTGCCAAAACAAGTTCTGCAGAGCAAGCAAGCATGCACCTATGAAATATCTCATTAATCAACAGAGATGTCAAGTTACTGTTACGCAATCTTTGTGACTCTGCTCTGCACATGGCAGCCAAAACCCCCTATAATAGAGTTTTAATGCTTCCAGTCTACGCTGCTCTGCCCATATGCTATCCATCAAGGCAGCACTCTGAAGGCTTCCAACAACACATCTGTACACAGGTGCACTACTAGGGAAAATTGCTTCAAGTATTATTTGTGTCCTACAGATCACATCTGCTGTTATATCCCTGTCACATGATGAAAGAAAGTGCTCAAGCTCGGAAGAGGGTTTTGCCGGAAGAGGAGCTATGACAGTTCGTAGCCATTTTGCAGTTGTTATTGTTGTGCTTACAGGTGTAGCAGGTGGGGGCATCTTAATTTTGGAGGGTGTGGAGCTTTCTTTTACTGGTGATGTCAAAGGAGAGCCTGGTGGAGATAATGGACTTTTATTTTTTTTGTAGGTGAAGACATAGCATCATACTTTCTCTGCATAGATCAAATGCATACATAAGATTAGTATCACCCCCCGCGACAGCTTGCCATACACAACCCACTAACAGAGTGCCATTAAAAGCATTCAGTAAACATGTGATATAATTCCCCGCAAGGTCGCAAGTACAGACCATATTTACACAATATGCTCAATAAATCATGGGATGTTGGCAAAACTGTCAACATAAAAAAATGGTGGAAAATGTACGAAACAAGATCATAATATGCATGCGTATAAAAGATCAACAAAATATCAAATAAAACTTATACCTAATAAACATCAGATATTCAGTACTAAACACGCAAAAGCCAAAATGTTATCACCATATTAAAGACAACACAAACAGTAAGTTCTTATGATTTATCCTGGAAAGGTAACATTCACAGGGAAACAAAAATATTGGTTTGGATGTCTGCAATGAAAACTATGAAAAAAGGAAAACAGAAATCAAGTGATGACTTCAAAGAATAAACAAAATATGCAAACACAGGCTACATAAATTTACAATAATCTATGTTCAATTGCTTTTTTTCGTGTAAAGACCAACCAACATTGCAACATTCAACAAATTAACTAGGCATGCGTTCTGATACAAGTAACATACATAATTGACCAAAATATAAAAAGGATGCCTACATTGAGGAACACTGGAGGTTTTCCTTATAATGTACACATATTCAAGGTTGGATATTTCATACCTTTACTCCAGATATATTAGCAGCACCCTCTGAAACACTTCCTGAACCAAACAAGCTGTCTTCTTCATTTACAAACATTCGCTCATCGAGCTCCCCTCTATCATGGATCGCATCTTCATAATCCCTTTCTAGAATTCGAATGCTTGATATTATGGAGATCTCCTCCACAAGATCTTGAAAATACGTCAAGCCATCTACAAGATTCAAAGGAATACGATACAGTTCATCATTTCAAAGCCATTCCATGGGATAATGAAAAGTAACGGAAGGTTTAAATCACAACCTGTATCAATATTCTTTAGCTCTTCAGTTTGGCATTCTGAAGCAGGACATGGAGTTTTCTTGAGAATACCAACTATCAGGGTATTAGCCCTTTTCAATCATCTTTAGCAAATCATCTTCTGATGTTTGATAGATATTGCACAGCGATGATATAAGATCAACTCCCTTAGTACCTTTCCTAACTGAAAGAACAGATATGTTAGTCTAAATCATACTAAACAGAAATAAGAAAAATAATCCAAAATAACAAACAGCAGGCAAAACCAATTTTCCAAGCAACATCCAGAAGACATTACCAAAGAGTGTAGAATCATTCAGGGAAAAGCTTCTGCATCGGATGGGAACATGCAAAATCGGAATAGCCTGCCATATAGACATTCCTTCCAATTAAAAAAACCAAAGGGCAATAAGCCATGTCAAATATCTAACTAATGAATTTGAGCATACTTTTGCACAAACTCAATTGCACCAAAAAAATATGTGTTGTCTTCTGCAACTTACCAGAATTGACACTAAACCATTTGTGCAAGTAACCAGGTCTTTGAACGGCTAAAAACATGGATTCTGAGTGCCAAGAACAACATCCAACCAAATCTAAGATAAATTGAAACAGACTCAGTACCAGTTACTGCATCTTGATTATTTTCCCCTGACAAGAAGAAATCCTGGTACACCCGTTTATAATACCTGGAAGCCGTGATATGAAAAAATAAGTAATAAATCTAGGAATTGCTAAGTATTCCCATTTAAATATAAAAATCTCAACAGACAAGGATGTGACCATGAAAACAATCACATTTGGCAACAAGCCATACAACGCAGACTAGCAAATGACAGTAAGAAGAGAAAAAATGATTGTATCTTGGATAATACCATGCATATTATAGCCGTATTCATTTTGCTTTGCATGACCACTCATTGCAAAATTTGATCAAGATGTAAGCATACCAAGACCCGTAAAGAGGATGAGGGCAAAAAGGCCTCCAAAACAAGATGAGTCATAAGCCTAGTTACTTCAGGTTAAGTACTTACTTGTACAACACAGTCGATGAACGAAGTTTGCTTGGAGCTCCTTTGTCTGTTACACCCACACTAAATCAGCTAATATGTTTGGCAGAGCTAAGAACAATTTTAAATCAAATATAAAAGTAATTACTAACCTTCTAAATCAAATAACATATATCGTTCGGCGTTCACATTGCATAGTGCACATGCGATTGCTAGTTATTTAATGTGAAAGAGTTGGTCCCTCCCTGTTTGGCTTCCAAATCAAAACTCTTTATTCTCTTATCAGTGTATAGACGAGCTAGGTGGTCAGAGTCCCTTAAGAGAATAGAAAGAAATACATATATGTAACTTTCTCCCATAGTGTGTCTCTACCAAAATGTAGAACGAACCTGTGAGAACAACATGGAAGTTTATTAAATAACAAAAACATAAACGTAGGATAAATATGTGCATGCTAATAACAAATAACAGTCTTTCAAGCGAAAACCTTGTTCCTAAACAAAATAATGAGTTGTCTGGGTTCATAAATCAATCGAAAGGGGATATTTCTACGGTTGAAGAGAAGAGAACAAAAGGATTCAGTTGCCTTTATGCACAGACACCTCAAACAAACACCTACCAATAACCTGCAGTGCAATAAACAAAATTTTTCTGTACATAACCATCTAAAAGTGAATGGAGCCCTTTGTCTGCAGAATTGAAGACAAAAATGTTGTGCAGAAAACCGCACTTTGAATGGAGTGGTATGCCTTATTTCCACCTCCTATATTCTAACCCTCGCCGGTGGTAATGATAAAAAATAAACTACATACTTTTCACCGTCAATAAAAACAACATTAGCTACATGCATAGATTGGCATGGCAGACATAGAGGCATTTGAGAAAAATAAACCCACAAAAAAAACCATAATGAGAATACATAATTGTTCTTGCTTGCAATACAAAATTATTGAACCCGCTACTCACCAGGTGGAAGCATCCAAAATTAATCCAAATATCGTATGCTACTCCCATCACCAATAAAGCCCACAACCAGGAAAACTCCCTAATCCCTATCCAAAGTGAACCCCAAATGCTTGTATTGGGATGCAATGAATACTCGAACCTTCTGCACAATGAACAAAAACTCTCTTATTTGAGAGGAGTGCAACTCTTTGCACAAAACTTGCGCACATATCCCGTCGATTCAATCCATGGATGAGAAAAGCTCCATACTGCTGCTAGATCTAACTGCGTTCGTGACCCTCAATCTACAATGTTGTAAAAATAGTCTACACACAAAACATTAAATAATAATACCAAAAATAAACCATTTTCTCCAACGATGGATGAATCTACACCACACACAACTGTCTCACATTCAAACACACAATAATTTCAATAATAGTTTCCCAATCACACAAAAAACCTTCATAGCCCAATCAAACACAAAACGCTCATAAGATCTAGTAATTTCAGTAATAGTTGCCCTCACAAAAATTGATTACCAAGTTGGCTTGATAGAAGCATTTCTTGAGTTTGGACAACAGGATTCGACCATGGCTTGACTGGTATAGTTTGAGTTTACAGGCACCGCAGAGAGAAGGTCGTTGCCCTAGTCTCCAGCAAACAACTCCAGCTAACGCGCCCACCCCATCTGTCAAGGAAATTTTGCACTCTTAACCCCTAGACGATGAGATGGTGCCCTGCCCCGCACCCATCCGACACCGACAAACCCAAAAAAACTCCAAACGGGGAGATGTTGTTGCCCCAACCATTTTCTCATGAATCGGGGCTCATCAAAAACATCCCACACCTTCACATTGTTTTAAATTGCAGAGGGAAAAATTCTTCCCTCCTAAAAAAAAAAGCACATAACTCGCCGCCTGGGAGTGGCCCCGTGCACCCATCACACATTTCTTCATCTTTTGAATATCATAAATCCTCTAAAGCATTTTACTGTCATGGCACAGCGTACAGAAATTCCCTCTCAAAAGTAGCAGCAGACAAAATGGTGAAAAAAAACATTTTTTATGTCAATAATACCCTCTGCCGATGTACTAAAAAGAAAAAAGGAGAGAAATTTTTGAGACAAAATTATATTTTAGAGACAAAATTATATTTTTGTCTCTATGTTTTGTCTCAAATGACCCCCTCTTGTAGTAGTGATAGTCCAATGTGTGTGTATATGTAAACCAAAGGCTCTTTCGGACTTCAAAAAATACGTATGCTCTCTCCCTATGATTATCACAAAACTGATCGACAATGCAAGTGCAACAATGATTAAAAAGGGGAACATGTTGTGTGACAGAGCATTCTTCAAATCTTTTCAAAAGCTATGCATTTCCGAAATTATTACTTGCTAAAATCAGTAAATAGTTTAAATGTATACACAAATATTGATAAACAATTGAAAATAGCAAGTTAACAATTAGTGTCTAAAACTTCGAATTTGACATCCATTTACCTTACAAATAGTAGAAACATTGATGAGAGTTTTAGATGGCTTCTAAAGCAATAACTTTTTTTGCATAGGTTGTCCTGTGAAATGAGTCTCCATGAACTCTTAGCAAATAAGTCTTTGCCAAAATAATACAATCTCATCACCATTACAATTGCACTTAGGTGATTTTTGGTTCACTGATTTGGGTGGTACAAGAGAAAATTGCCTAAAAAACACTTTGCATTCTTACTTGTCTTCAATCTAAAATGCACTTATAAGTAGATTGTTATTGAGCGTCATTGAGTTTTTCCTAGGTCTCAATTCTATAATGTGCCTACAAGTGGAGTGGAATTAGTCAAGTGTGCTTGATTGAGTCGTTTTTATTTTTTTAGTGAGTCTCATTGTAGTAGAATGAATATAGATTTGAATAGAGAGGGTGTTAAGATTGTTCATGATAAATCCAAGAAAGAGAAGGATGAGAAATTGTTTTCAACTATTTCCTTTACGTGATCTTTAGGTGGAATTACAATTTATAAACCATCTGGAAAACCCCATCCATCACTTGTTATTAGCCATGTTCGTACAGTTCCATCTTCATCAATAACAGATCCCTAAATTCATGTAGCACTATAGTTAGAAAATTTCAAGAGCTCAGCAAGATTCTACATCTACCAAAACCACATTAAAGAAGGTTCGCCACATTCTATGATAAAACCTATAAACATTCAATGGACTGTAAGGAGTGCACCAAGGGAGGATGCAAGAATGAAATAACAATATAACTATAAAATTAATATAGAATGGCTCGAATTCCAAGTTATAGTAAGTAATTCAAAGGGGGGAAAACCTAAGAGGGCCAAGAAAATTCTTTAACCAATAGTTAACAACATTTTGTTATTTTAGTTAGGCAAAGCCCCTTGAGGATAACTGAACAATGTCTTCCATGTGGTATTTGGGTTTGTTCCAAGTAAATATGTTTTGTACACTGGATCAAAAGAACAACAACCATATTTACCACTCCTTTCATACTATTATATTTTTTTACTTGAACAAATTTCAATCCCATCTTGAGTTGGCCTAATGGTACACCTGAGTTGGCCTAATCGTGAAGAACATGTGCTCTTGAAATAGTTGTCACAAGTTCAAATCCTGCAGGGGGTATGGTATGTACGCCTCATTTGTAGCAAAGTTAGTTGCCTCCCGCATGTGAGTACGAGGTAGTGCCATATGCTATAAGCCGCTTGTAAACCAAAAAACGGGCCGCCCGACATCGTGGACTGTAAAAACATATTATTATTATTATCTGGAGTCTAAAAATAGACAACTATTGCATGTTGTGCATTATTTGGGTAAATGATTACTCTCCCGGGTAGTTATCTTTTGTCTTGAGGTTCCCTTTTCTATTCTTATGTCAAATGACTTCTTTTCGTTTTAGGACTTCTCCAATTTATTACACATAATACGTGAACATCTTGTTTGTTTATTATTCATGTTTTCAAAATCCTTCACTACTGTCCTATTGGTTAAAGAATGTTTCCATTTTTACTAATCCTTCACTATTGTCCTATTTTGTGCCTAGTACAAATTAAAATCCCATACCGAATAAAAGAAAATATATCTATTAGTTTTTGCACGTAATTTGGGTAAATGAGTTCTTTCTTGGGTACTCTTCTCTACTCTTGGGTGGAACCTATTATTTATTTTAGTTATATACCATACATAGAACAACACTTATACAATGAAAAAAGGGTTTCTGTAATGCATACCTATAGTGTAGTGAGTTATGGGCCAAAATGCACGTAATTAAACCATTATAGACACATAGACTTCATATATCATTATTATAGAATTTTATTAATCCAACAAATTTCCCAAGGGAAATTGCTTAAAATTTTATTCTTATTCAGTTGTTAGTTGTGCATGTGTGATATCTTCGCATTGTAGTGCGCACATTTTTACGGCCTCAGTTACCTATTGATTTCTTTATTCATAGACATGATTTAACAGGGATTTTGATATTTAATTTAGACATTATGTTATGAGATTTGACCTTCTTGGACATGTATGGAGATTTGAGCACATAGCGCCAATTTGACTTGATTGGTATGTTGAAAATTTTTCATTTGATGTTGCGGATAGTAACTTATTATGATGTTGTTTATACCTAATTGATATATGTTGAATACTTTTGTTAGTCACATGTCTAGATTTTATGGATGTGTGTCATATATATTTATCGATATAGATAACTCATGGGAAATTGGGTGTAATTGAGCATGTTTTTGCACTTACGATTCCATGACGATGTTAAGGTATCATATATTTCATTGATCGCTTATTTAGTAGTTGATTTACATTGTATTAGATAGGTACGTTTAATGTGTGCAATGAGTGTGCAGGTGACAGGTCACATGAGAATATGGTTTTCAGGGTGGCTCCACAAATTGTCCACAAGCGGACCATGGGGTTAAGTCCTAACGATGTTAACTATATGAGGCCTTAGTATTAAATTTCATTATTTTGGGCACTATGAGTGACCCTCATTTGTTATGTAGTATGTCATGTAAAATTAATCTTGTTAGGATGTTTTAGTTTTTTAAGTAAACTTGATTTGGGGACTTAATGGTCCCCACATGCATTAAGTTTTATGTTTGGGTAATTATGTATTAATTAGAGAGGATTAGGGTCACATGTGAACCCTTGAGTGGGCCCCGCATCCTCTACACTTGTGCCCAAATGTGCCAAACCCGAAATTTGGCCATTTTAGGAATTTTAAGTGACCCCTTTTTGTTTTGGGAGTTTGCTTAGCATGAAAATAAGCCCTTGTACCCTACCTAATAGGTGGGGGGCTTAATTTCAAGGCATAAAGGGAGTTTCCCTCCCATTTTCCCTCTCGTTGGTCACTATCCATGTAATATGGATTGGTATGTGTGTTTTGTAGAAAGTTGCACAATCTTATTTTACTATCATTTTGAGAAATTTGGGAAGGGAGTGTTAAAAGAGAACTTATCTCTTTTTTTTTGGAATCTTTGACTTGAAGGGAAGAGAGGGGTGACACAAGTCACCCCCTCTTTGGTGAGGAAATTTCTTGGCTTCTCTTCAAATTCTCCCTCATGGGGGAAGAAGAGAACCTTTTTTTTGGGAGCTTTTACTTCGAGGCTTGGGATGTTGGAGCTAGAGTTTGCTTGGATAAGGAAGTGGAAAAAATAGAGTTTTGGAGAGCTTTTGGAGGTAGGCTCCTTGAGCTCATTTTATGTTTTATATTATGATTAGAGCTTAGCCTTGTTTTTGTTTAAAATATGTGTGTTGTTTCTTGTGTGTTGCTATTTGTTTAGTATGTTTTGTGTTGTTTTATTTTTCTCCATCCATCATATGGCATGCTAGATTTTTTAGTTTATGGGGGAAGAGAGGAATTTTCCCTCTCAAACCTCATGGCTTGATAGGAAAGTAATGTAGGTTATTTTTTCACTCGCCTTCTATAGTTTGAGTTGAAGAACATGGTTCATATGGTTTGAACCCCCTTCCCCATTCTTGGAGAGGAAACTCAATGGGTTTGAAAATCCTCCTAAGAAGGATTTTGGTGAATGGGTTGAGAAATAAGGAGGTTGTGAAGATTCATGTTTGTGTGCATCTAATGTTTGGACTACATTTTGGCACATTGGATATCTCTTTTTCTCTTCCCCATTTTGGAGGTATAATAAGGTTTCTCCTCACTTCCTTTTTGCAAAAATTTATTGTTTCTCTTAGTGTTTGGATTGTCTTGAATGTGAAAATATAATGTTGTATGTCTCTGTTTATGTTGGGTAAAATTTGTGGAAGCTCGCTGTCTCTCCCATGGGCTTGATGGAGGTTAGCATGTCTTCCAACCTTGGAGAGGCATGTAATGATTCCTAAAGGTTGGGTGGTTAAACATGTTTGTTTCTCCTTGTGTTGGTTCTTTGTAATCACTCGAAGTTAGAGCTCAAGTGGAAGATAGTTGGAGATTCTTGTCATCTTGGCTTCTCATTGCCTCCTTCGTCCTTCATGTGAACATCACTCTCATTATAACTTTATGGATATGGTTATGTGGGATCTTTCTTGTCTTGTAAAATTTTCATTTTGTATTTCGTGTTACTTGTAAAATTGAGTAAATTTTGTTGTGTAATCCTTCCTTCAATCTTGGAAGGAAGACTAGTTATGTTGATTTCTTATATATTTTAGAATCATGATGTAATTGTGGACTTAAGCTCCTTGTATTAGAAATATTTTAGAATAGATTTCTCCCTTAAAATGAGATTGATTTGAATCTCCATTTGAAAAGAAAGTTTAAAGATTGGGAATATGTTTGTTTTTCAAAAAAAAAAAAAAAATTCATATGTATTTCTTGTTGGACTTCCTACTTGGGTAAAAATATGAAATTTGGTTTTTTTTAGAGCATTAGAAAGGAAATCTAGTCTTAGAATTGAACCTTAGGACTATATTTGAATGGAAATACTCCCGTTCTTGCAATATATCTCTTTTTTTTAATTGTTGGTAACATTAATAAATGGAATGAAAGTTAGATTTTGGTTTCCTTTTCATGAGAAGTTTAAGAATTTATTTTATTAAGTAAATCTAAATGTGGAGTTAACTTTCTCCCTTGCAAAGTTCTAAAAAAGGCTCAAACCTGTCTCATATTTAAACTATGTTGCTACTTATTTTAAACCATTTTAACATAGACATCTTTCAAAAACATTAAGTTCATATTTCTCATGAATATAAAAAAATATTAATAATAATAAAATATTTCACAATTTAAAGTAATTCTCTTGACATAGTATACGATATGAATATATATTTAAAATACATTTCATGTAGTTATACCACAACATATCACTATGATATGTCTTACAAAGTTATTCTTTTTTTTTTTTAAATCTATAGTATTATAGATTATATGTTCTAATTGTAATACTTCAAGAGTTGTTATATTTATTGATATATTATATATATTTATTTATTTCTATAATATAATAATAAATATAAAATAACATATTATTATATAATATATCTCTCTCTCTCTCTCTCTCACACACACACACACACACTAACGTATATAATATATATTAATGAAATTAAAAATAAACAAAAACATAAACAAAAACAAAAGTCATATTAAAAAAAATCGGTGAAAGTCAAACAAATAACAAAAAAATATATACTATTGTGAAGTTTAAATTTTTAAGAAAATAAAAAAACAATAATATAATAAACTATATATAAAACAATAGTTTCAAATAAAATAAAAAATATATATTTTACGGTGAGGTTTAAGGTTTTAAACCTTTAAAGAAAAAAAAAAATTAAACGAGATGTGGGGTGGGCCGAGCCCTACCGCACACCTACACAGTTCACATCCTTCCCCGATTCAAACTCCTATTTCATTTTATAAGAAAAAAACTGTGGTTTGGTTTATATGTTGGGAAGTTCAGTTTTATTTGAATTTTTTTACCAGTATATATAAATACAGAAATAGGCAGATTTAGCCTTTCCCTTACAAAGTATATTGTGTGTATTCAACAAACCCAATAACTGGGATTTTCAGATAAGATAGTTAAAAATAAAATAAAATTATATATACACATAAAATAAAGAGTGAGCCTCCTCATCAAAAAAAAGAAAAAAAACTCCATTACACCAAGCTTTTATAGTTCCTCAACCGCAAATAACAAAAAAAGAACAAAATGAGAAGAGAACATAAAAAAGAAAAGAACATAAGGATGTTTAGGGCAACTTTAGGGCACGAGTCAAATGTAGGGTCAAGATTTGATCTATCCTAGGGCTCACATTAAATCCTACAACCTCTTAAGTCATGGGAATTTAATGGGAATGTGAAATAAATTGAAAGGAGGGTAAGTGGTGATAAACTAATATGAAAGGGGGTGTAAATTTATCAGATCACCCTAGTAATGTTTAGTAGGGAAAATTAAGATAGTGGAATTATATAAATAATTAAATTGGGAATTCAGTAAGTAGCTAAATAAATTGGGTAACGTAAATGAATATAAAACAATTAATTATTACAGGAAATGGTTAAGAAAGGATTGGTATTAATGGTTCACTTTTTATAATAATAATAATAATAATAATAAATTACCCAAAAAAATTTGTCACTCTTGGTGTGTTTTTTGGTGTCCTGGGATGGGGCATTACACACATAGGTTACTTTCCCATGTGTTCTATACTACTTCTATAGTCAACACCTGTGATTCTTACTTGCATTTGTTATACACTTGAATTGTAATGGTTATGGTCATATTTTTCTTGCTTTTATCATTGTTTAAGTTGTAATTTGAATTTTCCCAAGTTTACATTTTCCTTACCACTACGCGTAAACTACACTGTTTATCTTAATTTGCTAATAGCTGAAAACAATGGTAACCAGTTCTCTAAAACTACAACTTCATAGGCCCACAACTATTAATAAATTATATCCATACCATATGTCATGGTTGCTCGAAGAGATGGAAATTCAAAAAGGAAACATACATGCTTATCCCAAAGAAAGTGGGTATGGTTAGGTCTTAAATATCAATGTGATTGATACCTGAGGTGATAACATGAATGTAACGTCCTTTGGAAATTCTGAAACTTATTACCATGAAAAAATTCAAGTCAGTACAACTTATACAATCTCTAGCAGTACCCTAAAATATGTGAAGCCAACATATAGGGACTCCAGTAGCCTATCAGAGGTAACTCTAAACATGGATTCTATTCCACAGTTATGTACATATCCTACCACCGTAATATCAAAAACTACTTTCCACTCCACTAGTATCAGTGTAATCTAGCAGTTGCCCCTTGGGCCTATAGTAGATGTTATTGATGTGGTTACGTCTTACTCTGATATTTCAATCATTACCTAAATAGATGGGACATGCATTCAATGCTCTACTATTACCATAAACGACCACATACGATATTACATAACCATTACCTTATGGGGATCGCTATGTGACAAATCCATATAACTATTACAACAACATCATGGCCAACCCACAATACAGATGCCAATTGTAGCTATATGGAAAGAAAAATCCGTAAAATTTAGAGAAAATCCACTAACTACAAGGTCTACTACGCACTTATTCCTAACACTAGCAGTACCAGGAATGGAAGCACTCCAAATTTGGTTAACCTCCGTAGAACCAACAACTAGATCATCTCCACTTAGTACACAGGCACAAGTGGAAAATACCATTGTTGATATCAATGCATGTAGTACCTGTAACCTCAGCCACCAGGTTGCAACTGTTGCTAATATTATACAACTAAAAATGGACAATTATTGTTATCCTATTTAGTCCTAGATTGTTAATGGAAAATAAGGTTTGGAAAAAACTAATTACCACAGCAGAATCTACTTGGCATTGTACTAAATACTACTTGGATTCTGCTGCATGTAAATATAGATATGCATTACACATGATGGTCGAATACCATACTGGAACTATATAGGAAACAACTTTTGACGATGTGGCACTAGTGCTTCATGGTGTATCTGTTGATGTTTTTAAAGAGAGGATGAGAAATATCGACGACTTATGGAGCATTATTAAGAAACTTCTCTTCCATACATATAGGTTTATCTTCTCCATGTCATTGGTTACCTATAAGGGAAATGAAAAAATATCTTGTACCATACACAACACCACCATTTCCAAACAAGCCTCAGACCATGTAGACTTGGTAGTGGCTTTTCTAGAAATCTCGGAATAGAAACAACTATTGTAAATATTAATTATATGTATATATAGGTTAAAAAGGAACCCTTTGTAATACGTTGTCCATATGCCCAATAACATATGTCAGCCCTGTAATATGATGTACATATTTATAAAATCATGTCACTTATAAAATATGTTATGTACGAATATGAACTATTACTTTTAGCTACTACTCCACTAATTATAATGTATTTAGAGGAAATATAGCCTAGTTGGGTTGATACAAGTCGTACTAGAGACTGTTAGTTCATATACAAATGGTTATTTTTTAAGTCCACTATATATAAAACTACATAATTTAAATGGTCCCTACAAAAAAAACCTATAAAATTTACAAGAACCTTATATTAGAGAACTAATAATCTATTAAAACTTGTTTAAAATATAATTGCGTTATCTATATATGATTGATTCTGTTCAACCTACTTTAATATCTTCCCAAAAATAAATTCCCAAATATTTGCAATGTTATATATTGTTTTCCATATATAATATCTACGAAACCATAGTAGTTCCTTTGTCTTTTTAGTTCTTTACAAATTTAAAAGATACTCAAAATATTCTAGCTGTAAATCACTATGTTCATAGAAACCAACTTTACATCTAGATGAAAGGAGTGTTTAATATTTTATGATAAACAATATTTATTTATTAGATCTGTTTACATTTAAGGTTGATGTGCATGCCATGAAATTCACAAGTTTAGCCTCATTAATCATTACAGAATAACATTTTAGCTTTAGTTTGAAAGTGTTATTGTACAAACCTCCTAAAAAATTGTAATTTGAAATTGGATTAATGGATAATGTGCTTCGAGATAGTATCCAATATTGTACTCAAGATAGTATGGAATAAGATTATACTGGTAATTTTACAAAACCCTATCAACTCACTACTTAGGAAAAATTTTATGCTCTACAATGGATTTCCTCAACTTCACATATTATGCAATTATATACAAGTAGCAGATATATCAACTTTTCAGACACGTTTTACATTTCCTTAAACATACACTGCACTTAACAAATGGATTAGTTGGAGTGAATAAATGTTGAAAACCAAGATTGTCCCTTATCTTCATTAGGGGACAATATTAATAAAACAAAAATAACTAAACACATGTCAGAAACAGTCATACACGAGCATATAGTAGTATGTGATGAAGGGATAGAATTTAATCTGCCAATATAAGGTTTGCTTACGGTAGTGACGGACTCGTTTAAAAAAACATTTCATACACTGTCTACTAAATGTTTGGTACATTCCAATGCTACTCACATAAAAGACGCCTGAACCATTTGAAAAAATATTTCAAAAAAAAATGGCCACTCTACATTTACCCAAAACATATTCAACAAATTAGATTGAGAGCTAAATACTTAAAATACACTTTTCCTTCAATAAAATTAAGCATGTTCTCCCTTCCCCACTAAAACAATGCTCTGCGTGGATAACTATATTTTCTTATATACACATTTTTCTAGGAGAGAGGTGCAAGGACAATCATCAATTCGTACACATACCCTAATAAAAAACTTACCAGGTTTTGAAATTAGGATATTTTTCACTGAGAGTTGTTTTTTACGGAGAAAGGACTTCTCGTATAGCCTTAGTTCCAGTTTAAGTCGCAGCTTGATTATTTAAAATTCCTCCATTCTCATTATCCCATTTATCTATCGCTTATGATTGGAGGTTAAACTATTGCAACATGCTTCTCCAACTCCACCACTCTGACTGTTAAAAAACAAACTTAGCTTCCCTTTCAACTACACTATGCTCGCTTACAGTTTATATATATGTGAACTGGTAAACGCTTTTTGATCCAACCATTCTTAAAATAAAAAACTAACTAAAATCTGATTTCAAAATACAAATATAACCTACTAAAAACCTCCTCTACAAAACCAATGATTTGTTAAAAAAAAAAAAACATATTCTACACCCTTTTTTTACAAAACAAAAAAGTTATCAACCAAGGTACCTAAAAGCATGCATGCCTGCATAGGTACCTACGTTTCTTTCTTCTAATTTATGTTATTGAACATGCGCTGACAATCTTACTACTCCGCTTTGAAATTCCAGGTAAACAATTATTGCAAAAGAAATGACAACTGCTCAGCGTTGGTTGCCCTAAAAGCAAAATAAAGACACAATAAATGAAAAACCATGACAAGCTTACGTGTAACACAAAGACAATATTAACGCAGCCCACCACACTAGGAAACAAACAAATACTGCTCCCCTCCCATGGCCTTATCTCCTATCCGAAAATAACCCCGCCCTTGGTTTTTGTAATCTGCAACACAATTTTCGTGCCTGCTTAGAATTCATGTTTTCTTGTGAAACTTGCTCCATCTGTAATGAATCCTACCAAGGGATGAAAATCAGTCCCACCCCTGCTGGTGTCAGTTGCTACAGGTGGTCCTATGACAAAAAGGGCCACCACTTCTCCTCATGGAATAATATGGACCTCGGGCCCCAACCCGAAGAACTGGCCATTTTAACCCAAGTTGAGGAAATTCTTATCCCCAGAGTTTCCCCACTATTGCAGGTCACACATGCTCGTGGAGGAAAATACATGTATATTGGTCACACCATAAGCTTCCCCCAAGACATTACAGCCATACTATACTTCTTTCCGTGCCATCCACAAAACCTAGACATCCTAATACTAAAAATACTAGGCATGGAACGAAAATCATATGAGTGTTTTGTGAGCAGATACATGTACAAAATGCACTTGCCTACAAAATCCTACATGACCCATACTCTTGTGGCATCCCTATAGATGAAGCCACCCTCGCAAGCTTACCCATACTTGTAACAAATATCTTTGACAACTTACCTTATGTACTTGAATATAACACTGCCCCAATCTTACCTTCCACTAAAGCACGTGAGGCTGACCCCACACCATTGGATACAACACTATAATCATCATTTGTTGCATGTCAACCTTCTAGATGCAAAGTGGTTGACAAAATTAGGCTCTATGCATAAAGAACCCTGCACACCAACCCATGCAAAGTTTATTGGATCCAAATATGCTCAACCCCCATCAATGAATATTTAACAAAGGGTTTATTTTCTATGGCCTTCCAAAATGTTTTCCCCATCAGGTATAGCTATGTTTCATTAGCCATGATCCACAGAAATCCAGACACATGAATATTATCTCCATCTAATACGCTACCATGACAACCTATTTGACAGCCACTCCCGGTTTTGTTATTTTTTACTAAACCTTATGATGCGACATAGAAGTCAAGCCATATCCTCTATTTTTACTAAACAAAATATTAGAGATACCTCACCTACAATGATTTAGCACCTCCGCACATTATGAGAAAACTTGCCAAATGAATAAATAGAAAATCACCTCATGTGGTTTGGCTCACACCTTAGAGGTACCCAATCTTTCTAGACACAATGCAAAAAAGAAATCTTAGACATGATTATCCAGCTAGGTACCCCAACCTTATTTTTCACTCGGAGTGTTGCTGATGGTAAATGGATAGACTTGCATTTCCTCATGACGGACCCTTGTCCCTCCACCCCTTCTGCTACACAGAAATTGAGAAACCATAACATTATTACATATCTGCATTTGATGAAAACATACATGGTAGTGAGATTCACAATATTCCATGAAGAAATCTTGGAAAATTGCCTACACATAAAAGACTTTTGGTACATGTAAACCCATGCACATTTCAAATCTAAAAAATGAGTTACTAGAAGCTCCCTTATTTTATCTATTTTCTACTAACATCTCTTGTATCAGATTTGAATGGCAACATAAAGGTTATGCCCACGTCCATGGCTTTATATGGCTCAACAACACGCCCAACATAGACACATTAGATTGGACAGAAGCCCCCATTGTTCATGCTTGTAAATCAAACTTTGACAAACATGTCATTGTTTGGAACCCTTTGGAAGATTTTGTGGCTGCTTCCCACATGCCACATGCAAAAAATGATGATCTATGCTTATTTCTCTTCCCAGATATAGTAGCCATGCCAACCACCTTTGACTATGTAGCCTTGGTTAACCTTGTCCAACACCACACCAAATGCACTACCACTACATGTTTACAAAAAAAGGCATGCAACTATTATATAGGTACAAATTCCCATAGCCATTATAGCCAACGTCCACCTTGTTCCTAGACATACACGGATAGATAGTTTATAATGCAACTCAAAATGATGATAGGTCAAATATTCACAACACGGCCATGATAACAACTTGGCGCACCAACATTGACTGTCAAAATTAGTTTCACGTAACGTCATTTTGAAATATATATCAAAGTACACATCAAAAGATGAGAACAAATAAGAAATGTACAACCACATGTTAGTCAGAATCATAGAGATGACAATGCTTGAAAAACTTGTTAGTCCAACATACAACAAGTTGCTTTCAGAAATAATTGCTAATTGAGATATTCATGCACGAGAAACTTATCACATGATAGTGAAACTGCTTCTCATAGTATGTAGCCAAACTTTCATTACATTATCCATGGAAAAAATAATCTATAGGAAAATTTCATAGGTCCAACCCGTATGAGAATGCGCAACAAAATTCATAGATGCATACATGTCACGCCCCACCTTGAACACACATTGATCAATACAAGTCGCACAGACATGGTCCTATGATAAGCAGAGAAAATACCAACCATGGAAAGAAATAACAAAGAAGGCCATCGTTAGAGTATTTCCCCACATTTATATTGCCCCCCACTGTTTCCCTCACCTTCATACGAAACTTTCTGCTTTATAGAGCTCCTACTGTACTAGGATTTTTGTAACTTTCTAACTGACATAGGCATATGCCCAGAAATAATCAACCATGATTGGGCCACATAATCACTAACCTATCGGCCATGGAACATACAACGCATGCCTACACACACAATAGTTGGTACACCAACTACTAGCTCTGACGAAGACCTAGATAAAGAAGAAACAAGACAAATGGACAAGTGGGAGGTATTTTATCACTTGCACCCTATAGGGACTATAGACATCAATGACTTGGATGTACTTATAAAGTGCGATTTTGTCTTGACCCCATAATTGGCCACAAGCTACTGCTGAAAATCAGCTACATGAAACACAGGTTGTTGTAACATCCCGCTAATTAATCCCTTATTTTTGACAATTGAATTAATCAAATAAATATGAATGTAGGAAATTGATGTTTATTAAATTATTTAAATAAATATTACAAATGTTGGTACTTAGTTATCTAAGTACTTAAATATATATTACGTACTCTGACAACTAAATACTGCCTATTGGTATTATTTAGTGCAATATGTTTTGCTAAGGAACCTTGTTGTATGGGTTTTGAATTGTGTCACGTTGTTAGTTACGTTTATGACTGCAATTTTTTAATGTGAAGTCATGATTTGGCATAATCTATAAGGCTTGTTATCCTGGTTGAATGGTTACATAGCATTAATTGTGGCCATATATTAATAACATTGTTATTAAATTGGGGGCATAATGCCATACCCACATGGTTGATAGAAATGTTGAACTAACTAAGATTTGTTTCAAAAATAATTGAATGGTGATTAAATACCATGATGGTAAACATATGTTAAGGTCATTATTTCTAGTTGAAAGTCAATTTTAAAATAAAAGGTAAAATGCCATAAAATAGAAACGATATATCTTTGGAAATTTCTGATAAATTCCACAACGTGGACATTCAAGTGAATGTGAAGGAAAGGGAATTATTTGTTTGATTATTTCATTTTGAATTGATCCCTCCCCTCCCACGATGGCACAGGCTTTGAAAAATTGTCCCACCTAGCAGCATTAGATGGATGTCCACTAGGGTTTCTAGGGATGTGTTGAGAGGAAAGTGGAAAGGACGTTTTTTTTGGCATCCATTTCCATTATTATTTAACTCCTCTCATGGAGAAACTTTGGTAAAATTTTCTACTCATAGAGAAGTTGATTTTCTTGGGAAACTTGTTATTTATTATGGGAATGGAAATTATTTGGAGTTTTTGTGCCAAATATGGAAGAGGCATGGTGAAATCAGAAATTCAAGAAACGGTTCCATCTAAACGAACCCATGCTTCAAATCCAACAAGAAGGTTAAACACGGGATCTAAAATGGAATAGCAAGGTTGGGGAAGAGAAGACAGTGTTAAAGAAACTAGAGACTCAAAGGAAAAGAAACGGGTAGGCTCGAAGCCTTCGGGCTTTGCAAATGATTCAGAAATGAGCCCCAAAATTGGCTAAGTATGGAAGAGACAAAGGAAATTGCCAAGTGTCCAAACGTTGCATCTACAAAGTTTAAATCCAAAAGGTAAAATCAAACTTATGTCATGCCTCCACGTGTCCAGAGCCCAAAAAGTTGCACTAGATGTTAAAAAGTATTTGACTTAGCGGAAGGTGCCAATTGTCCAAACAACACTACTTCAAAGATAAATCCAAAGAGAGGAGACCCAAATGAGCGCGGTCTCACCAAGTCATCCAAATTAAAAAAAGTGGGACAGAGTAGGTCATAAATTTGTTAAGTATAAGAATGTAGGTGAAAGCCTCCATGTGTCTCATTGACGTAATTTTGAAAGGAAAGTTTGGAGGCAGTCCCCGAATGAGCATGGGCTCGCCATATGTCCCAGGTCTAAAAATGGAAAGAATCGAGGGTTGAATAGTAAAAGAAGAGGAAGGCTGGTGGAAAGAGCCAAATGTCAACACAATGCTATTTCAAAAAACAAAAATGGGGCGGGTTTCCAAACAAGCACCAAGCCTCCACGTGTCCAGGGTCAGACTTTTGGCTCCGCCAAACAAGGAGACTAAGGGAAAATACAAAGGATCCTAAGGAGCCCGCGGAAGCCGCCACGTCTAAATCTAGTGCAATTTCAAAAGCCAAAGGCAGGGAAAAAATATCCATAATGCGTGAGGCCGCCACGTGGACCCTATATGGACAGACTCTTTAAATATTGCGTGCCCACAACCCAAATATTAAAATGGCCACATATTTTGACTGGAAACTAAATTTTAGGCAGGAGAAGACTTTTTGGAAATTTCTCGACACCCACTATACGATGGGAACATAAAATATTATTTTTAATAAGAATTGGTGGGTGAAAAATGGGAAACCACTTTTCAGGACATTAACATAGAATCCATTTTCTTCAACTACCAAATTGGATTTGATTTGATCCGTCAGGGAACCAGAATTGACATATTTTAGGTGGTTCTGAGAGGGACATTTATTGATCATGGTTGAGCTTTACAAGCAGGAATTGATGCATATCTCAAGGTGGTTGAAGCAGGATTTGAATTCTTCCCTCCTCTCTCTCTTATTCTTCATCTATTTTGTAAAGTAGGGGCATATTCAAAGGGTTGTTCATCTTTTCTCTCCTTCCCCCTCCCTCTTTCATCCTTAGGGTAGAATACAGAGTCTAAGCTTCCTCCCATTGCTATGTAATGGATTTTTTTTTTCTCTTGCCCACTAATGATGTATTGTGTAACATTTTGGAGGAATAGAATCTATTTGTTGATGCATTTGTCCATCCTTGGCTCATTTTATTGTCTCTTCTTAGCTCTCATCATTGCAGGGTATACTGTGCATATTCTGATGTTTGTTACAGGTTCTTGGAGTTGTGTTTAATGGGTTTTGAAGTGGTTTCTGTGTGAAATCTATCTCTATTCTGTAGTGCCTTTTGTCCACCCTCTTCTCTACTCACCTCTCTCCACTTCAAGAAATCGGGTTTGTGATCATCCACTTCTGTTTCTAGTGTATCACCACTTAGTGTAGGATATCTCACCCTCTCTCTCTCCCTATCCCCCTGGAATGGTTAGATTACGATAGAATAGGTTCTTCCTGCACTGGAGTAGATTGTGGCAGGTAGCTTATGGAGCAAGTCTCAACTTTCTCGGAAGGTCCATCTAAAGTTTTGTAAGTCCCACAGCTTGGATATGGTCCCATGTTGTGTAATCAAACTGAATGCCCCACTTCACACCAGGCCATTCGGAGGTGCTGTGATTCTGCACTAACAGTTTTGGCACTCCTGGTGGGATGAGAGGTCTTCACTTTATTTCATCAAGTTGATGTGTTCTTGGTGAGATTCAGCCTTTAGAGGCACAGTCAAAGCACATCTGACGACTCCATCTGGTCAATAACCCATCCTCTTAGTTACAGACATTTTCCATCCATTTCCACTCATTTTCATCCATTTTCTTCTTCCATCTCTTTCATTTTCTCCCATTCCATGAATTTGTGCAATCATGACTTCATTCCCTTCATGGAACTCACACTTGTAGCAACAGTAGTGCACTCCACTTCTAATGTATTTCCTAACTCCTCCATGTCAACATTATGATCAGATCTAGGATAATCATGTTTACCCATATGAGAATTGTGAAAAATAGTTTGGCTATGGAGCTTATCAAGAACAGGAGTATGCATATAATGACAACAAGCAAATGGATAATGTAGATCTATTGGAGAAGATTCAAAAAATGGAGGCTAACATGGTTCAATCTAGGTCCATTACACAAATGAATGCATTCAAGATTGGTTCTAGGGAACCTTGTCCATGGGAAGGCCCTTTTCAAAGACACTACAGCCCTCAGGAGAAACTTGACTTCATGGTTGAAGTGCTACCTCAACTTACACATTGGATTGAGGATATTGAGGCATATGAGTTGGACACAAGACAACCTTGTCAATGGGTAAGTCCACCAGCTGCTAGCTCTTCATTTTCTCTTTCTCAAACTTTATCATTTCAACATGATCAGAAGTCAAGCCCCTCATTTACTTCCCCAAGTGTTGATTTCTTTTCTCCATATCCTAATCCTCCACCCCATCTCAGTTCTTCTACCCTTTTCCATTCCAAGAAGTCATTCCTTCCAAATAAACAAGAAGTTCCACTTCCCTCACCACCAAAAACAACTGCAAATTTAGTTAAACCCCAACCTATCACTCCTCTTGCATTCCCAAGTCCATGTTGGGAAGAGACTCAAGAATCCAGTCAAGGAGAACTGCAAGAAGAGGAACCCAATAGAAAATAAATGACAGACAATCTAAAGAGTTGGGATGCCAAATTTGGGTTTACAAATATTATCTTGATGGTTAATCCAATAGAGGAGGAACAAAAACAAATAACTAGTGATGGCTGAGGCCACATTTGCAGCAGAGAAGGAACAAAAACAACAAGAAGAAGATCAACAATCTATTTTCTCTGAATGTAGTGTCCCTAATGGCACTCTGTCTTAAGAAGATGTTGATCTAATCTAAGATGCACAACTAGTTAAAGAAGAGGAACAACTAGCTCCAAGGCCCATTGAAGAGGAGAAGATGGGAGAGATCAAATTATAGTTGAAACCACTCAATGAAGAAAGAATCATTGAATAATTTTTGCTTTCATTTCAAGGGCCTGATTTGATTGATGAACCCATGATGGTGGAGGATCATAAAGTTTCAGAGGAACCAAGTGTGGAGCAGGACACAAAATAACTTTCAGTTCTTCCTCCCACTTCATCCCCTTCAAGCTCTAATGTTGAAGAAGAGTTTGATCTTTCAAACTTCATGTTTGAGGATGAAGGGAGCCATGGTGAACAAGCTGTAGATTAGGTGGACACCATAGAGGAGGTCAAACATATGTAATAGGAGAAGAAGGAGGTATATTGTCTGTCAGACTTGGAAGATTTCTTTGGTGAAGATGAGCCTAAGGATATCACATCATTTTCTCCTCCTCCATCCATCTTCCAACCACATGAGCCTGCATTCATGAAGGAGAGCATCCAACTGCAACAACCTACACTTCAAAACATCCCTATAGAACTAAGGTAGGAATATATGAGTTTTCCATGTTCTTCATAGGAGAAGAAAAGGAAAAGGCAAGAAGATGTCATCATCCCTTTGACACCATCCATCCAAGAAGGTACATAAAAATACACCATTCTTGGAGTAGAAATTCAGAGCAAGGAGCACATCCAAAGGATCAAACATTTCCTAATCAAGTACTTGGCTTCATTGGAGCCGAGAAAGAAGCTAAAACAAGTCATGCCTACTTTAGGGAATGAGGATGAGTATAAAAGTACCAAGGGTCATCATGAACACCTCTAAGAATCGAATGCCAACCATCTTGAGGAGGTTATTTTTTGATGATGTTGATACCTTGATGATTTGGGTAGAGGACTGGATTATAGTCTGTTTTCACTCATACAGGAAGACATATTCAATGTCAAATAATTTCCATGGCTTCCCCTCTTGAGAAAGGGAAGCTATTTCTTCCTACATGTGACATACTTTGTTTAAGATTTTATTTCTCTCTGGTTAGTATAGCAGTAGGTTTAGTTTTAATTTTAGTAGAAAAAGTGCTTGCTCACACTCTGCATGTCTCATTTGAGGCATGTATGATTTTGTCTTTATACATAAGTTTTGATCGTATTAATCTGGAGGTGCGTGAGGCCAGGTCATTTAGTATTCATGGTAGAGAGAACCATAATTGGCTATGATAGTCGCTAATTTCAAAATAAAAAAAATGATAAGAAACTAAAAAAGTTTTCGAGATAGTCCATTTCAAAGGAAGCCTCAGGGTCAACAAGTGCAAACCGTCAAGCTCGCAGTGGCTCAGGGATCAGATTTTCAAAGCAAAAGGGTCAGTATCATGCTATTATCCTTGACTCCATGCCTTCATCTAGTAGTCATATGTCCCTTGTGAGTCATGAATTGTTATCTCAATTTTGCCCCGAGAGAAATTGAACAAACACGACCCTATGCAAGAAGAAATTGAAGAAACAATTCCATTAAATGAATCCATGCTTCAAATCCAACAAACAAGTTACAGGAGTAATCTAAAATAGAATAGAAAGGTTGGGGAAGAGAAGAAAGTTTCAAAGAAACCAAAGGCTCAAAGGAAAAGAAATGATAACGTTGGAAGTCTTCGGGCTCTGCAAATGATTCAGAAACAAGCCCCAAAATTGGCTAAGTATGGAGGAGACAACAAAAGCTACCAAATGTCCAAATGACACATCTCCAAAGGTTAAATCCAAAAGGAAGACTCAAACTTGAACCAAACCTCCATGTGTCTAGAGCCCCAAAAGTTGCATCAACCGTTGAGAAGTCTTCAACTCAACGGAAGGTGCCAAGTGTCCAAACAAAGCTAATTTAAAGATAAATCTAAAGAGTGGAGACCCAAATGAGCATGGTCTCGCCCTGTAGTACAAATTAAAAATGTGGGATAGAGTGGGCCCAAATTTGGTTAATTATAACACTGTAGGCGGAAGGTGCTAGGTGTCTTAATGACGCTCTTTCAAAAGGAAATTCTCAAGGCTGTCCCCAATAGAGTGCGGGCTCTCCACGTGTCCCAGGTCCAAAAAGGGAAAAAGTCAGGGCTTGAATAGTAAAAGATGAGGTAGGCTAGTGGAAGGAGCCAAGTGTCAACACAGTGCTATTTCAAAAGTAAAATTTGGGGCGGATTTCCAAACGAGTGCCAAGCCTCCACGTGTCTAGGGTTAGACTTTTGGGTTTTCCATGCAAGGAGACTAAGGAAAAATACAAAGGAGCCCGTGGAAGCTGCCACGTGTAAATTTGGCGCAATTTAAGAAGTGAAAGGTAGGGGCCAAATCTCGAAGATGCGCAAGGTAAACATGTGGACCCTATATGGACAAACTCTTTAAATATTGTGTGACTACTACCCAAATATTTAAATGGCCATATCTTTTGAGCAGAAACTCAGATTTGGGTGGGGAGAATACTTTTTGGAAATATCTCGACACCCTCTACACCATGGAAACATAAAGTATTATATTTAGCAATATTTGAAGGGTGAAAAATGGGAAACCGTTTTTCAAGACATTAACATAGAATCTAATTTCTTCAACTACCATATTGGATTTGATTTGATCCGTCGGGGAACCAGAATCGACAGATTTTAGGTGGTTTTGAGAGGGACATTGATTGATAGTGGTTGATATTTACAAGTAGGATTTAATGCATATCTCAAGGTGGATAAACTAGGATTTGAATTCTACCCTCCTCTCTCTCTTATTCTTCATCTATATTATAAAGTAGGGGCATATTCAAAGGGTTGTTCATCTTTTTTCTCCTGCCCCCTCTCTCTTTCTTCCTTAGGGTAGAATGTAGAGTCTAAACCTCCTCTCATGGCTATGTAATGGATTTTTTTGGCTCTTGCCCACTGATTATGTACTATGTAACATTTTATAGCAATAGAATATGTTTCGTGAGGCATCTATCCATCCTTGGCTCCTTTTATTGTCTCTTCTTACCTCTCATCATTGCAGGGTATACTATGCATATTTTGATGTTTGTTGTAGGTTCTTGGAGTTGTGTTTAATGAGTTTTGAAGTGGTTTCTTTGTGAAATTTATCTCTGGTCCGTAGTGAATTTCGTCCACCCTCTCCTCTGCTCTTCTCTCTCCACTTCAAGCAATCAGGTTTGTGATCATCCATTTTCTTTTCTGGTGTATCACCACTCAGTGTAGTTTATTTCACCCTCTCTCTCTCACTATCCCCTTGGAATCGTAAGATTAGGATAGAATAGGTTCTTCTTGAACTAGAGTAGCTTGTGGCAGGTAGACTAGGAAGAAAGAATCGACTTTCTCTAAAGGTCCATCTCAAGTTTTGCAAGTCCCATAGCTTGAGATATGGTCCCATGTTGTGAAATCACATTGAATGCTCAACTTCACACTAGGTCATTTGGGCGTGCTGTGATTTTGCACTAACAAATAACATTTAGAAGAAATGGGTTCATTTATTTCGGTGAATAAATTAATTTTATTTGATTTTTAGTAAGATATGTTCACATGAAAAATTTTGGTTGTGTTAGGTATTATTATTTTGAAGCTCAAATAAATTTTGGTGTTAGCATTAAATTTTTTTACCAATAATATTGCTAGAATATATGGGTTTGATGATTTGGTTGTGGGTAATAGTAAGATTTTTTACTTCGAAACAATAGTTGTGCTAGTTTTAATAAAATATCTGTATATTTTTAAGCTATGGATTTCTTTCAGAAAAGAAAATGGTATTGATAATATAGAGGTAATCTCTTCTTCTATTTGAATCGATTGTCTTCTATTATTTTGGATGTGTTTTGAAAAACGTGGACTGTGTGTGTTGTGTGTATTACTTGGAAGAATTTTGTGGAGTGTTTGAAACTTGTTCTCTTGTGGAAAATGTTAAGGTTGTTAGGCTGAATTTTACCAGAAAATATTATTGGGAAATTTATTTTATAAGGATCTTAACTCAAATTTCATAGTGGTAACTTTGTTATTGTGATGGAAAATAAAATTGAGGTTGTGGGATCATGAGTTTCTTGATCTTTTTCTTCTTACCCTAACTATATCCTACAAAGGTATAGATTTTTTTCTTTCTCTTGTGTTCTCAGTCAATAGTTGATATGTCTAAAGAACCTCTAGTTATAGAAATGTATACAAATATGAAATTTGCATGTTTTAAAATCATATAAATTGTATTGTTTTGGTCACCAAGTAAGACTTACGTTGTTGCACTTATATCTGGAAAGGATTTTTGAGTTGAAAAGCTTGATTTCATCTGTTATTTGAATGGAATCATGGATTAACCTTTGTCATGGAAAGAAAGAAATAATAACTTGGCTCTTGTTTTCAGATATATATGTTTGAACTCTTTTTTCGGGGTATTTGATAAAGTTTTTTAAAAAATAAGGCATAAAACTACATGAAAGATGAAATGAACTACTCGGTAAGAATTTTTCAGTCATTTAAGTTCATTTCATTTCATTTTACTTATTCTAAGATATTTAACTTGGAGGGTTTGATCACTTGATCCATACATTTATTTTAAAGAATTTATTTCAAACTTTGATTCATTAGAGTTTATTTTGATTGCTCAAAATTTTTAAAAGTGGAAAATACAAGGGGAAAATATGGCAAACAAATTCTAGAATTCTATACTTAATAGCTTTTTGGATTAAAAATATATGGTTGAATTTTATGGTTTGTGAATTAATTTGAAATAATGTTGGATCTAAAACATATTTAATTTCCTTGATTCTTATAGTTTACATCTTTTAGTTGGCTCATTTTTGTGTGTGCAATAGCAATTGATCAGACACATTTTAGAAACATATATCCTCCATCTAAATCGTATGTATTACGATTGAAGAAGTAGGAGGACTATATGTGGATTGGTCCTTCGGGAGAACTTCACATATAATCCCCATGCTTCTTCCTTCTATAGCTATGGGATAGTTAGAATATCCCAACTCACTAACTTTTATGGAAGCATTACTACTGCAAGGTATTTGAGCTAAGTTTAACAATAAGTCTTCTTTATGAGTCAAAAATTAGTTTAGAAATTAGAATAACTCTTCCCAGTTATTCTAATACTGACACCTCCAACAAAAATAGTTTCATACGTTAAATATTAACGATTGGAAAAACCTCACTTTGGTTTGTGTTAGAATGAATGTTTTATTACAGATCTTGGATCCAATTGTAATTGTACTTATGATTAAATGTAACTGCCTTGGAAAAATTCTTTCCTATAATAGTCCTTTAGTGGACGTAAATTGTTACATTTTAATGAATTTGAGAGTTGGATTATAATAAATTCTATGGTTGTTAGAGTATGTAAAAAATATTGGTCGTGTTTAGGATGACAATCAAAACTATTAATATTAACAAGATAATGAATATTTCAGTTATTTATTTAGTACTTCAAAGTCGAGGCTGTCCCCAATAGAGTGTGGTCTCTCCACGAGTCCCATGTCCAAAAAGGGATAGAATCAGGGGTTGAATAGTCAAAGCCGAGGTAGGCTAGTGAAAGGAGTGAAGTGTCAACACAGTGCTATTTCATAAGTTAAATTTGGGGTGGCTTTCCAAATGACCGCCAAGCCTCCACGTGTCCAGGGTCAGACTTTTGGCTTCACCATACAAGGAGACTAAGGAAAAATACAAAGGAGCCAAAGGAGCCCGGGGAAGCCACCACGAGTAAATCTGGTGCAATTTAAGAAGTGAAAGGTAGGGGGCAAGTCTCGAAGATGCACAATGTCATCACGTGGACCCTATATGGACAGACTCTTTAAATATTGTGCGATCATGACCCAAATATTTAAATGGCCATATATTTTGAATAGAAACTCAGATTTGGGTGGGAGAAGACTTTTTGGAAATATCTCGACACCCTCTGCACCATGGAAACATAAAAATATTATCTTTAGCAAGATTTGGTGGGTAAAAAATGGGAAACCATTTTTCAGGACATTAACATAGAATCCAATTTCTTCACCTACCAGATTGGATTTGATTTGATCCATTAGGGAACTAAAATCAACAAGATTTTAGGTTGTTTTGAGAGGGGGCATTGATTGATAGTGGTTGAGATTTACAAGTAGGATTTAATACATATCTCAAGGTAGTTAAACCATGATTTGAATTCTTTCCTCCCCTCTCTCTTATTCTTCATCTATATTGTAAAGTAGGGGCATATTCAAAGGGTTGTTCATCTTTTCTCTCCTGCCCCCTCTCTCTTTCTTCCTTAGGTTAGAATGCAGAGTCTAAGCCTCCTCTCATGGCTATGTAATGGATTTTTTTGGCTCTTTCCCACTAACGATGTACTATGTAACATTTTGGACCAAATAGAATATGTTTCGTGATGCATCTATCCATCCTTGGCTCCTTTTATTGTCTCTTCTTACCTCTCATCGTTACAGGGTATACTGTGCATATTATGATATTTGTTGTAGGTTCTTGGAGTTGTGTTTAATGGGTTTTGAAGTGGTTTCTTTGTGAAATCTATCTCTGGTCCATAGTGCATTTCATCCACCCTCTCCTTTGCTCATCTCTCTCCATTTCAAGCAATCACGTCTGTGATCATCCACTTCTTTTTCTAGTGTATCACCACTTAGTGTAGTTTATTTCACACACTCTCTCTCACTATCCCCTTGGAATGGTAAGATTAGGATAGAATAGGTTCTTCTTGAACTAGAGTAGCTTTGTGGCAGGTGGATTAGGAAGCAAGAATTAACTTTCTCTTAAGGTCCATCTCAAGTTTTTCAAGTCTCACAACTTGAGATATGGTCCCATGTTGTGAAATCACATCGAATGCCCCACCTAACACCAGGTCATTCGAGGATGCTATGATTTTGCACTAAAAAATATCACTTAGAAGAAATGGGTTCATTTATTTAGGTAAATAAATTCATTTTATTTGATTTTTAGTAAGATATGTTGGCATGAAAATTTTTGGTTGTGTTAGGTATTATTATTTTGAAGCTCAAATAAATTTTCGGTTTAGTATTTAAAATTTTTACCAATAATATTGCTGGAATATATCGATTTGATGATTTGGTTGTGGGTAATACTAAGATTTTTACTTAGAAACAATAGTTGTGCTGGTTTTAATAAAATATCTGTATTTTTTAAGATATGGATTTCTTTTAGAAAAGAAAATGGTATGGATAATATAGAGGTAATCTCTTCTTAGGTTTGAATCAATTGTCCTCTGTTATTTTGGATGTGTTTTATAAAAATGTGGACTATGTGTTGTGTGCATTAATTGGAAGGATTTTGGAGTGTTTGAAACTTGTTCTCTTGTGGAAAATGTTAAGGTTGTTAGGCTGGATTTTACTAGAAAATATTATTGGGAAATTCATTTTATAAGAATCTTAACTCAAATTTCATAGTGTTACCTTTGTTATTGTGATGGAAAATAAAATCAAGGTTGTGGGATCATGAGTTTTTTTATCTTTTTCTTCTTACCCTAACTATATCCTACAAAGGTATAGATTTTTTAAACTTTCTCTTGTGTTCTCAATCAATTGTTGATATGTCTAAAGAACCTCTAGTTTTAGAAATGTATACAAATATGAAATGTGCATGTTTAAAATCATAGAAACTGTATTGTTTTGTCACCAAGTAAGACTTATGTTGTTGCACTTATTATCTGAAAAGGATTTTGAGTTGAAAAAATTGATTTCGTCTGTTATTTGAATGGAATCATGGATTAACCTTTGTCATGGAAAGAAAGAAATGTTAATTTGGCCATTTTTTTCAGCTATATATGTTTGAACTCTTTTTCAGGGTTCTTTGATAAATTTTTTTAAAAAATAAGGAATAAAACTGCATGAAAGATGAAATGAACTGCTCGGTAAGAACTTTTCGGTCATTTAAGTTCATTTCATTTCACTTACTTATTCCAAGATTTTTAACTTGGAGGGTTTGATCACTTGATCCATACATTTATTTTAAAGAATTTATTTCAAACTTCGATTCATTAGAGTTTATTTTGATTGCTCAAATTTTCAAAAGTGGAAAATACAAGGGGAAACTATGGCAAAACAAATTCTAGAATTCTATACTTAATAAATTTTTGGATTAAAAATATATGGTTGACATTTACAGTTTGCGAATTAATTTGAAATAATGTCAGATCCAAAACATATTTAATTTCCTTCATTTTTATAGTTTAAATTTTTTAGTTGGCTCATTTTTGTGTGTGTAATAACAATGGATCAGAGAGATTTTAGAAACTGATATCCTCCATCTATCACATGGATTACGATTGAAGAAGTAGGAGGACTATATGTGGATTGGTCCTTCGGGAGAACTTCACATATAGTACCCATGCTTCTTCCTTCTCTAGCTATCGGATTGTTAGAATATCCCAACTCGCTAACTGTTTTGGAAGCATTACTACTACAAGGTATTTGAGCTAAGTTTAACAATTAGTATTCTTTATGAGTCAAAAATTAGTTTAGAAATTATAATAACTCTTCCTAGTTATTCTAATGCTGACACCTCCAACAAAAATAGTTTCATAGGTTAAATATCGATGATTGGACAACCTCACTTTGGCTTGTGAGAGTTTGCATTAGAATGAATGTTTTATTACAGATCTTGGATCCAATTGTAATTGTAGTTATGATTAAATGTAATTGCCTTGGGAAAATGGTTTCCTATAATAGTCCTTTAGTAGATGTAAATTGTTACATTTTAATGAATTGGAGGGTTGGATTATATATAAATGCTATGGTTGTTAGAGTATGTAAAAATTATTGGTCGTGTTTAGGATGACAATCAAAACTATTAATTTGACAAGATAATTAATATTTCAATTATTTATTTAGTACTTCAAATGATTATAGTTGTGAAACAAAAATAATAATATGGTGTCTATTAAGATTTCCATGGATATAAAGAATGCAAAGGGATAATTGAAACTGAAAATTGAAGGGAAAATCATAAGATTTTAGTCATTTCTCCTCAAAGAATCTAAGGTTCCTCATAACATAATTCATTATGGATAAGATTAGATTGGGATAGGTTACTAAGATTTACTATATGATATGTACTAGTCTATTTCCTTATCAATATAAATATGGGAAAAAGTATGGTTCAGGAGAAGAGTATAAAAAGTTGAATTAAAATGGGGGCAACTGAAAAAGTGAAAGTCTTATCTCTTAACAAGGAAACTAGAGAATGATTAATGTCTTGATCAATCCTTAGTCTCATTATGATATTTAGACTTGATAGTAATCTAGAGAAGGGATAAAATGAACTAGAGCATTCCTAAGAATCAAATTCATATGGGACTAAAATCTAAGCTAAGGGCATTAAGGTCTAACCAATCCAGGGTTATGAGACTTACATAAAGAAGTCCTTCCAATCTAATTAAGACTTAAGAATGACTAAGATCAATATTAATATCAACCATAATAGGATAAGAATATCTCTTGGCTGATTTTGGGATTAATCATTAAGTGGAAAACATCTTGAACATAAAATTTAATAGCATAGTCAATTTTTAATTGAAAGAGATCTAAAGCTAAAAATGATAAAATTAACCTTATAATGTAGTTTATTACTCATAAGTAGTAAGATCATAACCAAGAGGTTATCTTACCTCCCATTTCAAGAAGCATACTATAAATGGGAAACTACCTAACTGTAAATAAGTAAGAATGTAAGTGAAGTCATCATAACATAAATAATCTCTTGAATAGTGGGTATAAAAACAATACAGGATATGTTGCAACTTAATAGGATTTGAAGGACCCAATGGTAACCTTGGTAATATTTATCACACCTTTTCTAATAGAGTGATGAGAATGTATGATAGGGGAAGTGAAACAAAAAATCACTTTGTGTCTCTAATCCACCCCAAGTGAAGGAAATTAAATACTTATACTATTATCCAATAAGTAGGGAATTACGTATGAATATTATCAACCTATCAAGAACTAGAGTATCAATGCACAATGTAGGCTTCATGCAAGTAGCCCATAGGCTTCCTAATATGGTGATGTATTAAACAATGGATAGGCCTACTATAGGTAAACAAAAATAGACAACATGGATTTCCTCGAGCTTGCATAAATGAACTTGTTAGGAACGAAGTGAGTCATAATAGGTTCATCTACTTAAGCTTAATAAATGAAGATAACTATAATGAGATGATAGTGAGGTGATGTGAATACAAGTTAGATCTATTATACTCTCGTCTATATTAAGCATACATAGTATATCCAAAAAACTTTATCCAAAGTAATGAGCTTACTGGGTACATTGTCTAATCATCGTTATTCTTCAAATTCCTAAGTGTAGGATACGGGATGGAATTTATTAAGTGAAATCTAGGTAGACACTAGACGATCAATCACATGTTCTGACTACTGTAGAGTAGTAAAAGAAAGTGAGGCTAAGTAAGAACATTCTAACAAATGTTAAGTGTGATTGTGGAGATCAGGGATATATTAACCCTTATAGCTACAAAAGGTTTATCACATTGTTACTGGATGAAATAATTAATTATCAGATGTTGCATAAGCTAGCCTTAGCTAGTTATCTGATATATTCATATAGTGGAATATGTATTTTTTGTTAAGATAATAAGACTTACTCCATTAACTAGCCTAACTAGCTAACTGAATTATATACGCAGAGGAAGGTTTGTTCGATAATAACAAAAAAAATCCTTCTAATTTGGATTGCAAATTCTGGGTTGTTACATTTCATATCAAATCTAAAGGTTGTAGCTATTGGACTTATTGGGTCCTTAGGCTTAATAAATTCTTGTTTTATGAAAAAAATAAAGTGGATGAGGGAAGGATTTACTGTGGAAATGAACCAAACCAAAACATGCCTTAGTTTTAGTGATAAATAAGCTATACAATACTCTAATAGTCTTTTTTGACACACTAAATTAGAAGGATGCAAGAAGAAACTATTAAGTGTGAACATGATCAACGAAGTTAAACAACTTGAGCTGAATGATAATAATCAACAGAGGGTTACTCGATTGATTGAATTGTCTTAATGATAGATTTGGGACTTAAATCCAATATGGAATAGCACCCAGATAGGGTATATGAAGTAGATAGTAGAGGACTATCTTTTGTGGAAGCAGTAACTTGAAAAGCCAGTTATGATAGAATTAAATGTGCAATAAATATTGACTCGAAAAGAGTATAAGCAAAGCAAGAGCATCAACTCTTCAAAACCATTTACTTTTAGGAATAAAGTTATATGGAAAGATCCTGAGAAGCTCAAGGGTCTGTAATCTAGATTGAAAAGTAGCAAATCAGACCATCTATATTGAATGACCACTTATTATGAATATTTCTAGATCTTTTGTGATCTGTGATTCTTTTAAAATGCATTAGATTCTCATTGTGTTGTATGGGTTTAATTTTGAATTAAGAAGGAAAAATATTTCAGAGCCTTGAAAGTGGCTCCGAGAAGAAATATTCCATCTAGCCTACTTTTTACAGTGAGTAGTGAATACTACGGTAGTTTAAATAATTCCTATCATGATCATTAGCGCATGGACTTATATGGTTTTAAGAATATTACAAGGTTATTATAGTCCTCTCAAGTAGTTACATGCCTTGACATAGATGAAGGAGGGTGAACTAATTACTGTAGGTGAAATTTATACTCTCAGGTTGAGGTTGAATGAGACCATTCCAATTAAATATTCAACACATTTCTAGTTGTATCTTCAATTCCTTGATGATCTAGAGTCTACAGGTTGAAAATCATATATGTTGACTTGTGTGTAAGGTTCTAAGACCTATAGATCGGTAATGAAGGAACAAAATCAAAGCATACCAAAATAAGGTCTATGGTTTTGTGAAGGTTAATGTAATACAATTTAAAGTGAGTTGCTAAGTTTTAAAAACTTGTCGAGGTATAAGATGAATTTTAAGGATACTATAATCAAGGGAGGAACCTAAAGAAGTATTTAACACACCAAGGATTTTGGATATGCTATTTTTCTAACAAGTGTTTATGTTTTGAGTATTGTCCATGGGAATTCAAGAATAAATTTGTTCATGGATATTGAAATTAGGAAAACTTGCATAATATTGGAGAATGCAAACCTTAAAATAAGGTTCCCGGTTCCTTAATTCAGTTGCATAAGTTCTTGACAAAGACAAAATTCTACACTAACTTAGATGGCCGAGAAAAACACCTAGGTAATGAATGTAATGGATAGTATGAGTTTGGATTCATTTTTTTAGAGGACATTTGTATGACCTTGATAGCTTATTTAGTTCGATTAAATATGTTGTAATTTCTAGAGAAGATGAAAAAACCATGGTGTATTTGGTAAATTCAGCTGTCCATTATCACAAGTAAGGTATTCATTAACTAAATTCACCTCTCAGGCAAACCCAAGTATTGAATTGATAAAAAATATATGTTATGTGTTTTGTTGTATATATCATGTCTATCCTTTCCATGAAGAAGATGACATGGAATTTGAGGGGTTTTCATTTAATTCCTCAAAATTCATGAACTTAGGATGTTTATTACTAACTATGGACTAAAAAGTAAAGTGACTTTCAATGATGGAGAGTAAATTACCTAGTCTGCACTTGATGTATAATGTACCACTCTTGATGCATAACAAGCATTCTCTGGATAATGAGCTTTATAATTTCATGTTGTGTTGCTCTAGCTTCTATGTTAAAGAGCCCCACAGAAATATTTAGGAATTTCATTTTGCTGAAACATGCATTGTTGTAGAAAACAAATTCTTAGAACAATGCTCTTGAAACCGTCTCTGGAAAATGCCTGAAGTGACCAGATAGTCAAGTCTGCCTCAACGTGAATATAGGTAGACCAAAAATGAATGTGATCATAGGTCAAATTTGAGTTTTTCCCCCTTTCAAAAGTAGTGACTTTCTAACCAATTATATCCAATGGAAAGTAATATTCAAAATTGTTAAAAACAGTAATTTCTACCTACTCCCACAGACTTGTCTAGTCAATACAAACCTCTCCACCTACCTTCTAGAATGGTCTGTGTGGTCTATGGTTGAAAACATGTGAGAATTGAATGGTATATGATTGACTTTGATTAAACATGTCAAAAATTATTTTCTAGCATTTTCTAAAATCTTCTATAAAAAGAGGCGATTGTAATGTCATTTGACAAGGCAAGAAAGGCAGTAAAATCTATCTTCTCCATCCATTTATTTTATTTGTTTTTGCCTCTGCCCATAAAAAATTGGTATCAAAGTAATCAAATTTAGAGCAGCTCCAAGATTGGACCATTTTTTTTTTTTTGGTTTCTTATTTTGTGTGGCAGATTTCTGGGTTCTATATTTGGCAATGGTATCTGGAGTTTGTCCCATCTGGTGAGAGAAAGAGATCAAGAAAATAGAAAGACATTTTAAAGAGCTTGTTGTCCAAAGGATACATGGCAAGTATGAGATTTTTTTTAAAAATATAATTTTTTGTTCTGATTTTATTTTGTTGTAAGACACCATTTCAAAGTTTATTACTATTATCTTTGCTAAAAGAAGTTTTCAGGTGCAAAGCCAATTGTGTAGACATTGATTTTCAAGACAAAAGGTGATAAGGTCAGTTTTTTGGATGAGGCTGAGGAAATTGTAGAGAATGCCGAGTAGTTAGTCGAGGTAATAAGTTTTTTTTTTAAAGAAAATTTTATTTTTACTATTAAAATAAATTAAGGCATGGCTTTAAGTATAAATCAAGCCATAATACCAATTTTTTCTAGCAAAAATTATGATACATGGGCTTTTAGAATGTAATTGGCATTTGGTTCATGTGAGTTATTAGACATAGTTATAAATGGTTAGGTTGAACTAGAAGATGAGTTTACTTTGAGTTTAGATGATGAGAATATTCTTAAAGAAAATAGACAGAAGAAAAAGAGGGCTTTGCAGATCATTGCACAAGGATTGGATGAGTTAGTTTTTGGAAGGATCAAACTAGCTACTATAGCCAAGCAAGCATGAGACATCCTAGAAATGGCATATCAAGGTACAAGTAAGGTAAAAATTGCCAGATTGCAAGCACTTAGAAAACAATTTGAAAATTTACAAATGAAACATTCTGAGTCAGTAGATCAATTCACATATTGTGTTATGGATTTTTTTAAACAAATAAGACAGATTGGTGATGAGCTTAAAGATAAAAAAGTTGTAGAAATGATTTTGAGATGTTTTCCTACAAAATTTGATGCAATTGTTGTGCTAATTGAGGAATCCAAGGATTTGACTAAATTTTCTACAGATGAGTTGGTTGGTTCGTTAAATAATTATGAAGACATGCTAAACAAGGATGAAAATAATTCATTGGATCATGTATTCAAAACAAAAATGACATTTGACAGAGGTAGAGGAAGAGGAAGAGAAAGAAACAATTTTCAAAGAGAAGAAAGACAGAGTCCAGATCCAGGGGGAAGAAGAAATCAAAATTTCAGCTTAAGGGGATGCAATAACAATCAGGTGTCACAAAGGTATAATTAATCAAATGTGCAATGTTATTATTGCAAGAGGTATGGACACTTTGCTAATGAATGCCAAAAGAAAGAAGATGATATGAGTAAACAGAATGTAAACTATTCTGAAAGTAATTCAGGGTCTTTATTTATTACATGTAATGTAGCTCAGGAAAGTTCTAGCAACATTTGGTTTCTAGAAAGTCATTGTAGTAATCACATGACTAGAAACAAAGAGTTGTTTAAAAATATGGACACATAATTTATATCAGAAATCAAATTCGGGAATGATAATATAGTTAAATCCATGGGAAAAGGTGGAATTAATGTGATAACAAAAATTAGTAAGAAGACTATTCCTAATGTTTATTTTGTACCTGGATTAAAGCATAATCTCCTAAGTGTGGGACAACTTATTCAAAATGGTTATAGAGTTGTCTTTAAAGATAATGTTTGCACAATATTTGATAATTCCCCAAGTAATATGGTGATTGAAAAAGTTGAAATCATGAATAACAGAATGTTCCCAGTTCACATAAAAAGTGGAAATATGGAAGAAATTGGAACAAGTTTCAAGGCATTAAATCAAGATCAATCATGGGTATGTCATTTGAGGTATGGTCATCTAAACTTCAAAGGATTGAGTTTGTTGTAGAAAAAGGAAATGGTAAGAGGTTTACCTCCTATTGAAACACCATTGACTCTATCTAAAAGTTGTATTTTGGCCAAGCAACATACAAAGATTTTTCCAAAGGGAATGTCATCTAGATCTCAGGCACCATTAGAAATTGTGCATACATATATATGTGGTCCAATGAAAACACCATCATTAGGGGAAAGCATTTACTTTCTAACATTCATTGATTATTATAGAAAAAACATGGGTTTATTTTCTCAAATATAAATCTGAGGCATTTGGAAAGTTCAGGGAGTTCAAAGCATTGGTTGAGAAACAAATTGGGTAATCCATCAAGGTATTGAGATCAGATACAGGAGAAGAATACAAGTCAAATGAGTTTTTACATTATTACAAGTATCATGGAATAAATAAGCAGTTCATTACAAGGTACACACCTTAGTAGAATGGTGTTGTAGAAAGGAAGAATCATACAATCATGAAGATGGCAAGGAGCATGTTGAAAGGAAAAAAACTATCAAATGAATATTAGGTTGAAGTAGTAGCTCGTGCAATTTATATATTGAACAGAAGTCCAACAAAGATTGTGAAGACCTTGATTCCACAACAAGCATCAAGTGGTAAGTGTCATAGTGTTTCTCATTTTATAATATTTGGTTGTATTGCATATGCACATGTGCCTAAATAAACAAGGATTAAATTGGATGATAAAAGTGAAAAATGCGTCTTTATTGGTTATGATGAACACTCTAAGGCATATAAGTTTTTTAATCCTATAACCAAGGAATTTGTTATAAGTAGAGATGTTTTATTCAAAAAAGAAGAATCTTGGGATGGCAATATAGACAAAACAATTACAGGTACAACGCTAATGCCATATGAAGACCAAAGAGGAAAAAGTCAAGGAGACCAAGGGGAGCAAGAAGAACAATCAAATCAGCAAGGAGGTATATCACAAGGAGAAAGCTCACAAATCCAGGTTAAGCAAGAAGAATCATCAAGTCCACAAATAAGTAATGACTCAAATCCTACACTTGTATCATTAAGACCAAGACTAAAAGGTAAAAAGACAAGAAGCTTACAAGAAATATATGGTCATGGAGATGGGATAGATTTGCAGTCTAATTTTACTTTATTTTCCCAAGATCCTATATATTTTGAGGATGCAATAAAGGAAGAACATTGGATTAGTGCAATGAATGATGAAATATGATCAATAGAGAAAAATGAAACATGGGATATAGTTGATTTACCTAAGGATAAAAAATCCATAGGTGTGAAATGGATTTATAAAACCAAATATAAAGCAAATGGAGAAGTTGAAAAATATAAGGGAAGGTTAGTAGCTAAGGCATTTACATAAGAATACGAAGTTGATTACAATGAAAGATTTTCTCTTGTAGCAAGACTTGATACTGTTAGAATGGTACTAGTAATTGCAGCTCAAAACAAGTGGAAGGTTTCTCAAATGGATATGAGATCAGCTTTCTTGAATGGTTATCTAGAAGAAGAAGTTTATGTGCAGCAACCACTAGGATATGAAGTCAAAGGATATGAAGAAAAGGTTTGCAGGTTGAAAAAGATAGTTTATGGATTGAAGCAAGCACCAAGAGCATGGTACAGTAGGATAGATTCATACATGATACATAATGGATTCAACAGAAGTACTAGTGAGCCTACACTATACACAAAAGTCAACGAGCAAGGTCAAATTTTAATTGTTTTCTTGTATGTTGATGATTTGATATTTACAAGAAATCTTTCTATAGACATGCTTAAATCAGCAATGACAAAAGAATTTGAGATGACAGATTTGAGATTGATGAAATATTTTCTTGGCATTAAAGTCATACAAAATGATAGTGGGATTATTATTTTTCAAAGTAAATATGCAAAAGATGTATTGAGGAGATTGAAAATGATAAATTGCAGTCCAGTTTCTACACATGTGGCAGTAGGAAAAAAACTAAGTAAAGAAGACAATGAGATAAATTTTGATTCAACTGTACTTAGAAAATTTGTAGGCAGTTTGATGTATCTGACAAAAACTAGGCCGGATATAATGTATGGAGTCAGTTTGATTTCAAGATTCATGGATACAAAAAAGAACTCACATTGACAAGCAGGAAGAAGGTTGTTAATGCATATTACGAGAACTATCAATTATGGCATAATGTATTTTACATCAGATGTTTTTCAGTTGATTTGATATATAGATAGTGACTTTGCAGGAAGAATTGATGATAGAAAAAGTACATCTGGATATGCATTTCATCTTGGAACAAGTATTGTAGCATGGGCATCAAAGAAAAAACCAATAGTGACAATCTCATCAGCAGAAGTAGAGTATGTAGCTGGTACATTAGTAGCATGTCCAGTAGTTTGGATGCGAATAATCTTTAAGGGTCTAATGCATGATGAAAAGGAGCGTACAATGATCTATTGTGACAACCAGTCCACTATTCCACTATCAAATAATCATGTTTTCCACAAGAGGAGAAAGCACAATGACACCAGATATCATTTTATTCATGAATTGGTCAACAATGGAGAACTCATTCTACAACATTGTAGATCAAAGGAACAACTTGCAGACAAATTCACAAAGGCTCTAGTTAAAGAAAAAATTGAGTATTTAAGAGAAATTTTGGGCATTGTAAACATTGATGTAATTTATAGTAGAAATTAGGGGGGAGTGTTAAAAATAGTAATTTCTACCTACTCCCATAGACTTCTCCAGTTAATACCAGCCTCTCCACCTACCTTCTAGAATGGTCTGTGTGGTCTATGGTTGAAAACATGTGAGAATTGAATGGTCTATGATTGACTGTGATTAAACATGTTGAAAATCATTCTCCAGCACTTTAAAAAATCCTCTATAAAAAGAGATGAATGTAATGTCATTTGACAAGGTAAGAAAGGCAATAAAATTCATCTTCTCCATCCATCTAGTTTTTTTTTTTTTTTGCCTCTGCGCATAACAAAAATAAGGGAACATTTTGACTTAGAAAATATGTCTTGAGGGGTTTTCATTCCTTTTAAATTCACCTACTACACCCAGATATGCCCTACTTTTTCTGGAGAATATTAACATGATAGTTTAAGAGGGGAGCTTGGTCATAGTTACTATTAGAACATGGACTACTTGTCATTAAAATTTTATTCCATTATTGGTAAAAGCCTTACAAAATTATTTTAGTTGCTGCTTCTTATGTCCACGCAAAACATCATTTAAGGAGTCTTTTTTTGTGAGTATTTTATATGTGTTTTCCAAGTAAAATTTACTAACCAATTATTTTCCCTCCATGTGGTTCACATTTGAATATTAATATTACACGTTCGATTCATGTGCTTAATGAATTCAAAAATGAAATTGCTAACAATATTGCTTATTCACTGCGTTTTTCTTGGATCAAATTGATACTCTCATTAATAATAACGATTATATAGATCTTCGTTAAAAAATAAGGAAAAAAAATGTCCCTTGCCATATTTAACTCCCATTTTCCCAGCGCCCAAAGGACCAATTTATCAACCACATACATTAAATTTGTATTGAATTGTATTACATTTGTTGTTTCAATTTGCTTAATAAAGTGTAATTAGGCCAGAGTGTAAATTTTAAAACCCAATGTAGAATCCTCAACGCCACCTTTCACTTAAATATATAGCATTTCTTCCTTGGACAACACCAAAAGTAGTACAACCTTAAAATTTTAGAACTAGGATACTATTAAAAAAATTAAATCACAAGGTATTGCACTCATGCAATGAATAAATATCATAGACTTTTTTTCGTTCCACGTTGTACACAGCTTCTAGTTTTGGTTTCCTCAATTAACATTCTTTTACCTCAATTTCATCATACCAAAAATACAAATACCAGTTTAATGCAGTGTATGACCATCTATGAATCGAAACAAGATCTACCCTGTCATCTACCTAATTTCTAAAAATAGTAGAAAACATCATATTTGTGTCTCCCTTATTATTGTTGAAATGAGATGAAAATGAATCCCTCTCTGCATGGATTCAGATCTTATTATTCAGCTTTTGGTTGTAACGAGACAACCTAAGTTAGGAAAAGGATAGGATCAGATTAAATGCAATTAGTTTTGTATGAACTGTTATAAATTTGTGTGTGCCCATTGAGGCAGTGTGTCTTATGATGTGAGAGAGTTGAGAAAAAGGTTGTCTGTAATCTCATAACTTGAATAATAAGAGAAATGATACTATTGCTCTATGGATGTTTCCCTCTTGAGGGTTTTACCACATAAATCTCTGTGTCTATGTGATTTGTCTATTTTGCTACTATTATTTCTGTTTACTCATTTTATGTGTTTTATTTCTACTGTGCATATTAATTTGTGGTTGTGTAAAGTCCAACAAGTGGTATCATAACATGTTTGATTGAGGCCATGAAGGATGAGTACAGAAAGCTAAGTTCGATTGGGGTGCATTTGAACTAATGTGAATTTTAAAGGCTGCATTTTTTTGCCAGGCAAGTTCGGGGGTCATGATTTCGGAAGGGACGCACGTTTTGAACAAAGCTTATGGTGACCTGTGGCAAGGCTGCTCGGTGGCAAGGAAATGCGTGTCAAAAGATTTCACAACCATGTTCGGTGATTGTGAGACTCACTGAAAGTGATTTGCAGAGGAAAAACACGTGATTTGTAGAGATGACAAAGACACAAAGTTTGAAATTTGAAATCAAAAAATTCGATGGGAGCAACAATTTCGAGTTATGGAAAGTCAAGATGCGGGACATATTGTGCGTGCACGGTGTTGTGAAGGTTCTCGTAGGAAAGGGAAAGAAACCCGCGAGTGTGGATGATGTTGATTGGGATGAGATGGAAACTTGTGCTCTCAGTGCTATTCACCTATGCTTTGCTGATGATGTATTATTCAACATCGTGTTTGAATCAATAGCAATAGGACTCTAGAAAAAATTTGAAATCCTGTATATGACTAAATCCTTGATGAATAGAATCCTCCTGAAGCATTAGCTGTATACCTTGCATATGAAGGAAGGTATGACAATTTCAGAACATTTAAATACTCTTAATACTCTTATTTGTAAATTGGACAGCAAGGGTGACAAAATTTCGAAAGAAGATAAGATGGTAACATTATTAAGTTCTCTGCCTGAATCTTGGGATCATTTCGTAACCTCTATTAGTTTTAGTTCTAAAGAGGTCATTAGCTTTGATGTTGTTGTTGGAACTATGATATCTGAGGAAACTTGAAAGAGATATTCTTTGGAAACTTTGACATCAAAAGTTACGATGGCTAGAGGCAGAACTACTGAGAGGGGGCATCATTTGAAGGGCCCAGCTAGATCCAAGTTGAAGTGCAAAAAGAGAAAGTTGAACTGTTGGTTCTGTAACAAATCAGGACACCTCAAGAAATATTACTAGAAACGTAAAGAGGCATATAAGGAGGAGGACTCTACAAAGGAGGCTAACATAGCCGAGAAGGATTTAGGTATGGTTGATGAGGTATTATCTACGTCTATTGTCTCACAGTAGCATTATGACCGGTTAATTGATTCTAGGGCATCCCATCACATGTGTCTACATAGGAATTGGTATTCTACATATCAATCAATTGATGATGGGGTAGTTTACATGGGTAATGATGTTACATGTAAAACTATTGGGAATTAAAATGTATGATGGGATTGTTAGAATACTGACAGATGTGAGACATGTGCCTGAATTGAGAAAGAATCTGATATCTTTGGGAGTTTTTTATTCTAGTGGACATAAGGGTTTAGTTCAAGGTGAAGTTTTGAAGATATCAAAAGGTATCTTGATAGTCATGAAAGCTAACAGAGCCGGGAACTTTTATAAACTTGAAGGAAGGATATAAATTGATCAAGCATGAGTCGCATCAGAGGATGCAGGTGAATCCACTTGCTTATGGCATCAATGACTAGGTCATATCAGCGAGAAAGGAATTAAGGTACTTGCTGATTGTATAATTCTTCCTAGTTTAAAAACTGTAGATTTAAAGTTCTGTGAGCATTGTGTCTATGGGAAACAAGATAGAAAGAATTTTAAACTTGGAAAACATACAAGTAAAGGTATCCTAAACTATATTCATTCAGACCTATGGGGTCTAGCTCCGAAACTCTCATATGGAGGATCATCATATTTTGTTAGTTTTATAGATGATTACTCAAGGAAAGTTTGGATCTATTTGTTAAAGAGGAAAGCTGATGTATTTAACACTTTTAAATAGTTTAGAGATTTGGTTGAAAAGAGCACAGGTAAATCCATTAAATGTCTTAGAATAGATAATGGAGGGGAATTTACTTCTAAGGAGTTTGAGAATTATTGCAAGAATGAAGGGATCGACAGGCATAAAACCACTGTGTACACTCTACAGCAGAATGGCATTACTGAACAGATAAACATGACTCTTCTTGAGAGAGCAAGAAGCATGCTCAGTAATGCAAAGTTGCAGTAGGAATTATGGAGAGAAGCTTTTCTTACAGCTTGTTACCTGGTTAATCAATCACCATCAATAGCAATTGACTGCAAGATTCCACAAGAGGTATGGATAGGTCAACCATGTAATTATTCTAGTCTTAGATTTTTTGGTTGTGATACCTATGCACTTATTCTAAAGAATCAGCGTTCCAAGTTAGATCCTAAGTCACAGAAATTACTCTTTGTTGGATATGGTGATGGTGTGAAAGGGTATAGATGTTGGAATCTTACTGTCCATAAGATCATCATAAACTGAGATGTTATATTTGATGAAATTTCACTCATGAAATCAGATGGAAAGAATGTTATGAAACAGGTGGATGTACCATAGTCACAGCAAATTCAATTTGATATATATTCGTCCACGAGTGAAAATCATGAAGATGTTTGTGAGCAGGATACTCATGAGGAAATCACTCAAGAGGATGAGCAAAATGAAACACCTCAGGAAATTGAGGAAATACCACAACAAGCTCTATGAAGGTCTACACGGATCAGATCAATTCCAAGTAGGTATGATGATTTTGTCACTTCTATTACTTTAATTTCTAATAAAGGAGAACCAAGTTGTTACAAAGAAGCAATAGAGGTTTCAGATAGTGACAAATGGAAACATGCCATGAAAGAGGAAATTGATGCTTTGATTAAAAACAAAACATGAGATCTAGTGGAACTTCCTAATAATAGGAAATTGGTTGGTTGTAAGTGGGTATACAAGTTGAAGAAAGGTGTTGATGATGTTATTTAAAAGTACAAGGTGAGGTTGGTCAGAAAAGGGTTTTCTCAGGAAGCAGGTATTGAATTTCATGAGATTTTTTCACTAGTTGTAAAAATTGTTTCTATTCATATGGTGTTAGCATTAGTTGCATTGCATAATATTGAATTAGAGCAGCTAGATGTTCAAACTGCATTTCTACATGGATATTTGGATGAGGAAATTTACATGGAACAACCGGAAGGGTTCATTCAAAATCGCAACAAGAGGTTTGTTTGCAAGCTCAAGAAATCATTGTATGGATTAAATCAGTCTTCTAGACAGTGGTACAAGAAGTTTGATTCCTTCATGGTGAGCCAGAATTTTACCAGGAGTGAATCTGATCATTGTGTTTACTTTAAAAAGTTATATAATGGCATGTTCATTATATTGGTATTGTATGTTGATGACATGCTTGTTGAAAGCAAGAGCATGGTTGATATAAGTAGGTTAAAGGCTCAGTTGGCTGGGACATTCGATATGAAGGATCTAGGAGCAACAAGACAGATCTTGGGCATCGAAATACACAGAGACAGGATGAAAGGAAAGCTATGGTTATCACAAGAGAAGTATGTGGAGAAAATACTTCAGAAATTTGGTATGGATAAGGTGAAACCAGTTAATATCCCTTTAGCTTTGCATTTTAAAATTTCTTCAAGTTTATGTCCTAGTAATGATGAAGAAAAGGAGTATATGTCTCGTGTACCATATGCTAATACAATAGGAAGTTTCATGTATGCGATGGTTAGTACTAGACGAGATATTTCACATGCAGTTGGTGTTGTCAGTCGATACATGGCAAATCCAGGTAAAGAACATTGGGTAGTAGTGAAATGGGTGCTCCGGTATCTTATAGGAACAAGTAGTTATTGTATCACCTTTGTTGGTTGCAGTGATAAGGTTTGCGGTTATGTTGATTCAGATTTTGTAGGTGATTTGGACAAGAGGAGATCTACTTCAGGTTATGTCTTTACTCTTGCAGGTGGTCCTATTAGTTGGATGTCAAAGCTTCATAGCATTGTTGGTTTATCCACTACTGAGGTAGAGTATGTATCTGCTTCACACGCTTGCAAAGAGGCAGTATGGTTGAAAGGATTTTTGGGTGAGTTACGACAGGTTCAGAAAAATGTAAAAATTTTCTGCGATAGTCAAAGTGCAATTTATTTGGCTAAGAACCCATGTTACCATAGTAAGTCGAAGCATATTCCAATTAAATGCCATTATGTAAGACATGTTATTGATGAAGGACAGGTTATTCTTGATAAGGTCCACACTCAAAATAATTGTGCAAACATGTTCACGAAACCGGTTATATTAGACAAGCTACGATGGCGCATCACTTCTCTTGGGTTGCAGAATAGGTGATGAGCATATGAGCAAAGTATCAGGTTAATTGTTGTCAAGGTGGAGATTGTTGAAATGAGATGACAACAAATCCCTCCCTACATGGATTCATATCCTATTATTCAACTTTTGGTTGTAACCAGACAACCTAAGTTAGGAAAAGGATAGGATCAGATTAAATGCAGTTAGATTTGTATGAACTGCTATAAATTTGTGTGTGCCCATTGAGGCAGTGTGTCTTATGACATGAGAGAGTTGAGAAAAAGGTTGTCTATAATCTCATAACTTGAATAATAAGAGAACCGATACTATTGCTCCATGGATGTTTCCCTCTTGAGGGTTTTACCATGTAAATCTCTATGTCTATGTGATTTGTCTATTTTGCTACTGTTATTTCCGTTTACTCGTTTTATGTGTTTTATTTCCACTGTGCATATTAATTCGTGGCTGTGTAAAGTCCAATAATTATAAAATGGACAAACACGGAAAAAAATTATGGGGCATAAGTAGTGGAAAAACTAACCAATTTTTTTTGGGTATGGAAAGCACCAGGCCGATAAAATACCACAATTTTAGGCTTAAAAAAACGTTACCTACGAAGTAGTAGACGTCAGTACAAGTCGATATGGATGGGCATTAAACAACAAAATTTCTCCATCCAATAGTTTTAACAGGATTGCTAGAAACTATAGATACAGAAGCAAAACTATAAATACAGAAACATAAATGTAGAGTCACATTCATTTTCAGATATAAAGCATACCTAAAATCTGAATTAAAAAACATGTATACAAACTATTTTAATACTCCACAAATATGCGACTAACTATAGTCTCACCCAACTATTTTGTTTCCTTGCATCTCCCACCCTTTTTCATTCTTTATCCCCTCTCACTTTCCTTTATTTTTTTCTTATACATTTTTCACTCCTGTTTTCCAAACCTAAAGCCCGCATTGCTATTACAATGAATCCTCACAGCCTCACCCCAAGGACAAACACTTGCCGACCTATGCATAAGTCCCACCCACTCATTCCACCGCTATAAACACATATTAGCTGTAAGGCATAGTACTACACAGCTCCAAGCAAACGTATTCCTACAACACACCACACACAATTAACCGCGGCCCAGGTAAGCAATAATTTGTAGGTCATTTACGAAGATATTTTCGAATGCATGGTACTGTTCTCAAATCCAGTCGTTTAGGATGATATTTACTTATTTACAGTTATCTGTAACACTGATTTAGTGCATGATACTGGTTGAAAAACTTTGACTCTCTTTGTAAATTAAACCTATTTTTCATAGTCCCAACAAAGTACTTTTCCATACAACCATGGTTCCCCCAATGTTTGAGGGTTGATCTCCTGATGACCTAAACATTCATCCTCGTTATGCAAGACTACTACAAATGTAAGACACCATTTACACATTATCTTCTCGAGCAAGTGATGACGCCAGCTACCTGGAGAAACTACTCTGTGAATATGCACATGCCCAGTACCAAACACACACCAGTGGATGCAGCTACTATTACAAGCATGCACTCCACCCTAGAAAAAATTGGAAAGGCACAACATATGCTATAGCAAACCATCGCTGCTACCGAAGCTGCACAAACACAAATGAAGAAAGAGGCCTACATTGATGCGCTACAAAATATGATTGAAAAAGCCTTCACTTCCTACCACCAGAAAGAACCATAACAACTACACTACATAAAATTTACATGCATGCAACCTTTGTACACATGTAAACTCCCACCTTCAAATCTCCCTCAATGTAATTAACCGTCTTCATCATCTACGACTGGCCTTTGTTTTTTATTCTTACAGTAAAGCGTTAACAGCTTTCTCAGCCGATTGTATATGCAATATGATTACAAACACTTGGTGATTCCTACAAAAATATTAAAACTTCCCCACCAACACGTATTAATTTAATTGCTCTTCTTTATGGAATTTCCTGCAACCTTTCGTACCCACACACGCATGCTACCTACACATGTTTAGTTTAATCAAAGTAAATATTGAAATAATAGAATTTGTATTTGTTTTTTTTATGGAATTTACTACTTCGCTATACCTCTATGTATGATTTTACCACTTACCACAATTGTGTATGCTACCTTTTAAATGCCAGCCAATTAGTATGTCTGTTTATTCTATGCTCCCAACACAATACGCACTCTCCATTAAAATCCACAAAATTACAGCTGCAAAGTACCCATCATAACAGCCAGTAGATTGCTTATGAACGTCAATAAATAGCCGTATGAACTATTCAGCTTTAAAACTTTCTGGTTATACACTAAGTTTATAAAAACAAAACGAAAAAAAGTACTACCCTTTTGAAGTGTAACACATACTTAAGACTTACACCCAAAAAAGAATAGGTTAGCAGATACAAGAAAATCGAAAAAACATTAATGGAAGATAACAAAAACTTTAATAGAAATACTAAGAAAATTAAGGAAACACACCTCCTCCTTACCCCTCTTTGACTGAACTACTCATAATTAAAAAACAGCTACGCCCAACATATCCAATACGAATGGCTTGATTACACCTAACAATATGAATTCTAAAATTGAACGCGCTTAACAAAAAATTGACAAAGCAAAAAACAACCAAAAAAAAAACAAAAAACTAAGTCCACTTAACCAAATACAAACTAAAGCACATTCCAAAGCCTTACAACCAATTTTTACGCTTACAAAACTCTTACTAACAATAAGAAGAGGACCCTGATGTACCTAGCAGGGACCAAAACATGTACAAAACTCAGTTTCACCATAGGTTGTTCGACAAAAGCACCAATAGTTGTTCACTTTTTGGTTAATTACACTTTTTAAGAGTCAATGAGAATGTGACACATAGGGCGCTCGGTCATTGGTCCCTCTTTCAAATGCTTTATATTGATTTTCTTCATATTAAATCAATTCAAAAACTACTTTTCCCTCCAAATAAACACACGAAACGAAAATGTTGATATGGCACGATCATACGCTACACGATGATATAATTTTTTTACGCTACCGACATACCTACATATATTTGCATGCCCCTAAAGTTAGGTGCACAGTTATAGGGTCCTCTCCCCTAGGGGAAATGAAAAAAAACCACTAACCCAAAGCAACCCTTTGTTTCTTGTAGACATAATTTTTTTGTGTCACCCCTGCATAACCCCCAAAAGAGCAACAAAAAATATATTTTCCAGATAAACAATGCATGCCCTTCAAACTACAATCCACTCTTATAATCAATGTATGGAGCATAAGTCAAAATATTTGCTAGATTTATACATAAAATGCAGAGAACGTCCCATTTAAATTCCTATACATAATTGGTCACTACAGTAAAGGACCTACTAATAATACAAAAGAAAAAAAAGCACTTACATCAAACAACAAAGTAATAGAGTACCATATGAGCTAAAAAAATTAACAACTATCGTACAACTATCATTCCCACTATCACGTTGGGCCTTTCCCTCTCTGTAGTAAGACATACACCTTTGCCACTTCATCAACCTCTGATGAATTCATTTTCTTTTTTTCTCCATCTGCTTTTAAACAGAGTACATTGTCTAACTTGTTTAAATTTTTCTCCAACCACGTTCTACTTGTATGCTAGATGACACAAGAACCTGCCAAAAAAACTTGCAAACAAGGAAAAATTAAACATTATAGCATATCAACACCTTCTTACACAACTCACACAACCATTGTTTCTAACAGAAAATAGCATTAAATACATACATCTACTATTTACTCTAAATTTTAAGATCTAAAATACATGGCATAACATCATCGTTTCTACTCCCAACTCCATTTGCAACAAACCCACACATTATTTCCAAACCCCATGTATTCAATCTAAAGATATAAAACAATTTAAACACCATAACAGCCCCACTACCTGATAACTACACCAGCACTCAAGAGCTGCTATCGAGGAGCTACTCAAAGTGAACAATGCATATAACTACCCATAAATCAACTCGACACACAATACTATAATGCTCTGCCCCCAAAACATAAACTCCCTGTAACACTGCATACAAATTCCAAAACCTTAACAACCTCAAATCGCCCAAAACAACCACCAACTCCCACCTTAATGCAAGAACCCAACCAAAACCTCTACACACAAATCTGTTTACTATAACCCACTCAACCATATTCTCAAAATACGTACACTCATCCCACCCACAATACTTCCCCAAAAAAATACGCACAAACCAAATTGCAAAACCTAACACAATATTAGACTTGTAATGCCTCATTCGACGTTACTCCAGTTCATACTTTGGCGAATTTGTTGCTAAGCGTTGAATGTCGTTGTGCTTCTGTTGATCATTAGTTGGCTTTTCCGTCCTCACAAAGAATAATTAGCATCCTCCCTCTTCTTCGTGTCTACTTGTCTCGTGTCGATGTTTTTAGTTGTTGTCCCCCGCAACGTCCATTACGATTTTCCTATTAAAGGAACATTGTGTTCTTGGATTGTTGAGCTTGACTATCAGTCATTGTTAATATGAATAATATTTAGCTTTAAGTTGTAAAATTAATAATAAAAATGATATCAATGATATTATTAATTTAATTGTCGAGCGGGAATTATTTTTTTTATTATTACTTTATTGTCGATTATTATCGAGATTTATATTAATTATCTCTATAATATTTTTGGTTGTATCATTTGACCGCTCCCGTAAACCGAGCCTCATTCCACATTGAAGAAGGGAATTACCCTATTGTGGCGTCATGGTTGGTTGTTGCCCCATGTTCCCTATCGAAAGGTCAACCTCTAGTTGCCCCCCTTGATCGGTTAGGCCTGCATTTGTGTTGTTTTACTCAATTAAATTAATGGAAAATATGATTTTTTCTCCCTCCAATATGCTTGTTTTTATGAAATTTGAACGTCTTGGTTGGCATAGGTTTATTGGGTTCCTTTCTTCCTTGGTGTCTGTCTTGTGAATGCGTGAAAGTGGAGGGAAGTTGTGTGTGGCACAAGTTTTGTTGGGGCTATTAATTAATGCCTGAATTTTAACTCATCCACCCACCACCTCTCACCATTTAGCAATGATCAAGTCCTGTGTACGTGGCCTTCTCTAAATGGGAACCACCTCTATTGGGCGCTTTCTTTTCCTTGCCTCACTTTGTTAAGAATTTGGTTATTAGCTAGCAATTGGTAGAAATTAGGGTGTGCATTTATTTCTTTTCAATGCGTATTGATGAGAGGTGTCTAACACATTTTGTGGGATGCATTCTAGGGGGAAGAAAACTGTAATTCCTTGTCTGGCTGCATACATGTAGTTTTTGCCCATTTCTGACCTGCCCTGTTGTTCCCTTCGACTGGAATCTACATCAATTCCTTGTTGCTTTGATTGGCCATTGTTTTTTAGAGGATGAAGTGCCTTGTATGGAAATGTGTGCTTTTGGGGAAGAATTTGAGGCTGGGAAAATTTGAGGAAGCTCCATTCAGGAATGTTAAGTCTAACCCTTGTAATGTTCTACTACATTTTTATAATTCTATGAAATGAATGGTTGTCCTTCCTGAAATGGCATTTAGAAATGGGTTTCTATTAGTAAGATTTAAGGCACTGCCCCTAATTCAATCAAGGTATATCGATAGCCTATCTTTTGTTACTATGATTCGTGTGTATTGTTGGTCAGCTTGTATTTCAGGTTCAAACTTTTGAAAATTATTGTGGGTATCTTTACTACCTGCTACAAGAAGAAGGAAAATTTTATATATTTTATCTTCTATCCTCCTTTCTCGATGAACAAGTTACAGTTGTATCATCTTTTGATCTATGGAAAATCTTGGTCTGGCTAAGAGGCATGGATTTGAACTCAATTTTGGGTTTTGTAGTTAGTCCCAAATATAAGTTCCAACTGGTAAGAATTTGTGGGAAAATTTGTAAGCCTAGTTTGTAAGAACATAATTGTTATGGGTAATCCAGATTTTCTGTGCCAAATATGTCATCTACAAATAAGATCCTCAATTAAATGGTATTCAGTTGCCCAGTTTGTTGTAAAAATGTTTGTTGTTGAAATCCTATACACTCCATGGTTATAATAACAATGCAAGTTTACTACGTCGATTGTGAAGTGGGTTTTGTTATCAATGGGAAGGAGATTTCGTGGTTTTGTATTTTTTTCGTGGATCCAAAAGTAATGGGAATTTAACTAGTGTTGGCTTATTATGCCCCCTATTGCAATGATATTATCATTATGCCATAATTGCTTAGTCTTCCTCTTATTTTTGATGGTCAAAGGCTTCTAGTTTGGGTCTTAATAAGGTTGCAGGAAGCTAATTCATAATAATATAAAATATGTATTCATGTATATAGTTTTACATCTGCTTGTATTTGGTTCCACACTATTTATTTAATAGTGTAATGTAACTCGTGGTAATCCAATATAGATAGTAGGGTATTGATAGTGTATTACCTAACATGTATTGAATCCCTTGGATTCGAACTCGAATAACATATATTATCAGACTTGGTTACGAAATGTTTTCATCTTGTGACTTCATTTAATGTAATTAGATTGCAGATATATATGATATTATGGCCTCCATGACCAATTAATACTTTTCATTCTGTAATTTTTCTAAGCTTCCCATCTCGAATGTGATGTCATATTTCTTATTGGTAACTATGACCGAATCGACTGAGTACTTGGGTTTTGTTTTCTCTGCTTTGTGTAGTTTCCTTGGTTAGAGTTGATTAATGCCATTGGAAGGCGAGCTTCATAATCCTAGCCCAATTATAATTATTCTTACATTATCTTGGTCAAATTATTCCTTGTTGAGAGGCAATTGATAATATGTGAATAGTTAGTGAACGTATTATTAAGGGTATTTAGTTTAAAATTCAAAATGTGCTTCAGATGACTATAGTCATTATTGAAATAGGACATGTGGGTATCCAAATTGATTCTCCCTTAGAAACTGAGCAACATCAAAGATTTAGCAGGAAACTGAGAGAGAGAGAGAGATCATATTATCATTCGTTTTGTATCCAGGGAGGGTATTTTTCTGACTCTTTGTCACTCAGGCATCAGAGAAATGGATAGCACCTTCATAAACGATTTGATATATCCTCACTGCTTTAGGTTGTACCTTTTGACCAGGGTGAGAGGATCCATTTTGTAACCTCTTTCAGTGAAGGATAATTAAGATATCCATCTTTGCACAAATTTAAAAGGGGACCTTGAGAAAATATGATCAATGCACCACAATTTAACTCTGACGAGTTGTCACTTCTAAAGAATGGTGATATTTCCTAGATAGGGCTAAGGTTACTTAAGACATTATGGAATCCTGATTGCTTCTGCATATTTTGGTAGTAGAATTTATACATTTGTGGACACATGGGGAAAATGGGGATAGTTCAGGATGGATTCATTATTTTTGAATAATTTTGGTTGGAGATTAAGTAGGATAAAATTGATTATACCAGATCTTTGAGAGACTTCACAACAATTGGAAAGATAAATGATAGAAATATTCAGAATAGCTAAAATATTCCTTCAACCAAAAGGTGTGCATCAATGGAGGCCCAGATTTACATGGTTTCACACAATCTCCAATAATTTAACACAAAGGCTCAAGCTAAAGACTCAATATAACATCAAATACCCCTAGTTGCATACCCCTAAGATACACTAGAAGGCTTACATATAATCTTTATCAACAAATGACTATGAAGTGGTTTTAAATTGTTTATCTCATCACAGGATGAAGGCTCTTCTTGAAATAAAATTGAAAATACCACTAAACTGTCATAGGGACGAGATCTTGTGTGATTCATAGGGACTTTAGCATAAGATTTCAATAGGAATAAGAAAAACTAATTAAAGATATTCTGAAATAAAGAAGACACAAATTTCTCCAAGATTGACATAGATTAACTCGAAATTGATTAGATTCATCAGATGGGGAAAATTTCTTTGAATAGTCTCAGAGCTTGTCAATGGCTATAAACTCATAACCAACTTGACGTGATTCAAATCTCAAACACAAGAAATTAATAGGTTTCTCACATTGGTCTCTCAGGAAGATGGACTCTCTCAAATTTTCTCTTAAGAATTCAACCCCCGACCCTTTGCAAGAGTATTCTCATCACATTTATACATTTCACTTGCTCACTCATTCCAAATTTCTCCCCCAAAAAGAAGAATATTTGAGGGACCTTTTTTTGTTACCAATTGTCTGAGAAAGTGATGTTTAAAAAATTTACAACAAAAAGTTGTCATTTGTACAAATCATGCATTGATCACATTTCCCAAACCCAAATCTAATTAATAGGATGTCATGCCAGAACTTTTTGATAGTCCTTTTAATCATTCTAATTATGTCATGGGAGAAATCCTAGTTTTAATCATTTTTCAGAGGCTCTGTACAGTTTGATCTGACAGGTAATTCTTTTTATCCTTGAGCCAACACCTTATTCATCTTTTGTGAATGTAACCTCGATCATTTCATCCTTTTCCCTTTCTTTCCTCTGCAACTTTGTCCCGCATCCAACTTCTCTGGTAATTCATGTTTTTGCAAGTGCCCGAGCAATTCCAACTTTTAAATATCAACCTTAACAATCCTTAGACCCACAAATTAAGTTCTAAATCCATTTAATGGCACTTTTCAAACAAAAATGACAATTGTGTATTCACATCATAAGGATTCTAGGAGAAAAAATGGTGGAAAAATAGATGCAATGCAAAACAACCGTTGATTCTTCCCCTTCTCAACTTTAGATTAGTGTCTTTCATGTGTTTCCTTGGCGCAACTACAAAGGTGATGTATAGAGGCATGTTTCCCAACAAGCGTGGGCCTTTGACATGCCTTGGTCTGAAGAAAACACCTTTTGGCCTTTGAAAATTCTTAGTATAAAAGGAGCCAGTGGAAGCCTCTACGTGTCTAAATGGCACACTTTGAGATGGTCCCCAAAAGTGGAGACCCCAGACAAGTGTGGGCGCACCACATGTCTCCTTATGGCAGAGGTTTGAAATAATTTTAAGGACCAATGGAATGCGCCATGTGTTTAGGGTATGAGAAATTTTCATCGGCCATTGAAAAGTCTAAGCAAGGGTAGAGTGAGTGGAAACCTCCAAGTTTCCTCCTAGCGCTTCATAAAAATAAAATTTAGGGGCAGGTCCCCAAAAAGGTGCAGTCCCTCCATGTGTCCTAGGACTTTAGAAAATTTCTTAAAAAGTTGTAGTATAGAGAGGAGCCAGAGAAAGCCTCCACATGTCTCCCTAGCACAAATTTGAGATGGTCCCCAAAAGCGGAGACCTTGAACAAGCGTGAGCTTGCCACGTGTCCCCTTGGCACAACTACTAAGGTGGGTCCCTAAGGTTAATCCTCAAATGATCTTCGACCCTCCACATGTCCATGGTCTGACCAATCTGCACCAGCCACATGAAAAAATGTTTAAGTCTGGGCAAGGTAGCGGAATCTTCCACATGTCTCCCCGACGTAACTCCAAGGTCAAACCAAGAGATGAATTTTCAGATGAACGCCAACCATCCATGTGGATAAGACTTGAATTTAATCAGACCTTAGAGTTTTCAAAGTTCCCCACTAAGCCACATCAAATCAGAAAGGGCCATGTTTCCATAGATGCTGAGATATAAATTTGATGCGGAAGACACACTTGTCAAACCGTAAAATGTAGGGAAATCACCATTTGCACCCGTAAATGAATCTTTCTTTGAGGATAGAGAATTTTGAAATGTTATAAGGCCAAAATGTGATCCATTGAGTTGCATCCAATCACGTTTCCACAAATATTGGGACAAAAATTGATAGGGAAAATATAACGTGACTATGGAAAAATGGAAGGAAGGGAAAAAACCTGATTTTACACCTAAGTCAAAAATTCTTTAACATGGATACATGAATGGAAAAAAAACTTTATATTTTAAGTGATCATCAACCAAAGGAAAAAATAGATAATGGAAACCAAATGAATGACAGAGTTTTCATGCATCAACATGGGGAGATAGAAAAAACGATAGAGACCACAAATTGACAAATTTCAAGGACAAACGGTGGTGAGATCAAATTGAGCACCAACATTAGCTCCGACTTGGGGATGGGAACTCCCTATGAGTGCCACAAGAATAAAAATTAGACAAAGTGCTAAAAATAAACCATTGGGCAATGAAATCAAAGAACAAGCTTACAGAGTAGAACAATAATAACCAAATCCCCCAAGGATAGACTAAGAAACCAATAAAATGTCTGCCAAGGACCACGACGAAACAAAACATAAAAAAATGAAAGTAGAAAGAAACCAAAAGACTACACACTATATAATGGAGTATACCTTCATTCTGAGAAATCAATGAAGGAAATGTTTCGAATGCCTACCATTAAAAAGAAGCTTAAGTAAATTCCCTATCTAAGTCTTTTAAGAATAAGGTATGTTCACCAATTCGAATGTCAATTGAATAAGGGCCCATCCACAATGCATAAAATTTTCCATTTTTTCCCTTATCCTCATGCCTGATATCCCACAATAGCACAAGATCTCCCACACTGAAAGCTCATGGAGTCATTTACTTATCAAACAAATTCTTTAATTTCTCTCTGAATTTTACATGCCTTTGATGGGATGCCCTTCTTTCTTCATCTAACTAAAAAATATAATTTATGCGAGCATCATAGGTACTAACATCCTGATCTTCTAGTTGTTGAAGAAATTAAAATGACAACAATTACATATACAAGGTGGCAACAGAGCTTGAGTTTCATACACCAACTCAAATGGGATTTTTCTAGTAACTCGTTTAACAATGATTCGATCAGCCCAAACAAAAAAATTTAACTGCTCACCCCACTTCCTTTTGTTCAACTCCAAAGTTCTTCTAATTATCTTCAACATATTTTTATTACTAGACTCTGCTTGTCCATTTCCTTGGGGATTATAATTAGAAGCATATGTCAAATTGATCACATATTCATGGAACATGCCCACTAAAGTTTTAGCTCAAAAACTCATAGCATTATCAACAACTATTTTGGCAGGTACCCCAAATATGCAAATAATATGATTTAGGACAAAATCCATGACAATTTGGTGAGTTTCCTTCTTGGTGGGGATTGTCTCCACCCACTTGGTGAAGTAATCTATGGCCACTAGTATCCACTTATGGTCTGCACTTGAAGGATAGGAAATTTCCCTAATGAAATCCATTTCCCATTGCCTAAATGGGGCTTCAACTGATATATGCCACAAAGAGAGGGAGCCTAAAGCTTTTAGTCTTCTAGAAAAACATTGGCAACTTTCACATCTTCTTAAAAATAGATTTGTATCCTTGAAGAGAGTTGGCGACCAATAAGCATCCCTTAAGATCTTCTGAGTTGTGACTCTTCCATAAAAATGCACCCTACAAACTCCTCCATGAAGATCAACAATTATCTTAGGGGCTTCATCTTAATCAATGCGTCTTAAGAGAAATCCCTTGGGGTTCTTCCAAGCTAACCCAAAATCAGTAATGACATATTTTTGGGAAGCAAACTTAAGTGCTCTTTTCTGATTCTTCCTCATATGTTCAGGGCATTGTAGATGTTTGAGATAAAAAAATGATGTCCTTATACCATTCAGAATTTATTAGTTTTTCAAGGATATTCACCCTTTCTTCTTCAACTTCATTTACCTCAATTGTCTTGAGATTTCTCTCTCCCATAAGTTTTTCCATGCGCAAACCTCTGACCATTTTTTTGTTTTAATGTCCATATCATACTCTTGCAATTTATTTACACATCATCATCTCTTACTTGAAACCTCCATTTATGATAGGATTTCTTTTACCATGGTGTGGGGGAATATAAGAAATGACTTTGGAACTCAGAATATATGGCTTGAAGACCTTTGTTGCTACCAAAGAAAATGCACGCTTCTCCATGATAGTATACTTTAACTCAACTCCTTGTAATGCCTTACTCAAAAAGGAAATTGGTCTTTCAGCTCTATCATCATCCTTCTACAACAACAAAAATGTAATAGTACTTTCTGAAGTAAAAGAAAACATTTGGAAAGCCTTCTTATAATCTGGAGCTACTAAAATAGGGGCATTCTTTAATGCTTCTTTGTGAAAGAGGTAAAAACAAGAACAAATGTCGAAAATAATGCACCACAATGAAGTTGCACTCCGATGGTAACATCAAGCTCCAACACACTAAGTAAGATTCGAATCACTGGAAAGAAAATGCAAGTAAGAACGAAAGTCTTCTCATGCTCATAGATCCAAAAAAGGAAGTACAAATAGGGGTGTTGTGTAACCCCCATGCCTAAACAAGGAAATAATATTAATGACAGCACTGATGCATATGACGTGACTGACGCATATGATGCCACAACAAGAGGAGTTACAATTCTAAATAAGGAATGTAACTCCTATGACGCACTAAAAAAATTGACAATGAGAGATTCTATTATAGAATTTAAAACTTGTCATTTGACTTTCTAAGACCTATGACTCTCGCAAGGTGAGATGACTCACCAGGTGGTGTTGATGATGACTAGGCATGTCACACACACCAACACCCCTCTTAATTAAATCTGAGGAAGAGGTAATGGTAAGCTAAAATAGAAAAGAAGACTCCCTTAGACAACTAAGAAATATGTGTCAATGGGGCCTGACAACTAAAGGCCTAATAATGTGCCCATATACCCTTAATCGAAGCTGAGGTAGAGGTAACGGTAAGCTAGAACAGAAAAGAAGACTCCCCTAGACAACTAAGAAAGATGTGTCAATGGTGCTTGATAACTAAAGGCCTAATAATGTGCCCATATACAAACAACATCTTTCTAGAAAGAAGAGGAGGAGAAGAAGTAAAGCGAGCTATCCAAATCCTCCGAAAGATGATTTCTAATGGGATTCCTAATGAATTTGAAGGGACCAAAGATCTGTGATCAGAAGGAGGAGGAACATGCAGTATGCTTGATGGTGGCCTAATATGGGAAGGAGATAATATATCAAGAGAAGCGGTGACAATCCTGTGAATCTCCATAATGTGGGAGTCTGTGAATATAGATATATCATCAAGAGAGTTGAGTTTTGATGAGGGAGAGCCCTGAAGGGGAAAAGGAGCCTTCTGTGGTGGAGAGTCAGTGGAAGCTGGTGTGATGGCAACTCTGATCTCTGAAGAGGTAGTAGGTGGAAGAAGATGTTGTACTGTGATGTCAGTATCCTTGAGCATATCATTGAAGTATGAGTTAAGGAAATCAAGGTCCTATTATGGAGGATTATATGAACCCTTTGAAGAATAAAATCTCGAAGTCTATGGAAGCAACAGGGGATGGTAGAATCTCGAGGCTAGAATCAATGGAATTAGTAGATGCTCGTGAAGGGGAAAACATAAGATCCAAGGTAACATGGTGTGCAGGTGAGAATTCAGCTGAAGATCCATGTGGAGAGTCACTAGAAACTTTGATAGGAGCAATACTAAGTTATAAAGGGAGCATGCACAGAAATATGTGTTTGTGGCCCCTTCATAAGAAAATGTATCAGTGAACTCACATTCCTCCATGGATACAAGATCATCATAAGATCCATAACCACATGAAGGAGGATCAAACTCTCCATGAAAATTCCCAAATGAAGGTCTAGATTCGGTGCGTAGACTCGGTGAATTCTAATCGATGTTGAAGGTCTTCTGGTATAGTAAGACAAAGAAGCCCGTATGCCATATCATTCTCATTCAACCAATTTTGGTGATGAATGCAGTCAATAGGTTCAGGTGCCAACGTAAGAAGATGTGGTAACAAGTTGTACATAATGCAATGATCGAGTATCCCATTCTTCCATTGTAGGTAGTTTTCTAGTCCTAGTTGAACAACGGAGCGATGAAATCCAATGTCCATGATGGGAGGAGCCTCCCAGGAACACAAGTTTAACCCCCACTTTTTGTGGCACTTTATAGTTTAGTTGGTTGATTACAATCAGATGTGACTATGTGCTGAGAACCAATCTATCACTCACCTTGCAATCAATGTAATAATGTGCAAGCGTGGAGACAACAATCAAGGCTCGTTGGGGTGCAACAATTCAACACCGTAAGAAAGCACAAGAATGAGTGAAAATAAGAAGGGGAAGAGAAAGCCTTGTGATAAATAGCGTCTCACGTCACACAAAAGAATCCCTTTGCTATAAGACTGTGGTGGATGCACTCAGAAGTCCACAAGCAATAAAAGGGATAAATCAAAGCTCAAGATGATTCGAAATGAGCCAAATACAAGTAATACAAAGACACCTCCCCAAAATGTGGCACCCCCCCAGAATGTGGCACTTTATAAAATAGTGTCTTTATAAAACTGATAATCTCATCAACTAGAGTGTAAAAAAAACATGAAAATTTGACTAAAGAAGTGCACAAGATGGAGCAACGTGTCACAAGTTATAGCAAAAAACAATTCCCACAACTAATGGAAAAATGCAAATAAGCCTGCAAATGGATTAAAAAAGTGCCCTAAACACATGCAAATGGTATCATATGTATGCTCGTTAGAAATGGCATTGAATTTTAGATAGGGTTTTTTTTAATTGTGAGGGAGATTAGCCTCCTGCCAACCCCAGAACTCACCCTCCATCTTCGACACTCGAAGGAAGGATGAATAAAAAAAGCACAAAACCCAAACATTTACAATGCCAATGACTTCAAGGTTTTTATCCTTAAAATATTTAAAAATAAAGATTGATTTCCCAATGATCAGCAAGGAGGATGGCCTAGCTAGCACCTATCGGCCACATAGAATCCATAGAGCTGTGTGCTAAGAATGTCTAAGAGCTTGAGCACACTGCACAGGAACAATACAGAGTGTGGGAAATACAAGACGGAGTATGCAGATAGCAACACAAGATTTTCATATGAGTAATTAGGGTCAATTCAAATGAGCTATCAACAATGCAGAGGTATATTTCAGTCAATACAAGTGGTAAGCTAATGAAACAATGACCAACCTAAGTCACGGAAGAACAAATCATGAACAATGCAGGAGTCGAGGAGCCAAGCAATGTGGGTTAGTGCAAAACAAGCTGAGAGAATGATAATGGTTGGCCTTGTAGAGAGATAGTAGTTTCCACATCCCAAATGATAGTCTACCAAAGAGAATGTTTGACTGAGCCAAGGGTTATGGACCACGTGTCAAGTGTAATTTGTTGTAGTAAAATGAAATTTGAGCCATATTTGACATAATACATGGAGCTATATTTAGTGTAATCTACTGCAGGCAAAAGAAATCTGCTACGGTCAAGGTGTTAGGGCTGAGTTGGAGTCGTGGAGAGCTAGGAGGTCCATGAGCCAACAAGGAGCCACGCTAGGAGGTCCACGAGCCAACAAGGAGGTCCATGAGCCAAGTGAAATCTGTTGTTGCTACATGTAAATGAACCGGTCCAAGATTAAATGAAACATGGTCAAGTAATCACTTATTACTGTAGGTAAATGAAACTACCCACATGTAGATTGTAATGGCATGTTTGAACAGACCAAGCAGAGAAACAGTCTGAGTGTAGAGTAGAGGTGTGTTTGAATAGACCAAGTAGAGAAACAGTCTGAGTGTAGAGTAGGCATGTTTGAATAGATTCCATAGCTCAATGTTTGTTGCAACCATTGGTTATGCAGAGATTACCCCTAGAATGAATACATGAGCACAAAGGAGCGTAAAAAACTAGTCACTTCTGAAAAAACATAGGACATAGGAAGGTGGCTAAGCCAAACAAGTTCAGATTGGATCAATGCATGAGCTAACCAAGTTAGCAGCAATCTAAGGAAATACCAAAAAAATGAGTCTGATCACTAGAGATGCACAGTCTGAGCTTCCTAGCAATAATGATCTCCAAAGGGAAAACCTGAGTCAAGGCACTTGAGAAAATCCAAGTGGATTTCACATGAGTTGTTGGAGTAATGCACAAGTACAGAACCAAATGTTGAATCTAATGATGTAATATCTAGGTAAATTCTCAAAGGGAGATTCCAACAATTCAGAAGTTGACCCAGCACTGAGCTTATAATGGTGGGACTTCAAATTGTAGTTGTAGATAGTGATTAACAAGAACCTGCAAACAAGCCACCTAAGAAAAGAAAAGTAATAAAATTTATAAATAATGTCCCATAAAATAAATACATGAGCCAAATATAATGAAGCACCAGGATTCAAAAGGGCAGCAGGGGTCCTCCCGTCCAGGCACAAGTCTATACAACAACGTAGAGCCGAGCACCAAAATAGAAGGCTGAGCCAAATAGTGGAGTCCGATGTAATACAAGCAATTTGAACCAATGTAGAGAGAACTGATACATGGGAAGGTATGGATGTAGCATGCATGAATTAACAATGATGAGAGTTCTGAATAAAGAATAGAGATCTGAGGCGAGAGGTATCAATACCCAAAGCATGCAAAAATAAATGTATGATTCTTAAGCTGGAAAACCAATAAACGAGCCTCTAAATCCAAAAACGTGGCTGAGCAGTGGGTTCAACAGTGCAAAAAAATTAAGAACAATGAACCATAGGTCCATACTAGAGTAGAAACAAGCTCACAAGAATAGAAGCGATCTAGAAATAATAATTAAATAACAATTTAAAACCGAATGAGCTCAACAACCCATGAAAAATAAAGGCAGCCAGATACCTCAAACTTACAATTACTGAAACGTCAATACGAGGTGAGCATTACAATTCCAAACTAATCAAAAAATCTTGCACGAGGAAATTAAGAAGAAACCAAAAGTAATAAAAACTTGATAAATGAAACATGAAGCGAGTGCAAATTTTACTAAAACCACCTCTGATACCATGAAAGAGGGATAAAAAATAACCGATGTCAAAAACAATGCACCACAACGAAGTTGCACTCCGATGGTAACATCAATCTCTAACGCAATAAGCAAGATTCAAATCAATGGAAAGAAAAATTCCATCACCCAAAGATCAAAACCAAACTGCAAGTAAGAAAAAAAAAATACTCATGCTCATAGATCAAAAAAAGGAAGTACAAATAGGGGTGTTGTGTAAGCCCCATGCCTAAACAAGGAAAGAATATCAATGACACCATTGACACATATGACACAAAAAAAGGAGGAGTTAAAATTCCAAATATGGAATGTAACTCCTATGACGCACTGACACAAATGACAATGAGAGATTCTATGGCAGAATCTGACACTTGTCATTTGAATTCCTAAGACCTATGACTCTCGCAAGGTGAGATGACTGACTAGGAGATATGGATGATGACTAGGCATGTCACACACACCAACACTTTAATCCCAGTGAAATATTGAACAACTGCTTCTTCCAATTTGATACTTTGGTCTTTCTTCAGCATGCTAATTAGTTCAGATAAATCTCCTAATAAAATTCCCAATCCCAATTCCTTTCTTGGTTCTTGGAATAGGGAATTTCCTGATAGCTTCTACCCTCTCAAGATCAATCATGACCCATTATTTTGACACAATGTGTCCAAGTAGGTTTGCTTTCTGAACTCCAAAATGCCTCTTCTTGGGATTTAGTGAAATACCATACTCTGCATCTTAACAACATTTTTTTCTAAGTGTTACAGGTGGTCACTCCTTTTTCTAGAGAAAACAATCACATCATCTTGATATACAACAATGAAATCATTAATATAACTAGATAAAACTACATCCATTGCTCTTTGGAAAGTGGCTCCATAATTCATTAGACCAAAAGGCATTATGACATATAGATATATTCCCCAAGGATTTGTAAAGGAAATCTAGATTCGATCTGATTCCTTCACAACTACCTGGTTATATCCATAAAATCCATCCAAGGTGGATAAAAATTCTGAACCAACAACCAATTGTAACATATTGTCCATATTAGGCAGAGGGTAGTTATCCTTCATTGATGCTCTATTCAAGTTTTTAAATTCCACACACAACCTTATATCTCTGTTATTCTTTCTGACAAGTACCAAATTTACAACCCATGATGAGTACCTTGTGGGATGTATGATTCCTCCATCCCTCATTTTTCTCAATTCTTCTTGCATCTTCATGGAAAGGAGTGGATTGATTGGCCTCTGTTTCTGCCTAAATAGCTTGGCGGAAGCTTCTAAGGGAATTTCATTTTGGAAAATATCCTCTCTATATGCTTTCAATTTAGAATAAGACCATGCTAAGTAGTCCTGGTATTTCTTCAACAATTAGACATTTGACTTCTTTTCTTCCTTGCTCAGATTTCTACCTAACCATATATTATGTGATTTATCCTTTGTGCCCAGGTCGTGCCCTTCAACAATCCTTGAGGCTGACATGTGTCTATTGACAATGCAATCAACATTATCAAATTTTTATTCAAGTGCTACCAAGACTTTGTGAATAGCATTAGTATTCAACTAAATTATGTATTTGCCAAATAGAATCTCCTTCCCATCAGCGGTACAAACCAATTTTCTTCCAATCCATACGTTGATCAACAAATTTTCCTTGGTTCTATAAAAACTTTTACACCTAGGCATCATCTTCAAATAATTGCAAGTGTTTAACATTGTCAAGAATAGATTCCCTAGTCAATACCTCAATATTATACTCACAAAAGGGGGATACCGTACAATTTTAAAATATGGACCCCAATACGGCCATTTTTTCTGCTAGAGTATTGCACTTCCTTTCATGATACATTATGTTGAAGGAGTCAAATATCTCAATGAAATCCTAGACTGCATGCTTATACTACTTCATTTTTTGATTTTTTGTTGCATACAGTTTCCTAACCTACTTGAAAATTAGCTCTAAATATCCTTTAACAATGATTTCTCTAATACCATATTTCCAAGTAATTCTTAGACCTAAGAGCAGTGCTTCATATTCAGCAATATTGTTAGTACACTCAAAGTTGAGTTTAAAAGAGAAAACAAACTCTTCTTGGCTTGGACATATCATAATAATACCAACACAATTTCCAAATTTAGAGCAAGCCCCATCAAACAATAAGGTCCAAAGAGAACCTACTTGATTAAGAGACTTGCATTGATCAATTTTGTGCTCTTTACCATTAGTAAATCCAAGAAAGTTATCTTCATCGGTGTCAGTGTATAAGACTTCATAGGAAGCATTATTGGGATCCTCAATGAGATGTAGCATATTCTTTCCACCATACATTTTTACAAGGCTTCCCTCAATAGGTATAGTGGAAAAATACATATCCATTTGCACACTACTGCCCACAATAACATCCCACTTTCTTGATAACAGGATTCCCCATTTGGTATGGCAATCAACAATAACAACATATAATTTTAAGTTCTTGACTGGGTAAGCTACAAGTTGCACTATAGGACCCTTGACACATCATACCAATGGAACCTCTCTGGAATCTATGTCAGTTCACTTCCCAGAAGCATCTGTCACTTTGATATCTAATTCATTCATGACCTCAAGAGGCATAACATTTTATGATGCTCCAGAATCAAACATACAATTGTGTAATAGCATGTACTTAATAATCAGAGTGGTGAAAAATGGATCTACATTCAACTGGAACTCAACTAAGGATGTTACCAAATATAATTCAGGTGGATCATCTATTTCTTCCAACAATTGGGTTTTTTTAACTCTTAAATGATAAGAGAAGTCTCAACACTATTTAAATTTCTAACATCGGTAATATTTTCTTCTTTCAATGATAAATACTCAAAGTCCCTTTTATTGTGCTCAAGAATCCTAAGCAGCTCAACAATTGGAACATAAATCTTGATCTAACTCAAGACTTGGGCAATGTCAAAAGGAATGTATTAGGGAAAGTAAGCATTTGGAGGAAGAATAAGAAACTCTTCTGACAGAAAAGGATTTTTCATGGTCTGAGCATGGACAGGGATACTAGTTTTCTTGGTGACACAAGGCTTTTGCCAAATGTATCATTCTTAGGAGTTTCTTTTAAGATATTGGTGATAATTGGAGTTTTTGGTTTGGCCTAAGGCCCTTCCCCCTTGACAAATTTACTACTAGTGCTATATTCCTTTTCAACTATAGTTTTCATTAACAATTGCCTATCCTCCTTAGAAGGGATTCCTCTATTATACTTTTTAATCATTAATTCCCTTAAGTATTCAAAATTATTACTAGGAAATTCAAAGTCTTGCACCATCTCTATTTCAAAAGTATGAGAGGGAGGAAGGGGTAATACCGGTGGCTGTAATCCCAGAAATCTACAACAATTCTGGTGCTAATTAATTGAGTCACAGTTGCTCCCTGATGTGAGATTATAGAGCACCCCACCATGCATACATCACCATCAGTGTCATCATCAGCTTCCTTAACTTCTTTTTATTCATGAAATGGGGCATGTGGAAATAAAAATCTATCACACCACTCAATTTAATTTGATTCTTCCATAGTACCAACTCCCGCAGTCAAAAGATCACACACAGTTCTATTCTCACGAGCTTGGGGTTGTCTATTTCTTGATCCCACAAGTCCTTTTCCTTTGTCATCATATCTCTGATCACCCCTAGGATGATTGGAAAATCTTTCTTGACCTTGTGCTTTATGCTGACCTTGGGAACTTTTTCCAATACCCTTCTCTTCCCTGAGCAATTTTTAGGATATTTCCTTAACAGCTCCAGCCAAAGTTTTTACAACCTCCTCCAGATCCACAACTTTACTTGACTGAGGCTTCTCTGGATTGACTAGCTTGATGCCTTCTCTCTTAGGAGTTTTATCAATTTCCTTGATGTTATTTTCTACCTACAAAGCTATGGTGAAGGCTTGCCTCAACATTGTTGGGGTTCTTATCCCTCAAATAATAGGAAACCTTCTTATCAAAAGCATTAGAGTATTTTATTAAACAAGAAACATCACTTGGCCTCAGGATCATAGGTAGCCTATTTAGGGTTTTATTGAACCTTGTATTGAAGTCATGAAAAAAATCATTAGGTTTTTTTTTTATATTTTCAAATTCTTATAAAGAAACCTAGGGTTTGTTTTACCTTCATACTGCTATCTAAAAGTATTCTTCATCTCTGGCCATGAATCAATGGAATTGTCTAGTAAAGATTTATAGCAGTCCTATGAATCCTCCTCTAGAGTTTGAATAAAAAATATTATGTACATATCCTCAAATTCAATCTCAGAGTATTCCATCATATTGAAAAAAATCTTTAAGTTTTGATCCCCTGTAATGGCGTTATTTCCTTGAAATTTAGGCAGTCTATTTCTAACATCTTGTGGCACAACATTTGGATATCAATCCATACCTCTGAAATCCATAGAACCAAAAGTGTTCACAACTAATGGAGATCTGGGTGGGGGATGCGCCATATTGTGTTGGGGGAGGTGATCTTATAGGAGAAACAAAATTATGAGGAGTGAGGGGTCTGTGGGGGCACAATAATACAATTCTTAGAATGAATGTTCTCTAAAAACTCTGTTTCTTGGAAGATCCTATAAGGTTTGGAGAACACAGGGATAGAATGAGATGTAAAGCTTTCAAATACAAAAGAAGGCCCCTCCCCATATGGAGAATTTAGATTTACAAAAAAACTACCTGATTCAAAAGCACTTGATGAAGAATGGCAATCTTTAATGATAGGCCAATCAATTTCCACAATTGATAACTCCTTTCTTTATTTCTGATCTCCAATAACTTTCCAGATTCTTCTTCCTTCTGAATTCGTATTTCCCAGCTCTAGAAATAACTTTTTGGTAGGGTTGCTAGCAAAGAGAGATCTTCTTCCTTCCAGCTTTGCAAAGATTAGTGATAAATTGCAGTTGACAGAGGTTAAGACATTGGAGTTTATCAAAAAATCATTCAATATAGAGTCGCCTCTAAGGATTTTCACCTTAGTTGTGAAAATGCACTAAAATTGATCTATCAAATGTCTTTCAAACTAAATTCATGAAAATATTTATAGATCTGACCATCCTTTACCCATTTTTAACATTGATTATGTGAACTTAGTGCAAAAAACCACAGAAACTTGAAATATTACACGTAGAACTTGTAACTTTTCTTGATTCTTAAAAATCTCGACACGGGATGACGTTTCAACAACGTATTTGCACTTTAATAGTTGTAAGAAGCATTTACTAGGGTCCTATATGCATTACCGATGGTGTTTCAAACTTTTCACACAACTTCATGTCCCCGACAATGGTGCCATTCTGGTGTTGGTATCCAAATTGATTTTACCTTAGAAACCAAGTAGCATAAAATATTTAACAGGACATTGAGAGACAAACATATCATATTATGAGTCATTTTGTAGCCGGGGAGGTAATTTATCTGACTCTTTGTCACTCGGGCATGAGAGAAATGGATAGCACCTTCATAAAGGATTTGATCTATCCTCATTGCTTTAGGTTATGCCTTTCGACCAGGGTGAGAGGACCTATTTTGTAACCTCTATCAGTGAAGGAGAATGAAGATATCCTTCTCTAAACAAATTTGAAAGGGGACCCTGAGAAAATATGATCAATTCACCACAATTTAACTCTCACAAGTTGTCACTTTTAAAGAATGGTGATATTTCCTAGACAGGGCTAAGGTTAATTAAGACATTAAGGAATCCTAATTTCTTATGCATATTTTAGTAGTAGAATTTATACATTTGGGGACATATAAGGAAAATAGGGGTAGTTTAGGATGGATTTATTGTTTTTGAATAACTTTGGTGGGATATTCAGAAGGATAAAATTGATTATACCAGATCTTTGAGAGACTTCACAACAATTGGAAAGCTAAAAGACATAAATCTTCAGAATAGCTAAAATATTCCTTCAACCAGAAGGTGTGCATTAATGGACACCTAGATTTGCATGGTTTCACACAACCTCCAAGAATTTAACACAAAGGCTCGAGCTAAATACTCAATAAAACATCAAATATCCCTAGTTCCTCATGCCTAGGATACACTCGAAGGTTTACAGACAATCTTTATAAAAATATGACAGTGAAGTGATTATAAATTTTTTATCTCATCACAAGATTAAGGATCTTCTTGAAATGAAATTGAAAATGCCACTAAACTATCATAGGGATGATATACTATGTGATTAAGAGGGAATTTAACACAAGATTGCAATAGGAATAAGAAAAAATAATTGCAGACATTCTGAAAAAAAGCAGACACAAATTGATCCAAGATTAACACAGATTAACTCAAAATTGATTAGATTCATTAGCAAGGGAAAGTTTCTTTGAACAATCTCAGAGCTTGTCAATACTTTTACACTCAAAAACAACTTGATGTGATTAAAATATAAAACACAAGAAATTAATAGGTTTCTAAGATTGGTCTCTTAGGAAGATGGGATCTCTCAAATTTTCTCTTAACAAATCAACCCCTGACCCTTTACAAGAGTATTCTCATTGCATTTATCATTTCACTTGCTCACTCATCCCAAATTTTCCCCCAAAAAAGAAGAATATTCGTGGGACCTTTCCTTGTTACCAATTTGTCTTGGAAAGTGACGTTTAACAAATTTGCAACAAAAAGTTTCCAGTTGGACAAATTATGAACTGATCACATTTCCTAGACCCTCAACTAATTAATAGGATGCCATGCCACAAATTTTTGACATTCCTTTTAATTATTCTAATTTTTTCATGTGAGACATCCCTATTTTAATCATTTTCTGGAGGCTCTATACAGTTGGATCTGACAGGTAATTTTTTTCATCCTCAAGGCAACACCTTATTCATCCTTTGCGCCTGCAACCTCCATCATTTCATCCTTTTCCCTTTCTTTCATCTGCAACTTTGTCCCACATCCAACTTCTCTGGTAACTCAAATTTTTACAAGTGCCCGACCAATTCCAACATCAAAATATCAACCTTAACAATCCTTGGACTCACAAATTAAGTTCTAAATCCATTAAATGGCACTTTCTAGAAAAAAATGACAAATAATTTCATCAAAAAATGATGAAAAATAGTGTGTATTCGCATCTCCAGGAGTCTTGGAGAAAAAATGGTAGAAAACAGATGCAATGCACAACAAGTGTTGATTCTTCTCCTTCTCAACTTTAGATTAGAGGCATCCACATGTTTCCTTGGTGCAAATGTAAATGTGATGTACAGAGGAAAGTTTCCAAACAAGAGTGGGCCTTCCATGTGCCCTAGGACCTAGAAAAATGCCTTTTGGCCTTTGAAATGTCTCAGTATAAAAAGAGCAAATGGAAACCTTTATGTCTCAATAGTGCACTTTGATATGGTTGCTAAAAGAGGAGACCCCAAACAAGCGTGGGCTCACACATATCTCCTTCTCACAGAGTTTTTGAAACAATGTTAGGGACAAACGAAAGGTGCCATGTGTCTAGGCTGCAAGAAATTTTTATTAGCCATTGAAAATTCCAAGCAAGGGCAAAGTAAGCAGAAACCTCCAAGTGTCCTCCTTGCGCTTCTTCAAAATAAAATTGAGGGGAAGGTCCCTAAATAGGCACAATCCCTCTACATGTCCCAGGATGTTACAAAATTTCTTGAAAAGTTTAAGTATAGAGAGAAGCCAACAAAAGCCTCCACGTTCTCCTTGGCCCTACTTTTAGATGCTCCCGAAAAGTGGAGACCCTGAATAAGTGCGAGCTCACCACATGTCCCCTTGGCACAACTAGTAAGGTGGGACCCTGAGGTAGATCCTCAAATGAGTTCCGGCGCTCCATGTGTCCATGGTATGAAAAAGCTATACCAACCACATGAAAAAATGTCTAAGTCTAGGAAAGGCAACGGAAACCTCCACGTTTCTCCTCGGTGTAACTCCAAGGTCAAACCAAGAGTCAGATTTTCAGATGAGCGCCAACCCTCCATGTGGACAAGACTTGAAATGAATCTAGCCTTAGAGTTTTCAAATTTACCCTCCAAGACGTATCCAATCAGAAAGGGCCATGTTTCCACATATGTTGAGATATAAATTTGACGGGGAAGACACACATGTCAAACCATAAAATCACCATTTGTGCCCGGAAATGAACCTTTCTTTGAGGACATAGAATTTGTAAATTATATAAAACCCAAATGTGATCCACCAAGCTGCATCCAATCATGTTTCCATCGATATTGGGACAAAAATCGACAGGGAAAACAAAATGTGACTGTGAAAAAATGGAAGGAAGGGAAAAATCCCGAGTTTACGCCCAAGTTACAAATTATTTCACATGGATAAAGGAAAGGAAAATAAATTTTGAATTGTAAGTGATCCTCAACCAAAGGAACAAATTGATCATGGAAACCAAATCAAGGAGAAAGTTTTCACGCATCAACACGGGGAGATAAAAAAGACAACAAAGCCCGCAAGCTGAAGAATTTCAAGGACAAATGGGTCCAGATCAAATTGAGCACCAACAAGAACCTTGTTAACTGATGACAATTGGTGATACATTATGAGGATAGTCATGAGGTGCCGAATGGAATATATTGTATAAAGACATTGTTGGCCTATGTCAGAAAATTGTTAAAAAATATTAATGACATTTAGGGGTAGTTTTCCTTTATACTTGTTAGATAAGTTTACAATTCTTGATGGAGTTTGTTGTTAATATTTATGGATTTTATTTTTTTTGACTCATTTAAATGCCTTAAAAGAGAGTTTTTTTATTATGTTAACAAATATTACTTTTAAGTGATCCTATAAGGAGGAGGTGGTAAACTTCTTGTTCAAAACTAAAACTAAATAATGTTTTTTAAGGAGGGTTATGAACCCATATTGCTATGAAACATTCCTCCTGGAAGGATTGAATAATTTTTTTATTGTTTCGCATATATGATTATAATTAATATTTTTTGACTTCTTGTAGTGCCCACTTCCCTTCGACACCTTTTGTTATTGATTTTGATATTGTCAACTATACTTATGGATATTATTGTAGCTTTTTATTTAGCAAGATGTTAGATGTTACAGATACTGGACTGTTGTTGATTTCGATTCATATATGATGTGTGTGGATTGTTAGATAAATTTTATATTGATGTTGATATGCTGTTGACATGGTTATATATATATTTTGGACATGCAATATTTCGTCATATTGAGTAGACCTAGACAATTGAACTAATCTTATGACCATATGGATATTGATGAAATGTAAAATCGAGATGTTGTTAGAAATTTTAAATGATATCATTACTTTCCTATATGATGTTTTTATTCATATATAGATGGTTGTGGAGTTATATTATATATTTACTATAGATTTTCTGATGCGGTCACGAGGCTGAAGGAGGTGTTATGTGTTTTGCAAGTAAATATGTCACAACCAATATTGGGGGGGAATGGAGACCAACCACATTGGAATGCTAGATGAATTCACAAAGGATCACCATGACAACATGTATTTTGTTATGTGTGTGTGTTTGAATTTTTTTTAGGGGTTTCCCATGGGGGGGGGGGGGGGGAATCACTATTGTGACCAAGGGGTTATGTGTTATTCTTTCATTTAGTTTCCTTTATTTAATTTTAGTACCTGAAATTATGGTGATGTATTCTCCTTTTGTTAATTGTTTGATTTATGTCTAGGTTAGTAAATTAATTAAGAATGAGTCAAAAAAATTCATTTATTAGAATTGAGGGCTCTTGGATAATGTGTTGTAAGTTGTGTGCTTGTGACCTTGAGTGTTGTACACTCTAACCCTTCATGAAAATTCGGATTTGGCCTTAAGGGCCAATTTTGGAGGCTCTTGGGACATGTTAAACTTGTCCCAAACGTATTACATTTCTATACCAACCATACCTATGGGTTAGGTGGGTCAAAAATAGACCCCATTATGTGTTTTGGCAAGACAAAAAGGTAAAATAGTATTGCACTTTGTTGGTTTTCAAATAGGAATTTTTAGAAGAGCAACAGTCAGGGGACAAGAAGTCCCTCCTCTTTAATGGGAGAGGTTCCCTTATTCTGAAACGAACTTATTTACAAATGCACAGAACATTGTTTTATGGTCAAACTTAGATATTACGAAAGTGTTTTCCACAAGGATCATCTATTACACAAGGACTGAGGAAAGGGAATAAGGAGATGAGAAGAATAGCGACATTCAGAATTATAGATAGCAGAATAATTCTTTATGTATGCGAAGTTCCAAAGGATTTAAGACAAGATCATTTGCTTTAGCTGAATGGGGTTAAATTCAAAGACACAAAGTTCCATAAATAACTGTTGATGCAAAATCACAGCACCCCTGGATGCACATCAGGCTTCTAGGTTGATGTTCAGGCATCCGGTGTGATTGCACAACATGGAAACCTCTCTCCAAGCGTGGGACTTGTAAAACCGAGAGAGGAATCTCCAGAGAAGGCTGGTTCTTGCTCCTAAACTACCTGCCACAAGCTATTCCAGTGCAGGCAAGCTAATCTAATCCTAATCTAACCATGCCAAGGGGACAGAGAGAGAGAGAGAGAAGGAAAAACAGCAAAAGCCTACACTAAAACGGTGATACACCAGAGAAGGAGAATGTTGGACATCTATCAAAACTGCCATGGGACAAAGAGAGGTGAGCAATGGGAAGGATGGACAGATGCATCACAGGCCCAAGGATAGATTTCACACAGAAAATGTCCCAAAACTCCATGAACACAGCTCCAGACCTGCAATGAACATTCAAACATGCACAAATACCTGCAATGAAGAGAGGCAAGAAGAGAACAAGCAAAAACGAGGAAGGATGGACAGATGCATCACAAAACACGTTTTGTTGCTCCAGAAGTTTGCACAGAACATCATTCCATTAGTAAAAGGCAAAAAACGCCATTACAGAGCAGGGAGGAGGTTCGAACTCCATTTTCAACCCTAGAGAAGAAAAGAAGGGAGGGCAGAGCAGAAAGAATGAACAACCCTTTTTTTTTTTTAATGAGCCAAAATCTGGCTTTTACATTGCATGGGTCGAACCCAGGGGACAGAAACGTAGGAAAACGTGCAAGCCCATTCCTCATTGACTGCAGATGCATAAAAACGGCATGGGATACCTTTCCAACCCATACCCTGTCTATCTTTGACCAATTTGGGAGGAGAATGCGACCCATTTGTATTAATTTGGCCACTAAAATGTCACTTCTGGCCGTGCAGAAGAAGAATGCGACCCATTAGCATTAAAACGGGTTGTTGAAAGGTCGCTTCTGGCCATTACCACACGTCAGAGCCGTTTCTCGATTTTCTCTCTTCAGACTGCACCAAAACTCGAGATTGATCCCAGAATCATGTAGAGCATCTCAACAGCTTTCCGTTGATATAAAGAACGTGGAAATCCGAGCTCTGGATCAAAAGTTATGATGATCTGAAGATTTAGGGCACAAAACAGGTGAAAACGTGTTTTTGGAATTCTTTCCCGCGCTCTGCCACCTGGATGACACGTGGCACGTGCTGATTGGACGAGCAATTATCTCTCCTCCATCTTTCGCGGGCTTTCCTTTTGAAATTGCTTGTGGGCCCTTTAAACTTGGACACGTGGCACCATTTCATTGGTTCGGTTCAGCGCTTGAAAACTCGCCCATTGACTTTTTGACTTTTCTCTTGTGAGGACATGTGGCAGCTTCTGATTGGTCCTCGGCTGATTCGGCTCCTACGCGTACTTCGCCTCCATTTGTCCCGGATGTCCCATTTGATTTTGGACTGACTCTGGACTCTTTTCGGCCGGTTCGGGCGGTTTGCGTCCATTTGTGGCCCGGATGTCCCATTTGATTTTGGACCCTCTGGACTCATTTCGGCCGAGTTCGGGCGGTTCGGGCATTTTTGGCCCAAATGTGCCCATTTACTTTTTGGACCATTTGTTCCCATTTTGGCCGAACCGGCCGGTTTTGGGTATTTTTGACCCCAAACGTCCCAGACTGTCCCTCTTCAGTAGTTAGCCGATTTTTCTTCTCGGCTGGAACCGGCTTTTCGCGCCCGCCGCGTACTTCTGTCCCATTTGTCCCAAATGCTTAGCATTTCGGACTGTTTGTGGATTTCACCCGCTTCGGCCGGTTCGCGCTTTTTTGTCCCATGCGTCCCAGAGGTCCCGACTGCTTGAGTAGGACTTAGCCAATTTTCATGATTTTTCCTGGATCGACCTATTTGCCTTCTGCAACCCTTTTTTTCGCATTTTCTCAGAGCTTGCTCTCTTCCTCTTTGGACAGGGGAGTTAGACAAATATGAGGGGACCCTAGAACCATGATTTTTGCCCGAATGAATCAATTTTCCTGGGACTTGAATTTCTTGCATGTTATCAAAATTACCCTGGGGGGGTGAATTTTGGATAACAATTTGGCGACTCAGCGGGGTCATCTGCCTGCTAGATGAAAAGACCAGTTAGCCTGAAGCAATCCATTGGGCATGGAGTCATAAGCAAGCCTGAAAACTGATCTGAACCTTGAAAACCTCCCTCTGAGCCACTTGAAACCCACAGGACATGGAGTTGTTTCTCACCAAAATGCCACTGAAAAGAACTGTGCAAGAGCAAAACCAGCAACACCAAAACTATGTACAAAACTGAAAATCATACATGCCCCAAATGGAACATGCAGAGTGTGCACAAGCACTTCTTCTGCTGAAAGCAAACCTAGCTACTCTACTCTAACTGGAAGCAAAGGCAAGCTAAACAAACCCTGCAACTGGTTGTGAGAAATAGCTTCCTTTCTTCAAAATTGGCAGCCATGCAATTGATTTGGCACTGATCATGGCTGTTTGGATGGATGGAAAATCAACAAGAAGCTGGTCTTCTATCCAAATCATCAAGGTATCAATTGAAAAATCCAATACCTCTTTTAGTTTCTCTGCATTTGGATTGGAGAGGTATGGCAGCTGATCCTTGGTACTTTGTAGCTCATCCTCATGCTCAGAAACAAGCATGACTGGTTGTGGCTTCTCCTTTGGCTCTAATGAAGCCAAATACCTGATTGGGAAAGGTCTGATCAGTTTGATATGCCCATAGCTCTGATTTTCAACTCCAAGAATGGAGTTTTCTTGTAGACCTTCTTGAATGGATGGTGTGGAAGAAATGGTAGAACCCTTCTGCCCTTTCTCTTCCTCCGATGAAGAACATGGAAGATTTAAATCTTCCAATTTTGATTCCAAAGGGCTGCTATAAGATGCAGGCTCCTGCAAATGTGTGCTCTCCTTCATGGCAGCAGGCTCTGGTGTTTGGAATGTGGATGTTGAAAGAGAGAAAGGTGAAAGCTCAACCGGCTCTTCTCCATCAAAACAGTCCTCCAAATCTGACAGGTAAACTGCCTCATTGCTGTCCTGCTGCTCGTTTTCAACTTCCTCCATGGTGTCCTCTTGATCTGCAACTTGACCACCATGGTTTCCTTCACTCTCCAATATTGAGTTTGAGAGATCAAACTCCTTTTCAGTACTAGAACTTGAGAGAGGTGAAGTAGAAAGAAGAACTGAAGGTTCTCCTGTAGCCTGCTTTGTGCTCAAAGCCCTTGGATCTGCGTTTTTCTCCTCCACAGCTAGATTGTGCTCCTCTTCTTTTGGATTTGGAGCAGCTTCTCCTTCCTCCAATGTTTGAAGGCAATCTTGCTCTTGATTGAACTCCTCCTCCAGCATGAAGTTTGTCAAGTCAAACTCTTCAATCTGCTGCTCTAGAGGACAAGTTGGGGCTGCAAGATCTTCTTCTCCAACAAAATCAGTCCTCACCACCATTTGTTCAACCTTAGCCTCTTCTGTAGGCTTAACCATCAAGGGGATCTTTGTCATCCCAAATTTGGTAGCCCAAACCTTCAAGATCATCTGTCATTTCTTTTCTTTTTGGCTCTCTCTTCTTGCTGTCCTTGATGACTGATTTTTTCAATTTCTTCTTCCCCACATGGAATTGGGAATGCAAGAGGAATGGGCTGAAACTCAACTGATTTTACAATTTTTTGTGGTGGTGGAGGCAGTGAAACCTCTTGTTTCTTTGGAGGAGGGGGTATTTCTTTTAGCTCTTGTGGAGGGGGTGACTGTTTGGAAGGGAAAAGGAAAGAAGAATCGAGATGGGGTGGAAGACTAGGGGGTGGAGAAATGGATTCAATATTTGGGACAGCAGATGAGGAGTTTAAATGAGATGATGCTGCTTGAGTAATGGAAAGAGAAAAACCAGATGATGGTGTAGAACTTACCCATTGACAAGGTTGTTCAACAACAAGTCTGTAGGCCTCTATTTCTGCTGTCCATTGTGCAAGCAAAGGCAGCATTGCAATCATGAAGTCAAGCTTCTCCTGAGGGCTGTAATGCCTTGGAAAAGGTCCCACCCATGGACAGGGTGCTCCATAACCGATTCCAAAAGCTTTCATTTGTGCTTGAGCCCTGGACTGCACCATCCCCTCCTCCATCTTTTGGATTTTCTCCAACAGACCAGCATCTTGGATCTGATGGTCTTCATTGTCTGCATACTCTTGCTCTTGGAAAGCTCCATAGCCAAACTGACTTTGGCACTGCTGCTCATATGGGTATGCATACTGATCTTGAATCTGCTCAAAATGCTGATTTGGAGGATTTGCAAAATGTGTTGGAGGTGTGATATACTGCTGTTGTTGATGTGAATACCATGATGGAAATGAAGTCATGATTGCACAACTTCATAGAATGACAAAATGATGGAAGAGATGGAAGGAAGAATGGATGAAAATGGATGGAAAGGAAGGTCTGCAGCTTGACAGATGGGTTGTTGACCAGATGGAGTCGCCAGATGTGTTTGCAAGTGCCTCCAAAGGCTGAAAACTTCACAGGAACACACCAACCTGCAAAAGATGAAGTGAAAGACCTCTAAGGTCCCACCGGGCGTGCCAAAACTGTTGATGCAAAATCACAGCACCCCTGGACGCACATCAGGCTTCTAGGTTGATGTTTAGGCATCCAGTGTGATTGCACAACATGGAAACCTCTCTCCAAGCGTGGGACTTGTAAAACCGAGAGAGGAATCTCCAGAGAAGGCTGGTTCCTGCTCCTAAACTACCTGCCACAAGCTATTCCAGTGCAGGCAAGCTAATCTAATCCTAATCTAACCATGCCAAGGAGACAGAGAGAGAGAGAGAAAGGAAAAACAGCAAAAAGCCTACACTAAAACGGTGATACACCAGAGAAGGAGAATGTTGGACATCTATCAAAACTGCCATGGGACAAAGAGAGGTGAGCAATGGGAAGGATGGACAGATGCATCACAGGCCCAAGGATAGATTTCACACAGAAAATGTCCCAAAACTCCATGAACACAGCTCCAGACCTGCAATGAACATTCAAACATGCACAAATACCTGCAATGAAGAGAGGCAAGAAGAGAACAAGCAAAAACGAGGAAGGATGGACAGATGCATCACAAAACACGTTTTGTTGCTCCAGAAGTTTGCACAGAACATCATTCCATTAGTAAAAGGCAAAAAACGCCATTACAGAGCAGGGAGGAGGTTCGAACTCCATTTTCAACCCTAGAGAAGAAAAGAAGGGAGGGCAGAGCAGAAAGAATGAACAACCCTTTTTTTTTTTAAATGAGCCAAAACTGGCTTTTACATTGCATGGGTCGAACCCAGGGGACAGAAACGTAGAAAAACGTGCAAGCCCATTCCTCTTTGACTGCAGATGCATAAAAACGGCATGGGATACCTTTCCAACCCATACCCTGCCATCTTTGACCGATTTGGGAGGAGAATGCGACCCATTTGTATTAATTTGGCCGCTAAAATGTCACTTCTGGCCGTGCAGAAGAAGAATGCGACCCATTAGCATTAAAACGGGTTGTTGAAAGGTCGCTTCTGGCCATTACCACACGTCAGAGCCGTTTCTCAATTTTCTCTCTTCAGAATGCACCAAAACTGCGAGATTGATCCTAGAATCATGTAGAGCATCTCAACAGCTTTCCGTTGATATAAAGAACGTGGAAATCCGAGCTCTGGATCAAAAGTTATGGCGATCTGAAGATTTAGGGCACAAAACAGGTGAAAACGTGTTTTGAATTCTTTCCCGCGCTCTGCCACCTGGATGACACGTGGCACGTGCTGATTGGACGAGCAATTATCTCTCCTCCATCTTTCGCGGGCTTTCCTTTTGAAATTGCTTGTGGGCCCTTTAAACTTGGACACGTGGCGCCATTTCATTGGTTCGGTTCAGCGCTTGAAAACTCGCCCATTGACTTTTTGACTTTTCTCTTGTGAGGACACGTGGCAGCTTCTGATTGGTCCTCGGCTGATTCGGCTCCTACGCGTACTTCGCCTCCATTTGTCCCGGATGTCCCATTTGCTTTTGGACTGACTCTGGACTCTTTTCGGCCCGTTCGGGCGGTTTGCGTCCATTTGTGGCCCGGATGTCCCATTTGCTTTTGGACCCTCTGGACTCATTTCGGCCGGTTCGGGCGGTTTGGGTATTTTTGGCCCAAATGTGCCATTTGTTTTGGACTGCCTGGACTGATTTCAGCCGAACCGGCCGGTTCGGGTATTTTTGACCCAAACGTCCCAGACGTGTCCCTCTTCAGCAGTTAGCCAATTTTTCTTCTCGGCTGGATCGGCTTTTCGCGCCCGCCGCGTACTTCTGTCCCATTTTGTCCCAGCTGCGTTAGTTGGCCTGTTTAGAGCTGATTTTCACCCGATTCTGTGCCGGTTCGCACTTTTTTGTCCCATGCGTCCCAGAAGGCGACCTTGAGCAGGACTTAGCCAATTTTCATGATTTTTCCTGGATCGACCTATTTGCCTTCTGCAACCCTTTTTTTCGCATTTTCTCAGAGCTTGCTCTCTTCCTCTTGGACAGGGGAGTTAGACAAATATGAGGGGACCCTAGAAACCATGACTTTTTGCTCTGAATCAATCATAATTTCTTGCATGTTATCAAAATTACCTTGGGGGTGAATTTTGGATAACAATAACCTTCTTCAGATTCATTCATCAAGGACACAAAGTTCCTTCTTGGTTATACAAGATCGTTGTATTTGCAAAATTGGATAGTACGCAATCAGAGAGACTAATGAATCAGGAACAAAATGATCTTCACAATATTAAAGGAAAACACAGAGATAACAAGAATTAGATAGACAAAGAATCGAAAGCCCTTTTGTATTGATATCTTTCAGATCTATTTACACTTTCAGCAAATATCCAAGTTCTTCCTCCTTTTTGAAATGGCGTGGAAAGGCCATTATATAATTTTACAAGTTAGTTACTCTTCGTAACCGTTTCTTTTAACTAAAGAATAGTTAAGTACCACCAATTGCAATACCTTAACTAATTACAAAGAATACGAAAAGAATGGAAAGAAGAGGAAAGAAAGGAAAAGGAGACAGGTGGCCGGCTACTGGGATGGATCCACTGTCTTCAGAATCCGCTGCCTGAATTTCTTCAATGACTCAGCTATATCTCTGCCACAAGGGACTGACGTGTTGGTTGCAGACTGAGTCCATAATCCTAGACATTTATCCATCTCTTTATCAAACTCGACGTGAGTATGATAATCTTTGTTTTCCTCTTCAATGGTAGACTGAAGAGAACAAATTTCCTTCATCTTTTCCTTAGAGATGGAGCTTTCCTTGAAAAGATTATCTTTGAAAAAAGCTCTGAACTGAGCTTTGATTTCTTGCAAGGATAGGGAGACACCAGAGTTTTCATCCTGAAGATGACAATGCATATCTTTGAAAGTAGCAGCTGCCAGCATCTTGAAAGCTTCTCCCTTCTGCCAGCTGTTCTTCATTTCTCCCACAGCTTCTTCCAGGACTTTGATTTTCCATTCCACGCTGTAGACCCAAGATTTTGACAGATTGTCCTTAGCATCATCAAAAATCTTATTCGCCAGTAAGATGTTCTCATCTGTCTGTCCCATGAGGTGAAGGTCTACTATGCAACTACTCCAGAGTTTAAGCTCTTTATCCGTGACCCCGATGGTAGAGGATAGCTTTTGTTGCAAATTGTCTACCTTTCCATGTAGCTTAAAAGCTTCATCGATGAAGTTTAGCCCAGCAACAAGCATGTCATCCACCATGGCTTCAATAGATCTGCCATAGACAGAATACTTGTGCATATCTTTAATACTTTGCACTTCATCTTGGCTTAGAATTACAGGAGGAGGTAGAGCAGTCAAGGGGGTAGGGTCCAAAACTTTGTCCTTAGACAAAAGTGACTTGATAAAACTTGTGAGAACTTGGGCTTGTTCTTCCAGCTGTTCAATAGTCTGGCTGCCCTTTCCTCTACCCTTCCAATGACTCTTGTGACTGTCTCCTGGAGGTTGTGAATTTCACCTTCAGGAGTAGATTCTCCCATAGGGATCCTTGAAAGCTCCAAGTCAGATGTCAGCAAGTCTGATTCTAATTTTTCCACTGTAGGCTTAGCAATCTCCAATAATTTCTGACCTTGAGCATCAGACACAATCCTAGAAGTAGTTCTGGCTTTCTTGGTGCAAGAAGGAGTGGTGCCCAACAAGGCTGCTACAGCATCAAAATTTGGGTCCCAATCTTTTGAGAGGAGGATTTCCTCTTCCTTTTGTCAACCAGAGGCTGCACCCAAGCAAAAGAGGAAGAAGAATCTGCAGGAGAGGGCAAGGGGGACCAAGAGATAGGGAGCTCATGACACTCAGGGTCTGTGCAGCTGTTGACTCAAGCTGAGATGTGAGTAGAGCACTGGAGGCAATGGCGGTAGAAGAATGAGTAGCACCTGGAAGTTCAGTGCTCTAGACCTCCTTATCCTTATCTGCTGCATCCTCAGGAACATTAGCAGGAGTGTGGCATCTCACTTTCTTCACTTTCACTGAGAACAATGATGTTCTCTGGCCCTATAGGCAACTCTGCCTGTTTGCTTGGGGGGTCATTCTCTGCAAGCTCCTTCTTTACCTCCTTGAGTTTCTTATTGTATACCTGGGTAGATGAAGAAGGAGTAGATTCAGTAGGTCCTTGTGTTGATGAGGTAGGAGGAGTTTGCATTAGTGTTTCAGACCTTGGAACTGATGCCTCTATTACTGGTGTCGAGTCATCCTTGGAGCTGGATTCTCCTGAGTGTCTTTTGAATTCTCGAATCTTCTTACTGAACCAGACTTTAGTCCTGACTAGGACTGGAGCAAGGATCTCGGCCAGATCATCCCTCACTTTTCTGTTCCAGTCCAGGTCCTCCAGAGGGGTGTGCTTGATCACATTGTCATACTCATACGAGTATAGCTCAGAATTGTCGTCCTGGGAGACCTTCAGAAACTTGGTACAGACCGAGTTCTCGGATCAATTGCAGGGAGAACCTGCCACAATTCCTTCTTCTGGCTTCAAAATCATCTGCACAATCAGCCCAGTAGTCTTCTATGTCTGCCCTATGATGATAGATTATCTTGAGGTTCTGTTCAATAAACTTCTTCAAGTCAAAGCAGGTTCTTGGCTTGAAGAAATGAACAGTGATAGGGGACCAGGGCTCTTTCTACGTTCTGAGCATCCAGAGTTGTTTTCCATGTATAGTTTCCCAGAGAGATGGGAAAGTGCAAGCCAGAAATCTTCTTGTCTCTGCAAGTTCTGTGCAACTTGTCCAGTTTCCTGCATATTTCTATCAAGGCCATTTTGTCATTACAGAACATGGGAAGCCACAGAGGGGGTGTTCTCATAGCCAGCAAGCCTGATATAGGAAAATTTCCTGAATTGGATGAAATAGGCTCCATACTGCGATATCAGATTCATGGCTTCATCTGAAAACCTCCTAGCAGTATCACCCTCGAGCAATCTGACCACGTACATGGTGAAAGCATCATTGACTCTTCTGAAATTCCGATTGCTGGTCTCCAAGGTGAACTGCGGGCAATAGGCATACACTGGATCATCTTTGTGTGCATCAATATAGGAGAAACCAAACCACTGCCTTGATGCTGCTAGGGTATACATTAGGTATGAAGTCATATAGAACTTCTTTGTTTGTTGAACGTTGGATAGCTACTCAGCCAAATTCATACTGATGATCTCTGCCCAGTTGATGTTTTGTGTTCCCTCGCACACCATGCTGATGAGCGGGCACATCCAGAAAATGAAACTCATTGGTGGAGGGCAAACCCATAACCCGAGCTAGTAGGATTATGAAGTCTGATAATTCTTCCTTGAAATCTGCTCGAAAGAGGGTTTTGGTTAGGCGAGAAGCACCTTTCTTAGGGTTCTTCAACCAAGACTTCGCCACTCGTGCCTTATACTTGTCACCATCTTGGTCGAACATAGCCTGTGCTTGGTCTCGGGAGACGACTATAGCATTGTCCAACTCCGGAATCTTCAGAGCAGCGCCAATGGCTAGCAGCGTCCAGCTTGGCAATGAGTTCTCCATGTACATTTGTCAATTCACTCGAAGCGGGGTCGAAGTGAGCTCCGCATGAAAGCACAGTATCAGCACACTGTACTGAGATTGGGAAACAACCGGCAAAAGACGAACTGCTATCATGAATCGTTTGTGCTATTGGTGTAGGGTTTACATCTGCCATTCTTGCCCAAAATCGCCGAAGTCGAGATGGTGAGCTTCGCTGTCCCCAATATTGCTAACAGCAGACTCAAGCGGAGAAATTTGCTCCTGTCCCTGGAACTTGATCCTCATATTGATAGATTAGAGCTGCAACCTTAACTTGGATAGGAATTACAGAAAAATGGCTATACGGGCAGGGAATTAGATCGCAAGGGTTTAAGCAAAGATAGCATGGAAGCAATGTGAAAAATGCAAAGGGGAAATGCTCGTTATATAGCCATTTGGAGAGAGGAATGACTTTAATGCGCATTGAATATACAACCACCAATTTGAATAGCATCATACTCGGAGTGAGCGGGAAAAACTAAGTGCGAATGACACTAGGTACGCTTGGGACATGTGAGACGCGAATGCGCGAAACACGCGGCTCGGCCAGTTCGGGCGAAACAGGGAGAGGACGCACAAATGCATTTGGGACAAATGGGACAAAAATGTGCGAAGTACGCGATTCGGGAGTTTCGGCCGAAATTGGAACAAAGGGCCCGTTTGGACTTGGGACATTTGGGACAAAAAGTTCCGAAGTACGCGACTTGACTGGCTCGGCCGAAATTGGGATGGAGCGCACAATTTGAAAATGGGACAGTTGGGACAAAATTGCGCGAAGGACGCGGTTCGGGAAAATCGGCCGAAAATGGGAAAGCTCACACTTTTTAACTTTGGGACATTTGGGACAGGAAAGTGCGAAGTACGCGGGAAGGATGATTCGGCTGAAATTGGAACAACATGCACAAAAAGTTTTGGGACACTTGGGAAAAAATTTTCCGACGGGCCCAAAAATGGGACAGCTTCGGGGATTTCGGCCGATCGGGGAATAGAGTGCACTTTCGTACTTGGGACAGTTGGGACAAAAATTTCCAACAGGCCCGAGAATCACACAAAATGACCCAAAACACAGAATTTTTTAATTTCACGACTTAGGAACTTCAGAGAAAAACACTTAAACTCAAAATTTTGAAATTTTTACTCTTATCAGAGCGGGGAATTTTGAGTAGACAACAGCTGGCTCCTTCTGGGGATGACTTGGTATAAATTCATGGAATGAGACAAGGTAAGAAATTAGACAACTCAGTGAAGCAGACCAATGCCTTATCCATTGGGTAAAGGAGTTAAAACAAACCAATACAGAGGGCAACACACACAACAACAGAAGGGAAACACACCAAAAGCAGAAAAGCAAAAACATTGTACAGAATATACAATGGGACTCCCTAGTCACCTATGACTTGAACAACTTCAAATACTGCCCACTATAAGGAAGTGGGAGGGGAGAACCATCCATGTAATCAAGATAGAAAGAGTTCTTACCAGCAAAGTGTCTTATCTTGAAAGGTCCGAGCCACAGGGAATCAAATTTTCCATGGCTGCCACGAGGTTCATGTCTTTTGTCCCATAACAGCACGGTATCTCCAACTTGGAACTCTCTGAACCTAGCTTTCTTGTCAAACAGGACCTTTACCTTCTGCTGGTGAGCAGATATCCTATCAGCAACCTCCAATCTGTCCTCATTCAGTTTGTGCAGGTACATGATTATTTTATCCAGAGCATCACTGAAACTAGTATCCTCAATGGCCTTCATCAGGTGTAAGGCTGGCAGTTCCACTATCACTGGCAATTGAGCCTCTACTCCATACACCACTTGAAAAGGAGACATTCTGATGGCTCTTTTAGGTGTGATCCTGTCTGCCCAAAGAGCATCATAAAGCTTCTTATGCCAGTTTTGCTGAGACTCATTGACCAACTTCCTTATGATAGTCACCAGATTTTTGTTGGTGGATTCTGCTTGTCCATTTCCCTAGGGGTAATAATCTGAAGAATGAGCTAGAGAGATGCCATACCCGTAGTAGAAATCCATTATCTCAGTTGAGGAGAAGTTCAAAGCATTATCTGTTACAATCTTGTTAGGTACACCATACCTTACCAAGATGTTCTCTTTGATGAAGTTGCATACCACCTCAGAAGTAGTGCTCTTGACTGGAATAGCTTCCACCCATTTGGTGAAGTAGTCAGTGGCAGTTAGCACATGAGTGTGACCAGCACTAGAAACAGGGTTGAGTGCACCAATGAAGTCCAGACCCCACTGTTGAAATGGTTCCTCAATCACAACTGGCTTGAGAGGCAAAGATGCCAATTTAGGTCTTCCCACAAAGGTCTGACAAGCCTCACATTTATCTACCCACTTGGATGCATCTCTGAACAAGGAAGGCCAGTAATATCCTCCCCGGAGTATCTTGTGAGCTGTTACTGTTGATGAATAGTGCCCTCCACATGCTTGATCATGAAAAGCTGAGAGCAACTTTCTCTATTGTTCCTTATCCACACACTTCAGAAATCTTCCATCTAAGCCATGCTTGAACAAAGCATTTTCCCATAGTACATATTGTGCTGATCTCAATTTAACAGTCCTCTTTTCCTTGGCAGTTAAATGAGAGGGGCATTCCCCATAAGTGAGAAAATGAGCAATGTCAGCATACCATTCATCAACTAAACTCAGAAACAGAACAGTAGGAATGTCAGCTTTCTCCTCCAGTAACTCATGTTTGGCTCCTTCAGCAATGAGCTCATAAAGACCCTTGCCACGAACCAGCTTGGTCGGTTTGATATCAATGTCATACTCTTGGACCTTAGCCACCCAGTTTCCCCTCTTGGATCCAAATTTTTGTTGTGTAAGAATTGACTTAACAGCCGTATCTGGAACCAGCACCATAGAGTGGGAGTTGAGGATATAGAAACGGAACTGCTTGACAGCTTTGACTACTGCAAAAGCGTGCTTCTCCATCATGGTGTATTTTAGCTCATGATTCTTCAGGATATAGCTCATGAAGGCAATTGGTAGCTCATGTTTATCAGAGTCTTCCTGGGTCAAGACAGCAGCCAGGGTATTATCTGTAGCATAGCAATAGATGATGAAATCTTTTCCGAAATCAGGACAGGCCAAAACCGGAGTTTTAGCAATAGCTTTCTTGATACCCTCAAAGGATTCCTTTCCTTCAGAAGACCAACCAAATGTTTTCTTCCCTTTCATCATCTGAGAAATGTTCATGGTCAACTCTGCAAAATCAGGGATGAACCTTCTTAAAAAATTGATCTTACCGAAGAAGGAATGCACACCCTTTTTACTGGTCGAGAGAGGAATTTGTTGGATGGCTTGAACTCGTTCAGGATCAATCTTAATACCATCCTTGGAGACTATGTGCCCTAGTAGCTTTCCCTCTGTAACACAGAAGACAGATTTTTTAGGATTTAAAGAAATCCCATGCTCTCGGCATCTTTGCAGAACTATTTCCAGGTGGTCGAAGTGATCCGCTCTTGTCTTTGAAAACACTGTCAGGTCATCAAGGTATATGACAATACATTTCCCTTTCAAGCTTCCAAAATCCGGATCCATAGCTCTCTGGAAAGTGGCACCAGCATTAATCAGCCCAAAAGGCATTCTCTTGTAGGCAAAGGTACCCCAAGGAGTTGTGAAGTTTGTCTTATGTTGATCTGCAGTATCAACCTCTACCTGATTGTATCCCGAGAATCCATCAAGCATAGATAACATTTCAGATCCTGTTACTGCTTGCAAAATCTGATCCATCATAGGTAGAGGGTAGTTATCTTTCAGAGAAACCTGATTCAAGTTCCTGAAATCAACACAAATGCAGATCTCACCATTCTTCTTCCTAATAGGCACAATGTTTGCAATCCATGTCGAATGGTGAATGGGAAAAATAATCTTAGCCTTCAACAACTTCTGGATCTCCTGAAAGATGGTGTCAGCTATCTTTGGATTGTACTGCCTCTGCTTCTGCTTGAAAGGTTTGATTCCTGGTTTGAGAGGGATAGAGTGTTGCATTTCTTTTGGCTTGAAGGCTTTTAGATCTTCATAAGAATATGCAAGAACATCCTTATACTTCCTTAGAAGATCAATTTCTCTTCTCCTTTCATCGGTTGTACAACATTTTCCAATATTTACCAGCCTCGGGTCATCAGAACTCCCAATATCAATCTTATCATACTCAGCTGATTGCTGAGGCCCAGTAGAAGCTTTGGATTTCACATATCTATCATGTTTATCAAACAACTCCTCCAAACTCACCAAACCTTTGGGAATCTTGTTTCCTTTGAGTTTAATGCACCCTTCCTGATCCGTTTCTTCTCCTTGGGTGACAGCCTGGTCAGAAGACACACTCTCACGAGGCAGGTTGTCGCTTCCCTCAAAATACAGTTGTTCGAAATTCCCCTTGAGTTCCAGAAAGGAAAGAAAATGCTGATCATCGTTGAAAACTTGCCAGTTATTGGTATTGTCAGGGACACTAGGCCGATGGACCATTTCAATAGTGAACTTATCCTGAGAGAATTCAGGATGGGGAATCAATAGTGACCCTGAGACAGCCAGTGAATCAGCCCTGCTATTCTTTTCTCTGGGTATTGCTTCAATGGAGAAGGCATCAAGGAATTCAATTGAATCCCAAACCTGATTCCGATAATGCTTCAGCCTCCCATTCTTTACCTGAAAAAGGCTTTTGACTTGCTTCACAATCAGCTCTGCATCACCACGAGCCAGAAGATTTTTTACACCTCGTTCTTTGGCTACTTGCATTCTAAGAAGGAGAGCCTCATACTCTGCTGTATTGTTAGTGTTTTCAAACTGTAATTTAAATGAAAAAGGGTGTAGGCAGCCTTCAGGTGATATTAGCAGAACACCAGCTCCAGAACCAGCCGAGGAACAACTTCCGTCAAATTCTAAAATCTAGACACCATTGGGATCTTTAGGTGATACTTTGGAGGGTTGGATTTTATCAGGGGACAAAATCATGTAATTACCATGACCCATGTCCTCATAGAGTATTTGTGCCTTAGGATCATCCGTTTTCTGCACAATATACTCAGATTTTTTCTCAGGCATCAGCTTTTTCATTTGTCCGTTGACAGGTATGAGTGCGTGTGACCAATCCATTTGAATCTCTCCACCCACATCTTTACAGAAATTCCTACTTAGCAACATTCTGTAAGAAGGAGGAATGTCTGCTACTAGGATGGTAGCCAAGAATTTCTTTTCAGGTAAAGCAGCAAAAGCCACTTGTGCATATTTAATCCTTCCAACCAAAGGCACTTCCTTACTTTCCATGGAGTAGAAAGATCCATAAGTGCGAGTAAGGGTCAAGCCTAAAGCATGAGCTACTTTAGCGGGCATCACATTATCTGAGGCTCCAGAATCTATGACACAGTTACTGAGCCTATGACCAGCTATAAGGAGTGTTACATAAAATGGTTTAATTTTGTCACCAGGTGAGGTGACAATAGCTACCAGACTAGGCTGTGGTGCAGAAGGAGGTGTGGGCAAAAGGCCTTTAGAGGTGGTCTTGGAATGGGAATTTACAAATTGGATCATCTTGGCAAAAGCTTTGGGGTGGGTTTGGTAGTATTCAGCTTTTGAAATCTGAACCTTAGTCCTCTTTAGATGATCAACAATATCAAAGGATCCAGAGGTGGATGGACCATCGTCATTTGGGATTCTAGGCTTATCAACCTTGGGAGAAAAAGAAGAAGCAACTTTGGGAGCAGGATTGACAGTACTTACGTTTGGTGCAGATGAGGTAGGAAGAGGAGATCCTCTTTTTGCAATTACCGGGATAGTTGCCGGCTGCTCCTTAAATTTCTTCATGGGCTGTGTTACTTTCTCCTTCTGCCTCGTCTGTTCTCGAGTCATGATAGCAAATGATTCGCTGTTCATATCTGCTACCACTTCATCATAGTCATCTCCATCATCAGTGCCTTCAGTGGTAAAGAAATTGACTCGAGATCCCTCAAGTTCTTCTGCCTCATCATCGAATTCCTCCAGGAACTCCTCACAAGCTTCATTGTCATCATCTCTGGCTCTTCAACTTCACAAGTTGCATTCACGGGAACTTTGACAGGAGGTCCTTCAAGTGCTAGTCTTGTGTGGGGAGCAGGCAAACGGTTTCTGGGCTGAAAATTTCTTCTCGGAACGTCTGCATACGGTGCATGCTGAGCTAATTGTTTCTTTATAGCTACTAGATCATTTGCAAGTTTCTGGACTAATGGATCAGTATTGGGTCCAGAAGTGGAAGAGGAAGAAGCAGCAGATTTAGATTTGGGAGGATCTCTTCTCAACTTCCCTGACATGATCAGGTCATCCTCAACACTAACAGCCAGTTCTTGATCCAGAATTAACGTTCCGAGATTAGCCCTTCTTAGAGCATAACTGACTTTGGGCGTTTGAGCATTTAGAAAGAAACATTTTTGAATTTGATCAACCGGTCGAGTATTCACAGGAATTTTGTTGATCAGTCTGTTGAATCGAGCCACAAATTCTCTCATGGGTTCTGATGGATCTTTCTTTATCTGAGAAATTTGGGCAAGCAGAGCATGCACATCTTCTGCCGGCTTGAAACGGCTTTCGAACTGAGTTCTCATTGTATTCCAGTCGGTGATGGCACCAGCCGGAAGGTGATAGAACCAGTCAACAGCATTATCCTGTAACGTCTCGACGAACAGTCTTACTGAGACGTCTTCATGTTCAACCCCCAAGACTCCACATGCAACTATGAAGGCTGCAATATGTTCATCAGGGTGTACTTTGCCATCACCTTTAAATTTGGGGAAGTTCTTTCGGTTACCTCTAGGTAACTCATGCAAAGGCTGAGTAAGGGCCAGGGGCCCGACACGTTGACCCCATGGCAATGCCATTCTTGGAAATACGGCTTGGAGGGGAACTTTAACACCAGCAAGGATCAAAGCTCGTAGATTGGGACTAGCAGGCTCTGAAGGAATACCACCCGCAGGATTTCTTTCTTGAACAGGTGGAGTGCTCGTCGAACGAGTTCTTCTATTTGAAGGGAAAGGAAAACCCTGTTGCTCCAAAAGCTGAAACTGAGAATCTTCGATACCAAGGGCCCTTCTCCCTCGAGTGAAACACGGAGTCGCCAGATCAAAGGATGATCGAAAAATGCAGTACTGGAATGTGATTTTCCCCAGCGGAGTCGCCAAAAACTGTTGGTTTTCAAATAGGACTTTTTAGAAGAGCAACAGTCAGGGGACAAGAAGTCCCTCCTCTTTAATGGGAGAGGTTCCCTTATTCTGAAACGAACTTATTTACAAATGTACAGAACATTGTTTTATGGTCAAACTTGGATATTATGAAAGTGTTTTCCACAAGGATCATCTATTACACAAGGACTGAGGAAAGGGAATAAGGAGATGAGCAGAATAGCAACATTCAGAATTATAGATAGCAGAATAATTCTTTATGTATGCGAAGTTCCAAAGGATTTAAGACAAGATCATTTGCTTTAGCTGAATGGGATTAAATTTAAAGACACAAAGTTCCATAAATAACCTTCTTCAGATTCATTCATCAAGGACACAAAGTTCCTTCTTGGTTATACAAGATCGCTGTATTTGCAAAACTGGATAGTACGCAATCAGAGAGACTAATGAATCAGGAACAAAATGATCTTCACAATATTAAAGGAAAACACAGAGATAACAAGAATTAGATAGACAAAGAATGGAAAGCCCTTTTGTATTGATTTCTTTCAGATCTATTTACACTTTCAGCAAATATCCAAGTTCTTCCTCCCCTCTAAAATGGCGTGGAAAGGCCATTATATAACTTTACAAGTCAGTTACTCTTCGTAACCATTTCTTTTAACTAAAGAATAGTTAAGTACCGCCAATTGCAATACCTTAACTAATTACAAAGAATACGAAAAGAATGGAAAGAAGAGGAAAGAAAGGAGAAGGAGACAGGTGGCCGGCTACTGGGAGGGACCCACTGTCTTCAGAATCCGCTGCCTGAATTTCTTCAATGACTCAGCTATATCTCTGCCACGAGGGATTGACGTGTTGGTTGCAGACTGAGTCCAAAATCCCAGACATTTCTCCATCTCTTTATCAAACTCGACGTGAGTATGATAATCTTTGTTTGCCTCTTCAATGGCAGACTGAAGAGAACAAATTTCCTTCATCTTTTCCTTAGAGATGGAGCTTTCCTTGAAAAGATTATCTTTGACAAAAGCTCTGAACTGAGCTTTGATTTCTTGCAAGGACAGGGAGACACCAGAGTTTTCATCCTGAAGATGACAATGCATATCTTTGAAAGCAGCAGCTGCCAGCGTCTTGAAAGCTTCTCCCTTCTGCCAGCTGTTCTTCATTTCTCCCACAGCTTCTTCCAGGACTTTGATTTTCCATTCCACGCTGTAGACCCAAGATTTTGACAGATTGTCCTTAGCATCATCAAAAATCTTATTCGCCAGTAAGATGTTCTCATCTGTCTGTCCCATGAGGCGAAGGTCTACTATGCAACTACTCCAGAGTTTAAGCTCTTTATCCATGACCCCGATGGTAGAGGATAGCTTTTGTTGCAAATTGTCTACCTTTCCATGTAGCTTAAAAGCTTCATCGATGAAGTTTAGCCCAGCAACAAGCATGTCATCCACCATGGCTTCAATAGATCTGCCATAGACAGAATACTTGTGCATATCTTTAATACTTTGCACTTCATCTTGGCTTAGAATTACAGGAGGAGGTAGAGCAGTCAAGGGGGTAGGGTCCAAAACTTTGTCCTTAGACAAAAGTGACTTGATAAAACTTGTGAGAACTTGGGCTTGTTCTTCCAGCTGTTCAATAGTCTGCTGCCCTTTCTCTACCCTTCCAATGACTCTTGTGACTGTCTCCTGGAGGTTGTGAATTTCACCTTCAGGAGTAGATTCTCCCATAGGGATCCTTGAAAGCTCCAAGTCAGATGTCAGCAAGTCTGATTCTGATTTGTCCACTGTAGGCTTAGCAATCTCCAAGAATTGCTGACCTTGAGCATCAGACACAATCCTGGAAGTAGTTCTGGCTTTCTTGGTGCGAGAAGGAGTGGTGCCCAACAAGGCTGCTACAGCATCAAAATTTGGTCCCAAGCTTTGAGAGGAGGATTTCCTCTTCCTTTTGTCAACCAGAGGCTGCACCCAAGCAAAAGAGGAAGAAGAATCTGCAGGAGAGGCAAGGGGACCAAGAGATAGGGAGCTCATGACACTCAGGGTCTGTGCAGCTGTTGACTCGAGCTGAGATGTGAGTAGAGCACTGGAGGCAATGGCGGTAGAAGAATGAGTAGCACCCGGAAGTTCAGTGCTCTGGACCTCCTTATCCTTATCTGCTGGATCTTCAGGAACATTTGCAGGAGTTGGCATCTCACTTTCTTCACTTTCACTGAGAACAATGATGTTCTCTGGCCCTATAGGAAACTCTACCTGTTTGCTTGGGGGGTCATTCTCTGCAGGCTCCTTCTTTACCTCCTTGAGTTTCTTCTTGTATACCTGGGTAGATGAAGAAGGAGTAGATTCAGTAGGTCCTTGTGTTGATGAGGCAGGAGGAGTTTGCATCAGTGTTTCAGACCTTGGAACTGATGCCTCTCTTACTGGTGTCGAGTCATCCTTGGAGCTGGATTCTCCTGAGTGCCTCTTGAATTCTCGGATCTTCTTACTGAACCAGAATTTAGTCCTGACTAGGACTGGAGCAAGGATCTCAGCCAGATCGTCCCTCTCTTTCCTGTTCCAATCCAGGTCCTCCAGAGGGGTGTGCTTGATCACATTTTCATACTCATACGAGTATAGCTCAGAATTTTCATCCTGGAGACCTTCAGGAACTTGGTACAGACCGAGTTCTCGGATCAATTGCAGGGAGAACCTGCCACAATGCCTTCTTCTGGCTTCAAAATCGTCTGCACAATCAGCCCAGTAGTCTTCTGTGTCTGCCCTATGATGATAGATTATCTTGAGGTTCTGTTCAATAAACTTCTTCAAGTCAAAGCAGGTTCTTGGCTTGAAGAAATGAACAGTGATAGGGACCAGGGCTCTTTCTACGTTCTGAGCATCCAGAGCTGTTTTGCATGTATAGTTTCCCAGAGAGATGGGAAAGTGCAAGCCAGAAATCTTCTTGTCTCTGCAAGTTCTGTGCAACTTGTCCAGTTGCCTGCATATTTCTATCAAGGCCATTTTGTCGTTGCAGAACATGGGAAGCCGCAGAGGGGTGTTCTCATAGCCAGCAAGTCTGATATAGGAAAATTTCCTGAATTGGATGAAATAGGCTCCATACTGCGATATCAGATTCATGGCTTCGTCTGAAAACCTTCTAGCAGTATCACCTTCGAGCAATCTGACCACGTACATGGTGAAGGCATCATTGACCCTTCTGAAATTCTGATTGCTGGTCTCCAAGGTGAACTGCGGGCAATAGGCATACACTGGATCATCTTTGTGTGCATCAATATAGGAGAAACCAAACCACTGCCTTGATGCTGCTAGGGTATACATCAGGTATGAAGTCATATAGAACTTCTTTGTTTGCTGAACGTTGGATAGCTGCTCAGCCAAATTCATACTGATGATCTCTGTCCAGTTGATGTTTTGTGTTCCCTCGCACACCATGCTGATGAGCGGGCACATCCAGAAATGAAACTCATTGGTGGAGGGCAAACCCATAACCCGAGCCAGCAGGATTATGAAGTCTGACAATTCTTCCTTGAAATCTGCTCGAAAGAGGGTTTTGGTTAGGCGAGAAGCACCTTTCTTAGGGTTCTTCAACCAAGACTTCGCCACTCGTGCCTTATACTTGTCACCATCTTGGTCGAACATAGCCTGTGCTTGGTCTCGGGAGATGACTATAGCATTGTCCAACTCCGGAATCTTCAGAGCAGTGCCAATGGCGGCAGCGTCCAGCTTGGCAATGAGTTCTCCATGTACATTTGTCAATTCGCTCGAAGCGGGGTCGAAGTGAGCTCCGCATGAAAGCACAGTATCAGCACACTGTACCGAGATTGGGAAACCACCGGCAAAAGCCAAACCGCTATCATTAATCGTTTGTGCTATTGGTGTAGGGTTTGCATCTGCCATTCTTGCCCAAAAATCACCGAAGTCGAGATGACGAGCTTCGCTGTCCCCAATATTGCTAACAGCAGACTCGAGCGGAGAAATTTGCTCCTGTCCCTGGAACTTGATCTTCATATTGATAGATTAGAGCTGCGACCTTAACTCGGATAGGAATTACAGAGAAAGGGGCTATACGGGCAGGGAATTAGATCGCAAGGGTTTGAGCAAAGATAGCATGGAAGCAATGTGAAAAATGCAAAGGGGAAATGCTCGTTATATAGCCGTTTGGAGAGAGGAATGACTTTAATGCGCATTGAATACACAACCACCAATTTGAATAGCATCATACTCGGAGTGAGCGAGAAAAACTAAGTGCGAATGACACTAGGTACGCTTGGGACATGTGAGACGCGAATGCGCGAAACACGCGGCTCGGCCGGTTTGGGTGAAACATGGAGAGGACGCACAAATGCATTTGGGACAAATGGGACGAAAATGTGCGAAGTACGCGATTCGGGAGTTTCGGCCGAAATTGGAACAAAGGGCCCGTTTGGACTTGGGACATTTGGGACAAAAAGTTCCGAAGTACGCGACTTGACTGGCTCGGCCGAAATTGGGACGGAGCGCACAATTTGAAAATGGGACAGTTGGGACAAAATTGCGCGAAGGACGCGGTTCGGGCAAATCGGCCGAAAATGGGAAAGCTCGCACTTTTTAACTTTGGGACATTTGGGACAGGAAAGTGCGAAGTACGCGGGAAGGATGATTCGGCCGAAATTGGAACAACACGCACAAAAAGTTTTGGGACACTTGGGACAAAATTTTCCGACGGGCCCGAAAATGGGACAGCTTCGGGGATTTCGGCCGATCGGGGAACAGAGTGCACTTTCGTACTTGGGACAGTTGGGACAAAAAGTTCCGACAGGCCCGAAAATCACACAAAATGACCCAAAACACAGATTTTTTAATTTCACGACTTAGGCACTTCAGAGAAAAACACTTAAACTCAAAATTTTGAAATTTTTACTCTTATCAGAGCGGGGAATTTGTGTGGTGTAGGAGGGGACTATGGGCATCTTACATGTGGGGAGGTATAAGAGTTCATTTCATGTTTTGGAGGGAGATGGGTTGTGTACCCAACCTTGGACAAGAAATTTCTTGAATTTCTTACTTGATCTATTTTGATGAGGGAGCCATAAGACATTTGTAGGGAGGCATAAGAGAATGTGTGGGGCATAAGAGGTACTTGAGGGAGGCATAAGAGTGTGTTAGGGTTTTGATATGTTTCTTGAAGGGGTTGTACCTGGGAACCCATTTTCCATTGGGAGGCATAAGTGACCTCCCTATAGACCTTACTCCTTTGGATTTTGCATGTTTAAGGCTTTTGTATTTTTTTGCTTTCCTTATTGTGATTGTAGTTGTATTGTTTGTATTTTGGTATGGTTATAGAATCTTGTATTGTGATGTGGCATCTTGTTTTATTGCCATGATTTGAATCTATTTTTCATTTCAATTTGTTTGGGGCTCGGGGGGCAATGAGGATGATGGATTATTCTCCTCATTAGAATTATTTGTTGGGTGGTGAGTTTTGCCTCCCCCGCTTTTTTTATTGTGATCAAATGAAGTTTGGTGGAGAACTCTTGTTTGTGATGTGAAGCATGGATTAATTGTTGGTGTCCTCAAGAAATATTTCCTTGTGAAAAAAGGAAAAAAATCTCCTTTTTAAACCCACTTAGGGTGGAAGACTTGTAATATTGTATTTCATTTTAGCTTTCCTTGTAAAATTTTCCATTTTGAGTGGAAAATATTGTATTAATAATTGTGAAGAAAAGTTTCTTTGATTAATGGATATTAAACTTGTAGTGTATGTGAAAAGGGAAGGAAACATTTTTGTTTGTAAATCTAGTTTGGTTTTCATGTGGAAGAAGTTATAAAAAGCAATATCTTATTCCATTGTAGCTAATTTATTTGCTACAAAAGTGTGTAGATCTCATTGGAAAGGTAGTTGTTATCTTTTTAGAACTTATTGGAAACCTTGTTAAAAATGGTTGTGAGAATCGTTAAAAATAGTAGTTTAAAAGAAAAGAAATAAATACTTATATTGTATTCCATGAAAATTATAAGGTTGTGAAAAAAAATAAGTTATGTTGTTCATTGTCTTATAGTAATTGAAAGAAAGAAAAACTATATTCAAATAGATGGCAAGAACTTACTTTTACTTTTCTTTACTTGGGTAATGAAAATATGGTACTTCTTAACACTAGTAGAGGAAAGAAGTCTCACATTGCAACTTAGGATTTAACCCCCCTTTGATTGTGCAAATTAATTGCTACGTTAGTGTAAAATTTCTTTAAAACCCATTGCACCTTGATATACTAATAAGTGAAATTTGACTTCGCCTATTCTAAAACCTCTTACTCCTATCCTACCAAATTGTCACAAAGAAAATTTCAAGATTGTAACTAAAATTAGTTGCCACAAGAAATAGGATAGATGTTATTACCTTGATAGTACTTCAAATATATATATATATATATATATCAAATAATGGTAATATCAAAATATTTATAATATTATGTTATTTTAATATTAAAATTTTAGTAATATATATAACAAAAAAGGAGTATTATATATATATATATTAAATTTTAGAGGATAAAAATAAATAATAAATACCGAAATTTGCTAATCCCCCCTATTGGCTGCGAAGCCTGTATTTTGGTCTTTGTTTTGTGTGAATGGGAGTAGGTTTGGGGGGACGGTCGCCGACCCCACCCCAACCCCATTTTATAATGGGATGGGGGTGGGGTTGGCGACCCTCCCCCCAACCTCGAATACAATTACCTTAAACAATAAACAATGCCAAAATAAAATAAAATAAAAGGAGGCCCTATGTTTGTAATCTCTATACAGGCTTATACAAACTGTGTGACATTAATTCTACGGCTACTATTCTATTCACGTTTGGTTATACATTATTTATATTTTCGTGTTTCTTTAACCCATCATTTTTAATATATATATATATATATATATATATATATATATATATATATATATATATGATAATAATATAAAATAAATACATGTATATATGTATAAAAACGTACACACACACATGTAATTATACTCCATTAAAATGAAATAATTATCAAATGTAGCTATTTAAATAAAATGGGAGAAAAACCCAAAAGCCCATTTGGGCAAATCAAAGAAATTTAACCTATATAAATTAAACAAATGCCTTTAAAAAACCTAAATGTGGGTATAAACAAATAATAAAAGAATGAGATTTTTGTGCCACCCCAAAAGCTTAAGAGGGCATCCAATGGCTTCCTCCTCCTCCTCAAACCAACCCACAAAATCGAAGAGAAACAATAAGCCAAAAAGAAAAGAGAATGCAGTTTTTTTAAGCATGCTTTAGGGTTAGTTGTCTTCTTTCTCATCTAAGGGAGCTAATTGAATCCATCCAAGGGATGAGATTCATCACTACAAAAAGTAGATGGGGAGTGGGTCAGTGGAATTTGAAATTTAATTAAATAGTTTTTATTCCAAAATACATTGGGTTGAATTTTAAGGGATCACTCTATGGGGTAGGAGAAAGTTCATTTTTCCAACCAATGGCAAATTGGGACCTTGTGAAATTAAATAACTATAGTATTTTTTTATGTTGGCCCCTTTTAACCTTGAGACTTAATGTTGGGATTTTAACTATAGTAGAATTAAATGGTTTATTTAATTGTCTTATCAACATAAGTTTTAAGGGGAACCTAAACCATCCTTAGTCTAATTAAGTCCATTAAATATAATGTGAACCTTACTACCTTGTTATAAAGTAGAAAATTATTTTGTTAAATATAAGAAAATTAGAAACATTAATGGGACAACTGTATTTTTAAAGCTTGTATGCAGGCACATTTCTCAAAAAAAATTATTCCATAATTTTCTAGCTAACCCTAGGTTGTTCTTGGGTCTCGTGCAGGTGTTTTTAGTGGGTGCTACACTTGGTATCAAATCAATGTGTTCAAAGATTGGACCCTTGGGCATACATGAAAACTTGAGACATGAACATTGAACCTAGTACAGTATTAAACCTGGCACAATATTAAACCTAGAAAACAACTTGTTTGAAAAAATGTATATTTTAGTAAACATAAAAAAATAGAATAAAACCTAGAATGATGAACTAACTCTTGCCTTGGTATGTGTAGGAGGTGTAGACTAGATGAGGGGTCCTTTCACATAGACCTAGACATGCCACCTCTAGAGTAGGCCGTAACAACCATTCTACCCCAGATTTTACAGATGCTTCATTATGTCAATGCCATTATACGTGAAAGGATCTTAGGGGGACAATCAGCTAGACATGATAGGGAGCCATCCATTGAGGCTCATGCATCTCCTCGACACAACAAGGAGCATAGGGAAGAGAACTCCCATGTGGAGTTGGATAGGGAAGAGTCATCATAGAGGGGGCACGGGGACAAGATTTCAGGATACAGGGACAGATCTCAGAGCGTGATGCATAGGAAGTAGCATATAGAGAGGCCTATTGGTCACCAATCAACATGTGTAGACCATATCAATGAGATCCTGATGTTACGACCATATCACTATTCTGGAGATACATGTGGATTTCAAGTAGAGGCCTTGTTGGTGAGCTTGAGCGGCTACTTCAAGATCTTCCCTTGTAATAGCAACATGAAATATCATGTTGCGATCCATCTTCTGAGGGATGGTGCAGGTGTCTGGTGGAGGACTGAGGAGCATAAGCTCTATGTATATTTAGAAATGGTTACATGGGAGCTCTTTGAGGAGTAGTTCAGGAGCACATACTTATCCCAAAGGTTTATTCAATAGTTGATAGATGAGTTCCATGACATCTGTCAGGCATCTATTAATGTAGTTGAGTATGAGAGTTTATTTCTAGACCTACTCCAGTATGTTGACTATATAAAAGATGAGCAGGTATGGATTCACAGGTTCATCAGGGGTCTGAATTTGGAATTGGGTGGTGTGATGTGCATCCAGTTCCCACAGACCTTAGCAGAGGCTGTGGAGAAGTTATATATTACAGAGGAGACAAGGGGAAAGATGCAGTAGGCTAGGGAAAAAGTTCAAATCCGTATATAGCAGATGTAGGATAACAGATCAAGGGGGTCAGCTCCTCCTCCTCATGTTGGACAAGGTTCTGTACAGTCCTCATTCAGGCCACCACAATAGCCATCTCAATAGTAGCAGTTGTGGACTTGCCCACAATTCAGACCTACTCAGAGGTTCGATGCACATAGAGGAGGAAGTATGAGGCCTCCTCCTAAGGGTCCCATTAGGTCACATGGTGTAATGAGAGCTCATTCAGTAGGAGCTCGTTAGCAGAGACCTCAACAGTCCATAGCCCAATCATCAAGATTCACAACACAGACCTCTAGAGTACCAGCTGGCACTGCATCTCACTAGAGAGGGCTAGGCAGCTATTATGGTTGTGGTATTTTTGAACATCATTGGAGAGAGTGCCCACATAACCCTACCAATAAGGGTAAGATGTAGTTTTCAGAGCCTATTGTTGGTGACATGGGGTGAAGCCATCAAATCTATGCAATGGTTGAGAATCGTCATGTTGAGCACCATAGTACTATCATAGAGATGATAGGTAGCATTGGTGGTATTCATACCTCCATTTTGTTTGATTATGGTTCATCATATTCTTTTATTGCACCATCCTTAGTAGAGTGTTGCAGGAAGGTGGTAGTTAGGTAGGGTTATAGTTGGGATGTTGAAATGGCTTTTCGAGCCAAAATTTTTGTAGACTCCTTATTTAAAGAGTGTGTAGTGGATTTGGAACCCTTCACCACTACCTCTGATCTTCGTATCCTTTCATTGGGTTTGTATGGCATCATATTTGGCATGGACTAGTTGTCTATGCATAGAGCATGAGTGGACTATTACTATAAGACTATTTTATGTACAGATGATCTAGGAGTTGAGTTAGCGATAGCGGGAGTTAGGAGGCCCATTTCTATTCACACCATCTCCACTATGCAACTTAAGTGATGTGTACGACAAGGTTAAAAGATGTATGTTGTTATAGTTAGTGACAGATCAGAGGATGAGTCTAGTGAACCATCCCTTGATTATCATCCCATCTTGAGAGATTTTTCTAATGTCCTTCTAGGGGAGCTATCGGGGATACCTCCCCCACATGAGATAGATTTTCACATATATATGTTCTTGGCGCAGATCCTATCTCACAATGACCTTATTGTATGACTACTCTTGAGCTCTACATGCCCAAAATGTAGCTTAAAGGCCTTCTAGAGAAAGGAATGATCCATCCTAGTGTGTCCCATTGGGGTGTACAAAAGAATTTTGTAAAGAAGGATGGATCTTTACGGCAATGTATTGATTACTGCTAGCTCAAAAAAGTAACGATTAAGAATCGTTACCCCCTTCCATGCATTGATGATTTATTTGATAAGATTTAGGGGGATATAGTTTTCTCTAAGATATACATTAAGTCAGGTTATCATCACTTGAGTATCATGGAGATTGATATTGATAACACCGCCTTCCGTATGAGATATGGACATTATGAGTTCACAATATTGCCTTTTGGTTTGACGAATGCCCCCACAGAGTTCATGAGCTTGATGAATGGGGTGTTTAAGACATTTTTGGATCTCTTCGTTCTTACTTTCCTTGATGGAATTCATATTTAATCATGTACGCCTGATGAGCACAAGGAACACCTTTGCTAGGTTCTTCAGTGTCTCTATGAGTATCATATTTATGGGAACCTAGAGAAGTGTGCATTCTTTCAAACAGATGTGTAATATATGGGCCACATAATTTCTAGGGAAGGTATTACAGTCAATCCTTCCAAGATTGAAGCTATTATGGATTGGCTAGCACCCACTAGTGTGATTGAGGTATGTAGCTTCATGGGATTGGTGGGATATTACCAGAGATTTGTGTAGGACATCTCTTAGGTAGTACACCCCATCACTTCCCTTCAGTGGAAAGGGAAGAAGTTTGTATGGTTAGATAGATGTGATTAGGAATTTATGACACTAAAGGAATGTCTCATGACAACACCTATTCTTACAGTGCCAGATCCTTTGGGTGAGTTCTTCAAATCTACATATGATTCTTTGGAAGGAGTTGGAGGTGTGTTGATGCAGGAGGGAAGAGTGGTTGCTTTTGAGTCTTGAAAACTTAAGGATTAAGATCTCACATTTCTAAATCATAACCTTGAGCTTGCAGCAGTTGTGCATGCTTTGGAATGGTGGAGACACTTTGTTCTTGGCCATATATTTACACTCAGGACTGATCAATTGAGTCTTTGTCACATCTTCATGTATCCAAATCTCAAGGCTCGTCAGTAATGTTGGATGGAGTTGCTTTGTGAGTATGACATGGTGATAGAGCATGTGAAGGGGAAGGAGAATGTTGTTGTAGACACCCTGAGTATTTGGAGACATGTGGTTATGGTCACATTAGTGGGTATATATTTGTGGAGCAGAATTTTACATCAACTTCCTCATGACAGCTCTGTTGGTGCTCAATTTAATTTCACCCTATTTGTTCAAAATTTCTCAGTCCACATGATTTGAAGTATTTTCTATCTCCCTATATGGATGCATGAAAATCTTATCCTTCACCAGGATGTTGTTTGTCTGTAATTTCCTTTGGTCGTGGATCACGTTCAACAAGGTATTGTTTACCGTTTCTCTATCCATGAGAAAGAATTTGTAATTTTGGTGTGAATTCGGGGGTTCCCCTTCCTTCTATTTTTCCACATTCATGTTTTCCCAGTCAAATTTTGTCCCAAAATATATGGAAATGTGGTCCTTTCTTATTGGATGTGGCCCATCAGGCCTTTTTGGTGAAAATTTTCACTTTTGTCACATTTGTAAAAAAATGCCAAATTGGTCCCGCGGCCCCAATTGTTTCTAATTGGCTATTCGAAAAATATGAAGCGGTAGGGAAAAATTCTTACTTTAACCTTGAAGATGAAACTGTGGCCATTTTTCAATTTAAAAGTGGGGAGGAGACTTTCTCAGATCCTATGCATGTGGCACCCTCCACTTGTCCTTAAACTCTTTCACCTACTTTGCCAAGTTGAGACACGTGGTGATCCTGTGCTTGTTTATGGTCTCCTATTTTGGGCACCATATCAAAAGTGCACTAGAGACACACGTGGAGGCTTCTGCTAGCTCCTCTTTATATTGAGACTCCTTCAAAGGCCAAGGAACCTTTCTTGGGCCTAGGGAATGTGGAGAGCTTGCGCTCGTTTGGGATCCTGGCTCTAGACTTCAGTTGTTACTCCAAGGAAACAAGTGGACGTTTCCACTGGCTCCCCTTTTCACTTGGCTGACTCATACTCATAGTGCACGAATGTAGGTATCCATGCTAGGGCAATGATTTGTCAAGGTGTATTCTCAAAGGTAAAAAGGATTACTTGTCAAATCAAGCCATATGGAGCAACCTGAATATGATTAAAAAGGGAATTTCTTCTACGAAAGAATAAAAGAATGATTTAAAAGGACTATTAAAGAATTAAGTGGCATCCTAGTCATAGTTGAGGGCCTAAGAAACATGATCAGTTCATGATTTATCCACCTGGGAGTTTTGGGTATAAATTTGTTAAACATCACTTTCTGGGAAAAAATTGTAACAAGAAAAGGATTCCTTGAATATTCTTCTTTTTAGCGGGAAAATTTGGGACGAGTGAGCAAGTGAAATGTATAAATGCAATGAGAATACTCTTGTAAATGGTCAGAGGTTAATGTTTCTGAGAAATTAAGAGACTATATGAGAGACCAATTCATTTTCATGTGTCTTTGGATTCAATCACGTCAAGGTGGTTGGAAGTGTACATCCATTGACAATCTCTGAGATTGTTTAAGAAAATTTCCCCTACTGATGAATATCATGAACTTTGAATGAATCTATGTTGATCATTTGCATTCTTGTGTCTGCTTTTATTTCAAAATGTTTTCAAATAGTTTTTCTTGTTCCTATTGCAATCTTATGTTAAAATCTCTCTGAGTCACACAAGATCTCATCTGTGTGTTAGTATTGTTGAATTTACAATTTCATTATGACAAGAGCCTTCATTTGGTAATGAAATAAACAATTTAAAATCACTTTATTCTCACTATATTGATAAAGATTATTTTTAAGCCTATGACTGTATATTAGGCATGAAAAACAAGGGATTTATAGCATTTAATTGAGTCTTTAGCATGAGCCTTTGTGTTGAATTCTCTAAGAGTGTGTAAAATTGTGCATCTCTAGGCCTCCACTGATGCACACCTTCTGGTTGAAGGAATATCTTAGCTATTCTGAAGCATTTTGTCTGTAAGTTTTTGAATTTCTATAAAGGAACTCAAATATCTTATACAATCCACTCTATCTTGCTTAACTTCCCACCAATAAATTTCTCAAATGACGAATCCTACATGAATCACCCCTGTTTTTATTGTGTACCCACAAATGAACAAATTCCATTTTACCAAAGTATGCAGGGACAATGAGGACTCATTTATTATCTTTAGTAACCCAAACCTTTGTCCACTCTCTAGTGTGACAACTCATGAGAGTTAGATTATGTTGTATTGATCATATTTCCTTAAGGTTCTCATTAACATTATACAGATAAGGGTATCTCGATGTCCTTCACCGACATGGGTTATAGAACGGGTCCTCTCACCCTAGTTGAAGGTACAACCTAAAGTAGTAGGGGTAGATCAAACCCTCAGTGAGGTGCTATCCACTTCTCCAACGCCTGAGTCAAAAAGAGCCTGACGAATCTCAACCCTGACTATAAATGACTCATATCATGGTCCTTCTATCTCTAAGAATCCTTCTAGTTTTTGATGCTGCTCTAACCCCATGGGAGAATTAATTTTGTTACCAACACCTTAATGGCTCCGTCGCCATGTACTATTTGCATTGCCAGGGATTATTTAAACTCTGGAACCTATTTTTGTGGTAAGAACACCTTTGTGGTGTTGTTGCTGGGGATTATTTGAACTCTGCCACCTATTTATGCGGAAAAAAAACTGAATTGGTGTCATTTCTGGGGACTATTTTTACAAAGGCGTACACATACCAACCCTAATAATTTTTCTTGCATGATTTAAGTACAAATACATTGTTTAAACATCATCCTTTTCAAATATATATAATATTTTGTGCAAGATTACATGTTCATTATGCAATATTTCCAATTTCTAGTGGTTATTGCACTAAATTTGCATCAATAGTGATAAATTTGGGTAAAGGAAGGTCATATCTATTAAGCATTGTAGAAATTAAGAATTCATAGACAATTGGTAAGTTACTAATAGTGCATCTGCATAACTAAGGTGAAAATACTTAGTGGCGACTCAATGTTGATTTGAAATTTTAATGATTACCAATGCCTTAACCTGTGTCAAGTGATATGTGTCACTAATCTATGCAAATCTAGAAGGAAGAAGATCTATCTTCACTAGGGACCATACTAGAAAGTTATTTTTAGAACTGGGAAAAGCAAATTTAAAAGGAAAACAGTATGGAAAGTCGTTGGAGATAAAGAATCAAAACAGAAGATATCAGTCCTAAAGGGTGATCAATCTGTGGTTGAATATTACCGTACGTATTCAAGTGAATTTGAACCAGGTAATCTTTATATAAATTTGAATGCTCCAAATGAAGAGGGGCCATCATTTGTATTTGAAAAGTGTGCTTCTCTATTCTCCCCTGTTTCTTCCAAGGTTGATAGAGTTTTCAAGGAAGCTGAGTCATTAGAGAACATCTATTTTTAAATCTATATTCCTGTTCTCCAAAGATACCTCGATCCCTATCATTTTGTTTCTCCTGTAAATTCACCACCTTAAGTCAATATGTGTAATGTCCCCCTTTTTCGGACATTATTAATATGTATTTTTCATTTGGATGTGTACACCTTGGCATGCCTAGTGCTACAAGTGGGAGTCTCTTTAGTTAGTTTAATGTGCACATAGGTTAGTTACTTTTATTTATTTAATTAAAAAATAAATAAAGTGCACATAGTCTTAGAATTAAATATTTTAATGAGAGTTTATGTTTTCCCTCCAAAACAGAAAGGTCGGTCTTTATTTGATATTGCACCCCTTAGTTCTATAAAAGGGAGGTTGCATTCCCTTAGAGGGTATGTTCAATCCATGCTTGTAGTTGGGATGCATGCCCATTAATGTTCTCTCTCTCTTCCATGGGAGTTATTTTTTTGGTTTGATTTTCAATTGAAGTGTTTTCATGAGATTTACAAATCTACTTGTTGGTGATTCTATTTCTAGCTTTGACACCTTTTATTGAGGATAAAATTTGCATGGTATCGAATATTATGAAGGGTTTTATGGTGTTTTATATCTTCTTGTTATTGTTGGTTTTCTTCTAACTATGGCAACTTGATTAGGGTATCTTTTATCATGCTTGAAGGATTATTAAGTGCTAGAAATTAGTTGTGCAATTTATTCTAACCCTAGTGGCTGGGTTTTTGATTTCAAGGGTTGTTTTGAAGGGGTTTTAGCTATCATAAAATTGAATTTTTTAATATATTTGGAAATATTTTGAATTATAGATTAATATACACTTTATTTAATGGCAAAAGATGCATTTTTGAGCAAGTTATGAATTCTTCAAGTTTTAGTTGTTTGTATCAGGGTTTTATCTACATAGTTTCAGATTTCGTGGGCTGATATGCATGCCTTATACTTATCCAAAAATTATTATAAATAGCTTGTTGGAAAGCTAAAAATATTAAGAATATTTTGGAATGAATTTGATTGAAAAATAATGGATGGTGAATGAGTTATTAGTTTTTTAAGTTCGCAGCAGTTTAGTGCATTTATAAATTAATTACTGTTGTAATTAATTTCATATTTGAAGTGATTAATTTCGTAACTACTTCTCCCATCCAATCCACCACCTTGGCTCACTCTAACCCTTCTAGGGGTTTATTGAAGCTAACATTGGATTATTTGAGGTCGAACTAGGAGGGTTTAGTCTTTCTAGAGTCGATTCAATAAAGTAATTTTGCATATTTGGATAATATACCAAAAGGGGATATTAAAGTGGTATCAGAGCTTCTTTCTTCTACTCTTATGGGGTTTTGTGTGGAAAAAACAATGAGGAGTAAGGAGAAATTAATTTCATAAATTTTGGAGTTGAATTGGTGCCGTAAATGTGTTGGGTGACTTGTTTTTAGGGGAAAAATTAGGGTTTTGTGTTGGCTATGCAAAATATGGTTTTTTGATATTGTTGTTCATATTGTTGTGGTCCAAGATCCAAAATTTCAGCACTTTTCACTACTACAAGGGGGGGGTGTATTGAGACATTAATTAGAGACAAAAATATATTTTTTTCTCTAATTAATACACTCTTATACTTTTTTCTGTAATACCCTTCCTAAAATGTGACACGTCCCTTTAATATAACATTTTTTAATTAATGTTTTTTTGCATATTCCAGCTATGTGGCGATTTCATGCAAAGGGGAAAAAATGCGGGCAAATGAGGATAGGTAATATGCGGGAAAACTTCAATACTGGGCGGGAGATGGCAATATAGCTGATTTCATTGTCTGCATGCATTAGGCATGGCAATAGCAAGAAATTGGTGCGGGTCTTAGGCCGAGTATGTATCTGAAGGAGGTTGAGCACTAGGTATTCATCAATCCAATTTGTTTTCCCTGTTTTTCTGTACGGGTCTGCATTTTATATCTTTGATGATGCCTTGGCCATTTTTGATGATGCCCCCTATTCATGCTTGACCTAGTTTCGGGTTCAATATTTCTGGTAAAGTTTTATTGCAGATTTCTTATGATTGTGCTCAGAAATGGCAAGGGTTTGGTTTTGGGGTTGGGCGGTTTGTTTTATGGTGTGTTTTACTAATGAAAATGCAGCGGCTTTTGTTTGTATGAAGATGGTATAACTAGGGTAGGGCCCTGATCTGCAAAAACAATGGATGATATGTAGTTTCAGAAAGACCAAAGTCACCCTCAACCATGGAGGAATAACATGATTGTATTTTAAACACCATGTCAGGGAATACCTCCTAACCAAGCTGAATAGAGATATCGAGATGGCCACCTTCAGAGGCAGAAAATTTTCAAAAAAATTTGCCCAGCTGTAGCACACATATCATCACAAAGCAGCCAATCCAAGAAAGCCTCAATCAGGATAAGATTGGGGGATCCCAGATCAGAAACAACCATCACGCCAATTACCAATGAGCAGCAAAACCGGCATGGCAATCCACCTTTATCATGGATTGAAGCAACCAATCCAAAATAGAATGAGGTTAATGTAAAACATAGGAGTCTTCGGCATTAGAGATTAGGGCCCATATCAGAATCCCATAAAACCATCATGCCATTTGACCCATCTTAATTTATACAAGGAAAATTTCATAAACTATTTACGAAGCCTATCACATAGTAAGATTACCAGACCCAATTCAGATACAACAAGAATTTCAATCTATGTTGTCTTTGAAAATAATATGCTTGAAGTATCTTACAACTACCCATCTAATTTCCCTTGGATTTTGGACCATAGTTCAATTGTGTATTTCCCATCTCCTAATATAGCTTGTTTATCTCATCATCCTACAGGCTCGATTAAAGAATTTGTCATCCCTTCTTTTAACCATCTTATCCTTGGCTTTTACTTCTGGAAGATGTCCTCACTTCTGTAGCCACTATCAAGATTTTGAGCTGTTTCTTCATCTTATTTTTTAAGTTTCTCGCTGAAGGCCTCTTGTTGGATTTTTCTCTCTCTCTTCCATTTGGGCTTTAAATATCTCCTATTTAAAAGTTTTGTTGAAAACTTCCTTCCAAATTTGTAAGCCTACCTTGACTTCTTCAGCTTCCCAAAAAAATAATACATTTTAGATCATGTCTTTTGACTCGGAATCAACAAAGTCTGGGTGGCATAACCGTATCTATTCAAATTTAAAGGGACTCTTTATAGTTGGGGACATAACAATGCAATGGTGGAAGGTCATTGTCTGGTCCTCCTTTGTCCATCACTTCTGACATCGGCATGTAATTGGTGCTTCAACCATTTAGTTGTTCCTAAGAATTTGTCAAGTCACTCTGCATTGAAGGCTACCTTTCTGCCTATTTGGAAAATAAATCATCCTAATGTCGGTAGCAAACTTCTACAAATATTCTTTATCACGTGCTGTGTGGAAATTTCCCCTTGTTTTTGAGCAATCCAATAAGAAGTTACGGTCATCTCTGATGATCCAATTCTCTATAAGGGTGTTGCATCACAAAAGCTTGTCCCAGTAGGTTTCCTTGTCTTGTAATGTTTGGGCCATAGAAATTGGTTTGAAAAAAGATAGATTACACTTAGTACTTTTTATATGGCATGTGTATCAATTAGTATTGGAATCCATACAATGGCATGAAACCTCTCCATGGTCCCAAACTATTTCTGATTCTTTGGATAAACCTTCTGCTTCTGCTCCCACTATTTCTGTGCATTGCCATAATGATAGGCTCTGCTGCTAAAGCATCTATTTACTTCACTTCATTTCTTGTAGGATAATAATGGCTTGGTTTTCTTTTACAAATTTCTTATGAGTAGCCTCTTCTTCTGTGGGGTGCAGCCCCCCATTATATTCTACGAATAATCTTCATTTGGAAGATTTAATTCACTTTGAACACCCTAGTACGAACTCTAACTCCATCTGGTTACCTAAACCCAAATTTGCTATTGTCTCCTTTTGTATCTTATCATTGATGCAATTATACTCTTTTGTTTGGGTAGTTTCCTGGAGCTTTCATGGCATTTTGAGACTACCTCATTTCCAATCTCTTTAATCTTGATCTTAGAGATTGTACATGCATCTAGTTATCTCTTGATTGACCTCCTTTGTCCATCACTTCTACATCAACATGTAATTGGTGCTCAACCATTTAGTTGATTCTAAGAATTTGTCAAGTCACTCTGCATTGAAGGCTACCTTTCTTCCTATTTGGCAAATAAACATCCTAATGTCTATAGCAAACTTCTACAAATCTTCTCTATCCTGTGTTGTGTGGCAATTTCCCCTTGTGTTTTTGAGCAATCCAATAAGAATTTACAGTCATCTCCGATGATCCAATTCTCTATAAGGGTGTTGTATCACAAAAGCTAATGCTATTCTTATCAACACAATAAGTATGCTCTAGATGAACGCTAATTTCCCTCCAACCTACATGTATTAAGATCATTACACTGCCCAAGATATCTATTAGAATACTGACATTGTCAATGACTTTGTTGGAGTAACTGGAAAAGATTTATAAGAGATCCAGATCAAAAGTACCCAATTACTTCGTAGATTAACAACCGACATTGTTATCCTTATATATTTGACTGTCTATCTGTAGACTGGAATCACAAAAAATATGTTTTAGCGTAAGACCTCTGTAAGTTTGCGGAGGAATACTCATGGAGACCAATAATATATCATCTAAAATCATCACATCCTCTTCGTTTTATTCATCCATTGTAGAATGTCTATTGTTTTTTTTATTATGTGGTAATATTATCTATTCACCAATATAAACATCATTGCAATCATATATCAATAATACAACAGCTTTTACCTCAACTAAGAAAGTAATCATACATTATGTAAAGTTCCATCATCAATAACAACATATTCCATTTCCAAGCTGCCACTATCATCATTTGATCATTATAATCCTCAGTATTCCCAGTTCTGAGAATCCTTTATAAATTTAAAATATGGAACGTCTGTATGCCTGAAACAACCATAAAACATGCAACTAGATGGATTACAATTGTCTTGTTGGAAGGTCTGCCAGCTTGACTGATGCAACTTCAGGGAACCTGCGGCTCTCGGAATGCCCCCTGATTTTTGTAGTATGTCTTGTACCATGAGGAAATGCTCAGAACAGATGCATATCAGAATGTCCATCTATTCATCCATTCACAATGTGTCAAGTTTGTATGATGGGCCTTCAGTCCAATATAGCCATAAAAACTAATTTAAAATCAATGGACTATTGTCACCTTGTCATAGATCAATGAATTTTTTGCACACTTTGTGGAAAGGAAATAGGACACTGATGTTTATTTTGGTGTCATGGAATTTGTATCAGCCCTTCTTTCAACTCTACTCAAATTAAGTCAGAACCCTTAATTCCTTATCAACGTCCTTTTCATGATAATACTTTCTCAGTGAGTAATTGAGTACAAGTTAAAACAGCATTATGCTTCTAATACTTACAGTGCCATTTTTATAAGCTTTCAGAAAAATTTATGATAGAGGGCATGCAGGAAGAGAAAATCACTCAGGGAAGCTGTTTGAAACATGTATTTCAGCTGATCTTCTCAAGCTGGGTTTAGGGGTATAATTAGGAGGAGGAGGATTATTCTTTGCAGCTTCTTGTTTCGAGTAAGGATTGCAGGGGTTGAAGTTTTCCAGCCTTGCAAGCTCATCCACCACCTCGACCACATGCTGAAGCCTCGCTACAATTTCCACCAATAGGAATGCAAACGTAGCCAATGAAAGTTCCTCTACAAACTCAACACTATGTTTTGACATTGGTTTCTCATTAATAATACAATTAGCGCACTGTGGAAGAGTATGCCTATGAGGTTGTGTTTCTGTCTCACTATTCCTATCATGTTTTTCACCGTGCCATGACGTCAATCTTCTCAAAACTTTCTTGTTTGTATCGAAACCAAATTTTACATATTCTCCTTCTATGCTTCCTTTTTCCAAGTATTTTTTAGTGGACCATCTTCTTGAATGAATTAAGAGCTTTGGGTGAGAATGCAAGGCATCCTGCAGATCCCAGAGTGTAAGTTTCAGTTGCTTCATCATCGACTCTAAATCGCATATTTTCATGTGTTTGATGCTGCAGGACACCTCTGGCAATAAAATTAAGCAGAAAACATTAATGAGGAGATAAATGTCCCAATTTTCGTCCGTTGCTTCTCTGATTAGTGCCATCACTACCAGGGGGCATCATGTGATTAAACACCATTTCTCCACTAGGAGTGATTGGGCTAGTACTACTTCCAAGTGCTGCTAGCACTACCTCATAAGAACCTCCTCCCACTCTTGCTAGTTCCACTAATTGTTCTCTAATCAGTTGTTCTTCATAAATGTCTTGTTTTTGTATGGAATGTGACGCCTCACTCATTCCCATTCCCATGCCCATACATGTTCCCTGCATGGCCATTCCCATTCTCATTCCCTGCATAGCCATTCCCATGTCTGGAACCGATCCATGTATAGCCATGCCTATTCCTCTTTGCATGTCGAAAGAATTCCCTTGTTGAATCAAGGAGCTAGGATTCAAAATAGTGCCACCACTAGTGTAGCGAGTGAGATTTGCGTGGGCAGCCACCAACTCACATTACAAATGGTGCACCTGCCTCTGAAGAATGCAGATGGTTCCCACCAACCCATACACATGATCTTTTAGTCTGGCATCTACTTCGAATGCTAGGTTATTCACGGCGACTTCCCTCTGATGTTGTGGCAACTATTTTAGCAGCTTTGTTATGTTGCTTTCGCCAAAAATTCTGTGAACATTGGAAAACTTTAGTGGCTGGTCTGGTGGAAAGTATGGTGCAAACACACACTTTTCCTTGCATTTTATTTGAAGAAATTTGCACACCGCACAGGGATAACCAGAAGACGATGATGCCATTTCTGCACCCAGTACAGTATATAGCACGTCAAGTTTGTGCATCAAATCATCTAGCTATTTGCACCAAACAAAATCATATACATGCAACCCAATATAATAAACTCGCGACAAAATGAAACTTAATATAGTATCTAAAGAAGGCACGTCACTAGTAGTCATTGTATGATAGGTATGTCATCTAGATGAAGGCATAACAAACTTTGAATAATACCTGCAACAACATGTCCATTCTATAAACTATCAAAACCCAAGTAGGTATTCCTTTCTAGATAGATGAGAAAATCCTGATGGTAGGTATGCCCAGCCTTTTACCTCTGGCTTGCAAATCTATCACTACATTGAAAGCTTTTTTACAGAAATCTGTGAAAATTTTGACTTTATAGTTCACTGTCAAGCATACAGGATTTCTTTCTGTATCAAAAATATTTGCTGGTGAGACTGACAATGCTGTTCTAAATTGTGTATTCAATATCAAGAAAAACATGTTTCTACTGGTTTAGAGATCACTCTTTTCTGTTGTGAAGTGGGTCTCAGATCCTATTGGAATCTACTGTGATTAAAACTGTAAACATATTTCTATGTAACGTTTTACAATTCATATAATTATTATTAAACCAACATTGTGAAATAGAACAAATACAAGATTACAAAAGATAAACCCATTATAAACAATGTAATTTTAACGATACCCATCACAGTAGTTTTTATTTCCTGACATTATTATTTTGTGCCAGCAAATCTGTGGCAGAATCTTTACTTATTGAGCACTAAAATCTTCTCAGATACTATATAAATAGTACACAACAGGGACTTTTCTTTTGTACAGGGATGAAAAGTGAATCAGTGGGGATATTTTCTTAAACAATCAAACTAAAATTTGAAAACCTCCACTCAGATCACATGCCCCAACCCAAAATAGGCAAAATGCTAGCAATCAACAACATTCCACACCAAACCAACCTACCAAGCCATGCCCTGAACAAACAAACCAAAAAAGAGAAAGATTTCACTGTAGGAAAATCTTTTAGGTAGTGGAAAAAACCAAAACAAAAAAAGCACAATTTTGAGAGGCCACTTCATACACTGTCTACTGTCAAGTGGTGATTTGCAAAGCTAGAAAATTGTGGGCAAATGAATTTTGCATAAGTAATTTGCGGGAAAACTTCACTGGGCGGGAGATGGAATAGGTGATTTCATTCTTTGCATGCATTAGGCACGCCAATAGCAAGCAACTGGTGCAGATCTGAGGCTGAGCAGGTATCTGAAGGAGGTTGGGCACAAGGTATTCGTCATTAATCCAATTTGTTTGCCCTGTTTTTGTTTACGGGTCTGCATTTTATATCTTTGATGATGCCTTGGCCGTTATTGATGATGCCTCCTATTCTTGCTTGACCTGGTTTCGGGTTCAATATTTATCGTAAAGTTTTATTGTAGATTTCTGATGATTGTGCTCAGAAATGGTGAGGGTTTGGTTTTGGGGTTAGGCGCTTTGTTTTATGGTGTGTTTTACTAATGAAAATGCAGCAGTTGTTGAGTTTATGAAGATGGTAAGGACAAAGATGTTAGAGGGAGCACAAATGGGCATTTGTTTATGAGATTTGGTGAGGTGATTTAACAAAACACTGTTTGACTGGAATGAGACTCGGACACGGGTGTTGTTTAGGTTAACTTGATGCCCAAATTTTCCTTTAACAACCCAGATTTGGTGTCAATAGAAATCCCTTCAAGCCAAAGGAAGAGGATATCAATCCATTCTCAATTAGCCTTAATAAAAACTTTCGTTCCTTCTTTGGCATCAGTCTTTTTCTAGTTTATGTGGTTAATCTACTCAAAAATTTTCCTTTGATTGGTGATTTCAAAATTCCAGAATTCGGAATTATTTTATTTGCAATGTCCTAATTTTATGGATGTTTTTCAGAAATATGATTAGTATTACAGCTTAATCTCCTAGAGGTTGTGTGCGGCCTTTAGCTAGACAATTGATCTATTCTTAGGAATTATTTTTGCACTAGAGTATGATCACCCAAAATTTATTAAAAATATGTAGTTTACATATGGACAAGGTCATGTGAACTTCTCTATAATATATGGCCTACAATGGGGAAAAGCTTGAGAAGTAGAGTATTGTGGAACAAGATCCCATTATAGGGAAATGCAACTCTCGGAAATTACTTGTTATTTATGGGCAGCACATAGATAACAATTACAATCTAAATAACACCCAAAAGTCTTGACACCAACACCATTACATGCCACTTTGGAAATTTTTTTACCGACACAACACCATCCCAGTCTCATTCTAGTCAAATAGTGTTATGTGAAATCACCTCACCAAATCTCACAAACAAATGCCCATCATAAGTGCTGCTTGTGCTCCCGATAATGTCTCTATGCTTACCATCTGCATATTCATCCAAATACCTCATGTAATTATTACTAGGGGTCAATTGATAAGGGCCTTGAGATTGATATCTCTTGGAACTTTTCAAATGGATGTATTTAAGAAATCTGTTTAGCTAGAGTTTCAACTTTGGAATACAAATATATGAACAAATGCTATACAACACATTTCATCATCTTTATTTATTCAATTATCAAGCAGTGAATGTGCTGGTTTTGGCTTGTGCTATTGATGTAGATATAAACTAACATCATGCCAAAAAAAAATCCAGATGCTCACAAACCTCAATTTTCACTTTCTTCTTTGCATATGAGGATCCACACCAAGTTTATAAAGGATAAAAACTTGCTACATTTCTCAAACCTTGATAAATTTATTTAATTTCATCTTGAAATGATATTCTTGGACACATTCCCTGTTCTCCTATGTTCACATAGTGTAAGGATTCCCAGGACAAGCTCTATCTCTTGCAACCTTCACTGATTGTGATTCCCACCTTACTTGTTCTTATTCCAGTCTCTTTAGTTTTGAGCTTAAGAATGTTACCTTTCCTTTAAACCTTCATATAGCTTATGTGCTTGTAGTTCCCAATTGGTCTTCACTTGTCCTTACTCTCGAAAACACTCCTCTCCTCACTAACCACCTTAGCTCTTGGGCCGTTGACTCCTCTTAGTACTCTCTATCCATTCAAGCACTCAATATACTGTTAGAATAATAAAGGAAATACATTCAACCATTTAGATACAAGCTCTTACCTTGTTAGAAGCTTATGTGACCTTGATGAGATTTAATGTAAATGACTAAATCCTTTTTGTTTTATAAATTATATTATATTAAAATGGAAGAGAAATGTACTTATAGCCAACTTATGAGAAACAAATGCCTAACTTGGATTGAGTCAAATTACAAAGGATTTAGTCATTTACACTGTAACTTATTCTTGGGTTTGGAAAATTCTAAGATTAGAAATAAAGGCTATATTTGAAAAGATTAAGTGGAGTAACACAATAATAAAGTAGAATAATATCTTGTAATTATAATATATAATCACAAGATACATGCCTTGATAAGAGGCTTCTCTACCCTCCTTTTGGTTGAGGAAGGAATTAAAATATTTCATGGATAGTACATTTGGGCAGAGAAGCCTCTTCTCAAGGCACATGTCTGGTCATTAGATATTATAATGACGGAGCTTGTAGAGTATAAATTGGATTGATACTGGATACTGGGCAATGAAAAGCAATCTACTTTATCTCTAATGAAAACAAAGACCTGTGATAAGTTCCAAGATTCAAGTTTGCTTCCAATTTAACCTTGTAACTTATCGTAGGTCCTATTGCAGCATGGTTTTGAATATGTGGACCTTCTCATGCTATTTTGTTTTCATTTTTAATGGATTAGATTGCTTTTCCTTGTATAATTTCTTCGTCTTTTCCTTTTTTCCAGCTTTCATTTTCTTCTCTTGCTCTAGATGGTGTGGAGTGGCTTTAGTGAAAGAAGGTAAGATAAGATGACATTCTAGTCCTACATATATTGGTAAATAGTTAGAAACATGCTATTCATATGTTGTTCCAATCTGGCCTTCTTTCCTTGTACAGTTTCTGATGAGTCAGATGTCTTGCCTTGAATGTTTCAGGTTTTGAACTTCTTGATGAATACATCATTATTTGTGTTCAGCTATGCAACATCATTTTACCTCAGTTGGAAATTGTCCTTGGTAGCTTTCCCTCTCTTGGCTTTACTTGTAATCCCAGGATTGATGTATGGACGGATTCTCATGGGATTGGCTAGTAAACTGCATACAGAATACAATAAATCTGGTATCATTGTAGAGCAGGCTCTCTCCTCCATTAGAACTGTCTATTCCTTTGTGGGAGAGAAGAGAACATTGGACAATTATTCAGCTGCATTGGATGACTTGGTGAAGCTAGGAGTTAAACAAGGACTGGCCAAAGGTTTTTCCATTGGTAGCAATGGAGCTTCTTTCACCATCTGGTCATTCCTGTCTTGGTATGCAACCAGGCTGGTCATGTGCCAAGGGGAGAGTGGTGGAAGATTCTTTGTAACTGGTCTTTCATTTATCACTGGAGGCTTGCATGACTCCTAATTATCCTTCTCTACTTCTTGCACTGTATTTATATATAGTATTTTGGATGTTTGATTTTAACTTTAACTTATGGTTTGTTTTTGAAATCATTGTAATGTATTAACAGAGCTCTTGGAACTGCTCTTCCCAACTTGAAGTACTTTAGTGAGGCCTTTGTTGCCACACGCCGCATATCTGAGATGATTGAGAGGGTGCCTAACATAGATTGTGATGATAACAGAGGGGAGGTGATGGAGAAGGTCTATGGCGAGAAGGTCTTATGCTTTTTATAGTAGTCATGACTAGTGGTTGGATATGTTTCCCCAAGGCATAATGATTGCCGGGTGGGATGAAACGGTAAAAGAAGTTTGATCACGTTATTAATGGAAATGCTCTCTTTTGGATGTTTATTAAGAATCATAGTGGCATTGTTGTCTTTGCATTTACAGGGCTCTGGTTTATATTATGTAGACAGTGAAGGAGGACGACTAAAGGGGATGTGTTTCTCTGTCGGATCTGGTTCTACATATGCCTACGGTATCTTGGATAGTGGGTATGTCTGCCCAGCCTTTAATTCAGTTGTTTTCCAGCGTTCATTGTTTGATGTTATACATGCACTAACTTTTTGCTATCTCATGGTTGCATACGTAGTTACCGTTGGGATATGCCTGTGGAAGAAGCTGGTGAACTTGCTCGTCGAGCTATATACCATGCAACATTTCGTGATGCAGCTAGCAGGGGTGTAGCAAGTGGTACGCAGCATAACATTAATTGATGCAGTTGGTTCTAATTATTTGATAGAAACTAGCATTAACTTTGTGATCTCATTGACATAAATATTACTATTTGCATTATGCACACTTGAATGCATTCTCCAGCCCTGTTATGCATTGACAAAGGGTGGTTGTGATCATTAATTTGGATTATGCTGTTATGATGGTTCTGTGTTGGAAATGATTTACAAAAGTTGCGACTGTAATTTTTTCACATGCTTGTTAAGACCACTTAAACATTATCAAACAGGGAACATTTACAATTGCAATTACAATTACAGGGAACAAACTCTTACAATTGCTCATAATAATTCTGCTTACCCTAAATTCTACAAGCTTTTAAATTACTTCATTGTTCTCAATTATGTGACATGGATGTCGTAGTGGGGTAGTTGGGAAAGATTTACAAGTGGACCCTAGGTGTTATCCTTTTCTTGATTATACTATGTTTTGTTTTGTCTCTTCGAGCCTAGTCTATGACATCCACTATATGCATTTTTTGTAGCTCCATAGCTTCAGAGAATTGCTATTTTCTTGCATAGAATATCAAAAGACTTTTTTGTGTTGTTTTTGGCCTCTGGATCATCTGGCTTTTGTCTGCTTTAGTTCAGTTTCAACAGAGGCAACAATAGTATCAGTTATCATGCATGTATTATATAGTTTCCTTATGATTTTATAACTTGTCAATGGTATGCCATGTTTAATTGCTGAAGCTTAGAACTTAAAGGCTCATTCTGCTGGCCAGGTAAAAAAATATTTCGAATACGACAACCCAGATGGAGCAGTCAATGAGATTTGGTGCCAGGTTGCTTCTAAGGTCCCCTCTATAAAAATGATGATTCATCAGGAGAAACACATCAGGAGAATATGCATCGTTGTTGTTTCATGATATTTCTTTCCCCTGTTTTGCACTATTGTTAGTAGCAAGAAAAATAATTTTGATTGCTATTATTTTCTGTGAAATTTTTAGTTCTTTGATCTACAATGTGAACGATATATTTAAAAATTATGCCACTTAATATTTATACAAAATCTTAGATCAAAATTTTCAATCTGCTAGGATTTTTTTGAGACTACTTGTTGAGCTCCTCGCTCCCATTGATGGGTCTGGTGTATTTTTTAAGGGGTCAGAACCTAAAAATAGTTGTCCAGATCTTCCTACCTGTAACTCGGATCCAAATCCCCCATTTTGGCAGACAGGTAGGATACTGGAAAAAGTTGTGGAATTAGGCTTTAAATGTGCCAATTTACCATCACAATGTACCAACAAATAAGGTGGAGCTGAAAATAAGGTATGGATACACAATGTACCAACAAATAATACTGGAGTCATGTTCAGCCATTGCAGTGGTCCTCTTCATTGCTAGGGGCAAGGACCAACATTTCCTTTGAGACGAAACTTCTTTCTGTAGTACACAGGAATTATCTGATGACATCCATTCCAATCTCCATTCATGGAATTTGTGCGTATCCATTAGAAACTTCAGAATTTGTATTTTTTTTCTGTTTTGCTGGTATTTGTAGCCAATGGATTTTTTAGGAATCAAGAAGCTCTCCTGCTACCAAATGCACTTAACTCTTTAAACAAATAACCATGCTGTGAGCTTGTCTTTTTGCAATCTCTAGTAGCCCAAACTTATAGTATAGTGGTTTTAAATTGTTAGTGTAGTTTCAATCGAACCTATTTGGTGGAGTTAATCGTGATTTGGCTGTAATGATTGCATGTTACTATTGCCTATAGGTGTTTTCTGACGAAGATCCTTTAGAAAATATAGGTTATATTGAATTAAACAAACAAGATTAAATTTGTGATAGAATGATGGATATCCTAATAGGCTCTTGTATAGATAGTGTTCCAATTTTATGTATTTTTTTTATTTTAGCTACGTTGTTTAATCTCTTTGAATCAATCTATTCAACATTCATTGTACGTTGCTTACTCCTTTGACTAATCACTTCTTGTTGTATACCATGCTTTTCAGTTTCGTAATTTCATATACTTTACGACTAGCCAGTTTTTTCAAATTTTGAAATGTGTATTTTCGTATGTGATAGAAGAGTTTTGAAATGCTACACTTCTATGTTGGCATACAGAATTTTTTGATCTTTAGATTGTTGGAATGTGACTCAGGTCTTTAGATAAGGATTAACTTCTAGAATTGTGATTTGAAGATTGGTCCAAGTTATTTCACTAGTTTCTGATTTTTCCACTAGTTATTTTAGTAGTTTCTAATTTTTATTTATCCCATATGTTGTAATTTTCTTGGCAGCTTGGTGCGGGGTATTGACTTTTTGGTCAGGAATGCTCAACATGAAAGCTTTGAGCATCCTACAGGTATGTCTTTTCCCTTTTTTGATCCCTTTGCACTTGACAAGCATGTAAGCTTGTTCTCAAGATTATGGTGCAAAAATTTGTACATGCAACTATGCATGGTGTAGGGAAGGATGTTCCACGGGATGGTTAAGCATAGTTGCAAATCAATATGCATAATAAATTGTGTGTTCATCATTGCATGTGTCTGAGTGCATATAATTGTTTAAAGTGCAATTGCAATAGAATAAGATATTTTCTTTTTTTCATTAATGAAAATAAAATCCATGGAATTAAGTGTAAGAATGAAAAATTGAGTTATTGTAGATTAAATGAAAAGATAGGTGTTTAAATAAGTTTACGATCCTGGAGGTCTTACAAGAGTGTTTACATTCTAGCATTCACTTAGAACTCTCTTGATAATCTATGATACAATCTATAGTGAAGTTGGTTCTACAGCCTACTTGCCCTAGTTTAAGGCAAGGAATCTAAAGTATGAGAAAGTTTTGAGTTATGCCTAAAATCGCTAATAGGCATAGATGTTTGAAATAAGTTATATGATCTACTTTGGATGCCCTATTTTTATCCTCTAGGAAATGCCACTTGTGCATGACCCTTAAAATAGATTAAACTATGAACATTTATTCTTAGTACTTGAGCTAAAGAGTGATTCCCCTCCTTTCTCTCTCCGCATGACAAACCATGAATCAAATAGTAATATACCACGTTCTCCATCCAACATTAACCTTTACCCAAAATAACAGTGTAAGAATTCTGATCTGCCAGTGGGGGAATCAAGGCTATGCAGACCTTGATGTCAAAGGTATCCAAGAGAATGATGGCACCATCCAAGATATTAAGAAGGAACTCAGAATAAGAAGCTAGACTGGAGTCAATTCGCCTAAGAGAAAAAATAACGCTCAAATGTACTTAGGGTACACATTGTCCCAAATAACTTCAAGGCCTTTTCTAGTCATAAATAGACCTGAAAGATTATGCAATAGGATCTGGGAAGCAAGTAAAACATGTAATAATCTAAGCACAACTATTTCTTATAAAGGAATTGTATTGGAGGGAAATGATAATTGAAGTAAGTCTCATCCACTGACTATGAATGCATTATACAAACAAATAGATGATGGTGATTGTATCACATGCAGTGAATACAATGCATGATGATTGGAAACTTGCATGAGGCATGCCAAAGTTTAAGAAACAATGTACAGAAACTCAGGGATAATGCCCTTTGAGTATTTATACGCATTGAGGTTTGTAATTACATTTATTCTACAATCCATTGATTAATACTTACATTATGACATACTGTCAGTTATATATTCCTAACTTGTCATAGTACATTAAACGTAACCATTATATTATTGTCTAACAAAGGCTTGCACTAAACTAGAAATGTCCATGAGCGCTTTTGTCTATTATATCACACATACCAATCACAAATATCAAATATGTGACGGTTGAGAGCCTCCATGAGGCATGCCAAAGGACAAGTTAACATTTACACAAACTCGGGGCTAATGCCTCATATGATCCTTAGTATTTATACACATTGAGGATTTGTTATTACAACTATCCTACAAACCCTTATTTAATACTTACATTATGCCACACCACAATTATGTATTACTGATACGTCGGTAATACAATAAATGTAACCATTATTAGAAAGACTACAATAAACTAACAGTTCCCGTGAGCTTTCATTTTCTCTGAGTACACCAGTTACCATCATACTCCTTCCAATGACTAGTTTTAAGAGTTCTTTGTGCAACTTAAGCAAGAATTTCATTCATAGATCCTCTAGGACAGGTTACAGTCCGCCAAAGGACAATCTCCTGAGTTTGTCATCTTTATTAACTTTAAGACGTTCTAAGAACTCCAAGAATGTTATTACAAATCAATTAAACCCTTATACCAAGCTTACCTCTTGACAAGAGTTGCTACTTCACAAAATCCTTAGTTCAGTTATCCAAAGAATGGCATGCACAGAAAACACAGTTTTGTATACAAGAACACACCCCACTTATCAACTTTGGGCTATTGTATCCAAAGAACTGATCTGCTATTTTGGGCTATTGTATCCAAATAGCATATATGTCCCACTTTTCATTGGAAATAGTTTTGTCCCTTCTAGGAACAAGTATTTAACTGCACCATTCAGTCAATGTCAACTGTGCTAGTACAATATTCAATAGTTTGTATTAAAGTAAACATTTAGTTAAAACTAATGACATAGTTCTTATGCTTTTTATAGTAGTCAATTGATCAGTCAAATATATTAGTCAAATATGAAAATATAATTCCGTCCTTCAGTCTAATTGCCACCAGAAAAGTTAGTGTTGCTATTCTTATCAACACTGCAATTTCAGGTCAAAATAGTCAAATTGTTGTAGAGCTAATGTTGATGTCATAACTTGTCAATTCTGTAAAAATGTCAACTTGCTGGTCATAGTAGATTTTACTTCAATGTTTGTGCTGGGAATATGGGATTTAAATTGAATAGGTCATTCATTTTCTTATAAATTTATGTAAGTCAAGCACTATAATGTCATGTAGGTTTTTCGCCGAGTCTGTCCTAGGCTAATTTAGTAATTGGAAACTTAAGCAGCTAGGTATGTCAACTTAAGAAGGTAAAACATGCATCTTAATTAGGTTGGATAGGAGTGAGAAAATCGGGGTTTGGATCCACTTTGAATTTGACCTGATGGTGTCATCGACATAAAATGTTGTTAAATGGATACAATGATGTTGTCAAAAATGTTTAAATGATCTCATCGTGATATCTTCTTATGTCTCCTCGGTTGAATGCCCTATTGGATTTTTGGCTTGAGATTGTTTCTCATCACTTGTAAGATGAAACTGATGAGTACGTAGTTAAGCAAAAGTCTATTCTGGTTGCATCAGCACAAATTAGTGCATAAGTTTTAGAGGTCATGACTAGTGGTTGGATATGTTTCCCCAAGGCTGAGAGCCAACATGCAATGCACAAGGGGTGAAAGCTGAAATCAGAAATTGTTTGTTGTTTCAAATAAAAAGATCTATTATACCAGATCATGTTATGACAACAACTGTGATTACACCAGAATTGTCTTGGAGGAACAAGTACTATCATTAAGCAAGTAAATGTTGACGAAATCATCTTTGTGGGCTTTAGAACAAGGTTTCATTGACTTTATAAGCCAGCTTTTGTGGTCAACTATCACAGTGCTATGCAAATAACTAGTTCAGTGTATTCAAAGGATTGATAATTGGTATTATGGTGTTATGCTTCAAGCTACCTGTTGACTTAATGCTGAAAGAAATATCATCCTCATCTATTGGCAAAATTTGATGGTAGTCACTACTCTTTGAATTCCCAATTTTAAATTTGTTTATTTTACCATTTGCTATTTATCTATGTCAATCACGAGCAGTTGATTTCAAATCTGGTGTGTCAAAAATAGACTAGATGTTATTATTCTTTTTGAGGCATTACTGTTGTCTTGGGGCCTTTAATTTTATGCAAATTTTTACTTTCATTTGCTAAGAATAGATATTAATGTTTCCTTTGGAAGAACTTTTGATGTAAGTTTAACTGCTTTGGCATTTTATGCTAGAGTATATGAAAGGTTGATGGTAGTACTCTTGGAATTGGTCACTCCTGTATGAATTGAATTGTATGAGCATTTGTTTTAATGCCCATGGGAGGAACTTAGTGTTCCAAAAACTGGATCGCACTTTTTACAATTTGTACAACTGTTATCTTTAGTTTAGATCAGAATACGATATGCTCTTTTATATTAAACATGATTTTTGTAGGGGGAAAAGAAATCTTCTTCCTAGAAGATTACATGAATATTTTTTGCCAGAATTCCACCCTCTGTTACTGAGGAGATGTTTCAAAAGTCATTTTTTGTTCCTTAACTATGAACTAATTTTCCTCAAATTATTTTGCGGTGTTGCAACATTTATGAATTCACTTGCTTCCTATAATTATCTCAAAAACGCGCTTTATTTAAATTTGTATAATGTCCCTATAGGTATTTTGAAGAATATGGAAAGAACATGAAGATGACAACCGTCAGCGGAGAGGCAATTCCTCAAAATAAAAAGTTAAGAAAAATATCATTGAAGTAACACTAGGGAAGCAAACGTATCTGCTTGACGCTGGTGGTAGAGAGGTGGTGTGAATATTGTATGTCAAGGGTTAACAGTATATAGGCACCCTTTTGTATTTTATCATTGTATTTCAAGGGTTAACAACATTTAGACACCCTTTTGTATTGTATTTTATTTGATATTAATAAAATGTTTGACCCATTTGTGTTGGCACAAGATTCAAATCAACTTGTTCTTCATTTATAATATTAATTACTAGTCCACTCTGACATCATAGACGATATGTAGCCATTGACCTGCAGTATATAATATTTGGTTATTATTTATTCTTGAAATTCATATTTTTTTATTTTTTAAATTCGTATTGTCTCTAGAGAGACAATAAAAATTGAAATTAGTATTGTCTCTAGAGAGACACAAAATTAGTATTCATTATTGTCTCTAGGGAGACAATAATGATATTGTCTTTAGAGAGACAAAATATGTATCAAGGTATATTGTCTCTAAAGAGACAATAATTAGAGACAATAATAGAGACACCCCGCTTTGAGACAATAATAGAGACAATACACAAATTTTTTACTGTCTCTATTTGAGACAATTTGGTCAATTATTGTCTCTATTATTGTCTCAAAACACCCCTCTTTGTAGTAGTGTTTGGACTACCATTTCCAAAGATACGGATTTGTGAAGTTGTTATATTTTTCTGCAGTATTTCAGGTTTTAAAAATCAGATTTCAATTATTTTCAAAAATTTCCTTTTGAAAAGTGTGCTCGATAATATTATCTATCATTTCCCAAAGTTTCATGTAATTTCAAGCTATTTTGAGCAAGTTATGAAAAATTTCTAAATTCAGCTAAGGATAGTGATGAACTTACTATTTATAGTAAGTCTCCCATTTTCAAATTTTAAAAAAAATTGTTTCTGCATATTCAGATTGGAAAAAATATTTCAGACTTATTGCAGGTTGTTTGTGGTAAATCCGAGTAGTTTTCTTCTATTCCGGTGGGTATTGTTTTGTAGATCATGGAGATTTCCAGTGACAAGGGTTTGAGAACTAAGCTCTATAAGCTCAGGAAAAGGCTCAAAAAGCTTTCATTTGAGAAGAGTGTATTGCTCCACACTCTTGAAAAGATAGTGATTTTTTTACGTTTGATATAGCAATCTAATTATAGCTCTATGTTTTCAGTTGTAGCTCCTTTGGTAACACACTTGTCTAAAAGTAATTTTTTGAGACATGAGGAGGTGGATGTGAGACTTTGGGTCATTGCATGCATCGGTGAAATCACACGGATAACAGCCCCAAGTTCACCATATGATGATACTACTATGGAGGAGGTATATGATCTCATGATTGGAAGCTTTCAAAAGCTTTGGGACATCAAAACCCTCACTTTGATAAGAGGGTTAAGATCTTGAAGAACATGGCTCAGGTAAGGTCTTGCATTTCAATGTTAGATCTTGATTGTAATGACCTCATTTTGCACATGTTTGATGTTTTCTTAGATGTTATACATGAGCAACATTCACATGAAGTAATGGATTGTATGGAAACAATAATGTCCCTAATGTTAAATGAGTATGAAGAACCTCCACAACCTTTTCTATCCATACTTGTGGAAGGATTGGAACAAAATGAGTCATGTCTTGCTCACTCTTTAGTAAGAAGAGTTGTAAATCAATGTGCAAGAAAAGTGAAGACATGCATTCAAGGTATGAGCACTTTTGTTTTTGATGATGATTTTTTTGCATCTAATGATTGCATGAGTTTGAATGGGTGCAAGTAGAAATCAGATTTGGTTGATGGGCATGAAGAGGACTATGAAGATGGGCTTGTGAAGAGGTATGCTTATGAAGAAAGGACATCATGGAACTTTTATGGTAATTTGCAATTTACTGTAAGTTTCTGAATAGTGGGCCTTAATGGGAAATTTAATGAGGTTTGTCACCCAAGCATGAGTCTCATGGATGTATCAAGTCATCACCCACCAACTATGAATTCTTGTGGGGAAGAAAAAAAATTTAGACAAGGAAAATAATGAGGAACTAAGTGTTGTTCCAAACTCATAAACTCTGAGTTTTGTAGATGTTGGGGGCAGCCCAAGGTATGATCTTTCTTGTTTTATTTATCCTCATATGTTAAGTTTTGATGGGTATGATTTTGATCATGATAGGGAGATGGAAACGAGGTGCAACATGGAGTATATTGGTTGCATTTTTATTGGTACTCTTACTCTTAACATTTGGGTGCATATGAATCATGATGGAAAAGGAGAAATAGTGATTATCACAATTCCTAAAGATGAAAACCATACTAATAAGCTTGCTGGTCCATATGAGGAATTCATCATTAGAAGGCACAAAGGTATGATGATTTATTGTGTTTTACCCCTATCATAAGGGAAATTCATTGGCACAAAGTAAGTTACAAATCTCATTAGTTTCCCTATGATAATATTCATAAATGCATGCCTTATATTTCAGCTCTATCCTTTCTTTTTTAGTATAGAAGAAGAGGAAATTTGTGGTGTTATCTTGCACATATTCCTTCATGTGGTGAGGGGATAAAAGGATTTGGGTTTTACAAGTTTTATTTGGATACAGGAATATCATTTCATTTCCTTTGTCGAATGATGCTAACTCCTATCTCTTTGGAAGACGTGAAAGAAGGATGGATCACATGGACTACACTTTGCATGGTAAGAATTTCGTTTTCAAATTTTGAGCTATAGTTATGTCTTCCATTTGGGTTTTTGATTGAGATGCTTCCAAGGGTAAAAATAAACCAAGGATAGGTATTTGGAATGGATGTTTGATGTTGTTTGCATGGCCACCATATGTTAGGCTTCAATGAAAAAGTATGAGAAGTTTGAAGGGGACATGATATGAATTTTTTTCAAGATACTTCATTTTCAGCTGTGTTTTTGGATAATTTTCAGTTTGTCATGGTTGAGGATGAAATTTCAGTTACATGGGAGACATTTTTGTTCACTAGCTTGATGATCATTCGTGTGGGAAATTTATTTCTGAATTATGTTAGCTGTTATCCTCTCATTTTTATCACTATTACCATTAGAACCAGCTCCACTATCACCTCCAAAATTTAGATTTTTTACATACATTTGGTGAACATGGTTGTTGGTACTTGATTTTGGCTCAAGGGTGACTATTTGAGGGGAGGAAACAAGGCCATCCTAATTCTGATTTTTGAAGGAATAATGCATGATTACAATAGTGTTGGGGAGCCACATAAGATATTTTGGGGATAGCCCATGCATGAAGAAGATTTGGGAGCTCTTTGTGCCTTGGGAGACATGAAGAAGAAAATAGGAAAAGTGTGTCTCAACACTTGTTTTTCTAATGAGTTTGCTTCATGTGCAATATCATAGACATGTGATGGAAGTTTGTTGTCTTATTCATTTCATGAGGGCTTTTTTGAGTGGGCATCCTTGGATCTTAGAAAAGCTCATCCTTTTGATGACTCTCTACGCCATGTTAATGACACCATGTCTTGGAGCACATGTTATGGAGCTGATGACCCATTTTTTTGGGTTGACATGAGGGAAAGAAATTTGTTCTTTCCAATTCTTCACCAATTGATAGGCACAAAATCGAGGGCTTTTGGATGCACCACCCCACATCTTCTATTTGGGGCATGATCTATGGACCTATGAGATTGCTATTTCTTGAGGGCAAGAAATTTTCTAGAGGGGAGGACTGTAATGTCCCCATTTTTGGGACATTATTAATATTTATTTTTCATTTGCATGTATACCCTGTCGACACTAAAATTTTCCTCCGTAATTTCTATTTCATTAATGTATGTATTAGGAATAGGATGTTGTTAAGTATAATTAGTAGTAGCGTTTGATAGAAGATAATGGTGCCGTCAGTATGGTGCTGCTAATAATGTGGAGTACGGTAATAGTCAAAGTACAATAGGAATGTTGTAAAAAGTAAATATTTGTCGTAAGTGGTCCGGTAATGTTAAAATGTCAAAGTTTGGGTAATTAGAGAAGTAGGGTCTACATGATTAGGAATTAGAAATATTATATTGGTAATAAGGACAAGGAGTGAGGTCATAAATATTTTGTGTATTTTATTTGTAAAAATTCTAAAAATGTGGAACCCATGTAAAATGATAAGGTTTATCTTATCTTGAAAGATAAGCTTACATGTATAGATAAGAGTTAAGGTATGAAATATGATTCGTCAGAGTGGATTTCTTATCCTATCTTAGAGATAAGATGGATAAGCCTGGAATTTCTATAAATAGAGAGGCCACCCCCTTCATTTAGGATAGAAATAAGTAGTGAGAAATATTGTATGAAGTGTGTAAAGGAAGCATCAGTTTAAAGGTGTGTTGAAAAAGCCATTAAGAGGTGTAATTGTAAAGTTTCTCCCATAGTATTGGTGGAAGGCAAGTGAAGTCAATAACACTTGAAGTTCCTCATGGGTGAGATTGTAACAATTTCGTGTTAATATTATAGTTTACTTTGATATTTCAGATTTGTCATCATTCCATCTTATCATAGTCAATGGTATTCTTGTGTTATGTTTGTTGTTTTGATTCCAGATTACATCCACCAAACTAAAGGATGTGCATTAGTAAATAATCATAGCACAAGGAGTTCTCGGTGAAGAATTATCATAGTGCCAGATTGGTGATGACATTTTGGTTCCGTTTCCGAGAACCATTCCTCGTTGGTGGATTTTTTGGAGAGATATTCCCACTTAGTCAAAAATCAATTGGAGGGTAACGTTGTTTTTACTGTGCATAGTAGTTACCATGGTAAAGTCATTTTTGCCGTGAATAGTAGTTACCATTGTAAAGTCATTTTTGCTGGGAATAGTATTTACCACAGTAAAGTCACTTTTTACCGTGAATAGTATTTACCGTAGTAACTTCACTTTTTACCGTGAATAGTGTTTACCACAGTAAAATCAGTTTTTACCCCAGTAAGTCAAGTTTTACCATAGTTTACCGTGGTAATTTCTATTTTACTGTAGAAAGGTGTAAAGTCACTTTCTAGTATAGTGATTCCAATTATTTGTCCACATAAGTCTTGTTTATTGTACTTGTGGGCTGGTATTTCACGGTGGTTACTTTTGAAAATTGGAAAGATTCCTATTTTTTCAGCTCAATCTAATGAAGATGCTTCTTCTTTCATTCAAGAGTTTAAACAATCTTTTATTTGTAATGGCCTCATAAGAAGGGAACAATGGACTGAATTTTTTCCTACCTTTTTGGATGGTTCAGTACTTAGGTGGTTTGAAACACTAGGTAATAATGTGAAAAATTCATGGGATTTATTAACTAAAATTTTTCTTGAAGAATTTGGTGAACAACAGAAATATGCAAGTCCCATGATTGAGATCACAATGCTATCCCAAGGAGAGAAGGAGAAGATAAGGGATTATCATACTCATGTTCTAGAGCTAAGGAGGAAGCTCGATGCCCAGATCTGGAAGGAAGGATTAGCGGATGGGTTGATGAAAGGCGTGGATAATCTCCTTTGTAAGCACTTCATTCTTGGGATGAAGCCAGAGATCAGACAACGATTGAAGTATGACCACCCAGCTACCATTGAACAAGCAAAGGAGATTGCAAGAAGGCAAGAAGAAAGCATGGAAGAGGAGCCCAAAGAAATTGTTGCTAAAGTAGAGCCTACACCAGCACCTTTGGTCCAGAATCCACAACCACTCCCGGTGAGCACAAATATTACTCCTAGTACATCTACTGAGTATGAAGATCTACTCAAAAAGATGGGTCAGTTAACTATTAATCTTCTTCAAGGAAAAGAATTTAGTTCTCAGGGAGGAGATAGAGGTCCAAAAAGAAATATTTCTGAAGTTGTATGTTATGGTTGTTATAAAAAGGGTCATTATAAGTATAATTGTCCAGATAGAGCTTCTACATCTGGTAAAGGAGATAATGATAAAGGAAAAGAACCTGTGAATTCTTTTGATGTAGTAGATAAGAGCAGAAATAATGAAGTAGATGTGTTTGTAACAAAAAGAAAGAAAGAAAAAGATAATCAAGATGGAAATGACCCTAAGAAGATAAAAGGAGAAACTAGTAAGAAACATAGGAGAAGAAATTTGGGGGTGTGCGGGATTTTCTTATTTCACAGGGGCAAGGACCATACTCCATCTTGGAAGATCTATCCAAAAGGCCTGCAAATATTACATATGGTCAACTCTTGGCTATGTCTTCTGAGAAGAGGCGGGAGTTGCGAAGTGGACTCAATGCTCGACGAAGGAAGGAGGTTGAGGTCCCTATTTTGGAGGCAGAGGTGGATCCCTATACTCCACAAGCTGAGGTATTATGTAATGGTATTTCAATTCATGATGTCTTAGTTGATGGAGGTGCTGTAGTTAATGTAATGACCGAGTCTATAATGAATATGTTGGGGTTAAAAATTGATCGCCCTTCAACACTTATGTTAAGTTTATTAAATAAGGGAAAAACTAAACTAGAAGGTGTAGTTTCAAATGTGGCAATATCTGTTATGGGTGTTGTATGTGTGGTAGAATTTCAGGTGATGAAAAATGGTACTGTTGCGTACCCAATGCTGCTGGGAAGACCATGGCTAAGGATAGTTCAAGCAAGAAACTACTGGAATGAAGGTTTCATGACACTTGGACGTGGTAGAGAGAGGGTGAAGATAAACATTATCCCTCGACATCATAAAGTAGAACCTATGGATTCAAGTGATGAAGCTGATGATTGGACATCCTCTGATTACTCTAGTACCAGTGAAGTGGACACTGAAGATGAAGAAAGCGAGGTGGATGTTTCAGTCATGGATATTCTTCCAGTCACACCAACTCATGACCCCATAAAATTATCTGAAAAAGAAGTTGATGATCGTCTCCAACAAGAAAAAATTGGTGATATTGTGATGGAGAGTGAGAAGGAATCCTACCTCCAGCTCTTTCGAAGGTACATACACCTATTCACTTTTGATTACAAGGAACTCCGTCAAGTAAGTTGGGTAGAACATTGTATTGAGCTGGTAGATGGTGCAAAGCCCATAAAGCAAATGCCATATAGAATGAATCCTAATTTTTCCAAGACTGTAAAAGAAGAAATAGATAAGTTGCTTGATGTAGGATTCATATTTGCTGTGGAGAATTCAAAATGAGTTTCTCCCATTGTGATCTCAGTAAAAAAGAATTCGAAGCTACGCATTTGTTTTGATTACAGGAAGCTCAATAAGGCAACAAAGAAGGATCATTACCCTCTTCCATTTTTAGATCAGATCTTGGACAAAGTAGCTGGCCAGGAGTGCTATAGTTTTGCTGATGGATATAGCGGCTACAACCAAGTTCGTATAGTAGAGAAAGATCAGCTAAAGACCACGTTCACCACTCCTTGGGGAACGTTTTCTTATAGATTTATGCCTTTTGGGTTGTGTAATACTCCAGAAACATTCCAGCGTTTGATGAATAGGGTGTTCAAACCCTACATTAGTACCTTCATCAGAGTATTTCTGATGATTTTTGCATCTATGGGAGCAAGTTGCACCACCTGCACAGATGGAGACAACATTTCAAAGGTTAGACGAAGCACAAGCCTCACTAAACCCTACAAAGTGTGTCTTTGGATGTTCTAAAGGTGTTTTGTTAGGGCATGTTGTATCCAGAGATGGTATTGGTACTGATCCTGATAAAGTTTCAAAAAGTCAAAGATTTACCATTTCCTATGAATAGAAGTAAGTTGAGATCATTTTTAGGCCATGTGGGTTACTATAGAAGGTTCATCAAGAATTTCTCAAGGATTGCACAGCCACTAACCCAGTTCTTGAAGAAGGATGTTACTTATGAACCAGGAAATAAGGCACATGAAGCTTTTGGAAAACTGAAGGAAGCTTTAGTGTCTTCACCTATTTTGAAGAATCCAGATTGGAGCAAGCCATTCATTGTGTACACTGATGCCTCAGATGCAACACTAGGAAGTACTTTGAGCCAAAAGGATGAAAATGGGAATGAACATCCAATTTACTTTGGGAGCAGACAAATGAACGGTGCTAAGGTAAATTATACTGTAACTGAAAAAGAGGCTCTAGCTATCATTTTTTCTGTAAAGAAGTTTATGAATTACTTTCTAGGGTGAAAATTTCTAGTTGTAACAGATCTTCAGGCTCTAAAATATATTGTAAGTAAGCCTAACCCATCAGGTAGGATAGCTAGATAGATAATTTAGCTACAAGAATTTGAATTTGATATTATAGATAGGCCAGGAAAGAAGCATGTCAATGCAAATGCACTCTCTCGAGCCTATGATGGTTTAGGATCATCTTGTGATGATGATGATTTCCCCGATGCAGCATTGTTATCCCTTGACACAATCCCTAGTGAATACATAGATATTTGGAATTATCTGAATGAATTCAAGTTTCCTGATAGTGCCAATGCAAAGACTAAGAGAAAGATTACTCAAGCTAGTCGTCCATATTCTATTCTGCATGGAGTATTATTTTGAATAGGACCTGATGGACAGTACAAGAGGGTAGTTAGATGTGATCAAGGGAAGGAACTGCTAGAAGAATTCCACAATCGTACATGTGGAGGGCACTTCTCTGGACAACTTACAACAAGAAGGATCTTGGATGCAGGTTATCACTAGCCCACTCTTTTTAAAGATTGTTATAATTATTGTAAGACATGTGATATTTTTCAAACACATGGTAACCGTAAGACTTCATCAGCTCCATTACGCCCTATTATTCCACTTGGTACCTTTGAAAAGTGGGGAATAGACATTGTAGGTCCACTTCCAACTACCTCACACCAAAATAAGTATATTGTAGTTGCCACAGATTATTTAACCAAGTGGGTTGAAGCTAGGCCATTGAAAATAGCTTCCATGGATGAAGTTGAAAGGTTCATATATGAACACATTGTCACCAGATTTGGTTGTCCATTAGAAATTGTAACAGATCAAGGAAGCCACTTCATTAATGAGGTGGTAGAAGCCCTAGTCAATAAGTTTTCTATTAAGCACAGGAAGGCAACAACATACAAGCCAAACACAAATGGACAGGTGGAATAAAAAATTTTTGTGTTGTGTCAAATTCTAGCAAAAGATGCAGCCTTGCAGGTACATAAATGGGATAAAAGGATTCATGCAGCATTGTGGTCATATAGGGCAACATCAAAGTTAGCAACAAGATACTCCCCATTTAAGTTGGACTATGGCATTGATCCAGTTCTTCCTATTGAGTTTGATATTCCCAATGTGAGAGTTATGAAAAATGAAAGGATGGATGAAAGTGATTCAGTAAAAGAAAGGTTAGTACATCTTCATTTGTTCGAGGAAATGAGGGAAATAGCAAAGGATACAAGCCATAAGAAGAAAATGAAGCAAAAGGAATACTTTGATCAAAAGATCCATTGGTCTCCATTTCATGTGAATGACTTGGTTCTAGTATATGATTCCAGATACAAAAAAGAAGACAGAGAAAATTTCTTCTAAAATGGATGGGGCCCTACAAAATAGCAGCTATGCATGAAAATGGTACGTACCGACTGGAGGAATTGGATGGCACTCCCATTATGAAATGGGTCAACCATGACAAGTTGAAGATTTTCCAAGCACCAGAATAATCTACTCTAAGGACAGAGTAGAAGCTAGGAAGGGGGAAGATGTCCACACTAAAATTTTCCTCCGTAATTTCTATTTCATTAATGTATGTATTAGGAATAGGATGTTGCTAAGTATAATTAGTAGTAGCATCTAATAGAAGATAACGACGCCGTCAATACGGTGCCACCAATAATGTGGAGTACGGTAATAGTCAAAGTACAATAGGAATGTTGTAAAAAGTAAATATTTGTCGTAAGTGGTCCGGTAATGTTAAAATGTCAAATTTTGGGTAATTAGAGAAGTAGGGTCTACATGATTAGGAATTAGAAATATTATATTGGTAATAAGGACAAGGAGTGAGGTCATAAATATTTTGTGTATTTTATTTGTAAAAAGTCTAAAAATGTGGAACCCATGTAAAATGATAAGGTTTATCTTATCTTAAAAGATAAGCTTACATGTACATATAAGAGTTAAGGTATGGAATATGATTTTTCAGAGTGGATTTATTATCTTATCTTAGAGATAAGATGGATAAGCCTGGAAGTTCTATAAATAGAGAGGCCACCCCCTTCATTTAGGATAGAAAGAAGTAGTGAGAAATATTGTATGAAGTGTGTAAAGGAAGCATCAGTTTAAAGGTGTGTTGAAAAAGCCATTAAGAGGTGTAATTGTAAAGTTTCTCCCATAGTATTGGTGGAAGGAAAGTGAAGTCAATAACACTTGAAGTTCCTCATGGGTGAGATTGTAACAATTTCATGCTAATATTATAATTTACTTTGATATTTCAGATTTCTCATCATTCCGTCTTATCATAGTCGATGGTATTATTGTGTTATGTTTGTTGTTTTGATTCCAGATTACATCCACCAAACTAAAGACTATGCATTAATAAATAATCATAGCACGAGGAGTTCCCAGTGAAGAATTATCACAGTGCCGAATTGGTGATGACAACCCCTTAGCATGCTTAGAGCTACAAGTGGGAGTCTTTTTAGTTATTATAATGTGCAAATCTAGGTTAGTTACTTTTATTTATTTAATTTAAAAATAAATAAAATGCACATAGTCTTATTATTAAATATTTTAATAAGAGTTTATGTTTTCCCTCCAAAAGTGAAAAGTCAATCTTTATTGGATATTACACCCCTTAGTTCTATAAAAGTGAGGTTGCATTTCCTTAGAGCGTATGTTGATTGATCATTTGATGTTCACTCCATGCTTGGAGTTAGGATGAAAGACCATTAATGTTCTCTCTCTCTTCGGGATTTATTGTGTTGGTTTGATATTCAATTAAAGTATTTTCATGAGATTTTTAAATCTACTTGTTGGTGATTCTCTTTCTAGCTTTGGCGCCTTTTATTGAGAGTAAAATCTACATGTTATTGAATATTATGAAGGGTTTTATGGTGTTTAAGATATACTGGTTATTTTTTGTTTTATTATAACTATGGTGACTTAATTAGGGTACCTTTTAGCATGCTTGAAGGATTATTAAGTGGTGGAAGTTAGTTGTGCAATTTATTCTAACCCTAGTGACTGGGTTTGGGATTTTGGTGGTTGTTTTGAAGGGGTTTCAATTATCATAAAATTCAGATTTTAATATCTTTAAAAATGTCTTGAATTATAGATTAATCTAAACTTTATTTCATGGAAAAAGATGAAGTATTGAGCAAGTTATGAATTTTCCAAGTTTCAATTGCTTGTGTCAGGGTTTTATCTACATAGTTTCAGATTTCGTGGGTTGATTTACATGCCTTATACTTATCCAAAAAATTTGATCTATAGCTTGTTGGAAAGATAAAAATATTAAGAATATTTTGGAATGAGTTTGATAAAAAAATAATGGATGGTGAATGAGTTATTAATTATTGAAGTTTGCAGCAATTTAGTGCATTTATAAATTAATTACTATTGTAATTAAGTTCATATTTGAAGTGATTAATTTCCTAACTAGTTCTCCCTTCTAATCCACCACCTTAGCTCACTCTAACCCTTTTAGGGTTGTATTGAAGCTAATATTGGATTATTTGAGGTCAATCAAGGAGGGTTTAGTCCTTCTAAAATCGATTCAGTAAAGTAATTTTACATATTTGGATAATATCTCAAAAGGGATATTACAATATGGCCCAACCTCCACCTAGACCTCCATTTGTTGTCAATAGTTTTGGACCTATATATTTCAGAGGTATGGATGGATATCCTAATATAGTGCCACAAGATCTTAGAAATAGGTTGCCAAAATTTTAAGGAAATAATTCCATCATTGGTGACCACCATTTAAAAATATTTGTCAATATGATGGAAGATTTTGAAATTGAGTTTAAAGACGTTTATGTAAAGTTGTTTATCCATACTCTTGAGGAGGATGCATGTGAATGGTATGAATATTTACCAAATAATTCAATAGATTCATGGACAGAGATAAAAAATGCCTTTAGATTGTAATATGGGGATAAGACAGATACCAAGTTCCTTTCATATGAATTTGAAAATATTAAGAAAATACAAATGAATCTGTCAATGATTTCAATACTTGATTTAATAAGACCTTGAATAGGCTACCTGTAATCCTAAGGCCAATTGATGTGTCCAATTTGATAAAATATTCTGACACTTTTGATAAAAAGGTTGCTTATTATTTGAGAGATAAGAATCGAGGAACATTGAGGCGGGCTTTCACTATGGCCTTACAAATAGAAAATAACTCAAAGTAGATGGAAAACCTCATAAGATAGAGGGTGTTAAGTTGATCAATCCTAAAAATCCTCATTTAAGCAAGGTTGTGGATCTGGAAGAGGTGGTAAAAAATTTGGTTGGAGTAGTTAAAGAGATATCCTATAAACAGGCCAGAGTTGAAAAAGGGAGAGGAAGAAGATCCCAGGGTCAACAAAAGCCACACAGTCAGGAGATATTTGGAAATCATCCTAGAGGTGATCAAAAATCAGATGACAGGGGGAAAGGGATCGTGGGATCAGGAAATAAATGGCCTCAACCCAGGGAAAATAGACTGGTACCTAATCCTTTGACTGCTAGGGTTGTTGTTGTGGATGAGGCCAATGTTATTGAGTGGTATGATAGGTGTTTCTTACCACACTCCCCATGTGATGTACATTAGGAAGTTGACGAAGATGATGATGATGAGACATATAATGATCTTTGCATGCTGGAGAGCCCTACAAACTCATAGCAGGGGGCAACCTCAACTGAATTGATAAGTGCTAAAATGGCTGAAGATTTCTGGGATTGTGTCCACTGGGTATTGAATTTTCCTCCCATTTATGCTTTTGAAATTGATATGGTACAAGCATTTGATCTTTCCAATCATGATTTTGAATAATTAAGGGCTTTGATGAGTGAACAATATGATGGAGGGATCCCTTCCGAAGAGGATAGGAAATTATTGATGAATGCAGTAGTTTCCCAGGAGAAATAGTATGACACGAGAAGAAAGGTTATCAAAGGGGTAAGGCCACAAGTGAAGCCAAATATTCCAAATCTTACCAGTATCACTAACGAGACCCACTAGAAAAATACATATGGCAAAGGCCTAATTTCCCCAGATATAAATGGTGCTCTTTCCCATGCTCAAATTTTGAAAACTCTCATATTATCAGATGAAGTTGTGAATCTACCTTCTAACACTGCCCTACCCAAATATGTTCCCCTTGACATAGCTAAAATCTTGAGTTAGATCAAGGTCACTTTTCCCATTGCTGAATTTCTCAAGATCCCTGAGCATAGGAAAAGGGCATTCAAATATTTGGGATTTAAGGAAGAAAATATTACTTAGGGTAAAAGTGTTAATAATATAGAGGTGCCTCCCATTATTACAGAATCAATAATACCACAAGAAATGGAGGAAATGTGTGAGTCATTTGAGGTATATTTTGGAACTTCTATGGTTGAATCTCAGCTTAATGTGGATCCATTTTTTGCCACTTTGATTATTAAAGATAGGCTAGTACATAATTGCATGTTTGACTCAGGAGCCTCATGTAATGTAATGCCTCTTGAGGTCATGAATGAGTTAAATATCAATGTAATAACATATTTTGGGAAATTTACTACTATGAATTCAAGAGAAGTTCCAATATTTGTGCATGTTAAGGGATTAGTACTGCAACTAGTAACTTTTCTAGGAAAGTGCTTAATCGTGAATGTGGTTATTGTGGACTATCATATCAAGTGGGGGATGTTATTATCTAGAAAATGAGTAGCTAGTGTGGGTGAAGTGTGCAAATGGACATGTCTTACACCACCATACCAATTGACGAAACCCTTCTAAAGTTATATAGTGAAAAGAAAATGTTATATCTCATTAAGGACACTAACAATGCTTCTTATGAAGTATTGTATGCAGATGTTGATGTCAACAAATTTGTGGGTTATGCTAACTTTAACAAGCATAATATTGATGACTGCAAGTATCCTGAGAATATTGGTTCTCCCTAGACTCTAATGTTTTATGGGGTTTGTTATAGATCAGGTAAAGTCCCAAGAGATAGAAAATATGGTGAGGTAGCAACTTGGATAGAGAAGGAAAATAACCATATATCTAGTTCTTAAAGAAGTATCAAGACCACTTAGCTTGTTCATACTCAGAATGGCAGGAACTTAAAGTATCTCCTTGACTTATTTCTTAGAATCAAGGCACACATCATTGTACAGTGTAATGTCTTTTGTTTTTGTTCTGTTTTCACATTTTTCTATTCCAGTTTCTCCTGGTCCTTGGTGACCATTTTTTGTTGGTTTCTCAGTTAATTCTTGGGGGATTTGGTTTTTATTTTTCTGATTTTCAATCTTATTCCTTACTCCATTTCCCAATGGATTCTTTGGCACATGGTCTGGTATGTTGTTCTTGCAGCACTTGTAGGGAATGTCATTCCCTGATTTGGAGGTGATGTTGGTGCTTAATTTAATCTTTCCCTATATGTTCAAAACTTCTCAGTCCACATAGTTTGAACTATTTTTTCTCCCTGTATGGATGCGTGAAACTCTTTGCCTTCACTACGATGTTGTTTTTCAGTCATTTCCTTTAGTCGTGGATCAAAATTTTTCCACAGTAATGTTTTCCCTATCAAATTTTGTCCCAACATTCATGGAAACATGGTCCTTTCTAATTGGATGTGGTCTATAGCATCTTTTTGGTGAAACTTGTCACTTTTGTCACATTTGTAAAAAATGCCAAATTGGTCCCGTGGCCCTGATAGTTTCTGATTGGCTATTCAACAAATATGAAACGACAGGGAAAACCTATTACTTTAACCCCTAATATGAACACATGGCCATTTTTCAAGTTAAAAGCTGGGAAGCGGGTCGCCGGGACATTTTGCACATTTTTTCCTTTTTGTGTGAAGTAGAAAAGTTATGAAATGATACACAACTCCACTAGGGCCCACATCAAAAGTTTGAAATGGAGAGGCGAGTAGCCGAAGGTTTTTGAATATTTTTACCTTTTTGTGAGAAGGATAAAAGTTATAAATTGATCTGTAACTCCGCTAAGGCCCACATCAAAAGCTAGAAGTGAAGAGGTGGGTCACCAGGGCGTTTTGATATTTTGAGGCTCACTTCAACTCAAATCTTTTCCACGTGGAGGGCATGCACTCATTTGTGGATTTTCCTCTCGGTTTGACCTTTGTAGTTGTGTAAAGGAGACACATGGAGTTTTCCACTGGATCTTCCCACACCGAGACTTTTCAATGGCCTATGTTCATTTGAGGATCCGCCTCTAGGCTTTACCTTTACAGTTGTATCAAGGAGACACGTGGAGGCTTCCGATGGATCCTGTCTATACTTAGACATCTCAAGAAACTTTCTAAAGCCTCAGAAACATGAAGGGCATGTGCCTATTTGGGGACCTACCCCTAAACTTTAATTTTGAATGAACATCAAAGGGACACATAAGTTCTTGTGGATATTCCCATACTTATACTTTTTCAAGTGTCTAGTGTAACTTTGTTAGACCCTAGACACATGGAAGGCTCGCACTCCTTTGGGAGTCCTTGTTTTAAGCTTCATAGAAAAAAAACACCAAAGAAACATGTGGAAGATTACGATGGCCCTTCCCACACTTAGAATTTTCAATGGTAGAGGAGACTTTCTCGGACCCTAGGTACATGTCACCTTCCGCTACTCCTTAAACTATTTCAACAAATTTACTAGTCTAAGACATGTGGTGAGCCCGTGCTTATTTAGGGTCTCTGATTTTGGACACCATATCAAAAGTTTGCTGAAGAGACACGTGGAGGATTCCGTTGGCTCCTCTTTATCTTGAGACTCTTTCAAAGGCCAAGGAAACTTTCTTAGGCCCAGGGCACGTGGAGAGCCTACACTCATTTGGGAACCTACCTTTGGAATTCACCTTTGTAGTTATGCCAAGGAAACACATGCAGGTTTTCATTGGCTCCTACTTGCATTTGGCTGACTCAAAATCATAGCCCATGAATGCAGGTATCCATGTGAGGACAATCATTTCTCAAGGTGTATTATCCTAGCTAAAAAGGATTGTTTATCAGATCAAGCCATATGAAGCCACCTAAAAATGATTAAAAGGGGATTGTTTATCAGGTCAAGGTGGTTACAAGTGTACATCCATTGACAGGCTTTGAGATTTTTTAAGAAACTTTCCCTTGCTGATGAATCTTATAAAATTTGAATGACTCTATGTTGATCATTTGCATTATTGTGACTACTTTTATTTTAGAATGTTTTCAAATTGTTTTTATTATTCCTATTGCAATCTTACTTTAAAATCTCTTTTATTCACACAACATCTCATCTGTGTGTTAGTATTGTGGCATTCGGAATTTCATTATGAGAAGATCCTTCATCTGGTAAGGAAATAAACAATTTAAAATCAATTTATCCTCACTATATTGATAAAGATTATTTGTAAGCCTATGAGTGTATATTAGGCATGATGAACCATGGATTTCTAGCATTTAATTGAGTCTTTAGCAGAAGACTTTGTGTTGAATTCTCTAAAAGTGTGTAAAATTGTGCATCTTCGGGCCTCCATTGATGCACACCTTCTGGTTAAAGGAATATCTTAGCTATTCTGAAGCATTTTGTCTATAATTTTTTGAATTTCTATAAAGGATCTCACATATCTAGTACAATCCACTCTATCTTGCTTAACTTCCCATGAATAAATTTCTCAAATGATCAATCCTAAACGAATCACCCCTATTTGTATTATGTACCCACAAATGAAAAAAATCCATTACCAAAGTATGCAGGGACAATCAGGACTCATTTATTGTCTTTAGTAACCTAAACCTTTGTCCTGGAAACATCTCCACTCTCTAGTGTGACAACTCATGAGAGTTAGATTATGTTGTATTGATCATATTTCCTCAAGGTTCTCATTAACATTATGTAGAGAAGGGTATCTCAATGTCCTTCACTGACACATGGTACAGAATGGGTCCTCTCACGCTGGTTGAAGGAACAACCTAAAGTAGTGGGGGGTAGATCAAACGCCTGAGTGACAATGAGCCAGATGAATCTCATCCCTATCTACTAAATAATTCATATCATGGTCTTTCTATCACTAAGCATCCTGTCAGTTTTGTGATGCTGCTCAGCCCCCATGGGAGAACCAATTTGAATACCAATAGCTTCTACCATGCATTGAGAGTAGAGATTGAGTCTTAGAGACACCTTGAGGGTAAGTTTCATGGATTTTCATTAGAGGATGATGGCCTTATCTGACACAGAGGTCAGATATATGTTCTTAGAGATGGAGGCTTGAGTCAAGAAATTTCTACATAGGCTCATCATGCACCCTATTCATCCCATCCCGGGGTGAAGAAGATGCATGCTACCTATGGACAAATGTACCATTGGAGGGGAATTCAAAGATACGTGACTCAATTTGTTTCATGCTATTTAGAGTGTCAGAAGGTGAATGCTAAGCATCAGAATCTATATGGCCTTATCTTTCCTCATGTTATACCGAAGTGGAAATGGGACACCATTTCTATTTATTTAATAGTTTGGTTATCGACGTTGAGATACCACCATGATGCCATCATGGTTACGGTGGATAAATTTACAAAAGTGGTTCATTTTTCTCTTGTGAAGATGACCTACATAGCTAGTGTAGTGGCATGGGTGTATCCTGATGAGATTGTCAGGTTGCATGGGATTCCAAGGAAGATCATTTGTGACAGTGATCCTTTGTACACTTCTCACTTCTAGACTATGATGCAACATACTCTCTAGATGAAGATCAAATTTAGTAAAACATATCACCCTGAGATGGATGGACAAATTGAGTGGGTGAATCATATTTTGGAGGACATACTTAGGATGTACGTCATGGATCATCGGTTCAGATGGAAGTAGTATCTGTACTTGTTGGAGTTTTCCTACTATAATAGTTTTTAGAGTTTGATAGGCATGTCTCTTTTTATGGAACTTTATGGCAGAGTGTAAAGGACACCTATTAGTTAGGACATGGTTTCTCTTGGGGCAGCTTTACTACAGAACATGGAGCACTAGTTTATTATGATCAAGTAGAGATTGCAGGAGGCACAGGACAGATAGAAGAAGTATGCAGATCGGAATAGGACACATCATATTTATGAGGTGGGCATGAAGGTGTTTCTTTATTTATGACCACATAAGAGACATATCCATTACAGAAAAGGTTCTAAGCTTGATCCTAGATTTTTCGGTCCCTTTGAGATCTTGGACCGTATCAGCCCTTTGGCCTATCGTCTAGCATTGCCACCAAACTTGTCTCATATCCACAATGTGTTTCATGTTTCTGCACTTAGGAGATATATTGAAGACCATTCTCATGTGCTATATTAGACCTCCTTGAAGGTGCATGATCAAGGGCAAGTGATGGTGGAGCCCATCCACATTCTAGAGTGTAGGAACCTAGGACATCGAGGGAAAGAGATTGACCAGGTTTGAGTCTAGTGGGACATATATGATGAGATTGTGGCTACATGGGAGGATGCTACATTGCTATAACTTAAGTTACCACATAGGTTCCAATGAATTTTAGGAGGAAGTCGAGTCTAAGGGCAGGGGGATTTAGTGCCCACTTCCCTTTGACACCTTTTGTTATTAATTTTGATACTGTCAACTATATTTAAGGATATTATTGTAGCTTTTGATTTAGCATGATGTTAGATGTTAAAGATACTGGATTGTTGTTGATTTTGATTCATATATGATGTGCGTGGATTATTAGAGACACTTTATATTAATGTTGATATGATGTTAACATGGTTATATATATTTCAGACATGTGATATTTTGTCACATTGAGTATACCTAGACAATTGAACTAATCTTATGATGATATGGATATTAATGAAACGTAGAATCGAGATGTTGTTAGAAAGTGTAAATGATATCATTACTTTCCTTTCCTATATGATGTTTTGATTCATATATAGATGGTTATAGAGTTATATTCCATATTTATTTTGGATGTTTTGATGCGGCCACAAGGATGAAGGAGGTGTTATGTTTTTTGTAGGTAAACATGTCATAAAAAATATCAGGGGGATTGGAGACCAACCAAATTGAAATGCTAGATGAATACAACAAGGTTCACCATGGAAACATGTATTTTATTTATGTGGGTGTGTTTGAATTTCTTTTAGGGGTTTCCCATGGGGGAATCACCTTCTATTGTGACCAAGGGGTTATGTTTTATTATTTCATTTAGTTTCCTTTATTTTATTTTATTATGTGTAATTATGGATATGTATTCTCCTTTTGTTAATTACTTGGTTTATGTATAGATTAGTAAATTTATTAGTTTACTAAATTAATGAAGAATGATTCAAAAGAATTCATTTATTAGAATTGATAACTCTCGGATTATGCGTTGTAAGTTGTGTGCTTGTGACCTTGAGTGTTGTACACTCTACCCCTTCATGAAAATTCGGATTTGGCCTTAAGGGCCAATTTGGGAGGCTTGTGGGACAAGTTTAACTTGTCCCAAACCTCTTAAATTTCTATACCAGCCCTACCTATAGGTTAGAGGGGTTAAAACTAGACTCCATTATGTGTTTTGTGAAGACAAAAATGTAAAATATTATTGCACTTTCTTTCGTGTGATTAAAGTTTGTCCTTAAGAGGAGTGGGCTTGGATTGTGTGTGTAAGTAAATTGTCATTGTTCTCACCCACCTATTTTTGGTGCATTGGGGTTGAGCTTTGAGTTGTGACGTGGATTAAAGGATAAGTGATGTGGTATCCTACATAGAGCCACCTCACCCTCCTATCTCCCTTTTCTATTTATTCAAGTTATTTTGCTTGTTTGGGGGTTACTTAATTTCATTGTGCTCTTGTATTTTTGGGACTTAGAAGATTTTGGACTGCTTGTGGATTTGTTAGATCTTCTTGGTGATTGCTTGGGCTTGAAGAATCTTGGTGTGGAATTCTTGGGTCAAGCTCTACAATGGAAAGGTAGCAGCTATACTCTTGTAAAATATTTTCCTTTTATATTGTGTATATGTGCATGTTGTTTTTAGTGTTTTGGTATGCTTGTTGGGTTCTTGGGTAGATAGCTTAAGTTTGGTTGTAGGAGAGGAATAAGCGGATATTACATGTGGGGCATAAGAGTTTATTTAATGTTTTGGAGGGAGTTTGGTTGGGTGCCCCACCTTGGATAAGAAATTACTTGTATTTCTTACTCGGTCTTTTTTTATCAAGGAGCCATAAGAGATTTGGAGGGAGGCATAAGAGAATATGGGAGGCATAAGAGGTACATGAGGGAGGCATAAGAGTGTGTAGGGGTTTTGAGATGTTTATTGGAGAGTTTGTAGGTGGGGCACCCATTTCCCATTTTGATGTATAAGTGACCTCCCAATAGACCTTACTCTATCTTTTGCATGTTGAAGCTTTTTGTATTTTGTTGCTTTCCTTCATGTGATTATAGTTGTATTGTTTATATTTTGGTATGGTTGTTGAATCTTATTTTGTTGTCATGAGTTGAATCCATTTTTCATTCTAATGTGGTTGGGCTCAGGGGCTAATGAGGAGGATTTATTTTTCTCCTCACTATAATTCTTGGTTGGGTGGAGAGTGTTGACTCTCCCCACTTTTTCTGTTGTGATCAAATGAAGCATGGTGGAGTTCTCTTGTTGGTGATGTGAAGCACGAAGTAATTGTTGGTGTCCTCAACAAATATTTCCTTGTGAAAAAAAAAACCCTTCTTGTTATTCCCACTTAGGGTGGAATACCTTTAATATTGAATTTCATTTTATCTTTCATTCTTGTAAAATTTCCCATTTTAAGTGGAAAATATTGTATTAATAATTGTGAAGAAAATTTTCTTTGATTAATGGATATTAAAGTTTTATTGTATGTGAAAAAGGAATAAAACATTTTTCTTTGTAAAACTACTTTGGTTGTAATGGGAAAGAAGTTATGAAAAGGAATATCTTATTCCATTGTAGCTAATTGATTTCCTACAAAAGTGTGTAGATCTCAATGGAAAGGTAGTAGTTCTCTTTTTAGAACTTATTGGAAACCTTATTAAAATTGGTTGTGAGAATGGTTGAAAATTGTAGTTTAAAAGAAAAGAAATAGTTTCTTATATTGTATTCCATGAAAATTATAAGGTTGTGAAAAAAAAATGTTATGTTATTCATTGTCTTATAGTAGTTGAAAGAAAGAAAAACTATATTCAAATAGATGGTAAGAACTTAGTTTTACTTGTCTTTACTTGGTTAGTGAAAATATGGTACTTCTTAGCACTAGTAGAGGAAAGAAGTCTCACATTGAAACTTAAGCTTTAACCCCCCTTTGGATGTGCAAATTAATTGCTAAGTTAATGTGAAATTTCTTTAAAATCCATTGCACCTTGTTAAACTAATAAGTGAAATTTGACTTGTCCTATTCTAAAACCTCTTACTCCTATCATATCAAATTGTCACAAAGAAAATATCAAGATTGTGACTAAAATTACTTGCCACAAGAAATAGTATAGATGTTTTTGCCTTGATAGTAGTTCAAATAAAAATATATATATGTCAAATATTGTAAATATTGTAAATATTAATTTATTTTAACATTAAAATGTTAGTAATATATATATGTAACAAAAAAGGGAGTATTATTATATATATATTATATATCATATATTAAATATTAAATATATTAATTTTTATAGAATAAAAAACAATAATTAATATCAAAATTTGCAAACCCCCCCTACGGGCTGTGTGGCCTCTATCTTGGTCATTGTTTTGTTTGAATGGGAGTATGGTCAGGGGAGGGTTGGCGACTCTCCCCCCAACCCCCACTACACTTGCCTTAAACAATAAACAATGACAAAAAAATAAAATAAAACATGGCCCTATGTTTGTAATCTCTGCACAAGCTAATGCGGACTGTGTGAGGTTAATTCCATGACCACTATTCTATTCACATTTAGTAACATATATATATATATATATATATATATATATATATATATATATATATATATATATATATATATATATATATATATATATATGAATGACACTAACATAAAATAAATGTGTGTGTAGCTATTTAAAAAATATGGGCAAAAAAACCCACAAGCCCATTTGAGAAAATCAAATAAATATAAGGTAAATAAATCAAACAAATGCCTTTAAAAACCATAAATGTGGGTATATAAAAAAAATAAAAAATAATGGGACTTTTGTGCCACCCCAAAAGCTTAAGAGGGCCTCCAATGGCTTCCTCCTCCTCCAACCAACATACAAAATTCAAGAGAAACAATAAGCCAAAAAGAAAAGAGAATGTAGTTTTCTTAAGCATGCTTTAGGGTTAGTTAACTTCTTTCTCATCTAAGGGCCCTAATTGAATCCATTCAAGGGATGAGATTCATCCCTACAAAATTTAGGTGGGGAGTTGGTGAGTGTAATTTGAAATTTAATTTAATTGTTTTAATTGCAAAATACATTGGGTCTACTTTTAAGGGGTCACTTTATGGGGTAGGGGAAAGTTCATATTTCCAACCCATGGAAAATTGGAACATTGTTAATTGTTATTAAACCTTGTGAAATTAAATAAGTTTAGTATTTTTTTATCTTGGCCCCATTTGACCTTTGAGACATAATTATGGGATTTTAACTATAGTATAATTAAATGGTTTATTTAATTGTCTTATCAACATAAATTTTAAGGGGAACCTAAACCATGCTTAGTCTAATTAAGTCCATTAAATATAATGTGAACCTTAATACCTTGTTATAATGGAGAAAATTATTTTGTGAAATATTATTATCATATTTAGAAATACATACAATGTTAATAACTGAAGTTTCAATAGCTTATTTCTTTTTACATTTCATCAAAAGAATCATTATTACTGTTCTTAAATTTTCTAGCTAAAGATTGTTCTTAGTTCAAATGTAGGCATACTTCTAAAAAGGAAATTCACTTCTCAATTGCACAATTTTGAGCATGGATGGATTGAGTATTAGATTTCATTCACGTATTCCATATTTTTTCATGATCTAAAATCTCAATACTATTGACATTTTCTTCCTAACCTATAAGGATCTTGCCTTGATTATTTGAGATATTGTTCTTACAACTGAAATATTTGGCTTCCTTCTTGTTGGCTAGTGAGCATTTTTATCTCGTGTGAGGAATATTTATTAGTGGGTTGTGATTTGATCCATTTTTTCAATAGAATGTTCTTTTCATGATATTGTTAAATGTTAGCTTACTAGTTCAATGGTAATCTTATCATGCCTCAGTTCTCGCAAACTAACTCAAGTTAATACTTGTGTCTCTAAATGGCTTTTGCAAGTAGATAAAGGAAATATTTGTAAATGTTTCATTGGTTTGATTTATGAAGTCTCCATGTACAATGTCTAATGTGTTGTAAAAATAGCCTTGAATGGTGCTTGTAAAGGAGTTTAGAAGGCCTCTTGCCTTGGATTTTCTGCATTTGTGAAGTAAATAGTTGTCTTATCCTTTTGTAGAACAAAACTTTTAAATATTTTGTGAGCAATAAAATTCCCATTTTCACATTGTTATGAGTGATTCTTTATATATTGTTTAATAATCATGAAAATGGTTATTAGTGTGTCTTGACCAATGTGTTTATTACTTTTTTGTTCTCAGTTCAATCTTAATCCAAATATTGATTATTACCTTTGGTGTTGTGTGCCATGTTGAATAGAAATACTATACCCCAGTGTTTAAGATTTTCTATTACAAAGTAACAGTTCAAATTATTCCTTCAAAATCATAAAACTTTCATGAAAGCAGTCACCCTCCATTAGTCTTACATCAATGCAAATACCAAACATAATCAAGTGAGAAATCCCAGTAAAAGTTAATAAAAAATAAATAAAATGAACAGTAACTAAATTTTCATTCAATAAGTAAAATAAAGGAATTTGTGATCTCGTGAGATAAATTCCTAATGATAATTAAGTGATAAGATTAATGAACTATTACTACTTGTGTAAAAGAGAGCTACCTTCCACCCCTAAGGTTTATACGAACTAATAAACCTTATCCTATGGTTAAAATGAAATGATAAATCTATGATTTAAAGTTGAAAACAATCATTGTAACTTTTGGGGAATTTCTAGGTCTTAGTTTCCCATGGAAATAATTAAGAAACCATAAGTCCAGCTATCATATTTTGAAACTAATTGTAGTTGCAAGTTTTGACTGAACTTAATCAAGTAACCATAAATGATATTTTACATCATTCTTGATAAATCCTTAGCTTCAGTCAAAAGACTTGCTATTATCCTGAATCATGAAGACGAATCAGCACAAAAACATTTTCTAACTCTAATCCTTTCCTTGGACATTGTAACCCTTGCTTAAGAAATGGTAAACTTTTGAAGCCTTGCACAAAGGAGATTTGATTGTTCTAACCCTAAAATGGTTCCTCCCTCCTGTTGGAGCTTACACTCGTCTCCTTGTGAAATGGAGGTTGAAATGATTATTCTATAAGGGGAATTTATGTCATGTTTATGTTAACCTTGTGGGAAGTGGTTTCACCCAACCCCAAATTTATAGCATAAATATTGTTCATAGCTAATCAAAGAAATAATTGTTCATGATTAAAGATGATCCTCTTTCAGAGATTGTTTACCCAGTTCCAAATTTCTATAAACGGAAAGGATTCTAACTTTTTAAGAACTTATTATCATGGAAATCATAACCTAAATCTCCTATAATGTAAGTCAGTAAATTTTGAAACATTTTTAGTAAAATAAATAACTTGATAGAGTTTACTTTACACTATGGGATTCCTTAACTATAAATAAATTGTAGTTTACTTTTATGTAGTCTATCTCATAAAGGAATCATTGAATTTGGTTTATTGGGTGTTGTATTCTCCTTCATAACTTGGATTTATTACCATTATTTTGTGCAAAAACAATTGTGAGAATTTATTGTAACCACATTTCAAAGATCATTGAGTTGATTGAATTTACTTGTTACAATTAAGTCTTGAAAAATAAATATCAAAGTATTTTGGTTGTTTTTGTTGTGAAATAGTCTATGTTACACAAAAATTCATTTATTACCATCATTTTATGTTGTATTTATCTAATAACCAACACATGGTTGGTCCTCATACCTTGCATTTTATGTAAATAAATCTATGTTCCGACTAATTTAATAAACATTTGTCAATTTTTATTGATATCAATAAATTAAATTAAAAATTATACACAAATATATATGATGATTGAAATATATAAATATACAACATGCAAATGCATACATTTTGTAAAAGTTATTATAAATCATGGGTCAATAGCAAAATTGTATCATTTTATGGACAACTATATGACATTTGAGGTAGGTAAAAAATGAATTTAATATATGGTCTCAAAAGTTATCACAAATTTGTCACTATTTGTGCTAAATGGTAACATCATAATATTTATTAATTAATAGAAGAAAAACTTTTAATTACACCTTTCATGGAATGAACATATTTATATTTTTTTTAACATTAAATATAAAGTTTGTTCCTTTCTCCCATAAACATACCCCTGTTCCAACTCAAAACATTAAGCACAAAGTTGGAAAGAATGAACATATGCCCATTCTCAATAACACTAAATACAAATTTGGTTTTATGAGATTGAACAGGAGTATGCCCAGTCTTCAACTAATAATATATAAACTTGGAATAGGTTCTAAATCCAAATTATTTACTATGCATTAAGAAAGTTATAAATGTTTTAAAAAAACTATATGTATTTCCTATTCTTACTAAAAACTGATAAACCCCTAAAATGGAAATGGCCTCATACATAATATATAATCTACAAAAAAAACCCTTTTTGGATTCCAGTTTAGCCAAATCAAATTCCAATGATTTGGTCATAAGTAAAGCCAACATATCCAATTTCAGTATTTAATCTAGATTAATATAAGCATCCAATGATTTAATGAAATTATGGTTAAATAAACAAATCTAAACACTTGTCACCATACACGTAGTGAAAACCAACTAATTCCAAGTTTGGGTGAATCGTGTTAGATAAGGATTTCACAAAATTTAGTAACCCTCCATCCTCTTTGGTATGTTTAGCTTAATTTATATTGTGTCTATATTTTTTTCATTTACGTCAAATACATTGATGGAAAAATTACTTAAGTGTGTAGGTAAATCATGTGAATCTCCATGAGGTGTATTTCAAATCCATGTCTAAACATGAAGATTGATTTGTAGTGTCATGTTTTGGTCAAGTTGGAATGGTGTCTAAGCATGAATTTGAATGCATGATAAAATAATTTATGGTCATGTCATGAGTTCCATTTTTATTAAGATGTGTGTAAGAGGTTGATCCAAATGTCTGGACATATGGTCATTTGGTTAGTTCATGAAGAATCATGATTGTAGTGGTCATTCTAGGGCTAGTCCTAGTCCCAACACAAGGAAAATGAGTTGGAGGTATGATTTCTGGAGCCTATCAGTCTTATTGAAGCATTTTAATGACTGTATGATGAGTTTACAGTCTGATATCAGAGGTTTAGTGATGTTTTTCATGGTCCTTGGGAAGCAAGAAGCCGAAGACAAGGTAGGATGGCACAAGTAAGTTGTTGTGACTAGAGTGTTGTTTAGGAATATTTGAGATAGGTGATGAGTTGGGATAGTTAGATGATGTTGTAATGATGCTATGACATTTTAGGTCAAAGAGAATATATTTATGCATGTTATGAAGTTTTTTGATATAAATTGTGTTGAGAAGAAGGCAAAACCGGCTCAAATTGGTAACTTCATATACTCACCCACTCACACACACCACTTTACATGGGACCCATAGGTTTTGGGGTATGATTTTACTTCATGCTAAGATTTTTTATTAAAAATAATGACCAAGGTGGATTGATCATTGGGTTTTTATGAACAATCGCTAAGAAGATAAGTTACTTTGAAACCCTTCGTTAAACCCTCATACCAAAGTGACTTGGGAGATTTGAATTGTTTTGTCTTCAAATTGTCTTGGCATGAAAAAATTTATTGATTAAGGTTGAAGAGTATTCCTTAAGATATCATATTGGTGGTGGTTTAATGTTTCAGCTATTTCAAGAAGTGAGAGATAAACCCTAGTTTTGTCTTTTGTAGTTTTAGGTCTTTGATGAAGGTTCCAAGATTAGAAGTGAAACATTTTTTCAAAATAAATGGGAGATGTGATACATAGAAATGAAAATTTTCATGCATGTTTCTTGAATAATTTTTACAAAATACAGCTGCTCAAATACATTTTTCTACTGATTTTTACCTTAATGGCTAAAATGCTTGTCTCTTTGTTTGAGATGAGTTTTCCATGAAATTTGTATATTTTGTAGTCTTTTAGCAAAGGATTTTGGTCATTCAGTTATTAGGCACTTGATATTACAAGATGAAACTATTAGAATGGTATGGTGAAGTGATGCGCCCGAATTAGCAGGAACTTGACAAGGTCATAACTTGAGCTCCGGGTGTCCGTTTGAGTCCGTTTTTTTTTAAACCACGTGTTTTGATGAGACGAACGCAGCGGCAACCCGCCCTACCGGTTGGGGCAAGTTTTTGACACGTTTTCGGGCCCTAAATCCGCCATCTTGAGGCCAAAAATTAGGATTTAAGTTATAATTTGGGTTTTTTCCTATTTTTGAGCATTAGTTAATTTTAGTCTATTAATTGCATTTTGAGTTAGAAAGTTGGCAATTCCTCTAATTTAGGGATGTAGAAGATGCGTGGCAATTTCTGTGCCCGTAGGAATAAGCATGCGAACTTACTAAGAATAGCAGGTTCTAGTAAACTGCTAAAAATAGTAATTTCCGCCACCTAGAGTAGATTTAGTCAGAGTTAGCTAGAGTTTACTTGGAAACTCGAGTTGGGAGTTATTTTCCTATTTAGGAAACATTGTAATTCATTATTTGTTAACGAAGAAGGAGATCTATTTTCTTTTGGAGTTCATTTTATTGCAGTCTATCTGGTTGTTCTTAATTTGGCTACATTATCTGGTATCAGAGCTGGTTCGAAGTATTTTGTTTAAAAATGGCAGGAAGAGGAAGAGGAAGAGGAGGCGGTATTGCCCAGATGAATAGAAATATGCAAGATCTGCAGAGACAAGTTGTTGCGCTTGCTGCAATGATAACCCAAAGAGGAAATCAAGGTGGAGATGACACAGATGAAGAAGAAGTTTGTGAAGAGGAGGAAACGCAAGCACCACCATTAGCTTTTGAAGAAAGGATGCTTCGAGCATTAGAAGGAAAGAATGATGGGATAAGAGTTGATGTTTCAGAGTATGGTGGTAGTCTAAAACCAGAGGAGCTGATAGACTGGTTGAATAGCATGGGAAAATTTTTTGAGTGGAAGGCTATGTCAGAAGAAAAGAAGGTAAAATTTGCATGCACGAAATTGAAAGGTCATGCTATGTTATGGTGGGATCACCTACAGAAAGAGTGGTCAAGAAAGGGGAAAGAAAGAATTAGGACGTGGAGTAAGATGGAGAAGAAGCTAAAAGATAAATTTCTACCTGTGGATTATGCACAAACCCTTTACAGGAGGTTTTAGAATCTCAGACAGAACTTACAAACGGTGCAAGAATACACAGATGAGTTCTACAAGTTGTCCATTCGTGTAGAGCATGAAGAAACTGAGGAACAAATGGCTGCGAGGTATGTTAATGGATTAAAATTTTCTATTCAAGATGAGATAAGTATGCATAGGATTAAAAACATGGAGGATGCCTATCAATTAGCCTTAAAGGCTGAGGAAAAACAAAATCGTCAAAGTTTTAGGAGATCACCTGGAATGAATAGGGGGGCCTCATCTTCCTTTCGGGGACGAGCTGGTTTCAGCCAAGGTAGGGGAGAATCATCTCGTGGATGGGAAAAGCAAGAGGATACGAGACAAGATTTCCAGAATCAACAAAGAGGCAGAGGATTTTCTAGGGGTAGAGGATATGTTGGCGATAGAGGATGGGAGGCTCCACGAAGACCATTTGTTTGTTACAAATGTGGTGAAGAAGGGCATCGGGCTTTTGAATGCCCACATAATTATACACATGACAAAAGGCAAGGAGATGCTCCAAGAGTAAATCTTGTTGAAGCTGAGCAAGTAGAAGATGAACAGGACCTAGAAATTCCACCAGATGTTGGAGAAAATTTGATGATCAAGAGGACAATGATTGCTCCAAGAAAGGAGGTCAAGGGGGATGCATGGCTACGTACAAATATTTTCAGAACAAGATGCACTTCAGGAGGAAAGGTATGTAATGTTATTATTGATGGTGGTAGTTGTGAGAACATGGTTTCAAATGAGATGGTCGATAAATTGGGTCTGCATTGTGAGAAGAATCCTAACCCTTATCGTATTGCATGGTTTAAGAAGGGTAATGAAGTTACTGTTGATAAGAGATGTTTAATAAGCTTTTCTATTGGGAACAGTTATAAGGATGAGATTTGGTGTGATGTTATTCCTATGGATGCATGTCATATACTGCTAGGAAGACCATGGCAATTTGATAGAAAAGTTATTCATGATGGGGGAAAAAAATACTTATACTTTCTGGAAGGATGGCACAAAAATAGTTTTGATACCTCTTAAAGAAGAGGGGAAGGCTGAAAATATGCTTTCTGCAAAGGAATTTGTGAAGGAGGCAAAGGCAACCGGTTTCTGTTATGCACTAGTTGCAAATAAGGATGAACTTGTAAGTGCTCAAATACCAATAGAAACATCAAAATTAATAGAAGAATTTTCAGATGTTATTCCTGATGAGCTACCAGATGGATTACCACCCAAAAGAGATATTCAACACCACATGGATTTGATTCCAGGGTCTTCACTCCCAAATCAAGCGGCTTATAGGATGAGCCCGACATTGCATGCAGAGTTGAATAGGCAAGTGGCAGAGCTCGTGCGAAAGGGGGTCGTAAGGGAGAGCATGAGTCCGTGTGCAACACCAGCTTTATTAACACCAAAGAAGGATGGAACATGGAGAATGTGCACGGATAGCAGAGCGATCAATAAAATTACAATCAAGTATTGGTTCCCAATACCTCGCCTTGATGATATGATGGATGTGCTTGCCGGATCTAATTATTTCACCAAGATTGATCTTCGAAGTGGTTATCATCAGATTCGGATCAGAGAAGGAGATGAGTGGAAAACAGCATTCAAGACAGGAAATGGATTATATGAGTGGTTGGTGATGCCATTCGGGTTATCCAATGCACCTAGTACTTTTATGAGGTTGATGAACACATGTGCTATGGGAGTACAATGGTAAGTTTGTTGTGGTTTATTTTGATGATATCTTGATATTTAGTAAAACTAAAGAAGAACATTTGAGGCATCTAAGATTGTGATATTTGAAGTGTTAAGGAAAGAGAAACTCTATGCAAATTTGAAGAAGTGCACATTTATGCAAGAGAGTTTGGTATTTTTGGGCTTTATTATTTCAGCAGATGGGGTACAGATGGACTCAGAAAAGATAAAGGCAATTATTGAATGGCCTATGGAGTATAACAGAGGTTATATGAGTGGTTGGTGATGCCATTCGGGTTGTATATGCCATTGCCTGTTCCTAAAGGGTCGTGGACAGATCTGAGTATGGACTTTGTTTTGGGATTACCAAAAACACAACGAGGTAATGATTCCATTTTTGTGGTTGTTGATAGGTTTTCTAAGATGGTTCATTTTATTGCTTGCAAGAAAACAAGCGATGCAACAGGCGTAGCAGATTTGTTTTTCAGAGAAGTTGTTCGTTTGCATGGTGTTCCAAAAACCATTACTTCAGATAGGGACACAAGGTTCTTAAGTCACTTCTGGCGGACTTTATGGAAGAAATTTGGTACTCAACTACAGTTCAGTAGTGCTTATCATCCACAGACTGATGGGCAAACAGAGGTGGTAAATAGGAGTTTGGGAAACCTGTTAAGGTGCATTGTTGGGGAAAAGCCGAAACAATGGGACTTAGCATTACCGCAAGCTGAGTTTGCATATAACAGTTCCATAAACAGATCCACGGGAAAGTCTCCATTTTCAATTGTGTATGGGAGTAATCCAAATGGGGTATTAGATTTGGTACAGCTACCCGTTGATGGCAGAGTCAGTGATGATGCCGAAGCATTTGCCGAACATATACAACAATTGCAGGAAGAAGTGCGGAAGAAGCTGCAAAATAGTAATGACAAGTATAAGGAAATAGCAGATGTGCACAGACGGAGAAAGGTATTTACAGTTGGTGAGTTGGTTATGGTATATTTGCGGAAGGAAAGGTTTCCAAGAGGAACCTATAACAAGCTGAAGTACAAGAAGATTGGACCCTGCAAAATCGTGAAAAAAATAAACGATAATGCTTATGAGGTAGAATTGCCAGAGAATTTTGATATTTCTCCAGTGTTTAATGTTTCATATTTGTATTCTTTTCATGGGGATGGTGCAGAAAGGGATGATGCTGATGAAGTAGTAGATTGGCGGCAGCAGGTTCCGGTGAAGAAGAAAGAAGAAGTGGATCAGATTCTAGATAAGAAAACAATGGACACGCGACATGGGAAATACAACAAATATTTGGTACATTGGAGAGGACTGGAACAAGAGGACAATACTTGGGTCACAGAGTCAGAGATTCAGAAGTTGGATGCAGATAAATGGAAGCAGTTTGAAGAAGACAACTTGCAGGAGCTGCGTTTTTTTCAAGCAGGGGAGAATGATGCGCCCGAATTAGCAGGAATTTGACAAGGTCATAACTTGAGCTCCGGGTGTCCGTTTGAGTCCGTTTTTTTTTTAAACCACGTGTTTTGATGAGACGAACGCAGCGGCAACCCGCCCTACCAATTGGGGCAAGTTTTCGACACGTTTTCGGGCCCTAAATCTGCCATCTTGAGGCCGAAAATTAGGATTTAAGTTATAGTTTGGTTTTTTCCTATTTTTGAGCATTAGTTAATTTTAGTCTATTAATTTCATTTTGAGTTATAAAGTTGGCAATTCCTCTAATTTAGGGATGTAGAAGATGCGTGGCAATTTCTGTGCCCGTAGGAATAAGCATGCGAACTTACTAAGAATAACAGGTTCTAGTAAACTGCTAAAAATAGTAATTTCCGCCACCTAGAGTAGATTTAGTCAGAGTTAGCTAGAGTTTACTTGGAAACTCGAGTTGGGAGTTATTTTCCTATTTAGGAAACATTGTAATTCATTATTTGTTAACGAAGAAGGAGATCTATTTTCTTTTGGAGTTCATTTTATTGCAGTCTATCTGGTTGTTCTTAATTTGGCTGAAATTCGAGAAATAATCATCCCCTGAAATTTTTTCTAATATGTTTACTTGGGAGTTGTGTGACACATGACAAGAAGAAAGGCTATTTTTTGCCCTTTAATTTCTCCACCCACCAAAACTTATATCTAATTAGGTGTCATTACTTCTTACAAAGTCCAATAAATTGGCAATATCAAGTTTTCACTCAGCAAGTGTGATTGTGCCATCACAATAGAAAATAATTGATAAAACAAGAAATACATAATTTAAGACTGCAAATAAAATTAGAAAATACATAATATCCAACACTATTATGTGTTTCCTATTCTTCCTTTTCACTTACATAAACTTCTGCTCCCTTACATTTCTTACATTTACCTATTACATATACCTCAAATAATTATAGAGGACTTTCACTTTAAAATGAATCATGCAACACTAAAAAAAAAGAGCATGCAAAACACACTTCTTCAAATAACCAACATAATTCAAAAGAAGAGAACAACTTTTTCTATTAAGCAACGAAATTCGAAAGAAGAGAACAAGGTAAATATGAAGAGTAAATAATAGCACCGTGGAAAACTTTCTAATCATGAGGAAGCTTCCCCTAATAAGGATCTTATTTATGCTGCACAATCTGAGAAATCATCATCCTCAAAAAACACTATCTAGTATGTTCACTTGGGATCCGCAAGACACATGACATGAGTAAAAGATATGTTTTTCAGTTTAATTTCTCCACCCATAAAAAATCATATCTCATTAGGTGACATCACTTCTTACAAAGTCCAAGAAATTGGTAATATCAAGTTTTCGCTCAACATGTATGATTGCACCATCACTATAGAAAATAGACAATAAAACAAAAAACAATACAAGATTTAAGACTGCAAATAAAAAAAATAAAATAAACAGTATCCAATAGTGTTATACATTTCCAATTCCTCTTTTCTACTTGCATAAGATTCTAGTCTCTTCCATTGCTTGCATTTAGCTATTACATATACCTCAGATATACAAAGGACTTTCACATAAAAAATAGATCATGTAACACTCAAAAATAGGGAATGCAAGACACAATTCTTCAGATAAACAACAGAATTTGAAGAAGAGAACAACTTCTTCATATATTTAACATAATTCGAAAGAATAAAACTATTGGCATATTCATTGTTTACATTGTATACAGCCACCTTGGCGTTCCAGTTTCCATTTTCTCCTGACCATCCAACTCCCCTCTTATTTCATTGTTTTTACAATCTCTTCCCGAAACATCATCATCTTCATCTTGTGATTTTGGTACTTCTTCTGCGTAATCATATTATTGAGTCCTAATGTTTCCTTTCTGCTTCCTGTGGCAAGGACAATGTTTAGATTTATGTGAACCACTACGAATAGATGTGCTCTCATTGCATAATTTGCGGATGAATATGTGGGCTTGGTATACTCATGCAGTGAGATGTGGATGCTCTTGTGGGTGTTCTATCTCGCTTTCATCTTCTGCATTGTAGCCTTCTTCGAGCTTGGCATGACTTTTCTCCATCTGGTACCGTACGTTGAACAAGACTCATTCATGCAATCTTTTATGCACTATGTCCTCAAATTGTAAGTTTTTGAGACTTTAAATAAACACAAAGTAGAAACCAATTCTCTCGTAGGATTTACTTTGGTCTCTCAAAAATTATGTCTCTATAGTTGCTTGGAATACTATTACCATCTCCGGGCACGATTTTCTTGGACTCATATTTTTTGCACGGGATCACAGGCTTTACCTTATTAACTGGTTGCTCGCATTCTGCAGGAATATGTTTTTTTCTTGTAGTGTTATAACAGAATTTATGAAGTTGGGGGTTGTATTGAACTTGTGTTTTCTCCAATTGAATTCACTTTAACTTATTTTCGAAATCCTTCCTCACGCCTTTGCACGACAAGCCTCTCCTTGTAGAGGCCGTTCCAAAATTCTTCTTACACGTTCGCTTGGTCTTCACGGTTTTCTCCCACGTTATTCACTGTTGCTGGAGAATTTCATGCCTTAATACACAGGTGAACACTTTAGTTTCTTCCCCACACGCACAACAGTGATTGACGTAAGTCGCTCTCAGCGCTCTACACCTCACACATGTAGACTTTGCAGGTTATTTATTGGCGGTCTCTTACAAGCTCCTAACTGATAGACTGCATCTCATGCTCATCTTTAGAGAGACGCGTCCTTCTTATAAGTTTCTACGCTGTATAGAATTCCCATGCATGTTCCTTTCTTCCATGTTTCTCCATGCAGATAGGCTGCTCTTCACAGGTCGCTGGTTCAAAGACCAAATGATTTAATACAACGTAATTTTGTTTCTACGGGGAGGTTCAGTGTTGTTTATCTTCGACCTTACAAGTTCCCTATGCATTGGTGTTGTTCCACGCAGGTTTCTTTGCCACGTAGGTTCAAAGCATGTCAGAGGAGGAACCGTTTGCATTTCATCGGTTACACAGGTTTGTTTCCACTTCTTAGCAGGTCAAAGCTAAAATAGGTTAGCTTTTCTCCAATGCGCACATCCAAAAACATAAAATTCTCCTAAACTTCTTCACACAGGCCACGAGGGTAGGTAGAAGACCCTGCTTTTGAAAGAAAGTGCAGGTCACTGGTTAAGGAATCCACGTACATCAAAGCTTCACGAAAACAAATAAATAGATAATAGAATTATTCCATGCAAGTCAAACGTCTACAACTGCTCTGATAGCAATGGTACAAAATCAAAGAATAATTAATTGCATTGGATAATATTTTATTCTTCTCTGATTTTGTATCAAGAACAAAGGGAATTTGAAGAGTAAATAATAGTATTGTGGAAACTTTCTGATCATGAGGAAGATTCCCCTAATGAGGAAGATTCCCCTAATAAGGATCTTATTTATGTTCCACAATCCAAGAAAGAATCATCCTCACATAACTTTATCTAGTATGTTTACTCAGGAGCCGTGTGAAACATGATAGGAAGAAAGGATCTATTTTTCAGTTTAATTTTTCCACCTACAAAAAATCATATTTCATTAGGTGACATCACTTCTTACAAAGTCCAAGAAATTGGTAATATCAGGTTTTCACTCAACAAGCGTGATTGCACCATCACATTCTATATAATAGTAAATAAAACTGCAAATAAAGAATTTAAGACTGAAAATGAAATTATAAAATAAATAGTATCTAGCAATGTTATGTGTTTTCTATTCCTCCTTTTTGCTTGAATAAGCTTTTGTGCTTGTATATTTCTTTCATTTAGCTAATACATATACCTTAGATATATAGAGGACTTTTAGATAAAAATAGATCATGCAACACTTAAAAATAGAGCATGAAGAAACAAGGCATGTTGTGCATGCACGAAAACATACTTTTTTGTTTTATTTATTTTTAATTTGGTTTTCCTAAAAATAGAAATAAAACTGGAAAGTTCTAATTTAAAACTAAAACATGTAAAACGCATGGATGCATGCAAGACAATAAACTGTTATTTTCCGAATAATAGGATAGAGATGAAATTAAATTATTTTTTTAACAATCTCCTTTAATTTTGACCTTCAATATGTTTATCATTCTAGATTTGAGTGTGTATTTCTAGAGTTGGCATATTCTTCATCATAAACACCCAAAAAATAATGCATGAGACCTAGATATGTCATTTCAAATTATTTCTTCATGGAGGACTTGAATGAATATGTGTATACGTCTCCAGTAATGATTAAATCATCCACATATAAACATACAATCAAAACCTTACCTTTTTCATTTATCTTGATGTATAAGCTAGGCTCATTGTTGCACCTATTGAAGTAATTCTAAAGTAAAAACAAATCAATCCTACTGTACCACACTCTATGATCTTGCAAGTTCATTACATGTTATTTCAACCTATACACCTTTCCATCATGGCCTTTAATCTTATAACCTTCTAGTTGTTTCACATACACTTACCCTTCAATCTATCTATTTAAGAAAGCTAATTTCATATCCATCTCATAAATAGGCTACTTTTTTAGTTTCTATATTGCCAATAATATTCTTACCATGTCGAAACATGTTTTTGGATAAAATATTTCATTATAATCTATTCCATATTGCCGAGTAAATACTCTTGCAACCAATCTTGCTTTATGAGTTTTCACTTTCCAATTAGACCTATACTTGGACTTGTATACCCACTTAACTACTATCACATCCTTTCCTTCAGGAAGATCTACCACTTACCAAATCTAATTCTTCTCTATGGTGTCTATCTCATCATCCATTTGTAATGCCCACTCCTCTTCTACACTTTTTGAACCGTGTTATCAATTTTGAATCGATTATAATTGCAAACCCTGATGTTGTATTCTAGTTAGCACACAAATAAAACATGTGGGACATCTTGGTTACTATTGTGTTTTGGTTATATTTTTGACTGTATGGTCGTATTGTGGGCTTGAAGGGAAATTGAGGATAAAACAATTAGCTAGAATGGTTGTTTTGTTATAAATTGATTGTGACATCATTCCTCTTTAATGTTTTGTTGTTATAGTTAATCTAACACTGTGACTGAACATAGACATTATTGCAAATTGTACCTGTAATATATTAATTAGATTGAAAAAAAATTAAATTATTTTGATATGGAAATCAAAGGATAGACATTACTGTAACTGAACGGATTAATTGATAGACATTTAGTATGGAAGATAATGATGTGTTGTCAATTTAGATATATGTTGATATTTCAAATTATTTTTGAATTGATTTTTATTATGATGTTCAAAGTTATTTTGTGATTTCTTTGATGTTGAAGAATTGGAGACATAGTGAATGAGTTAAATTATTGCTTAAATTAGATGACTCAGTTGGTTTATGATCTTAATTGCAAATTGATGTATTAGCGAAATAAAAATGTTGAAAATCGAGAGTAATTTTTGAATTACTTGGTCTTAGATATAGTAGTTATGATATTTGATGTATAAATTGATATGTAGATATAATAATTTCTATTAGTCTTATATCACTAATATGGCCACGAGGACGGAAATGTATTGTGTGATTTTACAGGTAATTATATCATAACAGCGAACTACGGGGGGTAGGAGACCAACAACAAAGGAATGTGGGGTATTGGCAACTGGTCACCATGGCAACATTTGAAATGTTGTTTTTTTATTGTTGTTAGGGGTTCCCAATAGGGGGATGACCTCCAATTGTGACCATGGGGTTTTTGTGTATGTGTTTCTTTTTATTTAATTATTGTTGAGTATGTGATTTAAATTGTGATTTAATTTCCTTTTTTTATCTTTATTGATTAAAGTTTCTTAAGTAGGTAAATTAATCATGTTAGTAAAGCTAATTATGGATGGGACAAACATAAGTCATTTATTAGATTAGATGGTTATTTGGTTTATTTTTTTTAAGTTGAGTGTATGTTATCTTGAGTGTTTTACACTCTACCTCTCCTTAGAAGTTGGGATTTGGCCTTAAGGGCCAATTTTTGGAGGCTTGTGGGAAACATTGAACTTGTGCCACACCTCTAAATGTATATTACCATTCCTACCTATGTGTTGGGGATACAAAATAGACCCCATTATGTGTTTTGTAAGGTAAAAGGTTAGATTAAATTTACACTTTCTTTCACGTGTCTTAAATTTTTGTCTTCATGGGGTGTGGGTTGAAGTGGTGTGTGTAAGATGGTTGTCATACCTCTCAACCACCAATTTATTATGCCCTGGGGTTGAGGTTCGAGTTATGAAGTGGAGTTGAGGATGAGTGATTGGGCATCCTACATGGAGCCACCTCACCCTCCTCTTCGCTTTTCCTTTATATGCATGTTTAATTATTGTTTTAGGTGTTACTTGCTCTTTTTCTGGAAATGCTTGTAATATTGGAGAGCTTGCTTGAGAATGAAACTTGTAGTGGATGGTGTTTAGTTAGTATTTTTGAAGGCTTGGAGCTTGTTGTGTATTGATACTCTTCATTGTGAGGTAGATCTCCACCTTTTTTTTTACCTTGTTATTGTGTTGTTCTCTTAAGTGTAGATGTTGATTGTTACAATTGGTTATGCTTGTTAGAAATAGACTTGATTCTTAGGTTGTGGGAGAAATGTAAATGGGGTAAACCTTTAGGGAGGCATAAGAGAAATGTTATTCAGATTTTAGGGGGGAGTTGTGTTGGGATGTCCACCTTATTGATAAATATGGTTTGTATGTATCTTGTTATTATCTTGGGGGAGGCATAAAACTGATGGAGGCATAAGAGTGGGTATATTTCTTGATGGAGGCATAAGTGTGGTGTATCTTCTTGGATTGAGACATAAGAGTGTTGTGTGTATTGTGATGAATGTTTGGAGGTTCATAGGTGGACACCAAAGCCCTTGGGAGGCATAAGAAAAACACCCATGCTCCTTTCTCCTCCATGACTTTAGCATGAAGCCTTTGTGTTTTGATATTTGTTGATTGATTGTAAAGAAATTGGTATTGTGTTATTTCCTTCTTGTCCTGTTTGAATGTGTGTGTGGAATCCATTTTTGAGTTGCCATGGTTGTCTAAATAGCCCTCATTACATCATTTTTGTGGCTTGGGGGCTAATGAGGAAGAAGGCTTCTCTTCCTCATTGAATATTTTTGTTGGGTGAAGAGTGTTACCTACTCCCCCACTTTGTTGTGTACTTGGCTTGATAAAGATGGTGAGCAATGGAGGAATTTCTCTTGTTGGAGGAAGACATGCAGAGTTCCACTTTGTGTTATTATGATTCTTCTACTTGTAAATTGTATCAATGGTTTATTATATGTAATATCACTCATTCATGCAAATGGTTTATCATGGCTTGCATTCCTTTATCAAAATGGGAACCTTGTAAATACTTTGAAATGCAAATAAAGGTCCTTTAAGCATGAATATTATTAATGTTGAATGAAACTTTAGTGTTGGTTAGTTTTACATTATTGGCAATCCTACTTGAATGAGGTAAAATTGTATCCAAGTAGTTTTTATACTTAATTAGTTACAAACATTATATTATCTTTGTATAGATTGTATGATTATAAATTAATATAATCATATTATTAATAAATATTATTACTTACCTACTATTAACAAATACCACAATATACATATATAAGTGTAAATATATATATTATATTTATACACTTATTGTTATATTCAAATAACTTAAGGCTATTTAAATAATCCTTGTTTTACCATTCGTATTAGTTTAATGGAGGGGCGGGGGAATTTGCCTTATTAAATTAAAAAAAAAAGGGAACATTTGTGAAAGGTCTTAAAATGCGACATGAGACTTGTGTTTTTTTAATTAAATAAAAAGGTTGGAGGGGAAGGGCACCAACGCCACACCCAACCCATATAAAATATGGGGTGGGGGTGGTGGTGGGGTCAGTGCCCCTTCCCCCAACACCAAACCCTTTAACAAAACAATTAAACAAAAATTTGAATGTTATGTATGCGGCCATGGAAATAAAATAAAATTTGGTCTGTAATTATCCTAACACAAATTTCTACCTCTGTGTTTCTCTTATACACGGTTATATATATATTTAGGAATTTACGATTTAATTTAAAAATAATAATGCATATATATACACACATATATATATATATATATGTGTGTATATATATAAATATGTGTATTTGTAAAAAAATTAATTTAATTGAGAAAAGCTTCCAATCCTCTCTAATGGCCTCCATTGCTCCTCTTTCTTCTCTTCCTTAACCTATAAAACAAAACAAGAGAACTGAGAGAGTAGAGAAGAAAATGAATACAAGAGAACCCACAAGGTTATCTAGGGTTTCTTTTGCCAAACCTAAGTCTAAGGGCTAGGAAAGATTAGATCTAATGGTGTAGGATGCATCGTACATCATGAAAGTTATGGGGTATATAAGTGGGAATGTTTTTATTAAAATATGGGTGTGTAATGCTAAATGGGGCCTAAGGGGTTAGATTATGTTGGGTACCCTTGACACCTTAGCTATTAAACGACATTAACTTGATTTATTTTTAAAATAGGAGATTATTAACTTTACCTAATTTAATGTTGAATTAATTTTGGGACTATTCAATAAATAAATTTAATAAGACACTTGGGGCTAAATAGAAAAAAGTAAAATGGATTAATATTTGAATTAAGCAATGAAACCTAATAGGGGAAGTCAAATTGAAATATTTTAATAGGGTTGGGGAAACGGTAACTAATTATTATTTTTGTCCCAACTACCAATTAATAGTTTAAAATTTTTTAATCTGGATTTAATTAAAATCTGAGCTAAGTCCTTAGAACCTTAAAAAAATTATTCCATAATTTTCCCTAGTTGCTTTCGGGTTTCTCGGTGTTTTATGCTGATAAAATATAGGTTTTACACTTGGTATAAGAGCCACAGGTTCAGCACTTGGACTGTGGGCTAACTCTGAAACCTGAAAACTAGTTAGCAAAATTTGAACCTCTATGGTTAAAATAATAATAAAATAATAAAGATGTTTGAATTATTGTACTCACTTAATGGAATTTTTTCAAACCCTGTTAACCGATAACGTTAAATTAGATTGATATTTTTGTGAACTTTTGGTGTAGCAGGAACTTCTTTCTACTTTGAAATGATGTTTTTTTAATTAAAGGTCAATAATTTTTTGAAAGGGATTGTACCCTTGTACAACAGCGCTTAAACGCCAAATTTGACAAAATTAGTATCTCAGAGAGAGATAAAAATCAAGATAAAAACGATAAATCCCAACAACAGAGAAGAATCTACTAAGAACACCGCTAAAAACCAGCAAGTTTATAGCTAAGAAGTAGTAGCACAACAGGCCAGCAGCCCAGATGTAGTGATGATAACTTATAACAGGACAAGCCTCATGTCTTGTCCGAGACAATGAAGGATTTAGATTGATATCCCTTCTTTTTCCTATCCATTACCTTCCATTCCTCTTTTCCTTCTTGCACTGAGATTGGAAAAACCAATTCAATTGACTTGATTGGGATGTGCCCCGCAACAAGGAGTGTCAAATCTATGATGTTGTTTGATGAGTCCTAACCCTTTCTTTAGTCGTATGATGCAAATCTGTTGAGACTCTTCCTTGTTGGAATGATAAATTGTATGGTATGAATCTTGTGGCCTAGTGCTCGTTGTTGTGTTCAGGAGTCTAACAAAGTAAATTATAAGTTGACTCCCCTTTTTTCCTTTAGTGGTTAGATGACGTAGTTCTTGATGCTTCTTTGGAGACTTAATCCCCATATTAGCAAGTGGATATTAGGTCATGGTGTCGCATTTGATCCATATTTTCATACGCGTTATTAGAATGAAGCTCGAGGTATAGTACCCCTATTAACGGCCATAAACGACTGCAAAGTGAGTGTGATGTTGACTTTTTTGTATTTTATATTTGTAAACTCGTGTTATTTTATTAAGGACCAGCATCTTATTTTATGATTGGATTGAGAATATCTAAGGATATTTTTAGTTATTTATATATTTACAAGAATTTTTAGACCATTGCAATGCAGCTACTTAGTCACTTTCCTTGATTGCTGATATTTCTTAGATTTTATTTTTTCGTGACTTTAAGCCCATTGTCATCTTGGCTACTTAGCTATATGTTATGTGATTCTTTCTTGCATGTTGATGAGCTGGTTCTACGTTGTTCATATTGGCGACATTTCATCCTATGGGGGTATGCCTAGGGGCCTTGAATGTCTTCTTAGGTACTTTAGGTTTTTTTCCTTTTGTTTTGGAAATATGGAACCTCGAGTGTGTCTAGGATCTCGGAGAGTTTGTTGTGTAGTGCGGTATAGTTGGCATTTGTTAGTGGTGGTGGTGATTCTCCTATAACCTGGTAAGAGATTTTATCATCGTCAAAGTAGATGTGTTTGGTTATGGGCTTATGGATTGTGTTAGAATCAGATTGACTTTTGGGTTGACTAGATATTAGTGGCAAAGTGTTTGTTTGGTAGTGACATTTCATCGATGACATGCTAAGTTTTATCATGGTTTCCTTGTTTCATTATAAACAACATTGACTTGTGGATTGTATGTATCTTGGTAATTATGGTTAGATTTCAAGCCCATTCAGGAAATGTGATTAATTAAGTGTACTTGGTTGCTCTCATTGACGCATAAATAAGCCTATCATTTCCTTGAATCTTTCTTAGTTGTTATGATTGCCATTGTATATCCTATTAATCATTGGGTTACGTGGAGACTCTTATGGATGAATAAGGGTCTTTTGGACCTTGTTTTTAGAGATCTTAGTTTTATTAGATCTAAAAAAAATTATTGCAGTTGTGCTTATGTTGTGCCCCCTTATTTTAAAAACTATAACTCTTGGTCATTGAGGACATGCTGGGTAAATTAGCTGATTGTCCTCTTGCATTTTATGTCTTCTAATTAGAAAGGTGGTGTCCCCTAGAGTAAAATTTTCTAGGTCATCTTGTTGCTTGGTTGGTGGTATCTTGTGGAAATATGAATGCTGATTAGAAAATTCCCTTGTATTATTATGTGATCAAAAGTGTGATACTAAACAACAAACATTGTTAAACCTCATAAATTCATAAAAGTAAATATGCCCCTTTAACGGAATTTTTCATGGTAAATTCGTTGATACTTATAGAGACCCAGTTGGAGTGCTTCAGTGATGTTTGTAATTCTTTGGTAAACCCTTGAAAAATTTTTGTGGTGCATGTTGGTTGTTTGACTCCTAGTTCTTACAAAATTAATGATGTATTTATTCATGTTGAATGTCTCTTGTCCCTTTAGAATTAAAAATGTGATGTGTTGATTTATCTCTCTCTCCCATAAAATTAATAATGTGATATGTTTGACTCTTATTTCTCATTAAAATTTAATTGATAAGATGACTAACCCAAACACCATAAAACCCTAATTGAGGGGATTTGACTTTGAAACTCAACAAATAAACTGGAACATCCAAAAAGGAAAATGGTCCTTACTATAACCTTGGTAGATTAATAAAGAAATAAAACTATGTAGAAAGAATAGAAAGGAAACTTTGTCCATCTACCTTCCCTAGGAGTAAAATAAATACTTGTTCCGCCTACACGGAATGATGAAATATCATGCCAAGTTTAGTGGTGCTTCTTAATGATGCAAATAGATGATGTCATAATAGAAGGAAGATTTTTAATTAAGAAAAATTGTAGGAAAAGTGCTTATAAAGTGAAACTATAACTTATGAATTAACAGTTGGTTCATAAAATGAGTAAGATTTACATGTATTTAGTGCAATGTATAATTATACCCTTAGTTTTTCCTCCTTCCCAGATTGTGATACACCATGTTTGTAGTGATGTCTTATAATTGCGTAGTACCCTCTTGATCATAGATGTATGTGTCTTTCCCTTGTAGAAGTCTTAGGTCATCGTACCATAGTTACCTTGTAGCTCGATGAGTGTGAGTTGCGACCTTTTAGGATAGGGGTATTATCTCTTGTTTTTATGAAAATAAGCATCCTTGTGTGCTGATTTACTCCTTGGTGACCTAGGTTGTTTGTAATTTTTAAGGAAACATATGTTAAGGATATGAAATAATTTTGGGAAGTCCTCTTTTCTTCCTATTTTCTTGAGACACCTTGTTGTTGTTGCCCCTTTCTATCATTTTGGAAGGGAAAATGCAAGTTTTTTTTCGTAAGTTATTACTTGCTTTTGGTACGATGCAGTTCTGGGTTGTAGTTGGACACCTCTTGTTACTTGTTCTTCCTCTAGCTCCCTTGAGTGCTCTTTGGTGTTATGATTTATGAATGTTCTCTCTTTATGGTTATTTTGAGATTGAGCAGGATTTAAGATAAAATAAATCCCATTGTGTTATAGTGAATGGTGCTTTTTATATTCATATGTCCGTTTCTATTGGAAATATTTTCTTGATGTTTGACATTTCTAAATTAGGATAGTGTTGTGCGTTCTATTATAAGTGCAAATTCAAGCTATAGGAAACCTTATGGTCATGATTCTTCTTAGTATTATGATGAAAATTTAGTTGTACCCTCTCGAGTTAAAGAAGTGCTTCCCATGAATAGTTTTATTTAATTTAGATGTTTAGACTAACTTAAGTGTCCATCCTTTTTGCTAAACCTCATCTTGTGTGATATAAAAATTGAAATACCTTTCAGTAGACATGTTTCTTGTACAAATTGTTGGTCATGGTTAATTTTTTCTAGCCTCATCTAAATAACGAAATTTGGAAGCGTACCTCAACCATAGTGGAAAGCTTAACTTTTGTTATTGCTGTATGTTGTATCCATGGGGAAACTATTTTTTCATCTCGAGTTCACAAAATCCCCCCTGTTATTCCTTTACTTGGTGGGTTGTTCTTGAGACTCCTTTGAGTGTTCCATGTTTTGATGCTATGTGTTTATAGCTTGGGTGATCACGTAGGGTTTAGTCTTTAGAATTAAATGTTTGCAACCTTACTTGAAGAAAGTTTAGAACTCGTTCCTTAAAAGCTCCCTTCTTCTTGTTAAATTGCATTGAACCAATCTTAGGTTCTGTAGAACGACACTTTAAAGAAAAACTATTTCAAAAAGTGTGTGATCTATTTTCTTTTGCATTTTTCCCTACCTCTTTCTCCGTGACATCCAGGAGGAAGTGAAATCTAAGGGGAGGGGGATGTAATGCCCACTCCTCTTCTATATTGTTTGAACTGTGTTATCAATATTGAATTGATTATAATCGTAAAACATGCTATTGTATTCTAGTTAGCACACAAATAAAATGTACGAGACATCCTGATTACTATTTTATTTTGGTTTTCTTTTTGATTGTATGGTCGTATTATGGACTTGAAGGGAAATTAACTATAAGACAGTCACCTAGAATGATTGCCTTGTTAGAAAATTGATTGTGATATAATTATTGTTCGATATTGTGTTTCTATAGTTAATCTAACACTGTGACTGAACACATAGACATTATTGCACATTGTACCTATAAATATTAAGAGATGAACGAATTTAACTTATTTTTATATGGGAATCAAAGGATAAAAATTATTGTAACTGAATGGATTAACTTTTGATAGACATTCAGTATGGAAGACAATGATGTGTTGTCAGTTTAGATATATGTTGATATTTGAAATTATTTTCGTATTGATTTTTTACTATGATGTTCAAAGTTATATTGTCATTTCATTGATGTTGGAGAATTGGTGAAATTGTGAACAAATTAAAGTATTATTTAAATTAGGCGATTCAATTGGTTTATGATCTTTAATTACAAACTGATGTATTAGCAGAATAGAAATGTTGAAAACTAAGAATAATTGTTGAATTACTTTGTCTTAGGTATAGTAGTTATGATATTTGATGTTGAAATTAATATGTAGATATAAGAATTTCTATTAGTCTGATATAGCTAATATGAGGCACAAGGTTAGAAATATATTGTATGATTTTACATGTAATTATATCACAACAACAAAGGAATGTGGGGTATTGGAAACTGGTCACCAGTGGCAACTTGTGTAATGTTGTTTTTTTTTTAATTTTTTGTTAGGGGGGTCCCCATGGGGGGGATGACCTTCAATTTTGACCATGGGGTTTGTGTTGTCGTGTTCCATTTTTTTTAATTATTGCTGAGTATGTGATTTAAATTGTTATGTAATTTCTTTTTTTTCGTTATCATTATTGATTAATGTGTCTTAATTAGGTAAATTAATCATGTTAGTAAAGATAATTATGGATGGGACAAAAAAAAGTCATTTATTAGATTATATGGTTCTTTTTTTAATGTGTTTTAAGTTGAGTGTATGTGATCTTGAGTGTTGTACACTCTACCTCTCTTTACAAATTCAGATTTCACCTTAATTGACAATTTTGGAGGCTTGTTTTATTATACCAACCCTACCTATGGGTTGTGGGGGAAACCATAGACACCATTATGTGTTTTGTAAGTTAAAAGGTGATATTTCATTTGCACTTTATTTCGTGTGTCTTAAATTTTTGTGCTTATGGGGTTTGGGTTGAAGTTGTGTTTGTAAGAGGGTTGTCATACCTCTCAACCACCATTTTTTTATGCCTTGGGTTTGAGGTTTCAATTTTGATGCAGAGTTGAGGATGAGTGATGTGGCATCCTACATGGGTCCACCTCACCCTCATCTTCCCTTTTCCTTTATATGCATTTTTAATTGTTTTTTTAGGGGTTACTTGCTCTTTTTTGGGAAAGCTTGTAATTTTGGAGAGCTTGCTTGAGAATCGAATTTGGAGTGGAAGGTGTTTGCTTAGGATTTTGGAAGGCTTGGATCTTGTTGTGTATTGATACTCTGCATTGTGAGGTAGATCTCCACCTTTTTTTTTACTTTGTTATTGTGTTGTGCTCTTATGTGTAGTCGATGTTGATTGTTACAATTGGTTATACTTGTTGGAAATAGACTCTATTCTTAGGTTGTGGGAGAAATGGAAATGGGGTGAAACTTTAGGGAGGCATAAGAGAAATGTTATTGGTATTCAAGGATGGAGTTGGGTTGGGATGTCCACCTTGTTGATAAATATGTTTTGTATTTATCTTATTATTATCTTGAGGGAGGCATAAAAGCGAGGGAGGCATAAAAGTGAGGGAGGCCTAAGATTGGGTTGATTTATTGAGGGGACATAAGAGTGGTGTATTTTCTTGGAGGGATGCTTAAGAGTATTGTTTGTATTGTGATGAATGTTTTCGGGCTCATAGGTGGACACCCAAGCCCTTGGGAGGGATAAGAAGAACCCCCATGTTCCTTTCTCCTCCATGGATTTAGCATGAAGTATTTGTGTTTTGATATTTTTTGATTAGTTGTAAATAAATTGGTATTATGTTATTTCCTTGTTGCCTTGATTAAGTGTGTGTGTAGAAGCCATATTTGAGTTTCCATGGTTATCTAAATAGCCCTCATTGTTTCCTTGTTGGCGCTCGGGGGACAATGAGGAACAACGCTTCTCTCCCTCATTGGATATTTTGGTTGGGTGGAGAGTGTTGCCTACTGCCCCACTTTGTTTTTTGCTTGGATTGATGAGGATGGTGAGCAATAGAGGAATTTATCTTGTTGGAGAAAGACATATAGAGTTGCACCTTGTGCTATTATGATTCTTCTACTTGTAAATTATATCAATTTTTTATTGGATGTAATCTCATTCATTCTTGGAAATAGTTTATTATGGCTTGCATTCATTTATCAAAATGGGAACCTTGTAAATACTTTGAAATGAAAATAAAGGTCCTTTAAGCGTGAATTTTATTAATGTTGAATGAAAAGTGAGTGTTGGTCATTTTTATATTATTGGCAATCCTCCTTGAATGAGGTAAAATTGTATCTAAGTAGGTTTTATGCTTACTATTCAAATGATGTACTAGAAGGAATAATTTAAATTAATTTTACAATATAATTATTCTTTGTTGCCATAGAAATTATCTTAAAGTAAAAAAGAAAATCAAAACTAAGCTTCCCCCTTTAAATAATTATAAAAATAAACTTGAGAGGGATAACTTGTTAAAACTTGTTAAATGCACCAATTTTTACTCCATAATTACCTGGATCCATGCAAATGTATATCCACATAAATTTCACAATTGTAACGTATATCATTCCATAGTAATTGCAATTTCGTGTTTAATGAGAAACTTAATTAATAAATAAATCTATATTATTAATATATAATTGTTATATATTAATAATATACTTAATTATTTACAAACATTATATTATCTTTGTATAGATGGTATGATTAGAAATTAATATAATCATATGATTAATAAATATTATTACTTACCTAGTACATATATAAGTGTAAATATATATATTATATTTATACGCTTATTGTTGTATTTGAATAACTTAAGGTTATTTATATAATCCTTGTTTTTCCATTCGTATTAGTTTAATGGAGGGGAGGGGGAATTTTCCTTATTCAATAAATAAAAAAGGGAACAATTGTGAGAGGGCTTAAAATGCAACCTGAGATTTGTGTTTTTTTAAATAAATAAAAAGGTTACGGGGAGGGGCGCCAATCCCACCCCTATCCCATATAAAATATGGGGTAGCATGGGGTCAACACACCTCCCCCTAACACTAAACCCTTCCAAAAAAAAATTAAACAGAACCTTAATATTATGTATGTAGCTATGGAAATAAAATAAAATGCGCCCTGTTATTATCCTAACACAGATTTATGCCTCTGCATTTCTCTTGTAAGTGGTTATATATATATATATATATATATATATATATATATATATATATAGGAATTTTTGAGTTAATTTAACAAAAATAATAATAAAAATATGTGTGTGTGTGTGTGTGTAAATATATTTATTTTCACAAAATAAATATTTTGGTTTTCTGGTATTTACCCAAATGGGTATACACACAAAGTATACATTTGAACCTACAAGTAAAATACTTTTAATAAATAAATACAAAAGAGCAAATAATACCCATAAAGGGGAAAAGAACAAATCCATGTCTTAAGCACAAAAGTTTAATCAAGAAAATCTTCCAATACTCTCTAATGGCCTCCATTGCTCCTCTTTCTTCTCCTCCTTAACTTGTTAAAAAAAAAAAGAGAAATGAGAGAGTAGAGAAGAAAATGAATATAAGAGAACCCATAAGGATATCTAGGGTTGCTTTTGCCAAACTTAAATCTAAGCGATAGGAAAGATTAGATCTAATGGTGTAGGATGTACCCTACATCACTTAAGTGATGGGGTATTTAAGTGGGAAAGTTTTTATCGTAGTATGGGTGTGTAATGCTAAATGAGGCCTAAGGGTTTAGACCATGTTGGGTACTGTTGTATATGTTTTCCCCCCCGGCGCGACAGAAAGGAAGAACACGGCGCGAGAGGAAGCGAGAGGACCGGGAGGAAGAACACGGTGTGAATGGAGTCGGGTTGCAAAGCGGGAAATCAGAGGCGGAAATCCGGATCGGGAAAACAGGTCGGAGGAGCATGGCGCGGGAGCATGTTGCGGGGGTTGAAGAGCCCGACACAGGAAGGAAGTGGAAAATCAGAGGGAGACGACATGTCGGGGGGTCTCTAAAACCCGACAGAAGGAAATATGTGTGCAGGTCTTCAAAATCCGACGCACAAAGAAAATTGGGTTTTGGGGGCGGAACAACATGGCACATCGAATACATGTCGGGGGGTCTTCAAAACCCGACAGCAAGGGAATTCGGGTTTCTGGATCGGGAAAACACGTCGGAAACGCATGAAAAGGAAGCATGTCGAGCCAGTTTCCAAGCCCGATGCAAATGCACGAGGGAGTTCTGAACCCGACAGGCGTTGGGGATCTCACCTACCACCATGGTTGATGAGAAGAATTAAGTGCAGTCTTAGAGGTGGTTGGGGCAGTTCGAATTCCTCTCTTCTCCCTCTCTTTTCCTCCATATAAAATGTAAGGAGGGGGCTGTTTTTTAAAAGGTCGAACAGTTTTTGTTTTGTGCCTCCTCCCTTCTTCTCTTTGGCAGGTGGAGTTGTGGAGCTCAAACCTCCCATTTGAAATTGTAATGCACCTTTGCCTCTGGGCATTTTTTGCAGTGTATTGTATCAACCTTCGGAGAAAATAAATGCATGACTGTGGATGTTTCTCAACCCTCTATGTGTTTCATTTTGCATCCTCCTGATCTTTCACTGTGAATATGTTTATCTGTGCATGATATTGCATTGCATTTCTGTGGTCTGTGTTTAATTGGCAAAACATATGTTCTTCATTCCTCGGTGCATCACCTCCTTAGCTTAGGTTTATTTTCATGCATTTCTCTTTCCCTGTCTCCTTGGTAGTTAGATTAGGTTTTTTGGGGTAAACCTCTGCGTTTTATTGGTGCATCTGAACAGAGGAATAGGAGCCGGCCTTCATCCGGAGAGCTTTTCCGATTTCGCAAGGTCCCACACTTGGGAAAAGCTCCATGTTGTGCAATCGCACTGAGACTTTCAACCGAACGCGTTGCGGAGTCCCAGCGGTGCTGTGATTCGACACCAACAGGTACCCTTGACACCTTAGGTATTAAAGCATGTTAATTTAATTTATTTTTAAAATAGGAGATTATTAACTTTACCTAATAAAATGTTGAATTAATTTTTGGACTATTTAATAAAAATATTTAATAAGACCCTTGGGACTAAATAGAAAAAAGTAAAATGCATTAATATTTGAATTAAGCAATGAAACTTACTAGGGGAAATCAAATCAAAATATTTTAATAGGGTTGGGCCAATGGTAACTAATTATTTATTTTTCCCTGACTACCAATTAATAGTATAAAATTTTCTAATCTAGATTTAATTAAAATCCGAGCTAAGGCCTTAGAACCTTAACAAACAAAAAAATCTATAATTTTTCTTATTTTGTTTCGAGTTTCTTTGGGTTTTATGTGGAGAAATTGCGGGCATTACGCCATTATTTGAGCCCAAAATTCATCATTCATACCTTCTTCAAAAAAATTTAGATCTACAATTTCATAAAACAAAGAAAAAATATTAAAGAGTTAGTTGTATAAAATTATAAAATTCACCAAGACTCCTTATGTTTTTCTGCAATTGACTATGTAATGATGGGCTGGTTTGTGTTTAACTGGATGGACTATATCCAAAAACACTTGTTAAAGGATTTTTTGTTGGTGTTTCTTATGGAGTCTCTTACAAAGCTGAAATTGAATGTAATTTTGTATACCTTATAACTGTTGATGGAGGTGAATCTTGTGCTACCACTTGAGGTGCATGTCTAGGAATGAAAGAGGGTATTATATGAATAAAACCTTATATTTCTATCTCTTCATTTTCCATATCATTTTGAGGAATATTTGTTGATAAACTAAGTTATTTTTATAATTCCATCTCGTGCCTCATTTTTAACAAAGTGCACATCTGTGTTGATTATAATCTTTCTTGTGAGTGGATTAAACAACTTGTATACTTTAGTATTCTCTAAATATAGAAAAATTAATATTTCTCTCCTTTTTTCTGATTTCCTTCTTAACTCATCAAGAACATATGCAATTAAGGAAGAAAGAAAAGAAAAACTCATAATCCTATGATTGAATTTTAAGTTAATTTAGATTATGCTATTTGAGACTGACTTGTGAATTTAGAAAAAAGTTTTTTTGTTGGGAAGGCATCCTATGAAGAGACAATACAAAGGGGAGGTTTTAGGTTATGTTTTGGCGGGGGTGGTCCTTTCTCTGAGATAATGATTAGATAGAGAAACTTTTTGGGTGTCCATTGTCAATCCTTTGATCGTGTGACCATTGATAGCTTCTTCTAGGTAAGTTGTTGTTTAAGAAGATGTGTGAATTTTGTAAAAGAGAGAGAGAAGAGAAAGTTCATTCTATAGTTCAATTATGTCAACCATCAGCTAGGCATGAATTCCAACATATAGGGTGCCCTCAGTTTTAAATGTGAGATAATAATGCAGCATGCAAGAATGAAATGCAACAAATTTTAGAACCCAAATTGACAGTTACATTTGATGTAGTAAATGATCAATAGGAGAGAGGATGATTTTCACTAATGCAGAAAGAAAGAAGAACAATTCTTTTTAAATGCACCCAAAGAAATGTTTCATTTAGAGTAATTAGTAAGAAGGAGAAGATTAATCACCAGAGAAGAAGATTTGATGAATAATGATTTAGAAAGGAAACACACAAGATGCAACCTATATGAATAGAAAGGAACCCACAAATGAGGGACACATCGGGCGTGCCAAAATGTTTCACCAATAATTTATGTACGTATGAGAAAAATAGATAAGGTAAGGGTGAGGAGAAATACCTATGAATGAAGGTGGAAGGTACAGTGCGCATGTTCTAATATCCCGATCCAGTGCTAATTACAAGAACTTACTTTTTGCTAGGAGGAACTACCTGTAATTGGAAAACAAGAGAACAAGAATAATATTAAACAATATATGTGAGTGGAATACCTAATGTATGTTAGATCTGGGAAGTGTGATACCCTAGATGGTTATCAATCCATTGTTTAATACAATGTAATGCAAGAAATAACATAAACAAATAAATTCCTATTATAGTTGATATGATTTAGGTATCTCATTCAAATGCAATAGGAAAATATAATCTAATCGGTAGGGTTAAGATCAGAGCTAGAGGTTGGGCAGATGGCCAATGTGACTAGAACATGTTAGGATCAGGTTTTGGGTAGTTTTGGGTTATTGAAGTGAAGGTTATGAATTTGCTGTTATAGGTAGAATTACCAGATATAGATAATATTATCGGTTGGGTATGAGTGATTCCAGTTGAGAGGGAAACTGATGATAGTTTAGGATAACTAGCATCCGTAGAGGTGAACTAGTAGAAACTCAATAAAATTTGATTTTGGAGGTTCTTTGTGATTTCACAGAGAATGGAAGAAGGATGGATAGGTTGCCAAAGACGATGAGAATGCTCATAGATTCCTATGGTTAGATGTGGGGAGCTAAACGATTATCGATGGTCAAATGAATGGATTCATAGGAAGGTGAGGGTGATAGGATACAAAAGGAGAATAGCATTTAAGGGTGAAAGTTAAAAAAATGATGATCTAAATAACTATGGAATGATGCAGATCCAAATGTACTTACTTGTATTTTCAGATTTGGTGGTTGGATGGAGGTGATGGTTGATCTATGGAACTAGTGGTCAGAGTCACGAAAGTGCTTCCTTTAATGCTACCATGAATGCCAATGTCTTTAGATCAGTCTTTGTGTCGGTTGGGGTGTTTCTATATGTGTGAGAGGGATCTTGTTCACGTTTGCATGCAGATATCTCTCACTCCAAACTCAAACAATTATTCTAACCTCTAGAACAAGGTTACCAAAGTTAATATATCATAACCAACGATGGTTTAGGTTGACCGACATAAGTTTTGGGTTAACTAACGTTAGTTAAGGAAAGAAATCCTAGGTTGCCAAAATTATAGATCTTGAATATCTTTTTGACTGGTTTTGTCCATTGTTGTGGATTCTAAACGGTATTTTCCACTTAAGTAAGTGGGCAAGCTGTTAGAGAAAAAATAGGCATCTAGAGTTAGGGTTAGACTAAGTCTCAATTAGTTATGGTAAGTAAAGATTCAATGAACATGCTAAGAATAGGTACGTGATGAGGTGTCTAGGTGATGTGGCTAGGTGAGGTGGTCAAGTGAAGACATTAATTAATGCAGACTATTGGATATGAATGTGTAACGTATGGTTGATTTAATTAACGAGGCTATAAGGGTGGTATGATCTAATTTTGGTTTCTACAATGAGATCTAGAACTGTGTCAATGTAGACACAAAATCATGCACTTGGGTATATTTTTATGTCCAAAAAGCATAATAGTATTTACATGATTCCTAAGAAAGAAAACTAGTAGTGTATAGATATCTTTAGCCTCTTTTCTTTGTCTCTTATTTTCTATTTGGTCTTACACGCCCTACAGCCAAGTTGAAACTTTATTGATTTATATTTAAGAGCTCTAGACACCAATGCCCAGCCAAGAAAACAGTTCCCAAGCACTCTTGTCCCCTCTCGGTGATCCTGACCCTTTCTTACCTTGCTCATTCTTTTTGGGTCACTTTTGTATTTTGGGCATATTTTTCACTTATGGCTCGGACTTCCAATTTCCAATTATGAAATTCAAACAAGCGAATAATATAAATACATAGTTATGTGTTAATAATAAAGGACCAAACACTAAAGATTACTATCATCACCTAATCTTGCATTCAAAAGGAACCTAAATAACTCCAAGGCATTCATATAACATACATTCAAAAGAAAAGGTGTGAAAAAAATTTGCATACAAATCATAGGAAGGTGAAGTTCATTTTATTCCATCCACACATTCTACTACATTGCTACATTATAACTACATCTCGTTATCTAGTGCAACATGCACAAGGGCATCCTAGGGAAACAATCTGTATACAAACTCAAAAAAAATACATATATTTTGAGATGTAGTACAGTGCTTGGTAAAAATCTCACTCTTGGAGTTACCAAAAGGGTTAGTTTGACTCCACATTTTTTATATTATTTTTTTAGGTTTGATGTGATTAGCAGGCTTATGTAGGTGAACATATCTTTTGTAGGTTACAGGTACCTTTGGTAATCTAAGAGTGAACACCAGGTGATCAATAGGGGACAACAAGGAAGACGTTGTGAAAAAAAAAGTCTATTTGGAACTTCTATATAGTCATCGATTCCCATGAACAGTGACCAGTACCGAGGCACCCCTGTCTTGCTACGAGCACCCCTATTTGGCATTATTTGTGAGATGCAGATTTTAAAAAGATCAATTACAACTCTATTTACATCTTGTTCATCACTTCTCTATGGAAAAATTAGTTCTAGATTACACATATATTAGCTAAGTCATATGTTCTCTATCTGTTGCTTAGGATTTCATATTTTGAATCTTAGTTTTCTCATTCATTTCTAGACTTTATGATTTATAGATCATTAGTCTACAATACTTATATTTAATTCAAACTAAGTTAAATCATTTGGTTTACCTACATTCAAAAACTTCTGGATTTTTCCTTCTTATTTAGATTTAATAACCTAGGATTCTCCCACTGTGGGTGTTTCCATCTCAGATTTATTGCAGGCTAATCCTGGTTGTGAGAATAAAATCATATATTTTTTGGCTAATATTTACATTCCTCCCTAGACTTCTCATAATTATGTATATCATATGTTTACTACTGCTCTATCTTTTAATCAAGAACATTTAACTTTCACATCTTCTCAAATTCCTTCTCAAACTATTTTAGATAATGGTCACCCCCTTTATATTCATGTTTGAATCAATAATGCTGGGGCTAAACATGTTTTTGTTCATAATGGATTTGGGCTTGATATCTGGAATCTTGCATTCCTTCACAAAATCAAACTCTCTAAAGACTCAGTTCTTTCATTTGTTTCTATCTGTTGCTTTGATAACATTTCTTGGGTACTATTACACTTCCCATCATTATTGTGCCATGTAATCTTCCTATCCCATGCCACGTGATGCCTAATAATATTAGTTATAGAATTATTCTTGGGTGGTTTTGGATCCATGCCATGCATGTGGTTCCTTCCACTCTTCATGTACAAATTAAATTTATATATCAAGGTGTTTTTTATGAGGGCCTGAAATATCCCTCCAAATTTTTATTTTCTAATACTATTGTGAATTCACCAGACACTCACATTTCCTTTGTATCTAATCCTCACTTATCTAAAAATGGACTTGGCCACTAGAATCTACTTCGTTATGGATTTTCTAGTACTAGTTTAGGCCAACATGGTCAAGAAGTCACATAACCATTCTTTATTCCCAATGAATTTACCAAAATTGGCCTTGGTTATCGTCTTCCATCTAGATCGTCTGCTAACTTTTATGTTATTTCACATAATTCTACACTTTCTCTCTTATTCTCGAAAAACATTGGTGATTCTACTTTGGCTGATTGGACTGATTTGGAAATTTGTACTACTGACGACTCTCTCTTAGAATATACGGGGACTTACAATCATCACCCTTATTTTCATCACAAAAAACACTTCCCATCTACTGTTGTTGCTACCACCTACTTTGGTGGATCTTACTCACCTCATATAATTGTTGATACTTTAAATACCATTCCTACCAATTTGTACATAGAAGAATGTTCCACTCTTTTAAATGAAAAAAATATTCAATATAACCTCAGCACCACTGATAACCCTCGAATGGTTTTACTAGATGATTCTCTTACAAATTCCAAACAAGATGATATTAAATAGGTGCTTAATGAATTCTATGAAATATTTGCATGGGATTATAGTGATATGAGTAGTATAGATACTTCTGTAGCCATGTATAATATAGTCCTCAATCCTAGTGCTAAACAAGTCCAAGAAATAATTTACAAAATGCATCCAAAAGACACATTATTATTTAAGAAAGAAGTACAATGATTCTTGGATGTTATATTTATATGTGTTGTGGATAATCCCGAATGGGTGTCTAATATTTTTCCCATTATGAAATTGGATGTAAAATACCATTGTTAGATCAACTTTCATGATCTCAATAAGGCTTTCCCTAAAGACAGTTTTCGATTGCCACACATTGACACAATCATTGATTCCACTGATGGATATGAAATTATTTCCTTCATGGATGGATTTTCCTGTTCTAATCAAATCAAAATTAACTTAGCAGATTAAGAAAATACTTCATTTACTACACCGTGGAGTACAGTTTGTGACACAGTTATGCCCTTTGTCCTTAAAACATTTCGAGGCGTCTTACCAGCATGCAATAACATATATTTCCCACAACTATATTCAAAAAATTATTCAAGATTATTTTGATGACATACTCACAAAATCATGAAATCATTCCACCCATGTTTAATATCTCGAAACACTCTTCAAACTCCTGCAAAAATACGAAGTACGTCTCAATGTGAAGAATTTTCGTTTTGGTGTCATAACTAGAAAGATCTATCTATATATAATCTCCTAGAGTGGCATTGAAATTTATCCCAAAAAGATTTGTGCCATTGTTGACATGCCTCTCAGAACACTCTTCAAACTCTTGCAAAAATACAAAGTACGTCTCAATCTAAAGAATTTTATTTTTGGTGGCATAACTAGAAACCTCCTTCTCTATATCATCTCCTAGTGTGGCATTGAAATTGATCCTAAAAATATTTGTTTCATATTTGAAATGCCTCCTTCTCATGATTTACATCAATTATGCTCATTACAAGGTAAAATATAACCCATACGTTGTTTCATTACACAACTCACTTAAAAAACTTAACCATTCATGTGTCTAATAAAAAGGGACACTAAGTGTGTTTACGAAAACCATTTTGAATTTGCATTTGAGGATATTAAATCACATTTATTAAATCCTCCAGTTCTAGTACCTCTCGCGGATAATCATCCATTCCTATTGTACATTTCAGCTACATTCCATGCATCAGAGGCTCTTCTTGCTAAACATGATGAATATAAATGTGAAAGGGAAATCTATTACATTAGTCATACGTTTCTCTCCTACTAATGCAATTATAGCTACATTGATAATCTATGTCTAGGTCTCATCTTTTTTGTGGAGATTTTTCAACACTACCTACTCAATAATGAGCTTCACATAATTACTATTGTCACTTGGATCACGTACCCACTAAATAGTTAGATGATCGAGTGAAACATGGGAACATCCCCAAGGTGTGGGACATTGGCTCCTTAGGATGAACCTCTAGAGAAGGATGAATCCCTTCTCAATGAAGCACATATGATAGAAGATCATTGTGCAACAACTACGATGCTTAAAATAATCTACAACTATCCAACGTTATTGATAAAAAAGGAGAGATAACTAAAAATAATTGAAAATGGGGATACACCAATAGCTTAAGAAACAAAAGATCAACTTTTACAAGCACAAAACATTTTAACAAAAAGATAAATTATGTGCACAATTTTATACATTTTCTCTCAACAAGAGTTATTTATATGAAGGTAAAGCTTAACAATAATAGAAGGGATTTAATTTAATTCCACAACCTATTATCATTATGTTTTATAAATCACAACATACAAATCACTGAAGAATGAAATACTTAATGTGAATGTAAAACTGGATCATTAAAGTATAAGGAAATAAAGGTTTACAAGTACAAAATTACAACCAAAATACATAACAAACTGAAGTAGTAAAAGGCTATATATCAGTTTTGTATAATAATATTGAGGCTTAATCATGTATACCAGTACTCAAAATGGTAGAGCCTCCTTATAAAAAATATCAAAAGTCCCTTGCTATAAATTGCATCCTCTTATTTATAGATTAAGAAGGTTGTACAATTATATCCACTTATATACTAAAATAGGATGCATTTATACTTGCAAAAAAATCTCCCAAAAAAATAACCAATTCATTGTGAAACTTTGACTGGGTCAAACATACAAGTCAAATTTTGGACTATGGTGAGATATTGTGTTAAAATGGTAGTAGAGAATTAGCCAGGACCGACACCGCCCTTTTCCTGGTCTGTATCAGTTTCCTCCATTTCTTCTCAAGCCTTTTTTTGTCGATAATCAAGAAATCATTTAATGATCTCTTTTACATCTTTATCATCTGGCCTACATGCATAGTGATTCAGGACCTCAGGGGATTTGACTGTTTGGTTCAACTTTTCAAGAAATTTCTTGGCTCAATTTATAATTATTTAGAGCTGGCTCAAGAATTTTTGATAGGTCACTAACTTACTGATAGATTCCATGTTGAAATATTTGGTTGTACCAGTATCCTCTTTATATAGGTTCTTGAAATTTGTAATAATGCAATCTACTATAAGCACATCAAGATATTCATCCTTGATCCTATAATGAATAGTGTCAAACTCATCTTCTATATCATTAATGCCATAAATGTTCTTATTTCTAGCCTCAATCAATTTTACATGGCCCCCTATAACATTCAAACACAAAAATCCATGGCTTCATTATACTGAATCAATTTCAAAGACTCATCAATGATCCCTTCTCCTAGGAGTACATCAGATTTAACACTTCTAACTTTCTTCTAGGCCTCCAATGTGAGTTCCAAATTATAAAATTCTTCCATTACGATACCATATATTTTGGTAACCTTATCCTTCTTTGGATTGATCCCATTATACAAAGTGGCAGCATCATTTAACAGATGGTCTCCCTCCTATATTTGATATTTAATCTAAGCTCCAACTGCTTTCCCTTGTGTCCAATTTTCTCAAATGTGGATAAGAAAATTATTAAAGCTTGTGGATATTGCAAGAGCAATTGAATGGGTTGGCTAAGTGATCTTATGGAGGATAGTTGTCAATTGTTCTGCCTTGTTTTTCATCTCATTCTTAGTGATCTTATCCTTATAAAAAAATTCCATAAGATTTTCAAGGGAAAAGTGGACATTTTTTGTGGCACCTTCATGCGTATATTTTCCCATAGATAACATATAAATTAGATAATATGCTATAGTTATATCTTCCTTTGACTTATTAGTAGCTGGGGTTGTTATCTCCAAAAATCTTTGCCCTATCTGATCAACCAAAAGGTGAGAAATAACACTTGGTCACTTTGTTTGGTGTTGGGTATTCAAATATAACATACTAAGATCAACATCATCTCAAATATGTATCTTTTCATTTTACTTAGTGGTTTTTCTGTGCCATCATGCATGAGTAGAAGAAGAAGAAACTAACTTCTTAGAAGACAACACGTGCACTAGTACCATAGTAGTGAACTAGATGGGTGATGAATGGGAAGTTTTTGTAGTAATCATCAATGGTAATGAATTTGTGACAAGTGAGGAAGGGGTCGAAAGGATAGTTGCAAGGATGGATGAAACATGAAGGTTTTTATGAGAGGAATTTGGAAGAAATTTTTGAGGAAGGGGAGTTCTATCGACAATAAAATTTTCCTCTGTAATTTCTATTTCATTAATGTATGTGTTAGGAATAGGATGCTGTTAAGTATAATTAGTAGTAGCGTCTGATAGAAGACAACATCGTTGTCAGTATGGTGCCACCAATAATATGGAGTACGGTAACAGTCAAAGTACAATAGGAATGTTGTAAAAAGTAAATATTTGTCGTAAGTAGTTCGGTAATGTTAGAATGTCAAAGTTTGGGTAATTAGAGAAGTAGGGTCTACATTATTAGGAATTAGAAATATTATATTGGTAATAAGGACAAGGAGTGAGGTCATAAATATTTTGTGTATTTTATTTGTAAAAAGTCTAAAAATGTGGAACCCATGTAAAATGATAAGGTTTATCTTATCTTAAAAGATAAGCTTACATGTACAGATAAGAGTTACGGTATGGAATATGATTCGTCAGAGTGGATTTCTTATCCTATCTTAGAGATAAGATGGATAAGCCTGGAAGTTCTATAAATAGAGAGGCCACCCCCCTCATTTAGCATAGAAGGAAGTAGTGAGAAATATTGTAGGAAGTGTGCGAAGGAAGCCATCAGTTTAAAGGTGTGTTGAAGAAGCCATTAAGAGGTGTAATTGTAAAGTTTCTCCCATAGTCTTGGTGAAAGTCAAGTGAAGTCAATAACACTTGAAGTACCTCATGGGTGAGATTGTAACAATTTCATGTTAATATTATAATTTCCTTTGATATTTCATATTTTTCATCATTCCGTCTTATCATAGTCGATGGTATTTTTGTGTTATGTTGTTGTTTTGTTTCTAGATTACATCCACCAAACTAAAGGCTATGCATTAGTAAATAATCATAGCACGAGGAGTTTCCGGTGAAGAATTATCATAGTGCCGGATTGGTGATGACATTTTGGTTCCGTTGGCGGGACCATTCCTCGTTCGTGTATTTTCTGGAGAGATATTCCCACTTAGTCAAAAATCAATTAGAGGGTAACCTTATTTTTACTGTGCATAGTAGTTACCATGGTAAAGTCATTTTTACCGTGAATAGTAGTTACCATGATAAAGTCATTTTTGCTGTGAATAGTATTTATCATAGTAAAGTCACTTTTTACCGTGAATAGTATTTACCATAGTAACTTCACTTTTTACCGTGAATAGTATTTACCACAGTAACTTCACTTTTTACTGTGAATAGTGTTTACCACAGTAAAGTCAGTTTTTACCGTGGTAAGTCAAGTTTTTCCATAGTTTACCGTGGTCATTTCTATTTTACTGTAGAAAGGTGTAAATTCACTTTCTAGTATAGTGATTCCAATTATTTGTACACATAAGTCTTGTTGATTGTACTTGTGAGTTGGTATTTCATGGTGGTTACTTTTTAAAATGGGAAAGATTCCTATTTTTCAGCTCAATCTAATGAAGATGCTTCTTCTTTCATTCAAGAGTTTAAGCGATGTTGTATTTGTAATGGCCTTATAAGAAGGGAACAATGGACTGAATTTTTTCCTACCTTTTTGGATGGTTCAACACTTAGGTGGTTTGAAACACTAGGTGATAATGTGAAAAATTCATGGGATTTATTAACTGAAAGTTTTCTTGAAGAATTTGGTGAACAACAGAAATATGTAGATCTCATGATCGAGATCAAAAAACTATCCCAAGGAGAGAAGGAGAAGATAAGGGATTATCATGCTCGTGTTCTAGAGCTAAGGAGGAAGCTCGATGCCCAAATCCAGAAGGAGGATTAGCGGATGGGTTGATGAATGGCGTGGATAATCTCCTCTATAAGAACTTCATTCTTGGGATGAAGCCAGAGATCAGAAAACGAGTGAAGTATGACCGCCCAGCTACCATTGAACAAGCAAAGGAGATTGCAAGAAGGCAAGAAGAAAGCATGGAAGAGGAGCCCAAAGAAATTGTTGTTAAAGTAGAGCCTACACCAGCACCGTTGGTCCAGAATCCACAACCACTCCCGGTGAGCACAAATATTTCTCCTAGTACATCTACTGAGTATGAAGATCTGCTCAAAAAGATGGGTCAATTAACTATTAATCTTCTTCAAGGAAAGGAATTTACTTCTCAGGGAGGAGATAGAGGTCCAAAAAGAAATATTTCTGAAGTTGTTTGTTATGGTTTTTATAAAAAGGGTCATTATAAGTATAATTTTCCAGATAGAGCTTCTACACCTGGTAAAGGAGATAATGATAAAGGAAAAGCACTTGTGAATTCTTTTGATGTAGTAGATAAGAGCAGAAATAATGAAGTAGATGTGTTTGTAACAAAAAGAAAGAAAGAAAAAGATAATCAAGATGGAAATGATCCTAAGAAGATGAAAGAAGAAACTAGTAAGAAACATAGGAGAAGAAAGTTGGGTGTGCAGGATTTTCTGATTTCACAGGGGCAAGGACCATACTCCATCTTGGAAGATCTATCCAAAAGGCCTACAAATATTACATATGGTCAACTCTTGGCTATGTCTTCTGAGAAGAGGCGCGAGTTGCGAGGTGGATTCAATGCTCAAAGAAGGAAGGAGGTTGAGGTCCTTGTTTTGGAGGCAGAGGCAGATCCCTATGCTCCACATGCTGAGGTATTATGTAATGGTATTTCAATTCATAATGTCTTAGTTGATGGAGGTGCTGCAGTTAATGTAATGACCGAGTCTGTAATGAATATGTTGGGTTTAAAAATTGATCGCCCTTCAACACTTATGTTAAGGTCATTAAATAAGGGAAAAACTAAACCAGAAGGTGTAGTTTCAAATGTGGCGATATCTGTTATGGGTGTGGTATGTGTGGTAGACTTTCAGGTGATGAAAAATGGTACTATTGCGTACCCAATGCTGCTAGGAAGACCATGGCTAAGGATATTTCATGCAAGAAACTACTGGAATGAAGGTTTCATGACACTTGGATGTGGTACAGAGAGGGTGAAGATAAACGTGATCCCTCGACATCATAACACAGAACCTGTGGATTCAAGTGATGAAACTGATGATTGGACATCCTCTGATTACTCTAGTACTAGTGAAGTGGACACTGAAGATGAAGAAAGCGAGGTGGATGTTTTAGTCATGGATATCCTTCCAGTCACACCAACTCATGACCCCATGAAATTATCTAAAGAAGAAGTTGATGATCGTCTCCAACAAATAAAGATTGGTGATGCTGTGATGGAGAGTGAGAAGGAATCCTACCTCCAACTCTTTCGAAGGTACATACACCTATTCACTTTTGATTACAAGGAACTCCGTCAAGTAAGCTGGGTAGAACATTGTATTGAGCTGGTAGATGGTGCTAAGCCCATAAAGCAAATGCCATATAGAATGAATCCTAATTTTTCTAAGACTATAAAAGAAGAAATAGATAAGTTGCTTGATGCAGGATTCATATTTGCTATGGAGAATTCAGAATGGGTTTCTCCCATTGTGATCTCAATAAAAAAGAATGGGAAGCTACGCATTTGTGGTGATTATAGGAAGCTCAATAAGGCAACAAAGAAGGATCATTACCCTCTTCCATTTTTAGATAAGATCTTGGATGAAGTAGCTGGCCAGGAGTGCTATAGTTTTGCTGATGGATATAGCGGCTACAACCAACTTCGTATAGCAGAGAAAGATCAGCTGAAGACCATGTTCACCACTCCATGGGGAATGTTTGCTTATAGAGTTATGCCTTTTGGGTTATGTAATGCTCCAACAACATTCCAGCATTTGATGAATAGGGTGTTCAAACCCTATATTGGGACCTTCATCATTGTATTTCTGGATAATGTTTGCATCTATGGGAGCAAGTTGGACCACCTGCACTAAATGGAGACAGCATTTTAAAGGTTAGATGAAGCACAAGCCTCACTAAACCCTACAAAGTGTGTATTTGGATGTTCTAAAGGCATTTTGTTAGGGCATGTTGTATCCAGAGATGGTATTGGTACTGATCCTGATAAAGTTTCAAAAATCAAAGATTTACCATTTCCTATTAATAGAAGTAAGTTCAGATCATTTTGAGGCCATGTGGGTTACTATAGAAGGTTCATCAAGAATTTCTTAAAGATTGCACAACCACTAACCCAGTTCTTGAAGAAGGATGTTACTTATGAACCAAGAAATAAGGCGCATGAAGCTTTTGGACAACTGAAGGAAGCCCTGGTGTCTTCACCTGTTTTGAAGAATCCAGATTGGAGCAAGCCATTCATTGTGTACACTGATGCCTCAGATGCAGGACTAGGAAGTACTTTGAGCCAAAAGGATGAAAATGGGAATGAACATCCAATTTACTTTGGGAGCAGACAAATGAGCAGTGTTGAGGTAAATTATACTGTAACTGAAAAAGAGGCTCTGGCTATCATTTTTTCTGTAAGAAGTTTAGAAATTACTTGCTAGGGAAAAATTTCTAGTGGTGGTAACAGATCATCAGGCTCTAAGATATATTGCAAATAAGCCCTAACCCATCAGGGAGGATAGCAAGATGGATAATTTTTCTACAATAATTTGAATTTGATATTATAGATAGGCCAGGAAAGGAAAGCAGCATGTCAATGCAGATGCACTCTCTCGAGCCTATGATGGTTTAGGATCATCTTTTCATGATGATGATTTCCCCGATGCAGCATTGTTATCCCTTGACACAATCCCTAGTGAATACATAGATATTTAGAATTATCTGAATGAATTCAAGTTTCCTGATGGTGCCAATGCAAAGACTAAGAGAAAGATTACTCAAGCCATTCATCCATATTCTATTCTGCATGGAGTATTATTTCGAATAGGACCTGATGGACAGTACAAGATGGCAGTTAGACATGATCAAGGGAAGGAGCTGCTAGAAGAATTCCACAATGGTACATGTGGAGGGCACTTCTCTAGACAACTTACAGCAAGAAGGATCTTGGATGCAGGTTATCACTGACCCACTCTTTTTAGAGATTTTTATAATTATTGTAAGACATGTGATATTTGTCAAACACATGGTAACCATAAAACTTCATCAGCTCCATTATGTCCTATTATTCCCCTTGGTCCCTTTGAAAAGTGGGGAATAGACATTGTAGGTCCACTTCCAACTACATCACGCCAAAATAAGTATATTGTAGTTGCCACAGATTATTTAACCAAGTGGGTTGAAGCTAGGCCATTGAAAACAACTTCCATGGATGAAGTGGCAAGGTTCATGTATGAACGCATTGTCACCAGATTTGGTTTCCCATTAGAAATTTTAACAGATCAAGGAAGCCACTTCATTAATGAGGTGGTAGAAGCCCTAGTCAATAAGTTTTCTATTAAGCACAGGAAGGCAACAACATACAAGCCAAGCACAAATGGACAGGTGGAACGAATAAATTTTGTGTTGTGTCAAATTCTAGGAAAAGATGCAGCCTTGCAGGTACATAAATGGGATAAAAGGATTCATGTAGCATTGTGGGAATATAGGGCAACATCAAAGTCAGCAACAGGATACTCCCCATTTCAGTTGGCCTATGGCATTGATCCAGTTCTTCCTATTGAGTTTGATATTCCCACCGTGCGAGTTATGAAAAATGAAAGGATGGATGAAAGTGATTCAGTAAAAGAAAGGTTGGTACATCTTCAATTGCTGGAGGAAATGAGAGAAATAGCAAAGGATACAAGCCATAAGAAGAAAATGAAGCAGAAGGAGTAATTTGATCAAAAGATCCGGTGGTCTCCATTTCATGTGAATGACTTGGTTCTAGTATATGATTCTAGATACAAAAAAAGAAGACAGAGAAAATTTCTTCCAAAATGAGTGGGGCCTTATAAAATAGTAGTTGTGCATGAAAATGGTACGTACCGACTGGAGGAATTGGATGGCACTCCCATTACGAAATGGGTCAACCATGACAAGTTGAATATTTTCCAAGCACCAGAATAAGTCTAATCCGAGGACGGAGTAGAAGCTAGGAAGGGCGAAGATGTCGACACTAAAATTTTCCTCCGTAATTTCTATTTCATTAATGTATGTATTAGGAATAGGATGCTGTTAAGTATAATTAGTAGTAGCGTCTGATAGAAGACAACATCGTTGTCAGTATGGTGCCACCAATAATATGGAGTACGGTAACAGTCAAAGTACAATAGGAATGTTGTAAAAAGTAAATATTTGTCGTAAGTGGTCCGGTAATGTTAGAATGTCAAAGTTTGGGTAATTAGAGAAGTAGGGTCTACATGATTAGGAATTAGAAATATTATATTGGTAATAAGGACAAGGAGTGAGGTCATAAATATTTTGTGTATTTTATTTGTAAAAAGTCTAAAAATGTGGAACCCATGTAAAATGATAAGGTTTATCTTATCTTAAAAGATAATCTTACATGTACAGATAAGAGTTAAGGTATGGAATATGATTCGTCAGAGTGGATTTCTTATCCTATCTTAGAGATAAGATGGATAAGCCTGGAAGTTCTATAAATAGAGAGGCCACCCCCCTCATTTAGCATAGAAGGAAGTAGTGAGAAATATTGTAGGAAGTGTGCGAAGGAAGCCATCACTTTAAAGGTGTGTTGAAGAAGCCAATAAGAGGTGTAATTGTAAAGTTTCTCCCATAGTCTTGGTGAAAGTCAAGTGAAGTCAATAACACTTGAAGTACCTCATGGGTGAGATTGTTACAATTTCATGTTAATATTATAATTTACTTTGATATTTCATATTTTTCATCATTCCGTCTTATAATAGTCGATGGTATTTTTGTGTTATGTTGTTGTTTTGTTTCTAGATTACATCCACCAAACTAAAGGCTGTGCATTAGTAAATAATCATAGCATGAAGAGTTCCCGGTGAAGAATTATCATAGTGCCGGATTGGTGATGACAGTCCCTAGGGGGAACCCAGAGCCAAAACATCCTAAGATGAGATAGAGGGAAGAGAATAAAATATATGGGACATTGTAAGAGTCAAGGTGATTGAAGTAAGGGAAATGGGAGGAGAATAAATGGAATATATATGAAAGGGAAGAGTGAGAGGTGGAGGAGATGAAAATGGTGAAGATAGAAGAGGGGGTGACTAAAATTCTTGAGTGGTGGATGGGGAAACAATTAGATCAATGACTTATGTGGAAGGAACCTTAGAAAAAGAATGATAACCCCTGCATAGAATTGTGATTTTCAATGGCTTGGGAGTGTGTTTCCCTCCTTTTGAAGAAGTGTGGTGGCCCACCACTAGTTGTACCTATGTTTCTGTAATAGGGACCTATTTTTACACCTTTGGCGTAATTTTCCAATGAAATCAACAATTGGTGTATTCAACTGAAAATGTGAATTGCACACTCCTTAGAAATTATGTACTCGTGAAGTGACCAATTGATCCACAACAGTGGTAGATATTTCACATTTTTTTTCTCATAAAATAGATATAAGACTTCTTAGTCATTTAAGAGGCCCTCTGGTACATTTGTAATTTTTTACTTGGCTACTTCATCAAGATTGAACCTCTGATAGTATCTTTCTCGTGATGTAATTTTATCTCTACAATTTATCTAGATATATTCTAACTGTGGAATTTGAACTTGATTTGATCTAATTTCACCAATCACTCCCTAGTTTATTAAAATCTGAATATTAAATCTAATTTTAGAGTCACTACTATGATGATATACAAAAAAGTAAAAATTCTAAGCACTATAAAGATGCAACCATGTAATCAATTGAGAAATATAAGGAACTTATATTATTTTCACTTATCTGAAAGTAAATCTAAACTGGAGAAAGTGATGAACATGTTGGGAAGAGTATCAAAAATTCTTGATATCAATTTTGGAGGCTGCAAAAAAATATGGAAACAAGTACCTGGGACAAGGTGTTGGCACCTGAGACCACTCCTAGGTAACAATAACTATGCAAATTCTCATAATCTACTTTTTTCCGTGTCACGAGGGTTTTGCACGTGTTCTTTATTGATCACCTAATATTCTCACTTGTATCACCAAGGTACCTATAACCATCAAAAAACACCCTAGCTACTTGCATAATATCAAAAACACATCAAATTCGAATGAAAAATGTAATAGTTGAAGTCAAACTGACCCCAGTGGTCACATGAAGGGTGAGGTTACATTTGAGCACTGCACTACATTCAGGAATCCATGCAGTTCTTTGTAATTATGAGTGAAATAGTGTCCTTAGGTTACCCTTGTGCCAATGATGCCAAGATGATGAGATATAGATAGATAAAATTTAAATTTGTAGGATGGGATTTAGAACTTCCCCTTCCTATGAAGTGCATGCAGAGTAATCAGCCCAAAATGCAGTCCTTTTGATAGTATGTAGATATGCTTACCCTTTACAATTGTCTGCCCTTATAATGGTATGTATGTTGTGTATATATAGGGATCTCTTGATTGAATTTTCACACTGTTGACATGAAATGCTGAATAGGACGTCAGGTTAGGAATAAGAGAACTAAAAATGTTGACCACAAATGTCAAAAATATGATTAAGAACAAATAGGAAAACAACACCCAATGTGGATAGGAGTTCCTGGGCGTTAGTGTCCTAAGATAACTGACAACAAATGTGAGGAGACTAAAAGATAAGCATCCCTATGACCTAACCAAAACTAGGTACAAAAGTAATAAATGTGTGAGAGAAAGATAATAGAAAGAACCAAACTAATTAGATGGACTAGGGAATGTGTCACCAGTGAGTATTTTTCTTACTTTATATCCGTGTATGTAACACAATACTTGGTGGTATAGTAAAATAGTAATATGTGTGTGATTTTGTGTCTAAATTTCCCCCCCTTTATTCTATTTGAATAAAATTTAAGTATTTAAAAATAAGTAAGGAACATACTTGTGAGAATTCCATAGAAACTCATTACAGAAGTATGCATATAATATGAGAACATATAGCATAGCAAACCATGGATCATCATGTCGATCCATGTAGAGTAAATAGAGACAGTGAACCATTTTAAGGATCACTTGGAGAAATTGATGATTTGATTTTGGATTATTTGGATATTTCGAATTTGTTTTTGATGGGGATTTGAAGGGGTATCGAGTGATCAATTCCCCAACCTGATTTTGTAAAATGTTGATCTAGGGAGGATTTTGACGTCCTACCACTAGAGGAAGAGAGTTGGGGAGAGACGTCTTATTTTACTCTCCATCCATGAATACATCCTCAAAATGTCCTATTGTTGTAGACAGGTAGCAACCAAATTGAGTTCCATGTTAAAAAACCATATAGGAGCAGTATAGGAAAGGTAGTAACATCTAATTACCCCCCGCTCCCATGGGTTTCGCGATTCATATAGTGTAAGATGGATTTTATGTTAGGTCAATTTGAAGGAATGTAGAAGAAATTCCCATGTTAGGCCATCTAATAAAGACAATGAAGTGGTGTAAATCCCATATTAGGTCTTTTGGGAGAGATAATTAAGTGATGTTATGTTATACACATATATCTATTTGATTTTAATAGTGAACAATTTATTTGAAATTGAATATATACGATGGATTACTCATTAAAATATTTTCACTATTTTCCCTAGAGTAGGTCATTAGGGGGAATATATTTGAAGTAGTATAAAATGTCGAATATTGTATGAGAGGATTAAGACCTTTGTTCGAATAGTGCCATAGAAAAAATTTACGATAATGGTGTATTGGGAGTATGGAATAATTGTATAGTATCCCTAAGAGGGATCGTATGTTGATACCGATTGTATGAACCCCTTTCAATGAAAGGAAGAGGGGTGAATATAATGAGCATTAAGCAAAAAAGTAGAGGTGAAATAATAATAGTGAATAAGATTTGGTATAGAACATGTTGCAAGATCGCATGTATGTTGAGTTGAAAATGTTCCTTATTGGAATGTGTCTAACACGGTGGTAGGGTAAATCCTGAACCATATCACACAAATGTTGAGGAAAATGGAGTAACAAAGCTTGAGATATGAGTGAAACCATGGGTCATGTATTAATTGGAAGAATGATTCTAAATAGTAAGTATAAAAAATGAAAAATTTGAAATTGCTATATATAGTGACGGTAAAAAGTGAATAGTAACTTGATTTGAATTGCAATTGAGTTATAATTTGAGCTCTAAGCTTACGAGGATGCCACAATTTAGGGAAAGGAGGTTGAATAGGTTTGAGAGAGTAGCGGCGTAAGTGGCTTCATAGATGACAGATGAGTTGGTGAGTACGATTATTTTTTATTTTTTTTTGGAAATTTTCTTGATTTATCAATTTTTTGCAAAAAATTAAAATTTTATTTTGGGCGTTTCTAACCTAGGAAGGAGTGGTCGATGTGTTGAAATTTTTTGGGATGTCAATACACAATTCCAGGTGTTGAAGTTTTGATTCCTGGGACACACACCTTGTTCCTTCCCTCGATGGAGATGGTATAGCAGCGGTGCTTACAGAGTGTAAGTATTTTTTCATTGTTATTTGTTTATTATTACTCACTTATTATATATTGGTAAACACATGTGATAACTAATGTGTTTTTTAATGGTTGCAGGTGATTCTTAGTGGTCATTGATCATTGATTCATTGATTCACACATTGACATGGAACATGCCACTAGATGTGCTCATGAGTGGTGGGATGCTGAAGTGAGTAAATGTTATTGCGGGTGAGAATTCCCATTTGTTTGAGTAAATGGCTATAGAAGCATAACATGTACCATGCTATTGAGAAAACGTGACAAGGGTCGCATGGATAACAAGAAATCCATATAGGTCATAGGATAGATATGGATTTTTTTGTAAAGTATATGGAGCTACAGGACTGATTCTTGGAGTAGTCAGTCGAGATAGCCTTACTATGGAGGAAGGTAGAGGGATATAAACACCATAACTAGTGGCGTAGACTAAGTTATGAAGCATCTATTTCTAAAGGTCACGCAGTTTTATATAGCAATATTGAGGATGTGATATGATGTATATGTATGAAGTGATGGATGGGGTATTTCCTCCCAATGATTGTTTTTTTAAACTATTATTTTGGTCGATATATATATATATATATATATATATATATATGTATATATATATATATATATATGTTTGTGTGTGTGGATGATTGGTATTATTACATTATATTAATTTTCATTGATATGCGATGCGATGATTGTTGCTCGGATGTTGGTTTATGATCTTTTATTTGGACTTCATAAATGATTATGTTTATTTCAAATAGATGATGATGTAGATAGGAAATAGATAAGTAATGCCTGAAAATTAGATTGAATGTATGAATGAAGATAGATAGTATGTGATCAGTAGTAATAGATGTATGTGATGTTTGTAATGAATAATAACAATATGGATAAGCAATAGTAGAATATTTCAATAGCTTTCTTGTGATAGGATTAAATGATGTATGTAATAGCACACGAGTATGATGAAGAGGTCGGAAGAATAGCGATGCCCCCCAACATATGTGTAGGAAGACAAGGTTCATTTATATAAAACCCCTCGATAATAAAAAATGAACCATAGAACAAGATTGTGTCATTGGGAAATGGTTTAAGATTATATTGCTAGCAAGATAGATCATGAAGCACAGAGTGTTAACAAGGTTAATTTTGTAACAAATCACTCAACAATCATGTAAGAACCTTAAGAACATGAGTGCATTACTAGGTAATGAGGTAATTGCAATTAAATCACCTACCAAATATAGAGAGGTTGTGACAAATAGTGGAAACATGTGATGTAGTGGAAGCATGAGTTTAAGAGCCAAACTGAATGTAGGATGAAATGGTGCCAATGATGGGAGATATAGTGGTAAGAAGCATAGATGACGACATCTTATGAATCCAATGAGTTGTTGTAACACTGCAAGGAGGATGAGATGATGTAACAACGGATGAGATAGATGGAGGACGTAGATGGATAATGATTTTAGGATATGAATGAATGAGGACCTTAGAAGTGGGTGTAGGAGACAAGTGAACTGAAGTGGAAGTACATTATATGGAATTGGAGAAAGAGACCACTCATGAGAATGAGAGCCAAAGGAAATGACACCCTTGTCTTCTAATTGATTTAATTTTCATGAAGGGAATAACAATAATTTTCATGGTGGCCATTAATACGGTGGAAATTAAAATAAGGGTGATCAAACTGGTGATGCAAGCGATGAGGAGGAGGATGTTAATTAGAGGCTAGGTGAATCAATCTCTTTGTAAGGAAAGTACACTGTTAGAACTATAATACTAAGTGTATCATAATATTCATTTTATATTTAAATAATATAGAATAACTTTAATTCTTATTATTTAAATATAAAATTTATATTAGATGGTTAGTTATTTTAATTAACTAACATTAAATTGGGGAGGTGTGGCCCATCACTTAAGAATTTCATAACCCTTTAGGTTATTTAAATATGACTATAGGTAATATTTAGGATATATATATGATATATATTTGAATATGTAATCACGTGAATCCAGAGATCATGGTAAAACATGGAGTAGAAGTGAGGAGGGAGTTTTTAGTTGACTGGTTGTAATAGTTTCTCATCTAGTGGATTAATTCTTTCATGTTTTTTTCCCATTAGGGGTTTTCCACGTTACATATTGTGTTATTAGATTACTTGTTTATGTTGTTATTTATTTTACTTATATGTGCAGATGTATAAGTATGTATATTAATTAATGGTCACCTAACATTTAATAATCTTAATAAATGTCCATTCCTCCCTTCATCCTGACATGTTACCAGAGTGGGATTAAATAATATAATTTAATTCTAATGTTCTAAGGTTGTAATGGTTGGGAAGATAGGTGGTTAGCTGGTTGAAATCCTATTTAACCCACCCCCCTTTCCTCTTTGTAAGGGGGATTGAATGTGGTGTGCACATGTGGAAATTCCTTTGGATATTTCAACGACATGTCAAAAATTTTAATTTGAGGAATTACCAAGGCCTTTGAAATTAAGGTAAGGGTTACTAAATTTTGTGAAAGATTTTTCTATACTTTATAAATGTTTGCAAGTAAATTCAAAATATCCAAAGAGAAAGTAAATAATTTTAAATGAAATTCAAGTTTACAAGGAAGACAAGATTCTAGAAAATAAGAAGTTTAAATTTTCTTATTGGTTGGTTAGACCATTTTTTCCCCTAATAATGTAAAAACAATTCACTTTGAATTTCAAAAATACACTATCCCATGTCCTGTATGGACCCCTATAATTATTACGTCTATATTTTACAATTAATGTAAACTATATTTTTCTCCATGGTTAATATAAAATTCTTAGTGTTTTATAATATATATATATATATATAAAACCTAAGTCTACAACTATGCGACCCCAAATAAATATAAAGATATTAATCAAACTTGATATGGGGGGAAGCCACCATCCAACCCCCCATCCAGTTTCGTGTCACTTGGTATGTTCTACATGGCCGTGCACTGCCTTACCCCTGAACGTCGTGTGTCCTGCGGGCTCCCACCCGACCACCCTCACTCGTAGGCCCCCTACCTCTATGATTTAGTTTGTCTTGCATGGGGTTGGAAAGGAAGTGTTTAAGGCTTTAAAATCCTATGTGTAGGGGATGATGGTGTGACTGCGTTCACAACACTGTATTTTTTTAAAATCCCTTATAGGCATGGCTCACCCAAGAAACTCGTTGTGTTGTGCAATAAGGTCTTTGTGCAGCTCAGACATGGTATCATTTGTGGCTTGGTTTGTTTGATAAGGCATGGTTTATTAAATTCTATATTTTGAAATATATGGTTTGGAAATTATATTTGGTTAATATGTAATATGGATAACTCGGTGATAAACTCGTTGAGTTGGCTAGCCAAACTCGTTTTAGATGGTTATCTAACTCAATTGAGTTGATATAAATTATTACCTGATAAGGAGAAAGAGCTCCCATTTTTTGTATATAAATCATTTTTTCAATATATATATATATATATATGAATTATTTGTTTGTTTTATTGAAAATATAAGAAAATTATAAAAATTATTTTGTGGAAAATAGTAAAATAATATCATTTTGTTTAACAATTATCTATTTTTACGATAGAACTAGAACATTATCATCGTCATTTTAATTAAAAACTAAAAAAAATCACTTACATTTCCTTCTTTTTTTTTGATATCACACTAATGCATTCATGTATAGATTATTCATTTAACAGGACCTCATTATTTGGCTTAAACTAATTGATGTTCGATTGCGAGGATTAAAATACTATATGGGGATTTCTATTAAAATCTTATTTTGATCCTTGTTTATTATTTTTTTCTATTTACACAAAACATGGGTCTAATAAATTTTTAATTGATAAATATTAGATGTTGAATGGAAATAATTATGGCATTTGAAAGATTTGATTAAAGGCATAATTCATAGCTCACAAATTATGGGCAGTTATTAATGGAGTTGAGAGAGCTCTGCCTGAAAGATAAGAAACTACGAACAACATCGTTGCATGTCAACAAAAAGTACAAGAGGTGGTGTCCATCATTTTGCGAAGCGTACAAGATGATTTTCTACGTCATATACGGAATCAAGAAAGTCTGAGTGAGGCATGAGATCAATTTAAATCGATGGAAAAAGGTATGTGTTTGTGGAAAATCATCAAATGGATTTTAGAATTGATGACAAATCTGATGAAGGGATATGAAAAAGTAGTAAACTATTTAGCAAAATAAAAATATTAAGTCATAGTTAGATGGTTGTGGAAGTAATTTGATTCAATATAAATTACTTTATTTCATTATTCAGTTGAATATTCATGAGAAATTTAGAAATTTCATTTTAATTTTGAATTTTAAATATCAAACAGAATAAGACATTCCATATCGGCAAACCCTTAGTGCTCTCCTCATGTAACAAGAACAAGTAATGTAAACTTTTGATTCTAAAGAGAATGCCACTCATGTACTTTTTGCTCAAAAATCAGAAGGTAAAACCTCTAGATTCTACAAAAACCAAAAGTCAAATTTTAAACCTCCTAGAAATGATAAGAAACGTGAAAATCTAAGAGTTAGCTATGATGGAAAATGTCATTACTATGGTAAGATTGGCCAAAAGAAAGAGGATTAGAAATTTAAAAATAATAAGTCAAATTTCTAAAATCAAAAGCGTAACAAATTTGACTAAAACCAAAACAAGAATATGAAAAATAGTCAAAATCAAATGTAATTGCTTTGTATGTTTCCTTTTTCACTATAAACTAAAATGAGTGGATATTGGTAACTGTTTCCTCGAGGAACATAAACCTTTAGATATGATATCCTATCTAAACTTAGAGAGTGTAATGATCATATCTACTTGGGTGATCATTCCATTCTTGATGTTCATGGTCAAGGAAAAGAAAAAGTTTTGAATGGTTTTATTAACAATGTGTTGTTAGTTCATAGAATTAAAATGGATTTTATTTCTTGTTCTCGGTTGTCTTAAAGTAATTATAGTGTAACATTATTAAAAGATAAATGGTTTACTAGAAATGAACATGATATTACTATAGTTTATGACATTCAAAGAGATGGTTTATATGTGTTTAATTACTTTCCTTTTGCTTCTTGTTTAACAACTCAAAGAAGTGATATACAATTGTGAAATGAGAGAATAGGTCATGTCAACTTTAGGAGCATGTACAAAATGTCTCGACTAAGCCTAGTGGCTACTCTACCACTTATTTTCCAAAATCATGAAATGTGTTAAGGATGTTTACATGGTAATCAATCTGATAATCCCTTTCACATTCATCATGATGATAATTTTTATGAACCTTTAGAACTTCTCCATAGTGATGTTCGAGGACCTCTAAAAGTTTCATCTCTTAATGTCTATTTTCATCCTGACACGTTCATTAATTATTTCACTCATATGATTTTGTCTTATTTCATTAAAAAGAAATATGATGTATTGTCAAAATTTAAGGAATTTAAATATTTAATTGAAACCTCTTCTAGTTATAAAATTAAGAGGATTAGAACTGATAATGGGGGAGAATATGTTAGTAAATAATTTGACTCATTTTGTGTCAAATGTGGCATTCAAAGGGAACTAGGTACTCCCTTTTCCCCTTGGCAGATTGGGATTGTGGAAAGGAAAAACCACACCATTCTAGAAATGGCTAGAACCATGATGCATTCTACTCAAGTTCCTAAATTGGTTTGGGCTAAAGCTAAGAACATTGTTGTTCATATCTTGAACAGAGTTCCCACTAAAGCCTTAGTAAATTCCACTCCTTTGAAAAAGTGGTCAAATCAAAAACCAATTATATCTCATTTGAGAATCTTTGGTAGTCCTATTTCCGTCTTCATTCTAAAATAGAAACAAAAGAAGCTTGATGAAACCTATTTTCCTTGAATATTTGTAGAATACATTGTAAAAACTAAAGGTCTTAGGATCTTTGATCTATCAAAGAGAGAATTTTTTTTATTAAGGATAAATAGTTTTGAAGGGACTATACCCTGAGTACAAAAAGGCTCAAGTAGCAAGATACCAGAAGGAGAAAACCCAACTAAGAAAGACTAAAAACCTTAAACATGTAGGCTCACAAGACAATTATTTCAGTAAAGTGAGTACAAAAAGATCTATCCAAACTGAGATCCGAAGAAGAAAAAAAGGACCAAAATACTTCAAAGAGGGATCCAAAATAGGGCATCCCAACAAGAAAACAACAACAAAACATCCAAAAAATAACAACTTCACAACAACTAAACGGCACCTGGGCACTACACTATTTGACTGCCCTGTCAATCTTGACCTAAATTTTCTAAAGAGACGTGTATAGTGGAATGGTCGTGGCATGTGAAAGATAATTCATGTCTGCCTAAGCAAGGGAAAGGTCACGAGTCTCATTAGAATCCTAAATGTCATCAGGAATGCCACTAAGGCTACAAACACTTCTCACGCACATTGCTCCATAAAATTATAAACATCTTTTAGTGCATAGATGATGTAGTGATGATGGCCCTCGGAATTTCCCAACCTGACATCAAGTGAAAGGATATTTTTAAAAATCTTAGCAGTAGTATCATTGTCCTCAGAATTTTGTAACTTCCTCTTTCGTTTTGTTTTTTCCAAATTTTTAGGAGCATTTTGAGGTCTTTAATCTCCTCTTCAAGCTTTCTAACCTTGGTAAGAAGATCCACATCTCTACATTCTTCAACAGGTTTACTGATATGTAATAAGTTCTTGGTAAGTTCAATATCCCTATGGCTACATAGAATACTTTGCGAAGAAGGCAGGGAAACCTTATCCTTTTTGCCTTTCATCTTTCTACTAGAGGTAGCAGAGTCCAGACCTTTACTGGTAGGGATAGGGAGAATAACAGGGGGAGTAGGCAGAGGGTGAGAGAAAGAGATATAGTGGTGGTGGATGAGAAGAATCATACCTTGGTGTAGGGGAACAACCCGAGCATTATTCTAGACTTCTAAAATAGACCTCTCCAAGGAATTCATCAGATAATGCGGGAAATTAATGGTTAGATTCCTACAAAAATGATTGAGAAATATTAAATGCTTTAGGGGAATGGTGCCATATCTTCCCTCAAGTGTGAAGTACCTAACCATCATTCACACTATCTCAGCAAAATGCTCAGGGATAGAGGAGACTTTTATTCTAGCCACGAAAAACTCAAGGTGTTCCCCTTCCTCGAGAAATTTTTTAGCCTCGACCTCACGGTCGACTCTTTTGTTGAAGAACTTGGCTCCATCCAAGTTCAACCCCATGGCCTAGGTGATGAGTTCCTCAGATATCTCAACCCTGACTTCTCTATACTCAATAGTACGTTTTCTTCAACCATTTGTGAATTTCAGTGAGATGTCCTGGTCAAAACCCTAGATATTTTCAATGAGATTTGAAATAACCCCCATTTGTAGATAATTCCAAAGAATTGTGTCATTTTTCTAGGTTGGATCGTGAATGGGTTTGGTCTTACATGGAGGCCCCCCATTTTTTCGGTATTGTTACTTCTTTGCACAAGGATAAAAATTTTAATTCCATTCGAATCTATACCGTCTCTACTTTTTGGGACCTCTGAAGCATGCAGAATTTTAAAAACATCATTAAACTTACCATTGAAATTAATAATCACATTCTTGGCACTTGTTTTGTATCAATTAATGATTGTGCTCAAAATCATGTATATCTTTAGTGATGTCATCTAGTACTTTTTTTAGAAGAGGGTCACTGCTTAACCATGTTTACATTGTGTTGTTGGCACCAATATTTACTAAACTATTGGCCAATCTATTGCCTTCACGATAGGTGTGGATAATCGTACAATTATCAAAACAATTGAAAATTTCAATAGCTTCATTAATGAAATCCCTAATAGACCAACTTGGGGATTGCTTTTGATTTAACAAATTAATAATGTTCAATGAATCCCCCTCGATTATAATTTTATAAATATTACAATCTCTAGCCAACCTTATTCCCTAGAGCACTGCTAAATCTTCTGAGTAATGATTTGTTTACTTACCCATCTTTCTAGAAAAAATGGCAACAAAGAAGCCTCTGTGATCTCTGATCACCCCACCACCTCCCGAATCCCCAGGATTACCTTTTGAAGCTCCATAAAAGTTTAGTTTGTACCATGCAGTGGGTGGCTAAGTCTAACATACAGAAGATCTATCGATGTTGTTGTTATCCTTATACTTAATGTTGTTAGTGCCAATGTTCCAAACAGCAATAATGTGCTGCTTTTCCTCAGGATAAAGTTTATTTTTGGGAGGCTTAAATATTTTAATGTTTTCTTTCACTCCAATGATAATTTCTTTATACACTTTTGTACACATCTTTCTGGTATTTCTGAAAATAACATCATTTCTAGCTTTCCAAACTCTCCACATTGTGTGACGGAGAACTAGTTGCCATAGCCTCCTAATCACACAATGCTTATATGGGGAGTTCCATTGCTCCCATGCCTATAGAAAAGTATGGGGGAAAACCTATTTCTGATTGAAATTCTCAAAAATAAGATGTCAAACTTTAGAAGTATACTTACAATGTAGAAAGAGGTGTTTAATGTCTTCAGCTTCTTCTTGGCACATGCAACATCTATTCGGCATGATAAAACCCTTCCTAATGAGATTTTCATTAGTGATAATCTTATGTTTGATGATAAGACACCAGAAGAAATTTACTTTAGGAGTTAGCTCAGGGTTCCAGAGCTTGTGCCAATCAATTTCACTTTCAATATAAGCAAAAAAAGAGTTGTAACTAGATTTAACTGAATATTCTCCATCAAAGGAATCTATCCAAATAATCTCATCCTTATCATCATGTTGGCTGATATGTATTAAGGAGATATGAGTATGTATAGAGGAGACAGTGGGCTACATATTTTCCTCGTCAACTTTGAGTTGCTTCTGTTCCTTCTATTACCAGACACCTCAATATAGTCTTTGAAAATAAGAATATTGAAATTCTATAAAATCTTTTCAGTTCTTCTTCATTATCTTTTGTTTCTGTTATTTATGATGGTTCTAATGAAAATGAAAATGAAAATGAATTTGAAATTGAAAATAGTGAAAATGATGTAAATGATGACGAAACTAGTAATGAACCTATAGTTAAAAAATGATGTATAGTCAGTTCTAGATGGCTATACAAGATTAAATATAAACCATATGGAAGTGTAGATAAATTCAAATCCATATTAGTAGCTCGAGGGTTTATTCTAAAATCTTGAATTGACTACGTTGAAAAATTTGCACCAGTTGCAAAATGAGCTCAGTAAGGATCTTGATCTCCTTAGCTACTCAATATGGTTGGGAAATACATCATATTAATGTCAAAAATGCCTTTCTGAATGGTGATTTAAAATAATAAATCTACATGACCCAACCTAACTGATTTTAATAACCAGGTAAAGAAATGTATGTTTGAAAATTGAAGAAATATTTATATGGTTTAAAATAAGCTCCTAGAGCTTGGTATGGAAAGATTATCAGTTTTTATAATGAAGTTGGTTTTTCTAACTCTTCATTTGGAAATGATTTATTTTTTAAATTTGAAGAAAATGATATCATTCTCATTCTATTATATGTTGATGATTTACTTATCACTAGCAATTCTAACATTTAATTATGAAAATTAAAGCAAAATCAATGCAATATTTATAAATGACATACTTAGGATTATTGTATTATTTTTAGGCATGACTATATTTCTAGATAAAAATTCTATTTTATTATCTCAATCACTATATGCAAATAATTTACCTAAGAGATTTAATATGTTTTATTGTAAACCAATTTTTATTTTGATAGAAGTTGGATGTAAAATTTATCATAAAATTGTTATCTATCAAAAGTACACCCTATAGAGTGATGGTTGTAGGTGTTCTAGGTTTGCAAAATTGATCTCTCTCTTTCATAGATACAATGGAAACACTTCAGGTATGTGGGTATACCTATTTTGACGTGGGTCTTTGGTATCAAGCCCAGTTCCTTATTGATGTATCATAAACTAATTTTTCGGGGTTTCAAGGTAAAAACTTACTGTGAATGGTTTTAAAATTGGGTGATACACCAAACCTGTGTGAGGTCTTTGCTTGAGCACATGCACAATTGATATGAGAATTAATTCTTGATACATAAGACAACACTTTTATATAGAATATTAAGGAAAACACTTTGATATATTGAGGGAAAGTATCACAACAATACTGTTAACTTCCATATGCACATTAATGTCATGCAGAAATTACTAAATTTGGAATAGGGTAAAATGATTAATCAGGGAATTTAACATTCAAAAATATTAATAGAACATACATAAGACTACAAATAATTGGAAAGGATTAAAATACTTCTCATTCAGAGGGAAATACTTGCAAAAACTACTTCAGCACTCCTATGTCTTAAAGTCCTCTGAAACATGGATTTGTTGCTCTAGTAATGTATTATGTCCATCTTTTCAAGCTGATATGTGCTTGATAGTTGATACTTTCTTTGCTCAAAATTGTGTCAATTACATCATTGATTACATTATTTTTAAGATTTGTACTTAAATTTTATAAGAAACTCCAATTACCTATGTATTGAAGATGGATATATAACTGGAAGAAATTTCTTAAGTTTAATTCTTGAATACTTGTAGCCTAAAATGATCAATTGAAAACTTATCACTTGAATATTTCTTTGATTACATGGTTGTACTCCATTGGTATTTTAGCATTTTTGTATCTGTTCTGATGTAATCTAAAAGTGTATACTTGTAACTTAAATTGGCACTGTAACAGTTCATTTAGATGCTTTGTGGCTTGTTCTTGGGGTTGAACTCTAGTAACTGTTACTTTGATCATTTCATGCATTATCTACTTTCTATATTACTATTTGATTTACGTACAACTTTTAAAATATGTATTGGTTTAAAAACAACATGATGGAAAGATTTAAAATGTTCATTTTACATGGTGAAGCCCTTTCAAAATATTCTCTGATTTCCCTTTTTATTTTTTTTCAGTTGTAATCTTATATTACTAGTTAACTTCAGTCTTTATATTCTTATTCTTCTACTTCACCTATTTAAAAATTTGAAACATGTACCGTTTCCTTTGAATGGAAGTAAGCATGTAATTTTCTTCTCTGACCTACTCTCTAACTCTTTCTATTTCTAGAATAGCTACTGAACTTTGAGTTACATTCTTCCTCACTGTAACTTGTACCTACACACTTCAAAGAACAGTTAGAAAATATTTAGGCTTTTTGGCCTATCTTTTATTCCATAGTTTTCTCTCTCTTCTTTCTGAGTGAATAATTTATGTATGGTGGTACATAATATTGTTTGATCAGTTGTTTGTTTGATCCTCATGTAATTTATACCTCCTATTATTAAGATATCCACCTACATGAATTTCGATCAACACACCTGCATGAATTTTGATCCTCCTGTGATAGTATAGGAATATGGATACAACCTTAGCTCAATTATTGACAGTAATTCTTCATGTTTTCAGTTATAGTGTCTTATGCCAAGCAACGAAGACGAAGATAGTACAAATTTGGAGATTGAGATGCATCAACCAAAACAAAGAAACCTGAAGGAAATGATGGGTTCATTCATATTTCCCTATTTTCTCTTTCATGCATATGTACCTCTTACTTTATTAGTTGTAATTTACTCTTTAGTCATATCCCACGGCTTGTGTGGGAACATTTGAAATTTGAAATTTCTAAATGGATTGTATGATGAATTAAACAACTCAATAATATAATTGAATGTCTTAATCATGAATGAAATAACCTTAAAGATACATGTAACATTTAGTAATGAACTCTATTTGCTGCAATCAGCAAGTATGATTGTTGTTCCAAAACTTAACACTTCATCTATTCTATACTTCGATGTCTTCATCGAGATAACTCATCTGTCCTTTAGGTCTTTGTGTTATTTTTTTGAAGATAATAATGAAATTGCATACTATGTGATTTGTTACATTTTGTGACAGCACATATAGTTACAGATTTCATGTAATCATTGATTAAATCAATAGAAACAACATTGAACTGAAAGAATCTCCTTTATCTTAGGTCAACTTCACCAATGCCATCCATTGTGATGAAGTTTGGAGTTTTCCATTTTTGCACAAGTGTAAAAAATTGTTAACATTTCTGTTGATCCTGCATGGAAGGCTTCCTACTAGCTTTTAAAACAGTGCCTTGGTCTTGTCCATTGGATATGGAGTCCAAATAATGTAATCAAAAAATGCCTTTCTCAAGGTCCCACCCTTCCAAAATGAACAAAAACTAGAAAGGATCTGGGACACTAGATCACATGCACAGATGTACTTTATTGAATTGAAAAACATTGCAATGTGTAGGAACTGCACTTATTAAAGGGAAATCTTGCTCTAAGTACACACTGTAGGATTTTCAATAACAATGTTTGAGAAACATACCATTCACAAGAATGGGAAGTTCCTCTCCATTCAGCCTTGAGAGCTACAAAGCATTGTGTTCTTTGTAAGATGGCATCATGTAAAGACCACAGTAGATTATATCAAACTTCGTGAGTTTTCTTGGATTTTCACAATCAACATCCCATTTCAACACAATATGTCCTTCATTTAAGATTCTAAACTTATCCTTCTTATCAAAAGATTTCTTCATTTGATTCTAATTCTTTTCCATGTTCACATGAGCTTGATCTCTCAGCGCTTGTAAGTCCATTAATTTTATATAATGAATCTGCAGTGGTTCAATCTCAAGTAGCTCCATTTGATGTAACAAATCTAGTGCATGTAACTCAATTGAAATGGGCATTCTCTTTCATAAAAAATATTATATGGTGAATTGCCAAGTGATATTTTAGGAGTCACTCTATCAGCCCAAAGTATTGAATTCAACATTAGATGACAAACTCTTTCTTTATCTTTGAGTGTTCTTTTGATGATCCTTAAAAAACTTCTGCTAGTACTTTAAGCTAACCCATTACCTTGTGGGTAATAATTAGATGAAAAAATTAAATAAATTTTGTGGTTGAAAGCCCAATCTGTTACCTTTGTACTAAGAAATGCTAAAGCATTATCTGAAATGATAGTTTTTGGAACACCAAATCTGCAAACTATACCTTCATAAAATAATATTATCGAAATTTCATTAGCATCCTTCAAGGTTATTGCCTCAGTCTATTGTGTAAAGTAATATGTAGCAGTAAAAATCCACTTGTGTCCTTATGATGAAGGTGGGTTTATCATGCCAATAAATTCAAGACACAACTGTATAAAAGGCTGATCAACTAAAATAGAATGTAAGGGCAGCGAAGCTAATCATTATTTTCCAACAAAGAAAGAATGCTTCTTACAGATTATGATCCATTTGAAATCGTCTTTGAATATTCTGGGCCAATAGTAAGCAACTTTCATAATTTTTAAGGTTGTGGTACATGTTGAAAAATGACCTACTGCAAGTCATTCATAGAATTCGGATAATAATTGCTAAATTCTCTCATAATCAACACATCGCAACAAGATTTCATTTATATCTTTTTTGAATAATACACCATAAATAAAAACATAAGGTACTATTTGTAACCTGAAAGACCTTCTATTATTCTTGTCCATACCTTCCAAATAAATGTCATGTTGTACATAGTTAACTAAATCAGTCATCCATATTGATTCCTGAACTTCTTAAACAAGCTCAAGTTGCTGATTTTCTAGTTGCACCATGACATCTTATTACTGATACATACCTTTAGCATGTTGTTTTGGATCTTTTGATTCTACATCCTACTATTTTTCCATATCAGTAATTAGATGTTCACACAAACCTTTACCTTGAACTATTTTCGCAACACGGATATCAACATCGTATTCCATGACTTTTGTTATCCAGCCTATTTTTTTCTCATTCAATTTTTAATTTACCAAGAAAGATTTTATTCTTGGATGAGAAACAAGAACATGAATTTTGTTTTTTGAATTCATGTAATTAAAAGTATTCAGCCTTCTGACTACAGAAAGTAGTTTTTTTTCAAGAAATTTGTACCTTGTTTCATAATCATGCAAACTTTGTCTAAAGAAATCAATTTGTTGCTCGATATTTTCATCATTAACCTAAGTTAATATGGCTGAAATTGTTTCAGCTCCCGCAAGTACATACATTGTGAAATATTTATCAAAATTTGCATTTCCAAGAGTAGGATCTTGAGAGATGGATGCTTTGATTACTTCAAACCCTTCTCTCCCTTAGTTTGTCCAAAAGAAACTCTTATCTTTCTTTAACATAACTTTCAATGGTTTAACCAATGTTACAAAATTGGAACAAATCTTCTAAAAATGTTGATTTTTCCCAAAAAACTCTGTAATACCTTCTTGTGATGAGGAAATGATAGTTGGGATATGAATTCAATTCTAAAAGGGTCAATTGGTAAACCTTTTTTAGAAACAATATGACCAAGTAATTTACCTTGATGTATTGAAAAGATAGACTTTTTTAGATTCAAAGATATTCCAAATTGTATGCATAACTGAAAAGTCTACCTTACATGTATTAGATGTTCATCTAATTTTTTTGAGAATGTAGTAACATCATCTAAATAAACCATGATGCATTTATTTAACAAGCTACAAAAATCCATGTCCATTTCACGTTAAAAAATTGCACCAGTGTTTGAAAGGCCAAAAGGCATTCTTTTGTAAGCATAAGTACCCCACTTGGTGGTAAGAGTTGTTTTGTACCTATCTTCTTCTCAGACTAAAATATGATTGTATCCACTATAAACGTCCAAAAGAGATATTCTATCAGAACCAAACACTGTTCTCAAAATATGATCTATATTAGGCAGTGGGTAATGATCTTTTAGTGAAGATTTATTAAGATCTTTGAAATCCACACATAATTTGATTTCTCCATTCTTTTTTTGAACCGGAACAAGATTGGATACCCAACTTGAATTCTTAACTGGAATGAAAATACCTGATTTGATCAACTTAGATAATTCTTTCCTCATTAGAGGCTTTACCTAGGGATTGAAAAGTCTTTGTTTTTTCCTAACTGGCTTAGAATATGGTGGTAGTTCAAAAGTATGTTCTGCCAAACTGGGATCAAATCCCTTTATATCTTGGTATTTCCAAGAGAAAAAATCCATAAATTCCTTACAAATATTAATAAAGGAATGTTTTTTAGCTAAGAAACATACCTTTTTGAGAAATAAGTTATTTCCTCATCTCCTGAGATCTCTGCATAATTATCAACATGTGTTGGAATCTTAGTTTTGTCTTTCCTTAACTGATCATCAGTGCTAAAGATGTATTCTAATGTAACCAATCATTGAGGTATTTTATTCATCTTAATTGAACAATCTGATCACCATATAAGTGTTGTAATTTATCTTGATATACTGTAGAAAATTTAGCTTTTTGCCGCAAAAACCTACAAATTTGTTCATCATTTTCAAAAACCTTCCGATTCAAATCACTATCAGGTATAGAGGGCCCGACAATTAGATTTATGTGAGGATGAATCTCGCTATTTTTAATCCATTCCATCACTTCAAAACTGGCACTAATTGCGGCAAGTCTATCTGCATGCTAATTTTTTTTCTAGGAATGGATTGAATATCAATACCATTAAAATCTTCCATCAAGTTTGAAACTCTATGTCTATAAGACTTCATTAATGGATTCATACAAACATTGAAATTTCTTACTTAATTGATAACCAACTCAGAATCACCAAGAATCTGTAACATGCTAATACCTCTCTTTCTAGCCCAAAGTAAGCCATGAATTAATGCTTCATATTTAGCTACATTACAAGTACATGAAAATTAAAGACTCAAAGATGAGAAATAAATTTTGTTCATGGGGGAATTGAGAATCAAGCCTACTCCTTTTCCTTTCTTGTTCTTAGCTCCATCAAAATGAAGCTTACAAATTCCTTCTACTACATTTTCTATTTTGGAAAGCAAGGGAATTGGGTGTGTTTTCCTCATATAGGTAATATACACTAAACAAATGTTCTTAAACTTCTTTCAAAGGATCATGATCATGTTATTTATATTTCTTTTCATGCATAAATAGATTAGCAAAACCATATATTGCTGAAATATGAGATGTATTATGAAAATCAGACTAATCTAAGGTTGGATAATTAGCTAATGCATTAGAAGCATGAGGCTCAATGTGAAATCTGAAAAAATGGTTCAGAATTAATAGTAACTTCGGTTTGATAATTTGTAGTGAAAAATAAGTACCAATCTAAAGAGATATAACCTCCCATTTTTGTTGTGAAATCTCTAGATAAGCATACAACAAAGTAAGGAGGTAAATCCACAACAATAATATATTTTAAAATAGAAATATTTGGTAAGGAATGCAATGTTACTTCTATATTTTTTATGACACCAACTATATACGTTGTAGTCCCCATCATGTTGTAGCACACTCTTCTCTGTAGATTCATAACACAAACCTAATTTTTCTGCAATTACTTTTGGCATAATTGTGCTACTTGAATTGTTGTCAATGATACAATTATGAACAAGATGTTATCCAATAATTAGTGATAAATAAAATGGTGGTGGTTTCTTGATGTCTTTAGCATTTAAAACCTTTTGAACCATCCATGTAACTTCTTTAATGTCATCTTATTCCATTTCTCTAAAGACCGTATCTATTTTCTGAACTTCCTTTTCTTCTATTTTTGAGGAAATCTATAGCTTAGCAAGTTCATGAGAAAGTAACTCTTGTTGTCTTGGAATACTTACAACATCCCACATTGAGATGTTAACATTATTTTTTTCATTACATCAACAATGCTAAAAAAAGCAACAATTTTAGAAACAAAATCTATTGTTTTAGCATAGGATTTAGTGAAAATTGATTATGCTTCAACTGCTTCTGATATATGAGGTATAAATAATCTTCTATAATCAAGCTATAGTTGTTTTTTATTCTCTTTACCATGTGAAACACCTAATTGTTTTTGTGGAACAACATAACTGTTAGCTAATTTTTGGCATGTACTTGTTGTTTTATCAGTGACCATGGACAAAATAGGCCTATTTTGTTGTTTTTGACTTTATTGGGCCTTTTCTTGAGCCCTAATAGTAACTGCAATGAAATTATCTTCACTAAAAAAACTAAGTTCTATTTAGGTCTTTTCTGAACATGATTTGCTTGCTACCCACCCTCTATTTGAGGCATGAACAATGTCTTAGGTTGAGGTTATTCAACAAGACTTATGTTCAGGAAAGTATTTGGACAACTTGCAGTTGAATGAGGTTGATTACAAGGTTGAAACCAGTCTTATCTAACCATACTAACTGGGACTAAAGCATTAGATGAACTAGGATCCTTTGGGTCAAACTGCCATTGTTGATAAGCCTACCTATAATTTTGATTATGTTGGTAAGGCTACCTATTTTGCTAATTTTGTTGATAAGAAGCTTGATACGGATTGCTAGGTAATGCAAGTCTACTTTCAATTGAATTCATCTTGTTTCTCATAGTCTGCAAAGCTTTGAACATGTCATCTAATGGGGCTACAATAACAGGTTCTATAATCGTGATAGGTTCTGGGATATGTGCTAGATCTGCCAAAAAAGGCATTAAAGCCCTTGGTGCTAACTTGATGGCTTGAATAAGACTATTTTCAGCTTGGATAGCAATATCATAGGATTTTGGGAGAGTCTCTCCTCACATAGAATAAATCATAGTTGAAATATCATTTTTTAGGGCTCTAAGATAATAAAGAAAAACATGATCAACTTGAGGCTTGACACTTGTTGGAATTCTTTCCAAAATTATTGAAAAATAAATATTGAAACTAGACATAAATCCATGAGGAGATCTTTTAGAGGTAGACATATGTTCTATGAGGGATAAATGATCTGAATTATCTTGAAATTGTTTCAGAAATTTACCACCTAGCTCATCCCATGTTCTTATGCTTCCAATCTTTAAATTTTTATACCATTGCAAGGTTTTCCTTTTAAAGGATGCAACTAAAACTCTCAAAGCCACATCTTTATGAGTAATATTATGAACTACACATAAGGATGCAACATCTTTAATGTGCTCTGGAGGTGTAACCTTATTTTCACCAGTGAATGAATGCAATATTTTCATGGAAACATTAGGGATATCATGATAAACTAAAATTACTAATGGGTAGCCATTAGTAAAGGTCACAAAATTCCTAGGTGGTTGAAGAGCCATTGGAAAAACTGGGATCTAAATAGATAAATTGATACGTGGTGATGGAATATTAGGAGGAGGGTTATCAAAACCAGACCTATTATAAGATAAAGTATTACCAACTCTTCTGCTTCTTACAAAATTCCTAGGTAAAGAAATAAACTGAGAAGGTATTCCTATTACTGATGATCTTGTAGTAATTTTAGGAATGAAACATGTTGCAAAAATGGTCTAAAATCAGCTTTACGAAGTCATCAAATAAATTTTTAAATATTTAGAATAAATTGTTGTGGCTTGCTAATCAAAAAGTAATTTTTTCTTACTTTGATTCTACTGTAAATTTCTGTAATTAGATCGTAGATCTGATTCATTCTACCACTTGGTGTGCCAAAAAATATTATCTCTCATAAGTGCACCCTATAGAGAGATGGCTGCATGTGTTCTAAGTTTGTAAAATTGATCTCTCTTTCGTAGATATAATGGAAACACCTCAGATCTTTAGGACTACCTATTTTGAGGTGAGTCTCCGCTATCAAGGACAGTTCCTTATTGATGTAACATAAACTAATTTTATATGGTTTGAGGGTAAAAGATGACTATGAATGGATTCAAAACTGGGTGATACACCAATTTTGTGTGAGGTCTTTGACTGAACACATGCACAATTGATATGGTAATGAATTCTTGATACAGAAGCCAAAAACTTTCTGTAGAATATTAAGGCCAACACTTTGATGTATTGAGGGAAAGTATCACAATAATACTGTTAAGTTACACATGCACATTAATATCATGCAGAAATTACTGAATTTGCAATAGGGTAAGATGATTAATTGGAGAATTTAACATTCACAAAGATTAATAGAACATACAAAAGACTAAAAATAATTGGAAAGGAAGAAAATACTTCTCATTTAAAGAGAAAAACTGGAAAAAAATGCTTCAGCACTCCAATTTCTAAAAGTCCTCTGTGACATGGATTTGTTGCTTTGGTAATGTATTATGTCCATCTTTTCAAGCTAATATGTGCTTGATAGTTGATACTTTATTTGCTGAAAAATTTGTCAATTAGATCATTGATTACATTCTCTTGAAGATTTGTACTTAAAGTTTATTAGAAACTTCAATTACTTATGTATTAAAGCTGGATATATAACTTGAAGCAATTGCTTAAGTTGAATTCTTGAATTCTTCTAGCCTGAAATGATCACTTGAAAACTTGTAACTTGAATATTTCTTTGATTGCATGGTTGTAGTCCATTGGTATTATAGTAATTATGTATCTATTCTGATGCAATCTAAAAGTGTATACTTGTATCTTAAATTGGCACTATAACAGTTCATTTAGATGCTTCATGGCTTGTTGATGGGGGTGAAATATAGTAATTATTACTTTGATCATGCCATGCATTATATGCTGTCAGTATTACTGTTTGATTTACATACAACTTTTAAAGCATGTATTAGTTTAAAAACAACATGATGTCAAGATGTAAAATGTCCATTTTTCATAGCAAAGCCTTGTCAAAATTTTCTCACATTTCCCTTTTTATTCACTTTCAGTTGTAATCTTATCTTTCCAGTTAACTTTAGTCTTCATATTCAAATTATTCTGCTTCACCTATTTGAAAATTTGAAACATGTACTATTTCCTTAGAATGGAAGTAAGCATGCAAGTTTCTCCTCTGATCTACTTTATAACTCTTTCTATTTCTAGAATAGCTACTAAACTCTGAGTTACATTCTTCCTCACTACAACCTATACATGCACAATTAAGAGAATAGTTAGAAAATATTTAAGCTTTTTGCCCTCTCTTTTATTCCACAGTTTTCTCTTTCTTCTTTCTGAGTGAATAATTCATGTATTCTGCTACATAATACTATTTGATCAGTTGTGCCTTTGATCCTCATGTAATTTATACCTCCTGTTGTTAAGATATCCACCTACATGAATTTTGATCAACATGCTTGCATGAATTTTGATCCTCCTATGACAGTATAGGAATATGGATCAAACTTGAACTCAATTATTGATAGTATTTATTTTTTTGTTTTCAAGTAAAGTGTCTTTTTCCAAGCAGTGAAGATGAAGATAATACAAAGGTGGAGATTGAGATGCATCAACTAAAACAAAGAAACCTCAAGAAAATGATGGGTTCATTCCTACTCCCCTAGTTTCTCTTTCATGCAAACATACCTCTTACTTTAGTAGTTGTACTTTACTCTCCAGTTACATCCCATGGCTTGTGTGGGAACATTTGAAATTCCTTATGAATACAACATTGAATTCTAAGACTGATTTGTGTATTACTTTCTACATTTTAGCTTTCTACATGTATTATATGATAAATTAAACAAATCAATAATATAATTTAATGTCTTAATCATGAAGGAAAGAACCTTAAAGATACCTGTAACATTTAGCAATGAACTCTATTTGTTGTAATATGTAATTATGATTGTTTTTCCAAAACTTAATACTTCATCTATTGTGCTATTTTGCTGAAGATAATCATGAAATTACATACTATGTGATCTGTTACATTTTGTAACAACACACATAGCTCCATATTTTATGTAATCATTGATTAATTCAATAGAAACAACATTGAACTGAAAGAATATCCCTTATCTTAGGTCCACTTAAGCAATTCCATCCTTAATGATGAATTTTTGAGTTTCCCATTTTTGCACAAGTGCAAAAAAATGTCAAAAAAAACTACATGTGAAAAAGCTAATCCTACTTTGTATAGGAAACTCGTAGGTAATGTGATTTATCTAATTATTACTAGACCTAACATATCTTATGTAATAGGGATTGCTTTAAGGTTTATGTAGGAGCCTTATAAAAATCACTAGAAGTTAGTAAAAATAATTTTTCATTATACTAAAGGCACTATTAATTTTGGTTTACATTATATGACTTCTAACAATGCATATTTATATAAAAATTATGTTTTTGACCATTCTGGTGATGTTATATATCCCAATTCATCAAATGGATATGTATTTAAGTTTTGTGTAGGTGTCATTACTTAGAGCACTTAAAAGAATCCAACATTTTCCCTTTCTTCTATTGAGGCAGCATATAGAAATGCAATGGAAGCAACAAAATAAGTCATGTGGCTTGTTAGTGCCCAAATTTAATCTCCTTCAAAGACCAAGCAGAATCATGGATTTAACAGGACACTCAGACGTAGATAGATAATCATGTATGTCGTTTTGTAGCTAGGGAAGTAATCTATTTGACACTCTAGCACTTAGGTTTTAACAGGAGTGGGTAACACCTTAAAAGGATGTGATCTGATCCTAGCTATTTTAGGTTGTGCCTTTCAACCAAGATAAGAGAACCTATTTTGTAACCTCTGGTATTAAAGAATACTAGTAAATCCTTCTTTTGCATAAATTTTGTAGAGAATACCTTGGGAAAATATGATCAACACAACAAATCTGAATCTCACAAGTTTTCTTTTCCAGATCATGGAGATATTTTCACAACAAGGCAAAGGTTACTAGAGACATTCGAAATCTGAGTTGTTTCTGCATGCTTTGGTAATGGAAATTATGAATTTTTGCACACACAGGACAAACAGGGGTAGTATGGGTAGGATTGGTTGTTTTAAATGAATTTTTTGTGGGAGTTTGGGTAGGATGAAATTGATCAGTTAGATCCTTAAGGAATCTTACAAAATGGAAGGTTAAACCAATAGAATGCCACATAATAGCTAAAATGTTTCTTTAACTAGAATATGTGCTTCAATGAAGGCCCATATTAGCACTTTTTCACACAATATTTGATATTCTATCATGAAGGCTCGAGTTAGAAAATCCAACAAAGAATCAAGATTTGAGTCAAATCATGCCTATGGTACACTTAGAGGCTTACATACAATCACTATCGATAGATGAAAGAAAAGTTATTTTAATTCATTTATTCCAATCCCAGATGAAAGTTCTTCTGAGAAATGAAATTTCATATGACACTAAATTGTCACAAGGATTGAGGCCTATGTGATTGAATCATATTTTAATACAAGATTGCAAAAGAAACAAGAAAAACTACTCGCATGCATTCAAAAATAAAAAAACACTTTTTTCTCAACACAACACACAATAAATCAAATTTTATTAAATCTATCAGTAGGGGAAAGTTTCTAGAACAGTCTTAGCGCTTGTCAATGGCTGTACACTTGCAACCACCTTGACATGATCAGATTTAATACAAAAGAGATATACAAGCTTCTCAAATGACTTCTCAAAATGATGGGCTCTGTCAAGATTTTTTCTATTAGAAAATTTAGTCCCGACCTCTAACACTTCAACCATTTACACGAAAAAATTGTTCCATTTATAATATTTATAATAGAGACCCTTTTCCCCTCCAAAATATAGACCTTTAGTGCTACCAAGCTTTCCATCATCACGATTGCGACTCCCATAATTAGATCTGTAAAACGTTGATAGATAATTGAGGGGCAGATCTCATCGAATATCTCCCACATTCAACTCCTTCCTCTGGTAGATAACTCCTTCAATTTTCCAACCATTTCCACCCCTAATCTGTCAAATCTTGCTCCTTATTTACTTGGGAGAAGAAAAATGGAAAATACAATCAAGCATGATAGTGAGACCATTTTAATGATGAAAGACATCTTCCAGATCTTCCCACCAAACTGAAATATCAACATTAACTACCCACTCTGCCAGGCATGTAGGAAATACCAAGAAATCATGAAGACTCACACTTCCAAGTGTGTTTTCGTAAAATGGGGAAAAAATCATATTCAAACTCTCAGCTGCCATTGATATTTACCTTTGAATTTGGGTCGTCCACATGGAAGATTCAACTTTTGAAATAGGTCTGGGGTTCCCTCTGAATTTTTACAAATTTTGGAGAAATGGAAGTTTTTCACATTTTGTTCCACACCTTCGCCCTTGGGAAATGAGCTTAACATATTTCCTAAGGTGGGTCCTTAAGGAACCATGGATAAATTTGGCCATTTGACAATCTTTTTGGGAAAAGGAAAATTTTCCAATTTTTCCCCGTAGCTCTGCCCTTCTGCTTCAAGTTTCTAATGTGGGTCCTAGCGGAACCACGCTCTCTTTTATACTTTTAACTCCTTTTCCCACAAACGGAAATTTTTCCAAATTTCCTTCAAAGGTCCACACCTCCACCTTTGACTAGAGAAATCTTTGACCTTCCCTTGATCAAGCTTGTGGGCCATTTTGATGTTTTGATCATTTGAAAATCATGGGGCAAAAATGCAAGTTACCCTTGATGGTTCTCTTCCCCTCTCCTTTTGACTTGTCAAACTACCACATGTCATAATCACGCATCTTGAGATAGTCCCCAAAAGTTTAGACCTTAAATGAGCGTGGGCTCGCCATGTGTCTAATCTTGGAAAAATTTGTTTGAAGTATCGAAGCTCAGTGGAAGGCACCAAGTGACATGCTTCGAGGTAGTCTCCTTTGGCTGTTGTAAAGTCCAACCAAAATAAAAAGTGAGCGGAGGCCTCTAAGTGTCCTCCTGGCCCTTCTTTAATAGACTTTGAGAAAGTGTGGGCTTTCCACGTGTCCTTGTTCTCCACCAAACTATTTTAGCTACATAAAATTTATCTAAGTCTAGGTAAAGCAGCGAAAACCTCCTCTCATCCTCCCGACACTAGTCAAAGGCCAAATCAAAAATTAGATCTTTAAACGACTGTCGTTCCTCCATGTGGACACATTTTTAAGTTGAGGCAATTCATAGGAATTTCAAAATACGTAGCTGAGCCATGTGCAACCAAAAGATGCCACATCCTCTGTCAATGCAAGAATTTAAATTTGACCAGGAGAAACACTCGTCAAACCGTAAAATATAGAAAAATGATCATTCGAGCCCAAAAATCAAAATTTCTCCAAGGACAGAGAATTTAGAAATGTTACAAGGCTCAAATATGTTCCTTAGAGATACATCCGTTCATTTTTCTTCAAGCATTTAGGGTAGAAATGAGAAGGAAGACAAATCTCAACTGTGGAGAATGGAAAATATGGGAGAACCCAAGTTTAAGATGAATAGAGAACGAGAGACCCAAATTCACGACCTTTTCTAGAGGAACAAAGAAAAAAGGAGTAAACCATGGCCCATAAGTGATCTACGACCCAGGAACAAATTAAAAATGGCAACAAAGATTAACCAGGCACCACACGAGGAAAAATGAAAGTGACAGAGGCCATAAATTGATATATTTTCATAGAAAAATTGGGTCGAGAGTATTTTGAGCACCAACATCGGCTTCGACTCTGAGATGGGCATTCCCTGTGAGTGCCACAAGAACAAAGTTAGACCAAGTGCCAAAAATATCCATTGGGCAATAGAGTCAATTTGCAGAGTAGAGAAACATATCCATCTCTAGAAAACAAATAGAGAAACCAACAAAAATAGGTCACCAAGGACAAGAATGAGGAAAAAACATGAGAGACATAAAAACAAACAAAAAAACTATACACTCTACATATGATGTTCACCTTGATTTAAAGAAAACAATTAAGGAAAATCCTCAAGTGCCTTCCATCCTTGATATGACCATGTTAAGCAATCCTGATACGTCTTCATCAACTTGAAATATACCTCCTTTTCTTCTTTGTTCAGCTTGTAAACCATCCAATTTCTTTGAAGCTCGTCCATTGTGTTCAAGTGAAATTATTTAGCATTTTTTAAGGTTGAATCATAGAACAAATTCCTATAAAAACAACATACTTAGGAGCTCTTTTTTCAACACTTTCATACTCCCTCAAATCCACAAAACTCATAAAATTGTTAAGATCAACATCTGCTTGTAAAACTTCATAAGATGCATTGCTTGGGTCTTTAATCAAGTACAACATCTTATTCTCTCCATATAATTTCACCAAGTTGCTTTCAATGGGGATATTGGCATAGGACATGTCCATTTGCACACTACCACCAACACTTGCTACCCACTTTCTTGACAACAACATCCCCCACTTGGTAGGGTAGACATCAATCACTACATCAAGCTTTAAGTTCCTTCTAGGATAAGATGCAAGTTGTACAACCAAATCTTTGACACATCCCACCACTGGCACCTCTCTAGAGTCCATGGTAGTGTACTTCCCATATGCTGCTGTCACTTTGATATTTAGCTCGTTCATAACTTCCAGAGGCATGACATTACATGATGCCCCCTGAGTCAAACATGCAGTTGTGTTGCAGCTTTGTCATTAATGATCAAGGTGGTGAAGAATGGATCCACATTCATCTAAGAGTCCACCAAGGAATGTCCCCAAATAGACCTCAGGTGGTTCATCTAGCTCCTTCCAATGCTGGCGGATGTCTCTAATTCTTGAATGATAAGGAGGAGTCTCCACCTAATATTTACATTTCTGCCTAGGGTATGATCTCTCTTCCCTTTTCAATCCCAAGTATTCAAAATGCTCTCTTTTTGTGCTCAGGAATCCTAAGCAACTCAACAATTGTGGAAAAAACATTTTTATTTGACTCAAAACATGGGCAATATTGATATGGAGACATTCCTTAGGTAAGGCATTTATTAGGAAGAAAGATCCAACACACTCATTAGGTGGTACATGGGATTCTTTGGCAACTTTGGTCATGAGGAGGAACACGTATGATTTTTGTTTGGGGAACTGCAGGGATTTCTGGTCAGATGAATATTTCCTTGGGAGCCTCTTTAGGAATGTTTGAAAGTAAGGGAGCTTTTGGCTTGGCTTGAGGCAATGTCCCTTTGACAGCCTTAACTTCTTAGTGTTCTGATTCCTTCTCTTTAGAAACTACATGACATTCATCAGTAACTGTCCTATCCTCCTCAGATAGGAATTCCTCCATAATACTTATTTAATCATTAAATGCCCTTAAATATTTAAATTCATTATTGGGAAATTCAAAATCCTGTATAGTATCTACTTGTAAAATATGAGAGGTGAAGAAGAAAAGGTACCCAGTGAATGCAGTCCCAAAAAGTGGCAGTAGCTCAGGCACTTATCACCTCAGTTGAAGTTGCTTCCATTGTTGTAAGCTTCCAGTGAAATAACTCCATCATGCAGACATCATCATCAATTGTCATCAACTGTTGCTTCTTCAATTTCTTGTTGATCTTCTTCACAAGGAGCATGAGGCATGAATCATTTTTCACACCAGTCAATTACATATATGTCTCCTCCACAATAGCAACTCTAGACAGCCAAAGGATCACGCACCAATCTATTTTTCCCTACCTTGGGGCTGCTTATTTTAAAATCCAACAAGATCCTTTGCCTCTATCATCAGTATCTTTGGTGATTTGTAAACCTATCTTGGCTTTGTTGCTTGGGTTAACCTTGTGAGCTCTTTCCAATTCCTTTCTTCGCCTGAGCTAGTTTGTAGGAAATTTCCTTGACAGCCCATGCCAGATTTTTCACAACCTCCTCTAAATCAACATCTTTACTTGTTTGTGTTTTTTTCTAAGTGTAAATAAATTTTACACCCTCTCTTTTTTGAGGCTTTCCAATTGTCTTGATGTTGTTCTCTATTTTCAGAGCCATGGTGAAGGCCTGCCTCAAATTTGTGGGGTTCTTGTCTCTTAAGTAATATGCATACCCTTTTAAGCAAATGCATCAAAGTATTTGATCAAACATGACTCATCGCAAGGCCTTATCCTAATAGGAAATCTTTTCAAGGTCTTATTAAACCTTGTGTTAAAATCATGTACTAACTCATTAGGATTCTCTTTTATGTTTTCAAATTCTGTCAAAATAAACCTAGGGTTACTTCTGTCACCATAATACAATTTAAATGCATTACTCATCTTAGTCTAAGAATCACTAGAGTTATCTAGAAATGCTTTAATACCAGTCCCTGACATCCTCTTCCAATGTTATGGATAAATAATTTGATATATACATCTTCATGTTAAATCTCAAAATCTTCCATCATATTGATAAAAAGCTTTAGATGCTGATCACCAGTAATAGCATTGCTTCGTTGGAACTTTGGCTATTCTATTCCTTACATCTTGAGGCACTGCATTTGGATATCCAAGCCATTCCCACAAAATCTATAGGTCCAAATGTGTTTACAACAAAAGGGGGTTTGGGTGGGGGCTGGGCCATACTGTTGATTCGAGAAGGTGACCCTAGAGGGGTGATAAATTGATAAGGGGCTAAGGGTCCTTGGAACACAAGAGTATAATTTTCAAAATGGATACCCCCTAAAGGACCCTATCTCTTGGAAATCCCTATCAGCCTCAGAAAAGATACCGGTGCATAATGTGAAGCATAGTTTTTAAAATCAAATGAAGGCCCTTCTCTAATTGGAGAATTCAATTCCATAAATACGCTACTTAATTCAGAGTCACTTGAATGGACAGTCTTAAATGATAGGCTGAGAAGTTTTATCAATGGAGATCCCTCTTCTTGTCTATCGTTCTCCCCATAACTCTCCAGGATTTTCTTCCTTCTAATTTTGCTTTTCCTAGCTCTGGAAACAATGTCCTAGCATGATCCCTAGCAAACAAAGATCTTCTTCTTTCCAGCTTTGCCAATATTAGTAACAAATTTGACTTTGAAAGAGTTTTAAGACACTGGTACTCATTAAAAATTAGATAAACAGGGAGTCGCCACTATGGATTTCCACCGTATTTGTGCAGATGCACTAAATATGATCTGTCAAATATTTATTAATGCTAGAAACTAGAAATGGAAAGATTCTAACCTCTTTTTACCTAGATTTATTGAATGAAAGCTAGTGCACTAGGTGTGACAATTGAAATAATTTCACACATCACTCGAAGCATACAAGAAGTTTTTACCAAGGTCTAAATGTGAGCTATAAGTCCCCGGTAATGGATCCAGAAGCATGTTGATGGGCCAAATAGATATAAACTGGCAGTGAATTAGTAAATTAGTCTCATCAATGTAAATTATTACCCAAAAATTCAAAACAGTTCCCTGTCAGTAGCGCCAGAAGCACGTTGACGGGCCAAATAGATATGAACAAGGTCTGAAAATGAACTGCAATCACAATATCCCTAGTAACAGCGCTAGCAGTGTGTTGGTGCCCAAATTTAATCTCCTTCAAAGATAGAGCAACATCATGGATTTGACAGGAGACTCGGAGGCAGATAGATAATCATGTATGACGTTTTATAGCCAAGGAATTAATCTATTTGACTCTCTAGCAGTTAGGTTTTAATAGGAGTGGGTAGCACCGTAAAAGTATGTGATGTTATCCTAACTATTTTAGGTTGTGCCTTTCAACCAAGTTAAGAAAAATTATTTTGTAACCTCTATTATTGAAGAATACTAGTAAATCCTTCTTTTTCATAAATTTTGTAGAGAAGACCTTGGGAAAATATGATCAACACACCAAATCTGACTCTCATGAGTTGTCACTTCCAGATCATGGAGATATTTTCACAACAAGGGAAAGGTTACTAAAGACATTTGAAATCCTAGTTGTTTATGCATGCTTTGGTAATGGAAATTATGCATTTATGCACAAACATGACAAACAAGGGTAGTATGGGTAGGATTAGTTGTTTCAAATGATTTTTTTGTGGGAGGTGGGGCAAAATAAACTTGATTCATCAGATCCTTGAGGAATCTTACAAAATGGAAGGTTAAACCAATAGAATGCCACATAATAGCTAATTTTTTTCTTTAACTAGAATATGTGCTTCAATGGAGGACCATATTAGCACTATTTCACACAATATTTAAGATTCTATCACTAAGGCTCAAGTTAGAAAATCCAAAAAAGCATTAAGATCTGAGTCAAATCATGCCTAAGGTACACCCAGAGGCTTACATACAATCTCTATCGACAGATGAAAGAAAAGTGATTTTAAATTCTTTATTCCAATCCCAGATGAAAGTTCTTCTAAGAAATGAAATTGCATATGACACTAAACTGTCACAAGGATTGAGGCCTATGTGATTGAATCATATTTTAATACAAGATTGCAACAGAAACAAGAAAAACTACTCACATACATTATGAAATAAAACAAACATTTTTTTCTCAAGACAACAAAAACTAACTCAAATTTGATTAAATCTATCAGTAGGGGAAAGTTTCTAGAATAGTCCCATAGCTTGTCAATGGCTGTACACTTGCAACCACCTTGACATGATTAGATTTAATACAAAAGAGAAAAACAATCTTTTCAAACGGCTTCTCAAAACCATGGGATCTACCAATATTTTTTCTATTAGAAAATTTAGTCCCGACCTCTAACACTCCAACCATTTACATGAAAAATTTGTGCCATTTATAACATTTACAATAGAGACCCTTTTCCCCTCCAAAATCTAGACCTTGAGTGCTACAAGTGCTTTCCATGATCACGATCGCATTCCCAGAATCAAATCTGTAAAAATTTGTTAGGTGCTCGAGGGGGCAGATCTCAACGAATATCTCCCTCATTTAACTCCTTCCTCTGGTAGATCACTCCTTCAATTTTCCAACCACTTCCACCCCTAATCTATCAAGTCTGGCTCCTTGCATGCTTGGGAGAAGAAAAATGGAAAATCCGATCGAGCACGATAGTCAGACCATTTTAATGATGAAATACATCTTCCGGATCTCCCCAACAATCTCAGATATCAAAATTAACTCCTCTCTCTGCCTGTCATGTAGGAAATACCAAGAAATCATGAAGAATCACACTTCCAGACATGTTTCAGTAAAATGGGGGGAAATCAAATTAAGACTCTCAGCTGTCATTGATCTTTACTTTGAATTTGGTCCGTCCAGATGGAAGATTCAAACTTAAAAACAGACCCGGGGGTTTCCTCTAACTTTTTACAAATTTTGGAAAAATGGAAAAATTTGACATTTTTTTCTAGACCTCTGCCCTTGGGAAATGAGCCTGACACATGTTCTTAGGTGGGTCCCAAAGGAACCATAGATAAATTCTGCTGTTTGACCCTTTTTTTAAAAAATGAAAATTTTCCAATGTTTTTCCCGCAGCTTCGCCCTTCTGCTTAAAGTATGCAATGTATGTCCCAGTGGAACCACATTCCCTTTTATACTGTTAACTCTTTTTCCCACCAAAGGGAAAATTTTCCAAATTTCCTCCGAAGGACTGCACCTTTGCCTTTGACTTGGAGAAAGCTTTGAGCTTTCCTTCCATCGGGATTGCATGGGCCATTTTTGATATCTTGACCCTTTTGAGCATTATGAGGTAAAAATTCTAAGTTGCCTCCGATGGTACGCTTCCGCGCAGTCCTTTTGAATTGTCAAACTACCACGTGTCACTATGGCGCACCTTGAGATGATTCCAAAAAAGTTGAGACTTTGAATGAGCGTGCGGGTTCGCCATGTGTCTTGGCCCAAAAAAATTTGTTTGAAGGCTCGAATCTCAACAGAAGGCACCAAGTATCATGCTCAGGGGTAGTCTCCTTTGGTCGTTTAAAATTCCAAGCAAAATGCAAAGTGAGCGGAGGCCTCCAAATGTCCTCTTGGCGCTTCTTTAAAAGACTCTGAGTGAGTGCGGGCTCACCACGTGTCCCTTTTCTCCACCAAACTAATTTTAGTTACATAAAAATTTATCTATGTTTGGAAAAAGTAGTCGGAAACCTCCACCTATCCTCCCTGGTGCTACTCCAAGGCCAAACCAAAAATTCAGATCTTCAAACGAGTGCATCATTCCTACATGTGGACACATTTTTAAGTTGAGGTGATTCCTAGAAATTTTGAAATACCCCATCTGAGCCGCATCCAATCAAAATATGCCATGTCTCCTATTAGTGCAAGGATGTAAATTTGACCAAGAGAAACACGCATCAAACTATAAAATACAAAAAAAAATCATTCGAGCCTGAAAATGAAAATTTCTCTGAGGATAGAGGATGTATGTTACAAGGCTCAAATATGTTCCTTAGAGGTACATCCATTTACTTTTCTTTAAGTATTTAGGGAAGAAATGAAAAGGAAGACAAATCTCGACTATGGAGAACAAAAAATATGGGAGAATCCAATTTTTTAGATGAAGAGAGAACGGGAGACCCAAATTAACCAACTTTTCTGGAGGAAAAAAGAAACAAGGAGCAAACCATGGAGCCATAAGTGATCTACGACCTAGGAAAAAATTAAAAATGACAACAAAGATTAACCAAGCACAACACGGGGAAAAAAGAAAGTGACAGAGGTCGTAAATCGATAGATTTTCAAAGGTAAATTGGGGCGAGACTATTGGAAGACATTCATATGGAATCTAATAGGAATTACTCCTTGTCTATGTGATAACCAAAGTTGCATTACTCTCACTAAAAATCCAGTTCAACATCAAAGGATGAATATCGAGGTACATATGCATTTTATCTGAGAGAAGGTTCTCTATGGTGATATAGATCTCCAATACTACCCAGCTAAAGATCAAATTGCATACATGTTTACAAAGCCATTATGTGTTGCAAAGTTTTGCAAGTTCCATTCAATTCTTGGCCTTTTAGATTTTCCATTAAAGGGGAGTGTGCATCACAACACCACCTCCTAATAGATGGTAATTTTTTGACTCCTTTTCCTCTATACTTTTATTTTGGTTTAAAATAATTCTAAAAAGATCTCTAATGATCTATGTAAAATGATTGAGTTTACAATAAAATGATAGATTTTAAAGAAAATACAGTCCATTGGTTACATCTATTTGTAAAGAATGTCCTTTTGTTATAAAAGGCTCCTAGATATGTAGTATAAGAAATTTTCCATGAGAAACGGTGGGATTTAGTTTCACAAATACATATGATAGCCTAAACCTTTGGGGTTTATGGATTTGTAAATCCTTTTGTACAAACGAGTAATGTTTACATGTGGATCTTGACTTAATATTAAGGGAAATTGTTAGAACTATAATATTAAGTGTATCATAATATTTAGTTTATATTTAAATAATATAAAACAACTTATATTCTTAGATTTTTATATATAAATTTTATATTAGGTGCTTATTTAATTTAATTAACTAACAATACATCGAGGAGGTGTGCCTCATCACTTAGGAAGGTCATAACCCTTTGGGTTATTTAAATACGACCATAGGTCATATTCAAGATATATATATATATAATCTAGAAATATCTAATCATGTGAGTTAGGAGATCCTGGTAAAACATGGAGTAGAAGTGAGGAGGGCATTTGTATAGGACTGGTTGTAATAGTTTCACATATAGTGGATTAATTCTTTTGTGGTTTTTACCCAATTTGGCATTTTCCACGTTACATGTTGTGTAATTCTGTAATTGTGTAATTTCCTTGAGTTGTTATTTATTTTACTTAAATGTGAAAAATTATATGTATGTATATTAATTAATGTTCACCTAATATTTAATAAGGTTAAAAAAATTCCATTCTTCCCCTCGTCCTTACATGCACAAAACATTTTGAGGCTTAAGAACATGTGATAAATTTAATGGTTCCCAAGTAGGAGATGGAGATGACTTAGGTCGAGAGCGACGTGGTAGAGAGGATGGAGACCTTGGAGGACACTTAACATATGGAAGAGGAGAATAAATAGAAGATGATGTAATATTATAAAGAACATAAGGAGGTGTTATAACATGTGCAACAATTAAATATTTTTCTAAATCAATGAATATATAACATCAAAGTGTAAACAATTCATAATTATCATATTGCAATCTTTGTTTCAATGTAGGAATCAAGGCACCACAATAGATAATTTCTTTTCCAGATCAATGGGATGAAATAATAACTAATGCATGCAAGAATTGAAGCGTAAAATGTAATCTATAATGGGTTCATTCATTCCTTGATGCAAGTTAGATAAGTGATCATGTGTAACACTAGTACCATTCTTAAGCATGTAGCATCTAAGAAAAAAATATTACATTTAACAATATGTACTAATATATCCATAAGGCAAATGAATGTACCATTTAATAACATCATCAACAAGACTATGATGAAAATATTTTAGTAACAGTCGATCATTCGAATAAGAATCCATAGCTAAACGATGATGCTTAAGAAGAAAATATGGATTTTTAGTGCCATTGAAACATGAAAAAGTTAGCATGATAAAATCCATACGAAAATATGAATTATGAATTTTATTTGGAATGATATTTCCGTGAAGAGAGTTATTATCAATGGAAGCATAGTAGGCTTTGATTTTGAGAGTAAGAGATTGAAATTGAGATTGCAAATGACCAACAACATGCATGGGTGATAAAATATCATGTGAAGGAATCATAGAGGAAATGAGAGGCACCTGAAGAGGTTAAAGTTTTCCATTGTGAGTAATCATAGGAATGTAAGAAGAAGAAACAAAAGATGAAGGATCTATGGAAACAATAGAAGTAGATGTAGAAGAAACAAGGAGGCATGTACTAGTAGGATTAGGAGAATAATAAATAACATCTTGAGAGGAATAAGAGGAGGAGAGGAACATGGAATATCGATAGAAATGTGAGGAGTAGAATCAAAAGAAACCATAAGAGGTAAAATAATAGGATTTGTAGAATCTTCATGAATGACATTAGAAACAACCTCAAAATTATAATAAGGTCGATTGGAAAATTCACATTCATATGTATTAGGAGAAGTAACATCCTCACTAACATGTTCATGATCAGAAATATAATCAACATCACTATCAGAAAAAATTTCACATGCAAGTATTTCATAAAGAGAGTCATCAACATATAGAGAAGCAAGATAAGAACTATCATAAGGTATATCTTTGAAATCATGGGAGATATTTTCCAAATTAGAAGAAACATATGATACAAATTTACATTCATCTTGACTAGTATGAGAAGCATCATCATGCACATGTACATTTTCAATATTGAAAGTAACATAACTTTTATTTACATTATCACATGTAAAATTAAACATAAAATCTATAACAGTGAATTCTACTACTATTACAGGTTGAGAAGGTGGAGTAGTCTAAGTGCGTATGAAGAACATAGAGAACATTTAGTGAATTTTTTGTTAGTTGAAACTATTCTCATGCTAGAGTTATAAAAACGAGAGGGAATATTTTGTTCATTAGAAAATATTATTATTTGAACGTTGTCATCAAATCAAAAATTATATTAAATATCATTAAGTTTAGCCTCAACAACATCATCAAGGATAGGATTCATACTAACATGATGAATATATTTCTTAGCAGAGGAGGATCTAGTTTTAGCCATGAGGGTTTTGTGGTTCCTAGGGAAAGGAGATCGACTAAGAATGAGGTTGAACAAATGATTTAATAAAATATGAATATTAAATATACTTTCAGCATCGCTACTATGATGATATACATCAAAATATAAATGTTAAGCACTCTAAAGATGTAATCGTGTAAGAAATTGAGAGAGATAAGGCACTTATCTAATTTTCTCTTATCTCAAAGTAGATATGAACTGGATAAACTAATGAACATGTTGGGCAAAGTGTCAGAAATGCTTGGTATCAATTCTAGAGGCTACAGAAAGAGATAGACATGGTCATTTGAGACAGGGTGAGTGAACCTATGCCAGAGACCACTCCTAGGCACTAGAGACTGTGTAGATTATCAGAATGTACTTTTTCCTGTGTGGCTAGGGTTTCACACTTATTCCCTGTTGATCACTTGATATTCACACTTGGATCGCTGAGGTACTTGTAACCTATAACAAAAATGATAGATACCTATTAAATCTGACAAACACATCAAATTGGGATGAAAAATGCAATATGTGAAGTCAGATTTGCCCCAGTTGTCACTTGAAGGGTGAGCTTACATCTGAGAATTGCACTTTATTCTAGACTCCATGTACTTATTTGTGCTTGTGAGTGAAATAGTGTCCTTAGGTTTCCCTTGCACTAATGACGCCAAGATAGTGGGATATAGCTAGATAGAATCCAAGTGTTTGGGATGGAATTCAGAACTTCCCCTTCCTATGTAGTGTATACAGAAGTAATCAACCCAAAAATGTAGTCCCTTTGATAATATGTACATATGCTTTCTGTTTAGAATTTCCAGCCATTATAATGGTATGTATGTTGTGTATATAAATTGAAATATTTATTGAATTTTGACACTAGTGACACGACATGCCGAATAGGACCTTGGGATAGGAGTATTATAATTGAAAAGGGTGATAAAAAATTTCAAAAATGAGAATAAGAAAAAAGAGGAAAAGAGTGGCCAGGGTGGACAGGAGAGCCTAGGAGCTTGTGTCTAAACTGGGTGCTTGTGTCCTGAGATAAATAATGAAAAATACGAGGAGACCAATAAATAGGGATCCCTCTGACCTGACTAGAATCAGGTACAAAAGTGACAACTATGAGAGAGAAATATAATAGAAACAACCAAAGGAAAAAATGGAATAGTGAATGTGTCACTAGTGACTATTGTTGACAATTTTGCACTTGTGTAAAAATGAGCATCTTGAAACTTTGTTATGATGGATAGTATTGGTAAAGTATACCTAAGCTATGGGAGTTTCGTTTAGAGAGAATTGTTACTGTTGAATTAATTAATAATTACATGAAATCCACAGCTATGTGTGTTGTCACAAAATATAACAGATCACATAGTCTACAATTTCATGACTATTTTCAACAAAATAACACAAAGCCCTGAAGGAGAGTTTTTTTGTCTTGATGAAGACATCTAATTGTAGAATAGATAAAATGCTAAGTTCTGTAACAGGAAACATAATTGCATATTGCAAACATATCAGAGTTCATTACAGGATGTTACAGGTATTCTTTAATGTTCTTTCCTTCATTATTAAGACATTTAATTATATTACTGAGTTGTTTAGTTCATCATACAATCCACACCATAAATCAGGAATGTAGAAAGAAATACACAACTCAATTTCACAATTCAATGTTTTATTTATAAGGAATTTCAAATGTTCCCACACAAGCTGTGGGATGTAATTGGAAAGTAAAGTACAACTACTGAAATAAGATGTACACATGCATGAAATAGAAAATAGAGGTGTATGAGTGAACCCATAATTTCCTTGGGTGTTCTCCTTTGCTTGATGTATCTTCATCTTCATCACTGGAACTACTGTACCTATAAATAAGAAAAGAGGAAGATTATAAGTTAAGAGCTCATGATTAATCCATATTCCTACATTGTTCTTTTTCGTGCATATGGATCTCTTAACAATGGGATATATAGATTACTTGAATATCATACTATATACATGATCTACTCACTCAAGATGAAGAAGGAAAGAGAAAAGAAAACTATGGACATAAGAGAGGTAAAAAAGAATAAATATTTTCTAACTATTTCCTTAAGTGTGTAAGTATTACTTGCATTAAAGAAGAAAATAAATAATGTTTTACAGTCTTCACTGTTAGATAAAGGTTCCTTCTTACCCTAGAAAATCAGTTTAGGATACATCAATAAGGAACCAACCTTGATACCAGAGACTCACCTCAAAATAGGTATACCCACAGACCTGAGCTGTTTCCATTATATCTATGAAAGAGAGAGATCCATTTTAGCAAGCTTAGAACACCTGCATTCATCTCTCTACAGGGTGCAATTTTGAGAGATAAAAATTATTTACATGCCCGGTGGGACAACGAATCAAATCTGCATACAAGTTACAAATATCTACATTAGATCTACAACAGATTGAAAGTTACTTTCGGGACAACAAGCTGCAGTAATTGTTTCTAAATATTTAAAGATCTTTTTGGCGGCTCTGTGAACTTGAATCCAGACCATTATTGCACCATGTTCCATGTCTAAAGTGACTACAAGATCATCGATAAGAGGAATTCCTCCTGAGTTTTTTTTTTACCTTTGAATTGTTCAAGAAGAAGAATAGTTGGAAATACTTTACCTTATAATAGACATGGTTTTGATAACCCTCCTAAAATTCCTTCAGCACGTATCAATTTTTCCATTAAAATCCCAGTCTTTCAAATAGATATTCAACCACCTAGTAATTTTGTGACCTTTACTAATGGCAGCCCATTAGTAATCCCAGTTTACCATGACATCCTTAATGTAGTCATGAAAATTTTTCCATCATTCACTGTGAAAATCAGATTAGACCTACAAAGCACATTAAAGATGTCGCAGCCTTATGTGCAGTTCATAGTATCACTCATTAGGATGTAGCTTTGAGACTTTTATTTGCATTTCTTAAAGTACAAACCTTGCAGTTGTATATAAATATAGAGATTGGATTCATAATAACTTGGGATGACTTAGGTGATAAATTGCTGAAATAATTTCAAGATAATTTACATCATTTATCTCTCATAGAATAATTGTCTAGCATTAAAAGAGCTCTTAATGAATTTATGTCTAGTTTCAACATTCGTTTTTCCAGAACTTGGGAAAGAACTCTAGCCAGTATCAAGCCTCAAGTTTATCACGCTTTTCTTTATTATATTAGGCCATTAAACAATGATATCTCAACTATGATTCAGTCTATGCGAGGAGAGACGCTCCCAACAACCTATAATATTGTCATCCGAGCTGAAAATAGTCTTATTCAAGATGGAAAATTAGCACCAAGACCTTCAATGCCTTTTTAGGTAGATTTAGCACCTTTTCCTAAGCCTATCACAATTATAGAACTTGTTGTTTCAGTCCCATCAGATGATGTATTTAAATCTGTACAGACTATGGGGAATAAGATTACTTGAATTGAGAATAGGATTCCATTACCTAGTAGACCTTATCAGGCTACTTATCAGTAAAATCAGCAAAATAGGTAGCCTTACCAACAAAATCAAAATTATATGCAGCCTTATCAGCAAAGATAGTTTAAGCCAAAGTTTCCTAGTTCATCTAATGCTTTAGTCATAGTTAATATGGGAACTGAAGAGTGGTGTCAACCTTGTAATCGACATCATTCAACTGTCAATTACCCAAATACTTTTCTGAACATAAGTCTTGTTGCACAACCTCGATCTGAAACATTACTCATGCCTCAAATGGAGGTTGGGTAGCAAGAAAGTCATGTTTAGAAAGCACCTAAACAGAACTTAGTCAGTTTCACTGAGGATGATTTAATTGCATTTACTACTAGGGCTCGGGAAAAGGCCATAGAGAGAAAAAATAACAGAATAGGCCTATCCTACCTACTATCATTGATAAAACAACAACTATAAACCTAAAACTAGGTAAAAGTGCATTTGTTCCTTAAAAAACAACAGGTGTTATAGTTGGTAAAGAACAACAAAAACAGGTAAAACTTGATCCAAGAAGGTTATTTATACCTCAAATATCAAAATAAGCTGAAGTAGAATAATTTTTTACTAAATCCTATGCTAAAATAGCAGAATTTGTCTCTAAAACTGTTGCTTCTTTTAACATTGTTGATGTAATGAAAAAGCATAATGTTACCATCTCAATGTGGGATGCTCTAAGTATTCTAGGACAACAGGATTTACTATATCATGAACTAGCTAAGCTGTAGATTTATTCTAAAACAACAGAAAAGGAATTCCAAAAAGTAGACATTGTCCTTAGAATAATGGAACAAGACCACATCAAATAAGTTAAATGGATGGTTCATAAAGTACCTCAGATATCAAAAGAAGCTGAAGTAAAATAATTTTTCACTAAATCCTATGCTAAAACAGTAGAATCTATCTCTAAAACTATTGCTTCTTTTAACATTGTTGATGTAATGAAAAAGCATAATGTTACCATCTCAATGTGGGATGGTCTAAGTAATCCAGGACAACAAGATTTACTCTCTCATGAACTAGCTAAGTTGTAGATTTATTCTAAAACAACAGAAAAAGAATTCTAGAAAGTAGACATGGTCCTTAGAACAATGGAACAAGACCGCATCAAATAAGTTAAATGGATGGTTCAGAAAGTACTTCAGATATCAAAATAACTTGAAGTAGAATAATTTTTTACTAAATCCTATGCTAAAACAATAGAATCTATCTCTAAAACTGTTACTTCTTTTAACAATGTTGATGTAATGAAAAAGCATAATGTTACCATCTCAATGTGGGATGCTCTAAGTATTCCAAGACAACAGGATTTACTTTCTCATGAACTAGCTAAGCTAAAGATTTCTTCTAAAACAGCAGAAAAGGAATTCCAGAAAGCAGACATGGTCCTTGGAACAATGGAACAAGACTGCATCAAATAAGTTAAATGGATGGTTCAGAAAGTACCTCAGATATCAAAAGAAGCTGAACTAGAATAATTTTTTACTAAATCCTATGCTAAAACAGTAGAATATGTCTCTAAAATTGTTGCTTCTTTTAACATTTTTGATGTAATGAAAAAGCATAATGTTACCATCTCAATGGAGGATGATCTCAGTATTCCAAGACAACAAGATTTACTCTCTCATGAACTAGCTAAGCTATAAATTTCTTCTAAAACAGCAGAAAAGGAATTCTAGAAAGCAGACATGGTCCTTGGAACAATGGACCAAGACCGCATCAAATAAGTTAAATGGATGGTTCAGAAAGTCTTAAATGCTCATGGCATCAAAAAGCCACCACCATTTTATCTATCACTGACTATTAGAGAACATCTTGTTCATAACTGTATGGTGGAAAATGGTGCAAGTACCATAGTTTTGCCGAAAGCAATTGCAGAAAAATTGGTCATGTTGTATGAACCGACAGAAAACAGTTTCTTATAGTTGGATGGAACTACAACTAATACGCTTGGTGTCTTTAGAAATCTAGAGGTAATATTACATGCTTTCCCAAATGTTTCCATTGTACAAGATGTAACTGTTGTAGACTCACCTTCTTACTTTGTTATCTGTTTATCAAGAGACTTCACAACAAAAATAGGAGGCTATCTCTCCTTAGATTGGTATTTTTTATTTTTCACTACTCATTATGGGACAAAGGTTATAATCAATTCAAAACCATTTTCCAGATTTCACATTGAGCCTCACACTTCTAATGCAGTAGCTGATTGTGTAGCCTTAGACCATTCTGATTTTGATAATATAGCTCATGTTAGAGCACTAGATGGTGTTTTTAACTTGTTTATGGATGAAAAGACTGTTTTGACATGAAGAGCAACTTCATGATCCTTTCAAATAATTTGAAGAACATTTGTTTGGTGTGTATTTCTTGCATGAAGAAAATACACCAATTCCCTTGCTGTCCAAAATAGTAGGAGATTTTTGTCTGGGACAGCCCGGAAAAAAATCCAATGGACGGGATTTGGAAGCTTCAAGCTAAAACCAAGAAATAAAAAGGAGTAGGTTTGATGCTCACTTCCCCAACAAATGAAAGGTATTTTTCAGCTTTAAGTCTCCAATTTTCATGCACTTGCAACGGTCATCATTTTTTAGCTGAATATGAAGCATTAATTCATGGCTTACTTTGGGTGAGAAAGAGAGGTATTAACATGCTATAGATTTTTGGTGATTCTGATTTGGTTATCAATCAAGCAAGGAATTTCAATGTTTGTATGAATCCAGATTATGGTGAACTGTCATCACCTCTTCTAATGAAGTCTTACAGATATAGAGTTTCAAAATTAGTGGAATATTTCAAAGCTATTTACGTTCAATCCATTCCTAGAACAAAAAATAAACATGTAGATAGACTTGTAGCAATTGGTGCCAGTTTTGAAATGCTGAAAATATTATATTCCTCCATTTGCAGAAAAAATTGAAAATAACAAAATTCAGCCTCATATAAAGTTAATTGCCAGGCCTTCGAAACCTGATAATGACTTGAATTAGAAGGTTTTTGAAAGTGATGATCAAATTTGTAGGTTTTTATAGCACGAAGTTGAATTCTCTATAGTAAATCAAGATAAATTACAACACTTATATGTTGACCAAATTTTTTAGTTAAAGACAAATAAACTACCTCAAGGTCTGGTCACATTAGAAGACATCTTCAACACTAATGATCAGTTAAGAAAAGACAAAACAAAGATGTTAACATATGTTGATAACTATGAAGAGATCTCAATTGATGAAGGGACAAATTTATTTCTTGGAAAGGTATGCTCCTTGGATGAAAACCATTCATTTATTAATATTTGCAAAGAATTTAAAGATATTTTTGCTTCGAGGTACCAAGACCTGAAATGGTTTGATCCCAGTTTAGCACAACATATTACTTAATTGCGTCCAAATTCCAAGCCAGTTAGGCAAAAACAGAGGCTTGTAAATCCCAAAATAGAGCCTCTAATGAGGAAATAATTATCTAAGTTGTTTAAATCAGGTATTATCTTTCCAGTTAAGAATTCAAGCTGGGTATCCAATCTTTTTCCTGTTAGAAAGAAAAATGGAGAAATTAGATTATGTGTGGATTTTAGAGATCTAAATAAAGGTTCATTAAAATATCACTATCCACTTCTAAATATAGATCGTATTTTGAGAAAATTTTCTGGTTCAGATAGACTATATCTTCTAGATGGCTATAGTGGATACAATTATATTTTAGCTCGGGAAGAAGATAGGTACAAAACAATTTTTATCACCAAGTGGGGTACTTATGCTTACAAAAGAATTCCTTTTGGCCTTTCAAATGTTGGTGCAACATTTCAATGTGTAAGGAACATGGATTTTCTTATCTTGTTAAATAAATTTATCCTTGTTTATTTAGATGATGTTATTATTTTTTCAAAAAAAATAGATGAGCATCTAATACATCTAAGGTAGAATTTTCAGTTATGCAGGTAGTTTGGAATATCTTTGAATCCCAAAAAGTATATCTTTTTAGTACATCAAGGAAAATTACTTGGTCATATTTTTTCTAAGCAAGGTTTAACAGCTGATCCTTCAAGAATCTAAGTCATATCATAGTTATCATTGCATCATCATAAGAAAGAATTACATAGTTTTCTTGGACAAATCAACTTTGTTAGAAGATGTGTTCTAGATTTTGTAGCATTGGTTAAACCATTGAAAATTATGTTAAAGAAAGAGTTTACTTTCTCTTGGACCAAGGAAGAGAGAGAAGTGTTTGAAGCAATCAAAGAAACCATCTCTCAAGATCTTACTGTTGCAAATCCAAATTTTGATAAAGATTTCACAATGTATGTACTTGCAGGAGTTGAAACAATTTCAGCCATTTTAACTCAGGTTAATGATGAAAATGTTGAACAACCAATTGCTTTCTTTGGATAGATCTTGCATGATTATGAAAAAAGGTACAAATTTATTGAAAAACATGTACTTTCAATAGTCAGAGGGTTAAAGAATTTTAAGTACATTCTTTCAGACAATAAAATTCATGTTCTTTTTTCTCATCCAAGTGTGAAATCTTTCTTATTAAATCAAGAATTAAATTAGAAAAGAGCAGGCTGGTTAACAAAAGTTATGTAATATGATGCTGATATCCTGGTTACAAAGATAGTTAAAGGAAAAGGCTTATGTGAGCACCTAATTACTAATATGGAAAAACAACATGAACCAAAAATAGAAGATCCAAAACAACATTCTGAAGTTAAGAATCACCAATTAGATGTAATGGTTCGGCCAAAAAACCAGTAACCAAAAATTGCTCAAGAAGTCTAAGAATCAAGATGGATGATTGATTTAGTTAGCTATTTAAAGCATGGTATTTATCCGGAGGGTATGGACAAAAATAAATGAAGGTATCTAAGATTACAAGCTGTACCATAAGTTATCATTTATGGTATATTATTCAAGAGGGATATAAATGGAATCTTGTTGCGATGTGTTGACTATGAAAAAATTCAACAATTATTATCAGAATTCCATGAAGGACTTGTAGGATGTCATTTCTTAGCATGTACCACAACCTTAAAAATTATGAAAGCTAGTTACTATAGGCCCAACATATTCAAATTCTATTTTGAATGGATCATAAAGTGTAAGGAATAGTGTTTTCTTTGTTGGAAAAGAATGTTTGTCTTCTCTACCTTTACAATCCTATTTCATTTTATCAACCTTTTATGTAGTGGGCTCTTGATTTTATTAGCATGATAAACCTGCCTTCTTCACATGGACACAAGTGGATTTTTACTGCTACAAATTAATTTACACACTAGATTGAAGCAATAGCTTTGAAAGATGCTAATGAAACTTTGATACTATCCTTTTATGATGGTATAGTTTGAATATTTTGGTGTTCCAGCAACTATCATATCAGATAATTATTTAGCATTTCTTGGTGCAAAGGTAACATATTGCACTGTTAATCATGGAATTTATCTAAGATATTCATCTAACTATTACTCACAAGGTAATGGGTTAGTTGAAAGTACTAACAATAATCATTTAATGGATCATCAGAAGAACTCTTAACGATAACCAGAGAGCTTGGCATCTAATGATTAAATTTAGCACTTTGAGCTGATAAAGTGACTCCTAAAAGACTAGTTGGTAAATCACCATACTAGCTTGTTTACGGAGGAGAATCAAGAATTCCTTTTTTAGTTGAGTTACCTGCATCAGATTTGCTGCATCAAATGGAGCTACTTTAAAATGAACCATTATAGGTTCATGTATGCAGAATTAATGGAATTATAAGAGCTAAGAGATCAAGCACATTCAAACATGGAAAAGAATCAGAAACAGATGAAGAAGACTTTTCATAAGAAAGCCAAATTTAGAATCTTCAATGAAGGAGATATTGTGTTAAAGTGGGATGTTGATTGTGACAAGTCCAGGAAGACTCGTGGAGTTTGATACAATTTGTTGGAGTCCTTGATACATGATTTCAGCTTGCAAAGAACACAATGTTTTTCATCTCTCGAAGCTGAATGGAGAGGAACTTCCCATTCATTTGAATGGTATGTGTTCTCAAACATTGTTATTGAACATCCTATAGTTTTTTTTTAGAGTAGAATTTCCCTTCAATAAGTGCAATCCTTGCATATTAAAAAAAAATTCAATTGAATAAGTTGCATTTGTGCACATGATCTGGTTTACCAAAATATTTCCTAGTTTTAGTTCATTTTGGAAGGGTTGGACCTTCAGGAAGGCATATTTTGGTTACATGCTTTAGACTCCATCCCCAATAGACAAGAGCAAGGAAATGGTTTACAAGCGATCAGGTAGATTTCCCTGTAGGATCGCAAGAAATGTTGACAATTTTTACAGTTGTGTAAAAATGGGAAACTCGAAACTTCATTATGATGGATAGAATTGGTGAAGTATACCTAACCTAGGGGAGTTTATATTCATAGAAATTTTTTACTATTGAATTAATTAATGATTAAATGAAATCTACTATTATGTGTGCTGTCACAAAATATAATAGATAACATAGTCTACAATTTTATGACTATTTTCAGCAAAAAGAACACAAAGCCCTAAGGACAGTTGTGTTGTCTTGATGAAGACATCCAATTGTAGAATATATGAAATGCTAAGTTCTGGAACAAAAAACATATTTTCAGATATTCCAAACAAATCGGAGTTCATTACTAGATGTTACAGGTATTCTTCAATGTTCTTTCCTTCATGATTAAGGCATTCAATTATATTAATGAGTTATTTATTTCATCATACAATCCATACCAGAAAGCTCAGAAATGTAGAAAAGAAATACACAACTCAATTTCAGAATTCAATGCTCTTATTCATAAGGAATTTCAAATGTCCCCACACAAGTTGTGGGATGTAACTGAAAAGTAAAATACAACTACTAAAATAAGAGGTACACATGCATGAAAGAGAAAATATAGGAGTATGAGTGAACCCATCATTGCCTTAAAGTTTCTCCTTTGGTTAATGTATCTTAATCTTCATATTATTCTCTCTCCATCTTCACCACTAGAAGTATTGTACCTGAAAAGAAGAAAAGAGGAAAATTATCAATTAAGAGCTCAGGGTTAATCCATATTCCTACATTGTCCTTTTTTCGTGCATATGGATCTCTTAACAATAGGATATATAGATTACTTGAAGATCATACTGCATACATGATCTACTCACTCAGGATGGAGGAAGAAAGAGAAAATAAAACTATGGACATAAGAGAGGCCAGAAAGCCTAAATATTTTCTAACTATTTCCTTAAGTGTGCAGGTATAGGTTACAGTAAAGAAGAAAATAAATCATATTTTACAGTCTTCACTATGTAAGATAAAGGTTGCAGTTCTCAAATGACTTTCATCCTATGGTACATGAAGTAGATAATTCATAAGTATATGTTCCCGATCACAACTAAAGAAGAAGGGATTCTGAGGAAATTTCGACAGGGCTTTGCCATGTGAAATGGACCTTTGAAAACTTTATAGCATACATATCAAAGTTGTAATAAAAGGAAATGGAGTATTAAACAGATTACAAAATCAAGAAGAAATAAATAATTCTGAATGCCATATCAAAGGAGGGATACCCAAATCTGGGTTGAAATACCTCAAGCCACAAAGTGAAAAATACATGGGTATATACAATATTTTGGAAAAAATAATTCATTCATGTAGGACAGTTAAAAGTCCATATACAGATTTATTGTAATACAAATCCAAGGAATACACCAAGGAAACAAGAAAGAAAATCACCAGTTTCATCAATTAAAGTGTGCTACTAAAGACAACTCATGCATTATGGTAAAGATACTACAGAGGTTCAAAACAAAATCTGAGTATATTTTCAGTGAAAAATAATAAATATCAGTAGCTCGAATGCTCAAGGACATCTCTAAAGTACGGATCACAGAGTTTAGGTAGAAATATCAAAGGCACCAAGAGCCAAAGTTTTAGAAGAGTAACAGATCATGTAGAAGAGAATCAATCTGGTAAACAGCATAGAGCTTCATGTTTTCATCAATGGCCGAAGATAGAAATTTTGTAGAGCTTGGCTGAGACAAATGGAGCTACAATATGCAAATACCCACAGCATGATCTGGATTTAGCTCAGAACGAGATCAAAACTCCACAGATTTACAGATAAAGTTTCAAGAGAAAATCAAAATATGGAATCCCTCGAATGAAAATTATTTAGGCAAACCCTCCAAGTCGGTTCGATATAGAAATACTATGATGACAATATAAGCTTATCAACATCAAGCAAAGTAGAATATTCATATTACTGAGCCATTCAGAGAAGGATGAATCCAGAGTTACCTCCACGAGTTAGGAAATGAAGTTCTAATGGTAATAGCTGAATCATCGAATTGAAGGAGCCATCACAAAATTCCCACCTCAAAAGAAGGTTCATCAAGAATAGTTATTCAACAGGCCAACACAGAAACCATGGCGGCCAACTCGCAGAACTCGGTAAATATACAACCAGACCAACCTCAAGAGCCGAGCTTCAGGACTCCAACAATGGCATCAAAGAAAATTTTTCTAGGCTTCACCCATGAACCAGAGGTGAAAATAAAAATTGAATGGGGTTCAGTTTGTTTTAACTCACCCATTTTAGCCATGGCTTAACCTAACTCACTCAGAGTTAGTGATCAAAAAATCCAAATCAAAAGTATAGAGATCAATCCTTAAAATTGATCACCCAAATTTGAATCAAACCACCATTGTCAAAATTTTTAATGACCACATTCAATGTAAGTCATAAACAGAAAAGATCAATGAATGAGGTTACATCATGCAAAGGATTGAATGGAGGAAATCAAATCACAAAAATCAATGCAAACCTTAGCTTGACTCATGAAAATGGCAGGTCTTTTGGCTAACTTAGCACTTTTTATTATTTTGAAAAAAAGTGTCAAATTGGTCCACAGGCCGACAAAATTCTGATTGGATGTGGAGGGGGTGGGCCCTTTTTGTGTTTTGAGACTATTTTGGCAAAGGGCGTAAATGTCATCAAAATGACCTGGATTGGCCCATTTGACTCATGTCAAAAGGAAAAATTCAAAAAGTTGAGCCCGCTTATGTTAAAGGGAAATATTCAAATGTTGAGCCCACATCAAGTCAGACCGTTGGAATGTTTTTTGACCTTTAAATTTGTGAAAAGGGAGTAAAGTTTAAAATGCCCCACGACCCTGCTTATAAGCATCAAAATTCAAATCATATTAAAAGTAAGTCAAAGGCGGATCGCTGAGGAGATTTTGAGAATTTGAAACTTTTTTTAAAAAGGAGAAAAGTTTAAAAGTTCCACGCATACCCTCTAAGGACCAAACAAAGCCATGTATTCAATAAGTCAAAAGTGGAGCGTCGGGTCAATTTGAGATTTTGAGCCCTTTTTGAAAAAATGGGAAAAAAGTGTTTAAGTCACCCACGACTCTGCCCAAGCATCAAAAGTTAAAATCAGGGAAGCGGACCGTCCGGAACATTTTAAAATTTTAAGCCTTTTTCAGAAAAGGTATACAAAGTATCAAAAGTAAGCCACAATCTCACTTTGACCAGATTTAGACACGTGTAAGGCCCAGATTAAAAGAAAATGGGCTGGGGTCCGAATATTCAAAAATTCAATTTCTATCAGAAACATGAAAAGAAGGATTTTCCAGGCCCATTTTTTGATCAATTTTGTCCTACGTGGATGATCTTTTCAAGGTAATAAAAGACAAATATTCTTCAGATAACCTTCAATCGAGCTTGAAGTGTGCACCAATGGAAGAATTTTTAAATAAAACTCACACAAAAAGCTTGAAGTTATTAATGGTGGCCACGGGAAAACATTTGCAGAGCTTTGCTAGCTAGAATGGAGCTTAATAATTTAATTACCAAAAAAATGATTAAGTCTGTAATATTTTGCATCTTAATTCGAGTCCTAAGTTCACCAGATTTAACCATGGTCAGAAAGTAATTAATTTTGATCACCCACAGAGAGTAAAGTTGTATGCATCTTCATGAAATTCAGAAAAGGACAGATCAGCAAGAAGAAAAATCTGTATGCATAGAAGAAAACTTGCTCATCAAGAAAATCTTATTTTTAGAAAATCATCCACTCATGCTTTTCTTAAAAATAGAACCATTCGACTTCGACTAGTTTGACTAAATTGTAACCAATGGTTATTAATGCCTCTTTGTATTTGCATGTTTTATTTTTATTCCTTTATTTATTAATAGATGAAGGATAAAAATAGGATGCATGGGCGAGTACAATTTTAGCCTATTTTAGGAAGGGTGGGAAATATTTTGCTATATATTGTGTGCCTTGGCAAAGCACAAAAGGAGTTAGAGGAGGATGTTTTAGATACAGGAGTGCTGAACACAATTTTATACCTGTTTTTCCCTTTGAATGTGAAGTATTTTCTACCTTTCTAATTATTTTCAGTCTTGTGTATGTTTTCATTAATCTTGTGAATGTTGAATTCCTTGATTAATCATCTTACCCTATTGTAAATTCATTAATTTCTGCATGATATTAATGTGTATGTGTAACTTAGCAGTATTGTTGTGATTCTATCCCTCAATACATCAAAGTGTTTACCCTTAATTATATTCAGAAAATTGTTGGCTTGTGCATTAAAATCCTATTCCATATCAATTGTGCATGTACTCAGTCAAAGACCTCATACAAATTTGGTGTATCACCTCAGTTTAATTCATTTTTACAGTCATCTTTTACCCTTAAACCCCAGAAAATCAATTTTAGGATACATCAATAAGGAACTGGCCTTGATACCAGAGACTCACCTCAAAATAGGTATACCCACAAGACCTGAGGTGTTTCCATTGTATCTATGAAAGAGAGAGATCCATTTTTGCAAGCTTAGAACACCTACAACCATCTCTCTATAGGGTGCACTTTCGAGACATAACAATTACTTTTCTTACTTGAGATCCATGCATATAAAAGCATACTTCATGATATAGTAAAATAGTAATATATGCATGATTTTGTGTCTACACTCCCTAATAATCAAATTTTAATCATGGGTGATAGATTTTATTTTTCATTTTCTACATTTCACCCTCGAAATTCTTTTCTTTATAAGAAGATGCAAAAATATATCGACCCAAATTCATTAAGAATTGGACCCTCACCTTATGCATGCTTTGTTGGATCTTGTGGAGATGTAGCCATTATGGAACTAACTCCATCAATACCCACTTTTCTATGGGAAACCTCAGTAATTTATAAGAGGCACCTAAAAATCCTCCCACTCTAAGAAATGTGAATGTTGGGAATTATAAGAAAATAAAACCCCAAGTCCTTACTACATTCCAAATACACTTTGTTATCCTTTGATTATAGATATCTTTATCAAATACACATATGAGGGAAAAATGAAAGCACCATTCACCCTCTTGAAGTTACTTGACCCTTAATTAATTGTTAATTAAGTATACAAGTCATAAACTAGTGATGCATTTCTCGCCCCAACGGATGTCAATCCTGGATAAGTTGTCATTCCTGCAATAGCATATACCAGATAATAAGTCATATAAATTTTTCCTCTGGTTGGAACTTATAACATTTAGGTGTGTATAGCATCACTGATGTCCTCTTCCCATCCAATGAGATCAAAATTTTTTTAATACTATAAATGTACAAGTGAATCTATTCCTGAAAATATTTTGAATATGGGAGCCCTGTAAGTTTGCTCAACAATGTAATAATTTCATTTATTTCCTAAATAAAATCTGAGTGGGGAATAGTCTATGGAACTTTGGTCACTGAAGACTTAGGATTTTTCAGATATCTCTTATTAAGAACCTTGGCACAAGCATCAAAATTTTATTTCCAATGCTTTAGAGTAGAACTAGGATAAATTGATGCATATCCCTTGATGTCAGGAAGCTTAAGTAAATCCTCAAAGTAGTCAGTATTCATTCTGATTAAAATTTTCCTATCACTATCTTTTAGTATTTATGAATTTACATCATATTGTGTTACAACTATTAGTACGAATTCGGAACATTGCATTAAATCCAAAAAATTAGCAGCCAAAGAAATCCAACTTTCATAAATACTTCTCATCCAAACATTCTTATATGGATCTCTAAGTCTACTCCAAAACTCCAACAAATTCATGTGGATGAGGTCAATGTCTCCAATATTTTCAATTTTGAATGTGATGATGGAACGGGGAGTGATCCCTTATAATCTATACTTCATTTTACCTTTTCCCTTACATGATGATTCAAAAAAAATCCTTGGGAAGAGTCTCTAAAAATCCTATGAAGATCTTTGAAATTGAGGGTGTAAGTTGGACCCTAAAAAATAACAAGGAACCTCTTAAATGAATTAGGGGAACCTGAGCCTTTTTTACAACCCCAAAGTTCTGACTTGGTCTACCATGGAAGTTAACTTTTATTCTATAAGCATTAACCCGTAAATTTATCCGGATGGAGGTTGTTATGTGATTTTTAGCCCCCGACTTTTGATTTGAATTGTGGAGGAAGTTAGGGCTTGTTTTGCAACTAGAACTACCAATTTGGTAATTTGATGATGAAAATTTCTTCGTTTCTCATATAATTGATATTTTCAAGACTAAGATTCACCAAAAAAACAAGTGAAAGAAGAAAAGAAACAGGGGTATTCAACCAAATATACAAGCAGGAAAACACTAAAAAAAATAAAAAACAAAAACATCAAGAACATGCATAATGCCAAGTAAAATATTGGAAAAGACTCGATATATTAACTTAGCGTTGAAAATTGGATCCCTTTTTTTAGTGTGTTAGGTCTTGAGTTTTGAAATTCGATGTGCATATTACCTGTAATTTTTAATATCAAACCCAAGACCTAAAATGGTCATTTTTCTTTTTATTTCAAGTTTTGGGACTCAACTTGCAATTTGCATGCAAATTACAAATCGGGTTTTGAAACCTGAAATGTTATTGTATGGTTAGGAATCGGGTTTTGGCACTCAACTTAAAATTTGCATGAAAATTACAAATTGGGTTCCGAAACCCAAAATGCACTTAGGAGGGTTAGGTTTTGGATCTCAACTTGCAATTTTCATTTAAATTTCAAGTTAACCCCTTATTCTTGAAATGGTCCAATTTCCTATGTAAGGTTTTGGGTTTTAGGGAGTAATTTGCATACAAAATGTAAATTAATTCCCAAAACCTGAAATCCAAAATAAAAAATACGTAGAAAATTTTAATACATAGGTAATTTTCTCAAAGAATTTCATGAAAAAATGGCACTTGACAGAAGGAAAATTTTATGCAAGGAAGTATATAATAAGAGAACGAAAAATGGTAAAGGGACTTGAAAAGTTAACAGTTTTGGCAACCTCAAGGAAATTCTTCCCTACCTAGCATTAGTCTAATAGGCATTCCATTGAGCACAACAGTCATCTAAGCCTTAATAATAACAATGAAAACCTCTATTAAAAAAACAAACAAGAAAACAAACACAAGAAAAGACAGTGTGCAAAAGAACATGGAGGAAGGGAAACTAGACTACTACTGTAAAAGGTGAAAATACCTCAATAACAAGCTTTGAGGTGTATCCCATTGACCGAGATATGAAATTCTTCTGTGTTGAGTCTAGAAAGACAAAATGAATTTTCCTATTTACAACCATTGATCAAGTATAGATCACTCCCAAGAACATAAAAATTTTCATGCATCCCTAGTTTGGCATGTTTTGTATCCCATTTAAGAGCTAAGTCTCCCTCTTAGAAGTACGTAGTAGTTACTCTTTTATTGAAGTGTTTCTTCATCCAATATTGATTTAGCTCAATATTATTCATTGCTTGGTTTTGTTTTTTGTAAAATTCCATAACTTCAACAAACCACACTATCATAGGATCACTTTCCATAATTTCAAAATTTTGTACTAGTTCCAAAGATGAAACACCAAATATATAAGAATCATTTCTTCCCTACCATACACCAGCATAAAGAGATCATTTCAAATGGTCATATTTAGAGTAATCCTAACTACCCAAAGAGGATTCTTGAGTTGCAAGTGCTACATTCAATGGATACTTTTTAGTTTCCTCTCAATAATCCGTATCAGATTCTTATTGTTAGACTTGGCTTAACCATTACCTTGCAGGTAATAACTTGATGAATTTTTCAGATAGAAACCATTTTTATAGCCCATTCACTTAGCTTCATGCTTACGAATTCCTTTGAATTATCTAAAATGACATTAAAGGGAACACAAAATATTGTCACGATACCTTTAATAAATTCTAAAAATGGAATTATCATTGCCTTCCTTCAATGCCACCACCTATGTCCATTAGCTGAAATAAAATATATGCCCCACTACATGAAATTTTTATCTATCTAGGTTGAATGAAGTGAAATGGAGACTAATATTTGTTTACATGCAAAGAGCGAACATTCTTTACATTTCCTTACCACCATATATGGGCATCCTTAAACAAACTAGTCCAGTAGTAACTGACCCTCATGATTTTTTTTGTAGTTTTCCTTGTTGTGTAATTACCTTCTGATAACCATTATAAAATTATTCTAGTAGCTTATCAACCTAACTTGAGTTTATACAGCTGAGAATAACTCCATTTAAATACATTTAAAAGAGTACATTATCTTTGAGAAAGTAAGGTATGGAGTGAAGTGTGAAGCTTCTCCTTTGAGTTATGTCTAGGTTGGGAGGATAATCAATTTATTAAGAAAATATCTTCATGTTAGACATGCAATCGATAGGAGCACGAGTCTCTTCTTGCTAATGATTTTTTATCACATTATCACATTCTTCCTTTTCTTCTAGGTACAAAGTGAGATGTTGACAAATTCCTTTCCCTTTGACCATCTTAGTGACTTTTATGTGGACATCATACTCCATGAACTTCATAATCCATCAAACCCTTTTCTCATTTATGTCTTTATTTTAAAAAATTCATTAACTTTTGGATATGATACCATCAACTAGATCATGTTGTTGGATAACATGTTCTTGAGTTTATTTAATGCTCAAAAAACAAAAAAAAACATGTTTCTCTATAAAGGATTCCTTAATTCCGTAGTCCTCTATGGATTGGTTGAAGAAAGCAATCGGTTGTTCCATCTAATCATCATTTTACTAAGTGATAATATCGAAGATTATTTCCAATCCTGGGAAGCCATAGAGGATGAAGTATTTTTCATATTCAGGATTTACCGACATGGGGGCCCGGGAAAGGGAATTTTTGATAACCTTGAAGCTACTCTTACCTTATTTAGTTCAGCTAAATGAGACATTATTTTTCAACATAGTTTTAAGTAGCTTTGCTAAAGTGGAAAACTAAGATATAAACCTCCTTAAAAAATTGAGAGTTCCCGAGAAAATGGAAGAGAAAGTGCTAGAAAAGAACGTATACTTTCCTTCCACAAAAATCATATGTCCTAAGAATTTCCTTTCTTGGACAACAAAAATACATTATTTCAGGTTCAAGGAAACCGTGAGTTCCCTGCATCTATAGAAAATGTTTTTCATATGAACCATGGGGTCTTGTACATTCTTGGAATACAAAGTCATATCATCTAGATAAACGAGGATCATATCAATTATAAGCCATTTAAAATCCATGTCCATATCTTGTTGGAAACTGACATCATCATTGGAAAATCCAAAAAACATCTTATTCTAGGAAAACATGCCCCACTTGGTAGTGAAACTCATTTTGAACTGATATGCATCCTTGACCAGTATTTTATTATAACCCTAGTACCCATCGAGTAATGATAATCTTTATGCTCTTGCCACTATTTTGATAATATGATCCATAGATGGGAGATGGTAATGATGCTTGAGGGAAGCCTGATTGAGATCCCATAAGTCCAGGCATAGTCTCATTTCCTTTTCTTTTTCCTAACTGGAACTAGATTGGCAACCTAGGAGAAGTTATTGATTGGGAAAATAATACTAGCCTGAATGAGTTTTGAAAGCTTCTTCCTCATCAATGGTTCAATTTTTGGATTGTGTGGTCTCTTATTTTAGGTCTGACTAGCGTGAGATTTGGGTCAAGTTCAATGGTGTGTTGGGCTAGGTCTTGATCGAATTGCCTTAGATATTAAAAACTCCAACAAAAAATTTCATTGTATTATTGGAAAAGGATGAAAAAATCATGTCTTTCAATTAGCATTCATATCTTTAACATTTTTAAGAATCTATCTTCTGCAACCTAGACCTGTTCAAAATCATCCTCTTTGATAATTATGCTATTTTTCTCTTTTTTAAACTAGTCATCTGAATTGAAGATAGATTCAAGAGTGATCATACCCTTTGGAAACTTATTACCCTTCAATTTAATGATTTTTATCATTATAGGATTCCTACAACTTGGACTGATTTTTTAATGAAAACCCAGCCTCTTCTTGAAGAAAGAGAATGATTTGTTGGTCATTGTCAAAAAATTATCAATTACTCACATTATCTGGTACTGCTGGTCTTACAACAAACTTGATGAATTCCTTTGCTTCCTTCATAACTTTGGTAGAGATATCATATTGAGATCCCACTTTTGCAATCCTATCTACATCTTGGTTTTGATTCCTGGGAGCCATGTGAATGTAAAAATATTTAAAATATTTGATCAAGTCCAATACCCTATTCTTTTAGGATCTCATCAAATTGTTTTTTTCCACACTTTGAGCTCTAACTTGATGCACGAAAATTTCACTATCCACAAAAATAATCAATGCCTTGATACGTCTATTTTGAGAAAACAGAATTCCCTACACCAATTCCCTGTACTCAGAAAAATTATTAGTGTAGTTACAATTAATTCGAAAGTATGAGAAATATTTATTACTATGTGGGGAAATTAGCATGACACCGACAACAGTGCCATTTCGTCTTCTTGATCCATTGAAGAAGAGTTTCCATATTCCTTCAAGATCATCTTGAGATTTGAAAATATTTGATATGGTAGCTCCCTCCTCATGGATGCAATAAGTCCCCAATCCTATTTGTTGCAATTCTTAGGCATATGTATCAAACTAAATTTAATCTCCCCATTCATCAAACAAGATGTTTGAGATTTCTTCAATGAGAGTTGTGGCTTCATGATCCTCAATGTCTTCTTCCTTATCATGCAAGGTGCAATTCATGTTGATGGCACTTAGGGTATAAGGATCAAAATGATCTTTATAGATTGGCCCAACCCGTATAGTTACCTTATTCCCATACCTATTTCTGAGGAGCATGCGTGACAAGTCAACAAATAAATACACGACCATCTTGGTGGTGAAGTCTCAAGAGAGACATATGGAAAAGAAGGGAGGAAGACCAATAACATATATGTCTTGATTGATTGATAAAATTGGGCAAGCATGTATGGTAAGATTCAAATCTTTAATCATCCCAATGGTTTGAAAAATGGTTCCATATAATTTAATAACTCCTCTGGTTACTGGTGTATATCAAATACCCAGTACATCAAAAATTTGTTTAGGCATTACAGATCTGCTAACAAAATCATATATTTTCTACCAGATTCTTACCAATAATATGAGAGATGAAAAAAGGTGGTGGTTTGCTAGAATTATCAGCATTTATCACTTTAGGTTAGCACAAAATGGTAAAATTATAAGGCCCTCGCTTTGCTACTTCGCTCGGTCAATCGAAGCTTTTTAAAGCTTCTTGCAGCAGAAACCTTTGTGAAGGAATAAAAAGAACCTCCCACATAGTAACATTGATCTTCATCTTTTTAATTTAATCAACTATGCTGAAAGGAATACCTCCTATCATGGGAAAATATTTCATTGTATTTATATCCTCCTTTGGAAGTTAAGCATTTGGTGTTGTGGTGTTAGGTTCATTGTATTTTCTCACAACTTGACTAACACAGGCTCCTGATGATTTACACGTTGTATATTCACTCATGGAAGCTTGTGAATGAGGTTGGGAAGTAGATTTTTTATCAACCTTTGGTGGTTTCCCTTCTATTACCCTCTTCTTCAATCACTTATTATATATTACTGTTGCATATTCCACATTAAATCCACAAAGACCTCTTCTTTCCATTTCAACAAGGTTGACTCCCCTTGTGTCTGTGGTTGACTTGTGTCTTCCTAGAGAGAAAATTCTTCCTGTTGATCCATGGGTGTAAATATAATTTGAACCATGAGTTCTTAGATAAGAACTCCATTGTGGTACATATTTTGGTTGTGTTCCTAAGAACATCTGTAACACTATTGGTAATCTTGAACAATATTTTTTTGCACTAGAACAATGGCTTTTTAAGAGCTAATAAAAAGGGGGTTTTTGGTATTCAAGGGTTTGACATTAGTGACCTAGTTTTGAATCTAGGAATTACTTTATAAAGGCTATAGATTTGGTTGATATTGTTAATTTGGAGGTTGGTAAGGGTAATTGTATTGTGATTACTTCCTTTTGAGAGCAAAAAAATCATTGCCAAAAATTTGAAGAAAAGATTTGAACTCATAGAGGTCATTAGAGGGAGGTAATGGTTGATTTGACTAGTTAGAAAATGAAAGGGGGCGAGTGATTGATGGCTGATTAGTTGAAAAATCAAGGAAAAAATACATTGGTGGGCTTGGATATATTTTTCCACCCTATATTATATAATTCTCAGCTCGTACAACAATACCATATGATTTTGGAAAAGTTATTTCACCCATTTATTAGATCATAACCACAACATCATTATTCAACACCCACAAGTAATACAAGAATGTGTCATTCAAAGAAGTCTTGATTAGTGTCGGAATCCTATTCCACGTCTTTTAAAACTAGAAATTGAAATCTCCCATTAACTCCTAAGGAACTCTTTTGATAGTATGTAACTGCTCCATGAGAGACAAATGATCGCTCTTATCTTCAAATTGTTTACAGAGTTGTTCTCCTAACTCACCCTAGTTGTGTATAGTGTTATTTTGTAGACCTAAAAACCATTGAAGGGACTTTCCCTTCAAGGAATTAGTGAGAATCCTAACCTCCATGTTATGTTTTGTGATATTGTGGACCGAATAGATATTAGTTGAATCCTAGATGTGCTCTATATGAGTGACATTGGTTTCACATATGAAAAATGGTAAAAATTTTAGAGCTACTACATGTATAGCACAACGTTGAGTAAGAACCAATGGAGTTCCACCATTGAGTATGGGAAATACATGGTACCTTACTGCCATTCCAACGAGTGGTGAATCTCTACTCAAAAGAAAAAATCTTCCAAATGGAGGTGTTGACTACATAGTGTAAGAAGATAATGAAGCCTCTCCTCTTCTTCTCCTTCGAGGAAAAAAAGAGAGCTCAGTAGTCTGTTGATTTCATTTTTGTGCATAAGATCTTGTTTGAATCCTTCACATAATTACATGTATTGGGTTAAGAAACTTATAGATATGGAATATTCAGGTACATTTTATTAATGCAAGTGCTAAAAGAAGTACCAACACTTATCCCTATCACACCGAGTGTGCCAAAAATTATTGTCACATGGATCATGCACTTTTTGAATTATTATATGATATAGTGCAACAAGGGAACATTCCCAAGGTGTGGTACCTTAGCTCCTGGGATGAACCTTGCAAGAAGATCAACTTCCTTCTAAACTATGTGCATGTGATAGAAGATCAGGATGTAAAACCTACAATGCTTAAAATAATCTACAACTATCAAACTTGCTTCAAAAAATGGAGAGAGATAATTGAAAATAATTAAAAATGGTGATGTACCAACAACTTAAGAAACATAATGTTATATTTTATAAACACATAATATTTTAACAAAAATATAATGTTATACACAACTTTCTACCTTTTCTCTTAACAAAATTTCTTTATATGAAGGTAAAACTTAACAATAACATAAGGGATTTAATAAATCACAACATACAACTTGCTGAAGGAAAAAATATTTAATTTGAAGGTTAAAATGTCTCATTCAAGGAAAAGGAAAGAAAGGTTCACAAGTACAAAATTATAACCGAAATACAAAACACACTGAAATAAAAGAAGGCTATTTATTAGTTCTGTATAATAATATTGAGGCTTAATCTTGTATATAAATGCTCAAAATGGTAGAGCCTCCTTATACAAATGATCAAAATTCCCTTGCTAGATAATTCATCCTCTTATTTATAAATTAAGAATTTTGAGCAAGTATAGTTACTCTTCTTAACTATTACATATTAAAATAGGATGCATTTACATTTGTGAAACAATCTCCCAAAAACATAGCCACGTAGTTGTGTAAATTTGATTGGGTCAAACCTACAACTTGAATGGTGGAATGAAGAAGGATATTGTGTGAATATTAAAGTAGAGAATTAGCAAGGACTAGCACCACCTTTTCTCCTGATCTATATTAGTTTCCTCTATTTCTTGTCTAGCCTATTTTTATCAATAATCAAGAAATTGTTTGATGATCTCTTGTATATATTTTTCATCTAGTCCAAATGTGTAGCAATTCAGGACATCAAAAAAATTATTTTTTTGGTTTAGCTTTCAAATAAACTTCTTGGCTCAAATTATAATATTTCAGAGCTGGCTTAAGAAGGTTTGATAGGTCACTAGCTTATTGATAGATTCGAGGACAAAAGATTTGGTTGTATAAGTATCCTCTTCAACCAGGTTATTTACATTTTTAAGTGTGTGATGTGCTAGATGTACATTAAGATATTCATTATGGAACTTGTAATGAATCATTTAAAAATCATCTATGATATCATTAAGGTCGTCAATACTCTCATTTCTAGTCGTGACCAAATTTGGCATGGCTTCCTACAACATCAGGACACAAAAATCCATGGCTTCATTGTACTCATAATATTTCAAAGAGTCATCAATGATCACTTCTATTAGGATTATATTGGATTTGACACTTTAAACTTCCTTCCAAGCCTCCAACATGAGTTCCAGATCATCACATTATTCCATTAGGATACCATATATTTTGGTAACCATATCCTTCTATAGATCAAGCTCATTATAAAAAATGGCATCATCCTTTATCACTTGTTCTCCCTCCTAGATAAAGGTTTCAATCCAATCCCCAAATGCTTTCCCATGTTGTCTAATTTTATCAACTACGAAGAAAGAAATTGTATCCAAGATATTGGATATTGAGATAGTGGTTAAAGGGTTTGGCTGAGTGATCTTATGGAGGATGGTTATAAATTATTCCACCTTGGTTTTCAGATCATCCTTTGTGATCTTATCCTTATCAAATTTGTCAAGAATATTTCTGCGGGAAACCTAGACATCATTTTTGGCACCCTCGTGCGTATCCTTTCCCAGAGATAACCTAGAAATATGATAATTTTTTGTAGTGATATCTTCCTTTGACTTATGAGAATCTAGGGTTTTTATCTTTAGAAATCTTTCCTATGTCTAATCGATGAAAATTTTATAAATAACCCTTGGAATCTTTGTTTGGCTCTAGGGATCTGGATCTAAGATACTAAGATGAACATCATCTTCAATAGGTATATTTTTATTCTGTTTGGGGGTATTTCTAGTTATCCATGTAAGAGTAGAAGAAGAAGAAAATAACTTCTCATAATATGACATGAGAACTAATATCATATTAGTGAAGTGTGTGGGTGATGAAATGGAAGTTTCTACAATAATCACCGATGGTAATGAAGTGGTGAAAAGAGAGAAAGGGCTGGAAAGGATAACTACAGATATGGATTCAATAGGACGGGTGGTGTTAGAGGAAGTGAAAATATATTGCTAAGGAAGGGGAGTTCTTATGGGGAAACCCATAGCCACAATATTCTCATATGAGAGAGAGGGAAGATAGGAAAAGATTTGGGCCATGGTAAGAGATGAGGTGATGGTAGTAGGTGAAATGGGAAGAGAATAAATGGAAGATGTGGGAAAAGGGAAGAGGGAGAGTGGAGGAGATGGAGGAGATAAAAATGGTGATAAAGGAAGAGGGGGTGACTATAATGCTGGAGTGGTGGATGGGGAAACACTCAGATCAATGACTTATGTGGAAGGAACCTTAGAGGAAGAACCAGACTCCTACATAAAATTGTGATTTTGTGAGACATGGGAGTGGGTTTTTCTCCTTTTGAAGAAGTGGGGAGTCCCACCACTAGTTATACCTATGTTGTTACAACAAGGGTCTAATATGACACCTTTGGTGTAATTTCCAATGAAATCAACCATTTTTGGGTATCATTGAGAATCTGAGTTGCATGCTCTTTAGAACTTGTGCACTCCTAAAGTGACCAATTGAACTACAATAGAGGTTGATATTTCACATTTTTTACTCATATACTGGATGTAATATTTCCTTGTCATCTCGGAGTCCCTCTAGTATATATGTAACCCTTGGTATCTATTCTTTGCATAGTGGAGTCAAATTTAATATGCTAAGATCAACATCACCTCCAATAGGAATCTTATTCTTCTACTGAGAGGTTTGTCTACTCATCCATGCAAGGGTATGAATAAGAAAAAACCAACTGTTCAGAGGATGACATGGGCACTGACATCATAGTAGTGAACTTGATGGGTGATGAAAGGATAGTTTTGCAGTAATCACTAGTGGTAATGAAGTGGTGACAAATGAGGAGGGGATGGAATGTATAGTTGTGGGGATGGATGGAATATTAAGAGTGCTGTGAGAGGAGGTGGGAATAAATTTTTGATGAAGGGGAGTTTCTAGATGGGAACTGTCAACACCAATCTAGCTCTATGATAATTCTTCACTGGGAACTCCTCGTGCTATGATTATTCACTAGTGCACAACCTTTAGTTTGGTGGATGTAATCTGGAAACAAAACAACAACATAACACAAGAATACCATCGACTATGATAAGACAGAATGATGAAAATTTTGAAATATCAAAATAAATTATAATATTAACATGAAACTGTTACAATCTCACCCATGGGGTACTTCAAGTGTTATTGACTTCACTTGCCTTTCACCAAGACTATGGGAGAAACTTTACAATTACACCTCTTAATGGATTCTTCAACACACCTTTAAACTGATGGCTTCCTTCGCACACTTCCTACAATATTTCTCACTATTTCCTTCTATGCTAAATGAGGGGGGGTGGCCTCTCTATTTATAGAACTTCCAGGCTTATCCATCTTATCTCTAAGATAGGATAAGAAATCCACTCTGACGAATCATATTCCATACCTTAACTCTTATCTGTACATGTAAGCTTATCTTTTAAGTTAAGATAAACCTTATCATTTTACATGGGTTCCACATTTTTAGACATTTTACAAATAAAATATACAAAATATTTATGACCTCACTCCTTGTCCTTATTACCAATATAATATTTCTAATTCCTAATCACATAGACCCTACTTCTCTAATTACCCAAACTTTGACATTTTAACATTACCGGACCACTTACGAAAAATATTTACTTTTTACAACATTCCTATTATACTTTGACTATTACCGTACTCCACATTATTAGTGGCACCATACTGACGGCGCCGTTATCTTCTATCAGATGCTACTACTAATTATACTTAACAATATCCTATTCCTAATACATACATTAATGAAATAGAAATTACGGAGGAAAATTTTAGTGTCGACATCTTCCCCCTTCCTAGCTTCTACTCTGTCCTCGGAGTAGACTATTATGGTGCTTGGAAAATATTCAACTTGTCATGGTTGACCCATTTCGTAATGGGAGTGCCATCCAATTCCTCCAGTTGGTACGTACCATTTTCATGCACAGCTGCTATTTTGTAGGGCCCCATCCATTTTGGAAGAAATTTTCTCTGTCTTCTTTTTTTGTATCTGGAATCATATACTAGAACCAAGTCATTCACATGAAATGGAGACCACCGGATCTTTTGATCAAAGTATTCCTTCTGCTTCATTTTCTTCTTATGGCTTGTATCCTTTGCTATTTCTCTCATTTCCTCCAGCAAATGAAGATGTACCAACTTTTCTTTTACTGAATCACTTTCATCCATCCTTTCATTTTTCATAACTCTCACAGTGGGAATATCAACCTCAATAGGAAGAACTGGATCAATGCCATAGGCCAACTGAAATGGGGAGTATCCTGTTGCTGACTTTGATGTTGCCCTATATGCCCACAATGCTGCATGAATCCTTTTATCCCATTTATGTACCTGCAAGGCTGCATCTTTTGCTAGAATTTGACATAACACAAAATTTGTTCGTTCCACCTGTCCATTTGTGCTTGGCTTGTATGTTGTTGCCTTCCTGTGCTTAATAGAAAACTTATTGACTAGGGATTCTACCACCTCATTAATGAAGTGTCTTCCTTGATCTGTTACAATTTCTAATGGGAAACCAAATCTGGTGACAATGCGTTCATATATGAACCTTGCCACTTCATCCATGGAAGCTACTTTTCAATGGCCTAGCTTCAACCCACTTGGTTAAATAATATATGGCAACTACAATATACTTATTTTGGCGTGATGTAGTTGGAAGTGGACCTACAATGTCTATTCCCCACTTTTCAAAGGGACCAAGTGGAAGAATAGGGCATAATGGACCTGATGAAGTCTTACGGTTACCATGTGTTTGATAAATATCACATGTCTTACAATAATTATAACAATCTTTAAAAAGAGTGGGCCAATGATAACCTGCATCCAAGATCCTTCTTACTGTAAGTTGTCTAGAGAAGTGCCCTCCACATGTACCATTGTGGAATTCTTCTAGCAGTTCCTTCCCTTGATCACGTCCAACTACCCTCTTATACTGTCCATCAGGTCCTATTCAAAATAATACTCCATGCAGAATAGACTATGGACGACTGGCTTGAGTAATCTTTCTCTTAGTCTTTGCATTGGCACCATCAGGAAACTTGAATTCATTCAGATAATTCTAGATATCTATGTATTCACTAGGGATTGTGTCAAGGGATAACAATGCTGCATCGGGGAAATCATCATCATCACAAGATGATCCTAAACCATCATAGGCTTGAGAGAGTGCATCTGGATTGACATGCTTCTTTCCTTGCCTATCTATAATATCAAATTCAAACTCTTGTAGCAAAAATTATCCATCTTGCTATCCTCCCTGATGGGTTAGGCTTATTTATAATATATTATAGAGCCTGATGATCTATTACAACTAGAAATTTTTGCCCTAGCAAGTAATTTCTAAACTTCTTTACAGAAAAAATGATAGCTAGAGCCTCTTTTTCAATTACAGTATAATTTACCTCAGCACTGCTCATTTGTCTGCTCCCAAAGTAAATTGGATGTTCATTCCCATTTTCATCCTTTTGGCTCAAAGTACTTCCTAGTGCTGCATCTGAGGCATCAGTGTACACAATGAATGGCTTGCTCCAATTTGGATTCTTCAAAATAGGTGAAGACACCAGGGCTTCCTTCAGTTGTCCAAAAGCTTCATGCGCCTTATTTCCTAGTTCATACGTAACATCCTTCTTCAAGAACTTGGTTAGTGGCTGTGCAATCTTTGAGAAATTATTGATGAACCTTCTATAGTAACCCACATGGCCTAAAAATGATCTCAACTTACTTCTATTAAGAGGAAATGGTAAATCTTTGATTTTTGAAACTTTATCAGGATCAGTACCAATACCATCTCTGGATATAACATGCCCTAAAAAAATGCCTTTAGAACATCCAAAGACACACTTTGTAGGGTTTAGTGAGGCTTGTGCTTCATCTAACCTTTGAAATGCTATCTTCATTTGGTGCAGGTGGTCCAACTTGCTCCCATAGATGTAAAAATCATCCAGAAATACTCTGATGAAGGTCCCAATGTAGGGTTCGAACACCCTATTCATCAAACGCTAGAATGTTGCTGGAGCATTACACAACCCAAAAGGCATAACTCTATAAGAAAACGTTCCCCAAGGAGTGGTGAATGTGGTCTTCAGCTGATATTTCTCTACTATACGAACATGGTTGTATCCACTATATCCATCAGCAAAACTATAGCACTCCTGGCCAGCTACTTCGTCCAAGATCTGATATGAAAATGGAAGAGGGTAATGATCCTTCTTTGTTGCCTTATTGAGCTTCCTATAATCAACACAAATGCGTAGCTTCCCATTCTTTTTTATTGATATCACAATGGGAGAAACCCATTCTGAATTCTCCACAACAAGTATGAATCCTGCATCAAGTAACTTATCTATTTCTTCTTTTACAGTCTTGGAAAAATTAGGATTCATTCTATATGGCATTTGATTTATGGGCTTAGCACCATCTACCAGCTCAATACAATGTTCTACCCAACTTACTTGACCGAGTTCCTTATAATCAAAAGTGAATAGGTGTATGTACCTTCGAAAGAGCTGGAGGTAGGATTCCTTCTCACTCTCCATCATAGCATCACCAATCTTTATTTGTTGGAGATGATCATCAACTTCTTCTTCAGATAATTTTATGGGGTCATGAGTTGGTGTGACTGGAAGGATATCCATGACTGAAACATCCACCTCACTTTCTTCATCTTCAGTGTCCACTTCACTGGTACTAGAGTAATCAGAGGATGTCCAATCATCAGTTTCATCACTTGAATCCACAGGTTCTGCCTTATGATGTTGAGGGATCACATTTATCTTCACCCTCTCTCTACCACGTCCAAGTGTCATGAAACCTTCATTCCAGTAGTTTCTTGCATGAACTCTCCTTAGCCATGGTCTTCCCAACAGTATTGGGTACGCAACAGTACCATTTTTCATCACCTAAAAGTCTACCACACATACAACACCCATAACAGATATTGCCACATTTAAAACTACACCTTCTGGTTTAGTTTTTCCCTTATTTAATGACCTTAACATAAGTGTTGAAGGGCGATCAATTTTTAAACCCAACATATTCATTATAGACTCGGTCATTACATTAACTACAGCACCTCCATCAACTAAGACATCATGAATTGAAATACCATTACATAATACCTCAGCTTATGGAGCATAGGGATCTGCCTCTGCCTCCAAAACAGGGACCTCAACCTCCTTCCTTCTTCGAGCATTGAGTCCACCTCGCAACTCCCACCTCTTCTCAGAAGACATAGCCAAGAGTTGACCATATGTAATATTTGCAGGCCTTTTGGATAGATCTTCCAAGATGGAGTATGGTCCTTGCCCCTATGAAATCAGAAAATCCTGCACACCCAACTTTCTTCTCCAATTTTTCTTACTAGTTTCTTCTTTCATCTTCTTAGGATCATTTCCGTCTTGATTATATTTTTCTTTCTTTCTTTTTGTTACAAACACATCTACTTCATTATTTCTGCTCTTATCTACTACATCAAAAGAATTCACAGGTGCTTTTCCTTTATCATTATTTCCTTTACCAGATGTAGCAGATCTATCTAGGTAACTATACTTATAATGACCCTTTTTATAACAACCATAACAAACAACTTCAGAAATATTTATTTTTGGACCTCTATCTCCTCCTTGAGAACTAAATTCTTTTCCTTGAAGAAGATTAATAGTTAACTGACCCATCTTTTTTAGCAGATCTTCATACTCAGTAGATGTACTAGGAAGAAATATTTGTGCTCACTAGGAGTGGTTGTGGATTCTGGACCAAAGGTGCTGGTGTAGGCTCTACTTTAGCAATAATTTCTTTGGGCTCCTCTTCCATGCTTTCTTCTTGCCTTCATGTAATCTCCTTTGCTTGTTCAATGGTAGCTGGGCGGTCATACTTCACCCGTTGTCTGATCTCTGGCTTCATCCCAAGAATGAAGTGCTTACAGAGAAGATTATCCACGCCATTCATCAACCCATTCGCTAATCCTTCCTTCCGGATTTGGGCATCGAGCTTCCTCCTTAGCTCTAGAACACGAGCATGATAATCCCTTATCTTCTCCTTCTCTCCTTGGGATAGCTTTGTGATCTCGATCATGAGATCTGTATATTTCTGTTGTTCACCAAATTCTTCAAGAAAAATTTCAGTTAATAAATCCCATGAATTTTTCACATTATCACCTAGTGTTTCAAACCACCTAAGTGCTGAACCATCCAAAAAGGTAGGAAAAAATTCAGTCCATTGTTCCCTTCTTATAAGGCCATTACAAATACAAGATCACTTAAACTCTTGAATGAAAGAAGAAGCATATTCATTAAATTGAGCTGAAAAAATAGGAATCTTTCCCATTTTCAAAAGTAACCACCATGAAATACCAACCCACAAGTACAATCAACAAGACTTATGTGCATAAATAATTGGAATCATTATACTAGAAAGTGACTTTACACCTTTCTACAGTAAAATAGAAATGACCACGGTAAACTATGGTAAAACTTGACTTACTGCGGTAAAAACTGACTTTACTGTGGTAAACACTATTCATAGTAAAAAGTGAAGTTACTGCGGTAAATACTATTCACGGTAAAAAGTGACTTTACTGCAGTAATACTATTCCCAGCAAAAATGACTTTACCATGGTAACTACTATTCACGGAAAAAATGACTTTACCATGGTAACTACTATGCACAGTAAAAACAAGGTTACCCTCTAATTGATTTTTGACTAAGTGGGAATATCTCTCCAGAAAATCCACCAACGAGGAATGGTCCCGGCAACAGAACCAAAATGTCATCACCAATCCAGCACTATGATAATTCTTCACTGGGAACTCCTCGTGCTATGATTATTTACTAATGCACAGCATTTAGTTTGGTGGATGTAATCTGGAAACAAAACAACAACATAACACAAGAATACCATCGACTATGATAAGACAGAATGATGACAAATCTGAAATATCCAAATAAATTATAATATTAACATGAAACTGTTACAATCTCACCGATGGGGTACTTCAAGTGTTATTGAATTCACTTGCCTTTCACCAAGACTATGGGAGAAACTTTACAACTACACCTCTTAATGGCTTCTTCAACACACCTTTAAACTGATGGCTTCCTTCGCACACTTTCTACAATATTTCTCACTACTTCCTTCTATGCTAAATGAGGGGGGGTGGCCTCTCTATTTATAGAACTTCCAGGCTTATCCATCTTATCTCTAAGATAGGATAAGAAATCCACTTTGACGAATCATATTCCATACCTTAACTCTTATCTGTACATGTAAGCTTATCTTTTAAGATAAGATAAACCTTATCATTTTACATGGGTTCCACATTTTTAGACTTTTTACAAATAAAATATACAAAATATTTATGACCTCACTCCTTGTCCTTATTACCAATATAATATTTCTAATTCCTAATCACGTAGACCCTACTTATCTAATTACCCAAACTTTGACATTTTAACATTACCGAACCACTTACGACAAATATTTACTTTTTTACAACATTCCTATTATACTTTGACTATTACCATACTCCACATTATTGGTGGCATCGTACTGGCAGCGCTGTTATCTTCTATCAGACGCTACTACTAATATACTTAACAACATCCTATTCCTAATACATACATTAATGAAATAGAAATTACGGAGGAAAATTTTAGTGTCGACAGACCCCCAACTTTTGCCTAATTTTTGGATTTTTTGGAGATGTAGAAATTGTTGAGCTAACCACATCCATACCCACTTGTCTGTGGGAAACCTCAAAAGTTTATAAGGAGCACCTAAAAGATCCTCCCACTCTTAGATATGTGAACGTTGGGAATTGCAAGAAAATACAATCCTGAGTCTTGAATACATTCCAAGCCTATCTGATATCCTTTGATAATACAACCCCAAGTCCTGAATACGTTCCAAGATCCTAATTAAATATGCAGATGATGGAGAAAAATAAATCATCATTCCCCCTCATGGATAATTTCTCATTCCCACAGTGGCATATACTAGATAAGAAGTCATATAGAAATTTTTTGTGGTTGTTACTTCTAACATCTGGGTGTGTATGGCATCATTGATGTGATATGCCCATTAAATTAGATCAAAAAATTTACAAATAATAGAAATGTAAAAATACATCCATTTCTTAAAATATTTTGAATATGGGAGCCCTATAACTCTTCTCAATAATGTGATAATGTCATCTAGTTCCTAAATGAAATTTGAGTAGGGAATGGTCTTTGGAACTCTATTCACTGACTTAGGATTTGTTAGATATATCTTATTAAGAACCTTGGCACAAGTGTTGGAAATTTTTTTTCAATGCTTAAGAGTATAAATTGGAGAAATTAAGGCATATCCCTAAACATCAGGAAGCTTAAGTAAATCCTCAGAGTAGTTAGTATTAGTCTGATTACAATTGTCCTATCGTCATCTTTTACTATTTGGGAATCTACGTCATAATGTGGTGCAATTATTAGTAAAATTTGGGGCATTGAATTAAAGTTGGAAAATAAACAACCAAGGAAATCCCACTATCATAAATACTTTTCATCGAAGCATTCTTAGATAGATCTATAACTCTACTCCAAAAATATGATAGATCGATGTTGTCGAGGTTAGTGTCTTTAATATTGTCAATGTCGGATGTGATGATGGAAGGGGGAGTAACCCTTGGAAGCTATAATTCATTGTAACTTTTCCCTTAGATGATAATTCAGACATTTTCCTTAGGAAAATATTTTAAAAATCCTATGAATCTCTCTGGAACTAATGCAATAAGTCAGACCCTAAAAAATAGCTAGGAACCTCCAAAATCCACTTGAAGAACCTGATCCCTATTTTGCAACCCCAAAATTATGACTTGGTCTACCATGGAACTCAACCCTTTTTTTTGCAAGATTCAATCCTTGAAATTGTTTGGGTTGAGGTTTGTATGTTTTCTCAAACCCCAACTTCTAATTTGAATTATGGTAGAAGTTGGGACCTGTATTATAACTTTAACTTATGATTTGTCATTTGATGTTGAAAACTCCTTCATTTCTTGAGTAATTAAGATTTTGAAGACTAATATTCACTAAAAACACAACATATGAAAGAAGAAAGGAAAATGTGGCACTAAACCAAATATAAAAGGAGGAAAACCCTAAAAATGAACTAAAAATGAAAGCATCAAGAACACCCATAATGCTAGGTAAAATATTGGAAATTTTTCCCAAAATAACATCTCAAAAAACTTGAAAACAATTTTAAAAAATTAAAACTTTCCAAACTATCAAGTGGGTTGAATATAAAATCACGAACATTGCTCAAAAACTACGCAATAGTATGGTCAGAAGTGAGGGGGAAATGGCAAGTTAGTGTACAGAAATGTCAAGTGAAAATGACATGTAGAAACTTGACCTTACTAAAAATGGGAGAATTAATTACCACATAGGTGACACATGTGGGTAGGTGGTATTAAATATTTCAATCAGTGTTGGAACTTGCACCATTTTCTCATTGTGTCCATGTTTCAAGTTTCAAAATTTGATGTGTGTATACATGTAATTTGTAATATCAAACTCGAAACTCGAATTGGTCTGAGTTTATTTATATGTTGGGTTTCTAGATACTACTTGAAATTTAAAAATCAAGATTTTGAAACCTAAAATGAAATTGGGAGTTTGGGTTTCAGGACTAATACCAATTTGCATGTAAATACAAGGTAACCCCCGATTCCCGAATGATCTAATTTCCTATTTACTTTGGGGAGAAATTTTCATGCAAAAAGCAAATTCGATTCCCCAAAACCTGAAATCAAATACAAGATAATTTAATAATGGGAAATTTTTCTCACCCAAATTCATGAACAACTAAACACTTGATAAAAGGAAAATTTTTATGCAAAGTCTCTAAGAAGAGAAGGTAAATAGCATAGGGGCATGAAAAAGTCAACAATTTCCGAGTAGATACTCTATGAATATCTCTTATCTACACTTACTCTTGTTACTATCTACCCGATGGGTTAGGTTATTCATCGGCGTTTTATTTCAAATTCATCCCCCAAAATCCATCAAGGGAAAAGGCATTAGGCAATATCTAGGTCTGAATCCCTCTTCTAATGGCATCCCCATATATGTACTTTCTGAGATTACTTGGCCACTTTATACCATTGACACTGACACTTAGACTATGTATTTTAATGGTTTCATTTCCTGTTAGGTGGGGAGATGGGATAAGTTTTATCACTTCACATGGGACACCAATCTCCCCCTTTACGTATTGCTTAGGCTTCTCATGTACTAACAAATAGTTAAGTATGGAGCCATTATTACTCGACCTAAATTTTCCCACTAAACTTTGAATTCACAAAAATATATGAATACATTAAAAATCAAAAAAACTCATTATGTTAACTAGGTTGAATGAAAGTATAAAACTAAAGAGGATTTCTTGTCGATTAAAACATTGTGAAAGATAATCATATCAATTTGGTATTAATCTCTCACACACATCCCTTGGAAAATTACAAATTCATCAAGTAGATGTTATGGCAGTGTGAAATCACTCATTCCTCAAGATATCATGGATAAGAGGCCACCTTCATCCTTCAAAATACAATAGGCCATTTAAGATTTCATTTTCCCCGGTCTGGGTCGTTGCGTTGGCCGACTTAGACCCCGTGTCCTCCCTTGTCTCTGCCCCTCCCCTTTTTCTACTCGGTAGCACTTTTATGTGCGGGCGACTGGAGGAGTGCTGCCTTACAGCCCAGGCCACCCCGTCTGCGTGAGGCGCCCGGACCACTGTGTGATGGTGTCCGGACCCTATCCCCGTGGTCCAGTCTTGCCCGTTCGTTTTGCGGCCAGTTCTATCCTCCCCCCTGCAGTCTCGCTAAGCCCCCGTAAGCCTCGACTCTGGTTTCCGCTTCTCGCCCTCTGCGTGCATCTCTCCCCCCAACACGCTCTCCCTTTTTAACTCAAATTCGACAACTCGCGAGGGACCCTGCAGGATCGAGTTACATCCGATCTCCAACCTGTCCAGCGCTCGGTCTTTCAGACTCCCCTTTCGCCCAAATGGGGTGGAAGTGTCTTCTTCTGAGCCCCCCTCCCGTTTACCCCACCTCCCTCCTGGCTCGGACGGTGGTTCCCCCCGCCCTGCCTCCCCCCGACTCTCCGCCGCCTGGGCTATGGCCTTTGCATCTCTTCCGCAACGGCCCCGGCGGAGGCCCCTGTTGTGGCTCGCCGATGGGCTCCCTCCCTCGCGAGCTCGGATTGTTCCTCGTGCCCTTTGGGGCTCGGGCGGACCTCCTCGTGGGCTCTGACGTCAGCGTCCGCGGTTCGTCAGCTCTTATTTGTGCACCCCCCGTGCCCTTTACCCCCCCGGTGATCGCCAAGCTACGGACTGGTTGTGTGTGACTCGACTCTTCTGCGCGCTTTCCTCCAGCTCCCCCTCCTGTGCGGGCCGCGACTCCGCGTTCGCGCCTAGAGCCCTAGGGGGGGTTGGATTAGAGCGACAGCGTGTCGGATGGAGATATAACAAGCCGGGTCGATCCCCCCGACCCCAGCCCGAAGGGAAGCCACGAGCGTCCAACAGTCCGTCTGCATACTCATCTGACGGCTCCACAGGGATGGGAGCGGGGCGGCGGGAAGCCTCGGGGGGGGGGAGGGGTAGGCGGAGGCGGTCGTTTGGTTTTGGTAGCCCCCGACAGGCTTCGCGGGATCCAGGGGAGTGTATTGGGGGCGATGGTTCGCGGTTGTGGCTCTTTCTAACTATTTTGTTTGTGTTATTTTTTATCCTTTATTGTTTATTTTAATATCGTTTGGTGTCTTTAATGTCCTCCTGTCGAAACATGTGATGTCAAAGCAAGTAATGATCGTCAAATGGATCACTCACAATCTATAACTTTCTTCTATCAACAGAACCATCATAGCATTTTAAGGTGAGGTAACGTGATATGTAAACTTTGTGCTTCATTATTAAAAGATAATTGATTTGTTTTTTTCTCTGATGTTTAAGAATAATGAACATCCCATGATTGTTCACAAGTTTTTGATAGTCTATGGAGTGGTCACTTTCTCAGTAAAAGTTAATCACAAGCTTCTACTCAAAGAATACTATTCGACCATAATAGAAAAATATAGTGCCTTTGTGAATTGCCAAACGTTGGGATAAATGTTCAAAAACATAAAAATATCCATTCATACACATGCATATCACCTTCATCGGTTAGCGCCCCCTCGCTGGCCCCTTTCCTTATGCGGATTTTGATCTCATTTGAAAAGATTAATCCTGAGTTGGTTGATGACCATATTTTATATTTACTACGAAAAAATACATCTAAATGGGGGTCCAGAATCCAAACAAATGCAAACCAAGGACTCATCTTGATATCTATCATTTTATTACCAATCACATTATTACATGCTCTTGCATCCTCCTCCATTGATTCACCAAAATTGTTAACAAAAATGCTCTTCTTTCAAGAATAAGGGAGGTGAAACGGGTTGTGAAAAATAAATATTAAGAAAACTTTTTTCACTCATTATTATCCACAGGGAGGAAATGGCTAAAGCAAAGGTCATAATAAGACAATTATCAAATATTACAAAATATCATTGTACTAGTGGTGACGATTAGAATAATTAAATTTTATATGCTAGTTGGGCTACCACATGAGTGTGCCCCCTACAAATGCTCCACCTTTGTGGTAGTGTACAAAACTGAGTGCAGTCATCCCCTTAGAGATGGAAATACCCTCCTTGCATGGATCATTAAAGACATTTCTTAAAGACAAATGATTATCATGAAAACTGGCTTTATAGATGAGATGCTTGATCTCACCACTGCAAGCTTTTAGACCAAAGGGCTCGAGTATCTCAAGTCTCTCAGAAGCACAAAAATTACAACAGAAAAACAGCCCCCACTTGAATGTAGAAAAAAATGAGGAAGATATAAACTAATACTTAGAGATCCACAAATAAACAATTGAGGATTCTAGTATTAATGTGTAGACATTAAACATACTTTTACAAATAAAATACCCAAAATATTTATGACCTCACTCCTTGTCCTTATTACCAATATAATATTTCTAATTCCTAATCACGTAGACCCTACTTCTCTAATTACCCAAACATTGACATTTTAACATTACCGAACCACTTACGACAAATATTTACTTTTTACAACATTCCTATTGTACTTTGACTGTACCGTACTCCACATATTGGCGGGCACCATACTGACGGCGTCGTTATCTTCTATCAGACGCTACTACTAATTCTACTTAACAACATCCTATTCCTAATACATACATTAATGAAATAGAATTACGGAGGAAAATTTTAGTGTCGACAGACCCCCCAACTTTTGCCTAATTTTTGGATTTTTTGGAGATGTAGAAATTGTTGAGCTAACCACATCCATACCCCACTTGTCTGTGGGAAACCTCAAAAGTTTATAAGGAGCACCCTAAAAGATCCTCCCACTCTTAGATATGTGAACGTTGGGAATTGCAAGAAAATACAATCCTGAGTCTTGAATACATTCCAAGCCTATCTGATATCCTTTGATAATACAACCCCAAGTCCTGAATACGTTCCAAGATCCTAATTAAATATGCAGATGATGGAGAAAAATAAATTCATCATTCCCCCTCATGGATAATTTCTCATTCCCACAGTGGCATATACTAGATAAGAAGTCATATAGAAATTTTTTGTGGTTGTTACTTCTAACATCTGGGTTGTGTGTATGGATCATTGATGTGATATGCCCCATTAAATTAGATCAAAACATTTACAAATAATAGAAATGTAAAAATAATCCATTTCTTAAAATATTTTGAATATGGGAGCCCTATAACTCTTCTCAATAATGTGATAATGTCATCTAGTTCCTAAATGAAATTTGAGTAGGAATGGTCTTTGGAACTCTATTCACTGACTTAGGATTTGTTAGATATATCTTATTAAGAACCTTGGCACAAGTGTTGGAAATTTTTTTTCAATGCTTAAGAGTATAAATTGGAGAAATTAAGGCATATCCCTAAACATCAGGAAGCTTAAGTAAATCCTCAGAGTAGTTAGTATTAGTCTGATTACAATTGTCCTATCGTCATCTTTTACTATTTGGGAATCTACGTCATAATGTGGTGCAATTATTAGTAAAAATTTGGGGCATTGAATTAAGTTGGAAAATAAACAACCAAGGAAATCCCACTATCATAAATACTTTTCATCGAAGCATTCTTAGATAGATCTATAACTCTACTCCAAAAATATGATAGATCGATGTTGTCGAGGTTAGTGTCTTTAATATTGTCAATGTCGGATGTGATGATGGAAGGGGGAGTAACCCCTTGGAAGCTATAATTCATTGTAACTTTTCCCTTAGATGATAATTCAGACATTTTCCTTAGGAAAAATATTTAAAAATCCTATGAATCTCTCTGGAACTAATGCAATAAGTCAGACCCTAAAAAATAGCTAGGAACCTCCAAAATCCACTTGAAGAACCTGATCCCTATTTTGCAACCCCAAAATTATGACTTGGTCTACCATGGAACTCAACCCTTTTTTTTGCAAGATTCAATCCTTGAAATTGTTTGGGTTGAGGTTTGTATGTTTTCTCAAACCCCAACTTCTAATTTGAATTATGGTAGAAGTTGGGACCTGTATTATAAACTTTAACTTATGATTTGTCATTTGATGTTGAAAACTCCTTCATTTCTTGAGTAATTAAGATTTTTGAAGACTAATATTCACTAAAACACAACATATGAAAGAAGAAAGGAAAATGTGGCACTAAACCAAATATAAAAGGAGGAAAACCCTAAAATGAACTAAAAATGAAAGCATCAAGAACACCCATAATGCTAGGTAAAATATTGGAAATTTTTCCCAAAATAACATCTCAAAAACTTGAAAACAATTTTAAAAATTAAAACTTTCCAAACTATCAAGTGGGTTGAATATAAAATCACGAACATTGCTCAAAAACTACGCAATAGGTATGGTCAGAAGTTGAGGGGGAAATTGCAAGTTAGTGTACAAAATGTCAAGTGAAAATGACATGTAGAAACTTGACCTTAACTAAAAATGGGAGAATTAATTACCACATAGGTGACACATGTGGGTAGGTGGTATTAAATATTTTCAATCAGTGTTGGAACTTGCATCCATTTTCTCATTGTGTCATGTTTCAAGTTTCAAAATTTGATGTGTGTATTACATGTAATTTGTAATATCAAACTCGAAACTCGAATTGGTCTGAGTTTATTTATATTTGGGTTTCTAGATACTACTTGAAATTTAAAAATCAGATTTTGAAACCTAAAATGAAATTGGGAGTTTGGGTTTCAGGACTCAATACACAATTTGCATGTAAATTACAAGGTAACCCCCGATTCCCGAAATGATCTAATTTCCTATTTACTTTGGGGAGAAATTTTCATGCAAAATGCAAATCGATTCCCAAAACCTGAAATTCAAAATACATAGATAATTTTAATACATGGGAAATTTTCTCAACCAAATTCATGAAAAAATAACACTTGATAAAAGGAAATTTTTATGCAAGTATCTAAGAAGAGAAGGTAAACTAGCAAGGGGACATGAAAAGTCAACAATTTCCAGAGTAGATCCTCTATGATATCTCTTATCTCACACTTATCTCTTGTTCTATCTTACACGATGGGTTATGTTATTCATAGAGTTTGATTTCAAATTCATCCCCCAAAAATCCATCAAGGGAAAAGTCATTGCCAATTATCTAGCTGAATCCCCTCTTTCTAATGCATCACCCATCTATGATACTTTCTGAGATTACTTGGCCACTTATACCATTGACACTGACACTTAGACTATGTATTTTAATGGTTTCATTTCCTGTTAGGTGTCGAGATTGGGATCATTTTTATCACTTCACATGGTGACCATCTCCCCTTTACGTATTGCTTAGGATTCTCATGTACTAACAAAATAGTTAAGTATGAAGCCATCATACTCGACCTAAATGTTTCCCACAAACTTTTAATTCAAAATATATGAATACATTAAAAATCAAAACTCATTATTAACTAGGTTAATGAAACGTATAAAACTAAAGAGGATATTCTTGTCCTATATAATAACCTTGTTAAAGAAATCATATCTACATTTGTGTCTTAATCTCTCACCACCATCCCTTGAAAATACAATCATCACGTAGATGTTATGGCTAGTGTGACATCACTCATTCCTCAAGATATCATGGATAAGAAGGCCACCTTCATCATTCAAAACTTACAATAGCCTTCTATTAATAGTCCTCCTTTCGAAACATGTGATGTCACATGCAGTAATGATCTCAAATGGATCACTCAAATCTATAACTTTCTCTATCAACAAACCATTCATAGCATTTATAAGGAGATGTAACGTGATATGTAAACATTTGTGCTTCATTATTTAAAAGATAATTTGATTTTTTTTTTCTCTGATGTTTAAGAATCAATGACATCCCCATGATTGTATCACAAGTTTTTGATAGTCTCTGTGGTGGTCACTTCTCAGTAAAAGTTAAATCACAAGCTTCTACTCAAAGAATACTATTCGACCATAATAGAAAAATATTGCTTAGAATATGCCAAACGTTGTGATAAATGTTAAAAACATAATAATATCCATCATACACATGCATATCACCTTCATCCTGTAGCCCCATCGTGGCCCCTTTCCTTATGGGATTTTGATCTCATTTGAAAGATTAATCCTGAGTTGGTTGATGACCATAATTTTATATTTACTACGAAAAAATACTATACTAAATGGGTCAAATCCAAACAATTGCAAACCACGACTCATCTTGATATCTATCATTTTATTACCAATCACATTATTACATGCTCTTGCATTCCCTCCTCCATTATCACCAATAATGGCTCTTCTTTCAAGAATAAGGATGTTAAACGGTTTTGTGAAAAATTAAATATTAAGAAAACTTTTTTCACTCCTTATTATCCACAGGGAAATGGCTAAGCAAAGGTCACTAATAAGACAATTATCAAAATATTACAAAATATCATTGATACTAGTGGTGACGATTAGCATAATTAAATTTTATATGCTCTTTGGGCTTACCACACTAGTGTGTGCACCCCTACAAATGCTACACCCTTTTTGTTAGTTTACAAAACTGAGGCAGTCATCCCCTTAGAGATGGAAATACCCTCCTTGCAGGTATCACTTAAAGACATTCTTAAAGACAATGATTATCATGAAAACTGGCTTTATGAGATTGAGATGCTTGATTCTCACCACATGCAAGCTTTAGAACAAATCCGAGTATATCAATCTCTCATAGCACAAAATTACAATAGAAAAATCAGCCCACTTGAATGTTAGAAAAAATGAGGGAAGATATAACTTAATAATTATAGATCCACAAATAAACAATTGAGGATTATAGATTATAATGTGTAGACATTAACCATACGTTTACATATGCATATAATAGTTAACAGGTCTTAAATGAAAAAAAATAAAAATAGATGAAAGTAAATCATAAAAGAGACACTAGATTTAAGTGGAGAAACCTGAAGGAAAAATCTCCATTGAAAAAGCATTGTCTTATATACAAAATTTATGAAAATTTCACCTAGTATTTCCACTTAGCTCCTCACTCTCATAGTAACCACTACCAGACTTATATCTCATTGTATACTAGCTTGCATAAGTATCTTGATCTTATATCAATTAGTCTATATGATTATTAGTGAAATTAATATCACCAAGTCATCTCGTCTTGTGAGGGAACATCCTATTTATATAGGATGGGTGAGCAGTTATACCGCTCCACTCTTTTAGTTATGAAGCCTGACTAAGATTATTAAAAATAATCTTTAAGATAGTGGATATCTAAGTGGAGGTCAACCAAATGGTATCTCCACTTGACATTAACACCCCAACACTCCCCCTCATTGTTAACTAGGGAAAACAAAAATAGACATGACAACTTTACCTTTTTCTACAAAAGGATTTACAGATCAATGAATCAACAACAATTATTTAGGATAGCATGAAAACAAGGGAAAATATTAGATCTTCCCATATAGATATTCTAAGACAAGTTTTTTACATATGAATACTTACATCATATTATGGAGCCTTTTATAAACTAAGGCGCATCCAAAACTAAATATTCCTTGTGATTTACATGTAACTTCACATAGAGTGACACATTTACTTATTAAAGAATGGAGCAATTATTGGAATTTTACAACATCCATTAAGAGGTGGAATTTTCATGCACACTCTCCCTCAATGGAAAGTCTGATAGGCCTAACAAGGCACGAAACTTGCAAAACATCACAACACATAATGTCTTGGTGAACATATCTACAAATTCATCTTCATTGGAACAAAACTTGAGATCAATATCACCATTCAGGACTTTCTCTCAAATAAAGTGCAAATGAACTTCAATATGCTTGGTCCTTTGATACTAAAATAGATTATTTGCAAGATCAATGCAACTCTGGCTATCACATAGAAGAGTATTTCTCCCTTTGATGCCCATGTCTAGTTCATCCAATAGTCTTTTCAGCCATATATCTTCTTTTGTATCTTCAATAACACTTCTATACTCTGCTTCAGTAGAAGATATAGACACTATTGGTTTCTTCTTGCTACTCCAAGTGATGACACATGCACCTAAATTAAGAATATATCCAGAAGTAAACTTCTTATCTACAACATCACCAACATGATCAAAATCACAATAACCAAATAATTGTGCATCATTACAAAAAGAATTAAAAAGACCATAATTGACTACTCCTTTAATATATTTCAAAATTATTTTTTCCATTTTCCAATGATACTCATAAATTTCTTGCATAAATCTTGAAATAACTGCCACTGCATAATAAATATTAGGTCTAGTAATATTCAAATAAATTAAACTACCAACTAGCTACCTATCCAGAGTAAGATCAAATTTAGAATAAGATTGTTTAGGATCTAACTTAACACCAACTTCAACATGAATGGAAAAGGGCTTACATTCAATCATGTTAAATCTTCTAAGAAAATTCATAGCATATTAAAATTGAGATGCAACAATAGACTTATGATCTTAAAATATAATCATGCCAAGAAAATGATTTAATAAACCTAAATAAGTCATTTCAAAATTTCATTTTAACCTTTCTTTGATTCTAACAATTAATTTTTTAATCACTGTTAGTAATCAAAATATCATCAAAATAAATAACAATAATGATAATATGATTATTAAAAATCTTAACAAATAAATCATTATCAGAATAGCATTTAGAAAAACCAAGCTCTTGACAGAACTTATTAATTTTAGCATACCAAGCTCTAAGAGCTTGTTGAAGACCATACAAATAATGTTTAAGCTTACATACGTAAATTTATTTACTAGGTTATTCAAAACCTTTAGGTTGACTCATATAGATTTCTTCTTTTAAGTAATCATTTAAATAAGTATTTTTACCATCCATTTGTTGAATCTCCCAACCTTATTGGGTAGCTAATGCAAGAATAACTCTTACAGTGCTCATCATAGCAACAAGAAAAAAGGTCTCAACATAGTCAACACCCAGTTTCTAAGTGAAACCATGAGATACCAGCCTTCCCTTGAACTTTTTAATCTCTTCTAGAGAGTTATATTTGATTTTGAACAACTACCTAAATCATACTATGCTTATTTTAGAAGGAGAAGGGACTAGTTCCCAAGGATTCTTTTTTATTAAGGAATTGTATTCATCCTTCATAACATGAAGCCATCTCACATCTTGAGATGTTTCTTCAAAGGATTTTGGTTCTACCTCAAAGAGGTTCACCTAGCCATGATAAGTATGTTGACTTCTAGTTAGATTTCTAAGATTATCAGACTGAGATTTTTGAACAAAACTTTGATCCAATTTAAGAATATTAGGTTACAAGACATTTTTAGATGAATCCCCATCAATATCCATCATATCTAGATCAAAATAATAAGCCTCGTGATTTATTTTTTCCATAGGAGAAGAATAATTAGGTTCTATCTCAAGAGTAACAGAGGAGGGTTCATGAGGATCATCAGAGAAAAATCTTTCTAAGAATTGAACATTTTTGTTTTCAATAATGTCATGCTTGAATGGATCATAAACTCTCAATCCTTTAGTTTTACAGCCATAGCCAACAAAAATTCAAGAAAATTCGGTTGGATCAAGCTTCTTCCTTTTGTATTTTGGAATGAAGATAGAAGTAGGACTACCAAATATTCTTAAGTGGGAAATATCCTTTTTTTGCTTTGTCCAAGATTCATGAGGAGTACCTTGATGAAGATATTTAGTAGCTACTCTATTAATAATATAGAAAACAATGTTCATAGCTGTAGCTAACAATAACTTAGCAGCATTTTAATCATGAATCATAGTCCTAGCCATTTCTAAGATAATGTTATTCTTTCTCTCTGCAATTCCATTTTACTAAGGGGAATAGGGAGTATTCAACTCTCTTTGAATCCCACATAACACATAGAACTCATTTAATTCTTTGATGACATATTCACCTCTATTATCAGTATTAATCCTCTTAATTTTCAAATTATAAGAATTTTGAACTAGAGATTTTAATTCTTTAATCTTAGACAAGACATCATACTTCTTCTTAATGAAATAACACCGAGTCATTTTAGAGTAATCATCAATAAAAAAGAACATACCAAGAACCACTAAGATAAGGGACATCAAGTCAACCTATGATATCACTATGAATCGGTTCTAATAACTGAGTAGAATTTGGGTCATGATTTTTGTGAAATGGTTGAGCATTTTTATTACCACGTAGGCAAGTTTCATAAGTTTCATGACCTAACTTTATCTTTGGAAGACCAACAACAAGATTCAATCTATACATATCATATAAGCTTTTGAAATTTACATGACCAAGTATTTTATACCAAAGCTAAATATCATTCCTATAAGAGGAAGAAAATAAAGAATCAGACCTAAAACCATCAAAGATATAAAATCCATTTTTTTGAATGCCATAATAAATAACATTTGTAAACTTATATTTTACATACCACTTATCTTACAAAAACAAAACTTTACAGTTTTCTTTAGTTATCTCAGAGCAAGATAAAATAGTCTTTTTCAATTGAGGAACATATAAGACATTACTAATTACACCATTTGATAGCTTAACATTACCACAACCTTCAGACGTAATTATTGAGTTATCTCATCGATAGATATTCTCTTCACATTTGACTACATCTGAGAAGATTCTAGAAGTACAAGTCATGTTCATGGAGGCACCATAGTCAAGAATCAATTCATTGTCATTTGAAGTTGAAAGGATAATATACAAGGCAATAAACTACTCAACGACATTTGCTTGATTTTGCTTCTAATTTTTCTTATGATTATTAGGCTTGTTGTTCTTAGCATTATTAGCTGATTTTTTAGTCTTCACCCTACAATAAGACTCTTTATGCCCAAATTTTCCACACTTAATATAATTTCCGTTAAATTTGACTTTAAATTTCTAATTGTTCATGGAAAAATAAGTCTTAGGATTTGCTTTAAATCTAGATATGATATTATATTTCTAATTATGATTGATTTTATTTTTATTATGAGAAGAATTATGATTATGTGAGAACAAAGCTTGAGCAATAATATATTTTGAATCAAATCTCCATGACTCTCTCTTCTTGAATCAAAAAAGAAGACAAAGTGTCCAAATCAGGAAGATCATTCTCATTCTGATACTTAGAATTGAGAATTGAGATGTAGTTTCTGAACTTTTCATGAATATTAATATGAATTATGAAGTATAATAGTTTATCTTGAAATAATTCGCAGTTACGTTCATCTAATTGAGCCTTAATGTTATTAATTTTAGCTAAATAATTGATAATTTTCTCATCCCCCTTCATGGGTGTTGTAAACAACTTTAAAACAAGTTTAATTATTTTATACAACCTATTGCCTTCATGCATGGTTTCTAATTGCTTCCATACATCTGCAAGCGAGTCCATATGGCCTATATGCATTAATAATTCATTTCTAATGCTTTTCAATATGATGGACAAAGATTCCTGAGATCTCTGAGAAAAAGAGATAAGGTTTTTAGGGGTAGCTTGTCTCCCTGTGGGACCATTTTTTATACCAGTCACAAGATACCAGAGCTTTCTAGCCATGAAACAAGATTTTAAAAGCACTCTCCAAATGCAATAATTTGTTCCATTCAAGAGCTAAGATTTATCCAATGATTTTTTTTGCAGAATTGGCTAGTTTTAATTATTGGACAACAATCGAATCAAATGGAGCTGAAAATTGAGTCAATGAAGACAAATGGAGGTAAAAAACTAGTTACATATATTCTTAGTAGCTATACGAATGCAAAAAACTTGAATTTAATAAAAAAATACCAACTCTTATTGAGATTAAAATCATTTTAACAGAGCTTAGTCGGAGTCAAGTTATAGGAGATCGATTAATTATTTAGCAACTCCATGGGGTGAGCTCAAAAAATGAGCTACTTAACAAATAAAAACAAGAGAGGAATGTGTCATCTTTAAAATATATCCTTGTATGGACGTGAAACTTTAAAAATTAAAGTCAATGAATTTTCAGGTCTGAAACAATAAACAAAATAAACATACGTCAAAGACTGACAACAATGAAAAACAAATACATGTGTCACTTTTCAATTATCTTGCATTTCACAATGCAGCTAATAAGTTAGAAGAAAATTAATTAAAATATAACCGTATACACGTGTCTTAAATTGATTCGATCACTTTTTTCCACTATGATACAATGCGAAATCAAATTCAGTAAAAAAAATCAATCAAATGATGTCATTTATCTAAACTTTAATGACTAAAGGCTCGACACTTGGTGGCTTCACCAAAATTTTAAAAAATTCCTTAGGTGTACTTAAGGTCCTCAAAAGGTACAAGACAAGTGTCAAAATTTAAGAGGCTAAGTAAAAGCACAAACTAACACCCTCACACTTACAAAGGATGACACAATTAAAATATTAATATACGTGTCAAAAAAAATCATTTGCGCTTAACAAATCTGAAAAAGATTAAGACAAAAAAAGATATGTGAACCATTTAAAATGTCTCACTTATCACATGACTGATAAATACCGACAAATATCAAAAAGGTAGGAAATTCTTATTGGATAACTACTGCCATAAATGAATGAATGATAAATGTGAAATAGGGAGAAATTCTATTGGATCATATTTCACAAATCTGATAAATGTGGAATAAAATGATACTTGGAGCAATTATATTGGCTCACCCTTCACATATGACACAAGAAATTTAAAAGAAGACTAATAATGTGAAATATGGAACTACTTAGAGCTATCTTATTAGATCATATTTCACAAATGACAGAGGAAAACTAAGCCAAGTCTGACAATGTGGATACACATGTAAATCTCTTATTAGATCACATTTCGAAAAGACGTAAATGTCTATTCAGAATACTAACAACGTGAATCTAGCTAGAGAAAAATCATTGGCTCAAGTTTCAGAGTCAAAAGAACTTTTCAGAAATGAAAAAATTTAGATACGACTGACATAGCAAAACTAGACAACACAAAATGTTTGGACCAAGCTTTGTAAAGACAAAACTTTGCAAAAAATTAAAGATCTAATAAAAAATCAGATTGAAGCCACTTGGCACACTAAGAGTGGGTATGGCTTCAAAAACATGAAAAAAGGATAACAAATCTATTTGGAGTAATTTTAATTATCTAAGCTTCACAAAACCGATAGGATCTTAATACAAAGCAACAAAACAAAGACATATGGCATAAAATGATTGGATCAGGATTCACAAAATAATATTTGGTGAAAAATAAATATTTAAATAAATAGAACTGATTTAAACACTTTGAATTAGCTGTATCTAATGAGATATTTCAGATCCACAGTCGAAACATGACCCAAACGGCTTTAAACGACACGAAAACTTAAAATAAGATTACAGACAACATATCTAAATCATGAACAACTGAAACAAGACATAGAAGAAAAGCTCAAGCTATAAACACTAAAATTAGGTCAAAGTCCCCTTTGGTTCCTCAATGAATAAACACCCTTCACCACATTCACCTAGCCATGGCCCCTTTCACCTCACTAATATTAATTTAATTAATTTAATTTAATTTATTTATTATTCTTACTATATTTATTATTTAAATATCTTATTTTAAATAATATCCACACATACAGTTCAATTAGACACCTCACCAAGCCAACTCAACCTAAGACCTCTTCTTAGTAAGTTTCCATAACTAACTAAGACTTACCCAAACTCTTAATATCAATGCCTACAATCCATCTAACCACATTCCTACATGCTTACAACCAGCTCCCAATCTAATCCGCGGGTTAGCGACACAAAATCTGAGGAAATCAAGAGGATCTCCCTAGTTTAGTAAACATAGGAAATCCCACCTTGAACGACGCCAGTTACCCCTAACTGGCACTGGTTAAGCCGGAACCACCGTCGGTTACCCTTTTAACCCCAAAACAACCTTATTCTCAAGGTTAGGAAGTAAAAAAAAAGAAGGTTGGCGAGCATTAACACATCTTTAGAGAGTGAATTCCAAAGAGAACACACATCCAAGGAAGGAGATCAAGAAATTTCTCTTACACAACGATCCCAACCATGTGATCTCATCTAACCAAGAAAAGAGGAATGTACATACAGCCCATGCAGAAGTTTTCTTTTAGTTGGTGATCACTTGCAGCCTTCAAACCTCTAATCAGCACCTCCATCCCTCACTCACATACATCCAGGACAAGAATCCCAGTAAGTATAACATCATACTTCTTTGGTTTATTTCATTTCATCATTATTTTATCATCTATTGTTTACCTACCCCTCTATTGACCTTCTCCAACACTTCCACCTCCATATACCCATTAAAATCTCACCGAACCCTACCCAAATCACCCAATACCTCATTCTGACCAACCAAAATCCTTTGTGCAATCACAAAGGACATCCAAAGCTTGTTCTGTGGCATTCCCAAATTTCGACAGTAACTGGCTCCTGTTACAGCTAACCCCCGTCGGTCACCCTTAACTGACATCAGTCTCTGTATTTTGCCCATATAGCCTAGAACAGAGACCTACCCACCTAATTTCACCTCACCCTCATCCACCTGTGATATACATAATACCTCTGTCAAACCTGTGGATACCCAGAACTAGTTACTTGAATATTAGATCCTATTCTAACCTATCTTGTTAGATTAGATATATTTCTTATTGTTTTTTAAGTGAGATACCATTTCAAACTACAATAGGATTTACCTTATCTATCACATTAAATTGTTTAAAATAGTGGACTGACACCCATCTAGGAAGTATCAAACTTCACGGATCTAGCATACACTAGGTAGTTCACTGCATATATTGTTTAATTCCTTCTAGTGGTCTTGCTTTTCATTACAGGTAGTTCCTCCTAGACAAAAGGAAGTTCTCACAATCAGCTGTGGATTAGGAAGTCATACACGTGTAACAACCCATCAACCAACATTTGAACAGGTATTCCCCCTATGCCCATTACCCTATTTGTTTCATCAATACTTCAAAGAAATGATCTAGAATTAGGTGAAACATTTTGGCATGCCTGGTGAGACCCATCCGGGGTTCCTTGCATTTCATTCATCCTAGGAAAAATTGTGTGTTTGTTTCCCTTCTGAAAGGCATACACATTAATCTTCTTCCCTGGTAACCCACCTTTTCTTTCTATTTGCTCTACAGGAAACCTTTCTTTTGGTGTAATTAAAAAAAACTATTTCTTCATGTTTTCTGCATTGTAGTCAAAGAGCATCCCTCTTCCTCTTCATATCTTTCTATCATCCAACTTGACACTTTAATTTGGGCTTAAAAATAAGTGCATTGCATTCTAATTTATCGCATTAGCTCTGATTTATCACATTAGCTCACATTAATTAAGGACAACCTATTTGCTGGAAGTCATGACCATCTGATGGTTGACAAACAAATCATAGAAAAGAAATTCTTTCCTTTTCTCTTTCTCTTAGTCTTACCAAATCTCACAAAAAATTCAAAATATACACATTCTTAAACAAAATCCTACCTGGAAGAAGTTGTAGGTGATCACACAATCATGGTACAGTGGGCACCCAGCTCACTGCTCTGTTGAGTCATACTTCAGAGCATAGCCTGCCCCCACCATAAAATACCTAAAACCTCACCTTTTAGATCTCCTTCTTTGTAGGAAGCCATCCTAACCAAAATAACTCTATTTCACAACTCATGTGTCAGTCCCTAAATATCATAAGCTAAACAAACATAGTAGAAAAGAGAACTCCTAGGATCACATTTTTCTTTATGTTTCTACTTGGCTTGCATTTTGAGGTGAGAGATCACGTTCTTCATTTTTTTGTTCATCCTTGCATGCTCCTCATCATAGCTGGTGTATTCTAGCTTCACCTAAGTGTGCCTGGGCCATATCATCATCATTCTCATAATTTTGGGTCTGATTCTACATCAGATTGTAATTCACAACCACTTTTATTTCATCACTATTTCAATTTCACAGTAACCATCATCAGTTACCCTCTTACAGTCATCAGTTATACCTAACCGACGTCGGTTCTAGGTCCTTTTGTTAACCTACCAAAAAGTACATTTTATTCATTTTCTTCCACTTTTTAGACTCCCTATCACTGACATCATTCTCATTTACATTATAAAACACCATCATATATGGCATACCTGTCATATTTGACCTTTTGCCTAGTTTTTCACTCACTAACCATTTTCTACAGTGACTGGCGTGGGTTTTTCCCTAACCGGCATCGATTATCCTATTTCACATTTCAACCATCATTTCGTACCTAATCCACTTTTTGCTGCCAGATTCACCTATTCCTGTTGTTCTATGTGTCATTTATAGAGAAGCAACCCTACCTGATCAGTACCGGTTCACATGTTGCTGATCCGAAGACAAAAAAGCACACTCATATTTCACGCCAGTTATCAACCACTCCCACCTAGTCCTTCACCACCTTCCATTTTATCACCAGTCATGGATCCCATCCAACCTATTACTATTTCTACCAGAGATGAGGAGTTTTCATGACTCCTTGAACAAAACCCTGCTGCTTTGTAGTTTTACCTTTCCCATTCATCCACTCGAGATACCTTGGGTCAGTTGATATACAACATGCCCTTATCTATCCCCTTGACTCTTGTTCCCACTCCTACATCAGTCCCATCTAGCTCTGTGCTGCTCGCATCTACCTTACCCCAAGTCGTTTCATAGCTAGGTCCTATACCTACTATGAATGCCACATCTGTCATCTCCATGGCACCCATTACATCCACCATACCCTCGTCAACTACCCCAAACACAACCTCATCTGCCCCTAATGTCTCACACATACCCGTCACTACATTATCACCTCCCGTGTCAGTGACCCCTACCCCATATCAGAACATGGTCCTTTCCATTCCACAATCGTTAGCTTATATTGCCACTAGGGTTACCACGACCCTTTCACCTCCCTTATACATAGTACCAGCAACCTCCCATTTCATCTATTATTCACTCTGGGTACGTACCCCATGTTTCACTGCCTTCTTCTCAATCAACCTACATGACAGCCCCATATGCTAGAGTGTCAACCCTGTTATATGCCTAAAACTAACCCTCTCACGCTATAGAAGGCACCCAATCATCACAACCCACCAATGACCTAATTAAATTGATGTTATACAAGATGCAGACATTGGAGGCATCAGTTTCACACTCCCGTAACATTCTCACCTATGATGATATTTACAACGAGCCCATCCACCCATCTATTCCTATCCGCTCATACCTTGTGCATTGGGAAATGCCTACATTCGATCGTTTCAATAGAAAAGAAGACCCGCAACAACATTTGCGGTCGTTCAAAACACGAGTGTTATCTGATCGCTCATGATGATTCCTTGCTCTTGAGAAACTTTTCCATGTCCCTCATTGGACCTGCATTATATTGGTATAGTGGGTTACCTAAACACTCTATATTCTCATTCAATCAAGTAGCCCAAGCCTTCTTAGATCATTTCTCTATCAAAATCATCAAAAAGGTTACCATGATTGATCTATACTCCAGATTTCAGTATGAGGATGAATCTATCACAGATTTTGTTGCTCACTGGCATAGCTTGATCAACTAACTCACCTTCCAACTGCCTCAAATAGAACTCATCGAGCTCTTCACACGAGCTTGTGCTAGACATATCTCACCAACCTTGCACGTCCAAACCTTCCAAACATTCGATGAAGCATTCACTATGGCACGAAAGTTAGAGATTCAGGCCATCGAAGAGAAGAAAATCCAATTACGTAATAAAAATTTGGCATTCAAGTGGAATGATACCTCTTCTTCTTCCAAACCAAAAAAAAATTATTCAAAATCTAAGGGCACCGCTAATGCCATGTTACTCAAGGCTGGCCTAGCACATCATTCAAATCAGGCTATCCCCTCATCTAATCTCTCACCTGTGTAGAATTTTTAATTCAGATGAGAGCAATGGAAATATACCCCAATTAGGTAACCTTACTCTTTTGTTTTAGAAAATCTTATCAAATCCAGATCCATCACCCTTCAACCTATAAAAACCACACACTAGTTTTGACCCTACTCACCCCATCCCTACATGGTATAAAGAACATCACTTATGTAACTATCATTGAGTAAAGGGTCATAGTGACGGAAATTGCATCACTTTCAAGAATATTGTCTAAGAAATGCTCGAGAAAGGTGAGTTAACTGTGGATAATCCTAATGCACCTACCAACCAAATCCTACTAATCTTCAAGAAACCATATCCTAACCATGCCCCTTCATCTGATCAAACCGGTGAGACCTCAACTCATGATACCCATAGCTACAAGGTCCACACTATCTTTAATGACTTACTTGTCGCCTCCCAATTACCTCACTTTCCTTCCATAGAGGAAATCCTGGCCCGAAATCCTCCTTCTGCATCAAAACCAACCTCCCTTTTTCCTTCAACCCATAGAGGAACATATTTCATCTCCTTCATCACCTACGGAGGAATCTTCTGCTAACATTAAGACCATCTCACCCCTGGCTTCTCCACCTAGATAACCTCTACCCACAGTACCTCCTCCACCCATAGTGGATCACCCATCATCTCCTCTACCTATCATAGACCCAATTGAGATACCGTTGCCTCTTGGTGAGCATTCTCCATCTGCTACCCAAAATCTTGTTGACCTACTTTCGGCTCTCTTACCCACGGAAGCTGAAGCTAGCCAATTTCCCATCTCTAAGACACATTTTATAGGAATTTCCATTAATTCCTCATCAAATCCACCCAAAAACATTCCATTCTCACGTTTGGCCAATCACTTAGATTATGTGGATAGGGCTTTACTATGGGGGCACCTTTTTCTTCCTATCTCAATGCAGATGCAGAGGTCACATGATGATACCTCCACTATCTACCCAAGAATTATTTCGACCAAACAAACCAAACACAACCACCTCTATCATAACTCCTTCCACGACACCTGTCATAAATTTACATACACCCTTACCCATAACCCAAACTACATATAAACCTAAACCCACACCTATGACATCATCATCGACTAAACCTATTACCACTTTAGGGGTCACCCCGACTACCAACCTTACTCATCCACCTATAAAACTAGATTTAGCTACATCCTCCAATGACAACACAACACCTGCTCCAACACCCAAATAGAAGCACCAAACCCATAGAACTCATACCCCAGCTGCACCAATCACACCTACACCTATCCCATCCATCTTAGGATCTTAGCTTCCCCACATGGTCAAGAAACCTACACCCACCAATAAACAAAAGACACAAAAATCTATTCCTTCCTCACAAACCTCTAATCTCCCTAGATGCCCAACATGACTTACACCAGAACCTGCAACATCTTTACCACCCATACCTAAAATATCCTCAGTTATTGCTTCACTACCCACTACACTTCAATCGTTGTCTCTCACACCCCAAGCACAACTTATGTCATCTACCTTCATAGCACCCCCATTATCCCCATGGGTAACTCACCCTCTTCCCCCATCTGCTTTTCCTTAAACACCTCATACACCCACATCACCTTTACCCAAGAACGTGTAATCCAAAAATAGAACTCCACTATCCCATAATAAGGTATTCAAAACAACCACACACCCTTCTACCCATCCATCTACTATACCCCTACCTAAACCAACACAACCGATAACCAAAACCTTGCTAGTAACCAAACCCATATCTTGACCCACTCCTCCTTTTCCAAAGACCGTTCCTCAACGATCAACTACACCTCCCTCCACCCAAACCCACATTCACTTCCCATTGATATCCACTACCAGGGTCCTATGCCAAAATTTTAACCAACCTCCTTGAGACCTCTGTCATCAAATTACCTCCACTCAGACATTATTGCCCTATCAAACCTAAGGCAAAAGGGTTTGCCGACACTAAAATTTATGCAAACCATCATGTGTCAGGGCACAATGTGGAAAACTGCAAGGCCTTAAAAATTGTCCTTATCTAGTTGTGTCCTCCAGAGGCCACCTTTGACAATGATGACCTTCTCAATAAGGATCCTGCTTCACCAACACCAATTCCCACACTTCCCACTCAACAACCACAAACTCCACCTTCACAGCTCCAAGAGATACCACCAATATTTTCAATTAACATAGTTCACATTAAATAACTTTCCACGCCACCATCCAAATGTCATTGCGCCCAACTCACCTCACAGGGTTTTTCTCCTTCGGTAGGTTTTTGCCCGTCATGTTGTTATACCACTCACCCTACACCTTCTCCATTTTCCAACTCCCCCCAGATCAACATGATACACATCACTACATGTGCTCAGAAGGATAAGGGAAAAGAAAAGGAAACTAACCCACCAACGAATCCTATACCCAACATACCATCTGCACCCATACCTCAAATCACTATATGTGGCCCCACGTACCCCATTTCTAATGGAGTCACACATCGCACCATGCTCTAACAATTACATCAATCTCCCCTCAAAATTTCCCTATATGACTTCATCCAAACCTCAGAATCTGATCGTCAGGCTCTCATGGAGGTTCTTCAATATATTAAGGTTTTACCCAATGACCCTACACCCATGGCCTCCATTATCACACCCCATCATGTAGCCTCTCTTACAAAATTACCACCTTCATCTTCACCCCACCCTATTCACCAAGTAGCCTCCATTAGCTTCTCAGAGGAAGAGATTGCACCACACCAAAAATATGACCCGAACCCATCCCTCTTCATCTCTGTCCACATCGATGACATACAGGTACACCATGGGATGATTGATGGGGGCACTAGCATTAACATCATTTCATCCCATGTATTCACTCAAATGCTCATACCTAATAATTGCATGCATAAACATCGGGTCATGTTGCGTTCATTCAATGATGCTATCACCTCTACACTTGGCACCGTCATCCTCCACATTCACGTGGGCCCCCGTAGTGTTCTACAATTGTTTTATGTTTTGGAAGGGGAATTCTAATATTAACCTATTGCTTGATAGATCCTGGATTCATGTCATGGGTTGTGTTCCTTCCAATTTGCATCTTTGTGTAAAGTTTGAACATGAAGGGCACACCTGTACCATTCCAACTGACCCCTCACCTTTCAAAACATGTAACATGCTTTACCGACCTAATGATGTGCTCATACCTATTAAGTAAATTACCTTCAAAACTATTATTTCTTGACCTACACTTCCACTTACTAGTGTAGCCGTTGCTTCTACCACACATACCTCCTCCATTCCTACCACTGCCATAACCTCCACAGCTGATCCATCAACTTCCCAATCTGTTAACTCCACCTCCGCTTTGAACTCTGACACATCATCCATTCCAGCTACCTACATACCAACCACTAATCCATTGGAAGGTCTTTTCCAACACCTCACTTTGGGGGAGTACCGCTTATATAGTGTCAACACATTCCTTACTCCACAAGAGTACAGAAACCTTCAACAACACCCTCGCTATGATCACCGCATTTGAGAACACCTCCTCTATGGTCATCCTTACCTTCATACTATTCTCGCCTATGGGGGACTTGATACTACCACTTACACCCGAACCACTACCACAAACCTGCCCATTTTCTGCTGACTTCCAATCACTTACCAATTGTTGTTTCACCCACACCTTCCTGCATCAATGTGAATGGAAGGGTTTTGGTTTTGGATTTTACAAACAAGGCCGCCATACCGTCACTCCATGTACCACCTGTAAACATAACGACCATACTAGTATCAGCTTTCCTGAACCACCTACCAAATAGGCCTGCATTGAACTCATTAAGGGACACTAGCTCTTCTAAACCTTCTTCACCTGCTCCACCTTCATCACCACCTTCACGGAAAAAGTTGATGGATCCTGAATCTATCCCTCATAATTTTATTTTTTCATAAACACCATTTCTTTGGGGCCTCTGACTTATCAACATGAGGTTGAGGCCCCTTGCACTCTTCCCTTTCTGTATCCTGAAATGATTCATGATGATACACCGTCAATTAATGTCATCCAATGTCAAGATGATGAATCCATACTCACCTACCTTAGTACAAAAGACTCATTATATTCATCATTCGTTACCTTCTGAGATGAAAACCATGTTGAATGAATTGACTATCGAGATCAACATTCATACTCAGGACGACCTGCACATCCTAAAGATCAAAAAATCTTTAGATCTTGCCAAAATGGAAGCCATCACTTCTTTCCTCAGAGATCATAACCATGCTTTTACTTGGTCTTATGCAGACATGCCCGGTATTGACCCCACCATAGTGGTCAACAATATCATAACCATTCCCAATGCCAAACCCATCAAACAAAAGCTGAGGAAAATGCACCCTCGTATTACTCTTCTCGTTGAAGAAGAACTTTAGTGCCTTCTTTCTATTTACTTCATCTTATCCATTGATTATCCTTGTTGGATTTGTAACATTGTCCCTATCACTAAAGCAACCCGGGGACTCTGCATATGCATAGACTTCCATGACGTCAACCTAGCCTTCATGAAAGATGACTTTCGCTTAACTGGTATCGACCAGTTGGTTGACCTTACCGCTGGCCATGAGATGATATCACTCATCGATGGCTTCTCAGGTTATAACCAAATCCTCCTTGCCCCACAGGATCAACACAAAACCTCATTCATCACCCCTTGGGGGACCTTCTGCTATCGAGTCATGCCTTTTGGCCTTAAAAATGTTGGTGCCAACATATCAGTGGGCTATGACTTGCATCTTCATTGACATCATGCATTGCATATTGGAAGATTATGTGGATGATATATTTGCTAAATCTAAATGCCGCTCTGATCACCTTGTCATCCTCAAAACCATCTTTGACCGTCTCCTTAAATATTACATCTACCTTTAGCCAAAGAAGTGCATCTTCGTTGTTCTCTCAGGAAAGCTCCTGGGATTTATCGTTTCCCTCTATGGTATAGAAGTTGAACCTACTAAAGTCAAGGTCATTCTCAAAATGCCTCTGCCTACTAACCTTGAACAAATCCATAGCCTGGAAGGTAAGTTGCTGTCCATTCACTGTTTCATTTCACAATTATCAGATTAGTGCCAACCATTTCATGTCATTTGCTAAAAAAGGATGTCTCCTTTAAATGGGATGATGATTACCATAAAGACGATCAACCACCCATACTCTTCCTACCTAAAGATGATCAACCTTTTTACCTATACATATCCACTACTGATCACTCCTTGGGAGCCATGATCGTTCATCGTGATGAACAACATAGGGAGCAGGTGGTTTATTACATAAGCCGTACTATTTTAGACTATGAAACCCAATACATCCATCCCAAAAAACTATGTTTAGCCTTAGTTCTCATTGCTACCAAACTCTGCCATTACCTACTTAACCAAAAAACCTATGTTATGATTAACACCGACCCCTTACACTTCATATACGCCAAAGCTTATCAAAATCAGCGTGTCGCATGATGGCTTTATACTCTTAGCTGATCTTGACCTCAAATTCATTCATCAAAATTCCATCAAGGGGAAAGCTATCACCAACCAATTGGCTGACGCACCTATTTCCGGTGATCAACCCTCATATTTTGACTTTCTAGGTGAGTCAATTGCTACCCTTTCCTTGGACGAACCTCCTTACCAAATGACACTCTTTTTCGATAGTTCCAAGTGTCAGCATGGGGGCGGGGCTGGTATTATCCTCATTCCTCTTGATGGTGAACCCATGCCTTTGTCTTTCAAATCAGATTTTGAATGTACCAACAATATTGCCAAATATGAAGTTCTCGTACTAGGTCTCCAACCTGCCTGTGCCCTATATGTTAAATCAATCAACATCTTTGGTGATTATCGATTCATCATAAATCAAGTCAATGGTATGTACCAATGTCATAATGAGATAATTCAAAAGTATAAACACCATGTAGACATACTTTTTACCACCTTTGATCGTTACACCCTTCAAACCATCCCACATGTCAACCAACAAATTTGCAGATACCATGGCCTGCTTAGCTTGACAAATACCCACTTCACTTTTCGATTCTATAATCTTCGTCACCATACAATGAATCCAATCACCTTCTTATTTACCTCATGATGTTTACTCGATAGGAACCGATACCCCTAAACCGAGTGACCTTTGGTATAAACAATACTCTGACTACCTTTCTCTCTCCATCTTACCTCCTGATCTAACCTGTAACGGACAATGTGCCTTCCTTAAAAAGGTCTCTCATTATGTCATCCTGGGGGGCCTCCTCTATAAGCATGGCTTTTGGCGGTATTCTATTGTGATGCCTCACAAGTTCTGAAATTCTTTATACCATTAAGGAGGTTCATGATGACATATGTGGAGGTCACTTCAGTGGCCTTGTTGTTGCTAAGCGTATTCTTCACCTAGGCTATTACTGGCCAACCCTTAACCATGATTGTTATGACTACATCAAATGTTGTGTAAAATGCCAAAAACATTCCAATATTCCTCATATACCCATTCATGCCTTATAGGTCACTCGAGACCTTTGGCCTTTCTCTCAATGGGTTTGGATCTTGTCAGAGAAATCAATCCTCATTCTTCCCAATGCCATTAATGGATCATCACTGCTACCAAATACTATAAAAAATGGGTGGTAGCCATACCACTCATTTCCACAAAAGATGATAAAATATGTGAGTTCATCAACCACCACATTGTTTGTCATTTTGGTGTTCCTCATTACCTCATCACTAACAATGGAAAACAATTCAAAAACAAAACATTGCAAAAAATTTACGATGCCTAAAAATGTGGAACCCATGTAAAATGATAAGGTTTATCTTATCTTAACAGATAAGCTTACATGTACAGATAAGAGTTAAGGTATGGACTATGATTCGTCAGAGTGGATTTCTTATCCTATCTTAGAGATAAGATGGATAAGCCTGGAAGTTCTATAAATAGAGAGGCCACCCCCCTCATTTAGCATAGAAGGAAGTAGTGAGAAATATTGTAAGAAGTGTGCGAAGGAAGCCATCAGTTTAAAGGTGTGTTGAAGAAGCCATTAAGAGGTGTAATTGTAAAGATTCTCCCATAGTCTTGGTGAAAGGCAAGTGAAGTCAATAACACTTGAAGTACCTCATGGGTGAGATTGTAACAGTTTCATGTTAATATTATAATTTATTTTGATATTTCAGATTTGTCATCATTATGTCTTATCATAGTCGATGGTATTCTTGTGTTATATTGTTGTTTTGTTTCCAGATTACATCCACCAAAATAAAGGCTGTGCATTAGTAAATAATCATAGCATGAGGAGTTCCCGATGAAGAATTATCATAGTGCCGGATTGGTGATGACATTTTGGTTCCGTTGCCGGGACCATTCCTCGTTGGTGGATTTTCTGGAGAGATATTCCCACTTAGTCAAAAATCAATTGGAGGGTAACCTTATTTTTACTGTGCATAGTAGTTACCATGGTAAATTCATTTTTGCCATGAATAGTAGTTACCATGGTAAAGTCATTTTTGCTGGAATAGTATTTACCGTAGTAAAGTCACTTTTTACCGTGAATAGTATTTACCACAGTAAAGTCAGTTTTTACCGTAGTAAGTCAAGTTTCACCATAGTTTACCGTGGTCATTTCTATTTTACTGTAGAAAGGTGTAAAGTCACTTTCTAGTAAAGTGATTTCAATTATTTGTACACATAAGTCTTGTTGATTGTACTTGTGAGTTGGTATTTCACAGTGGTTACTTTTGAAAATGGGAAAGATTCATGTTTTCTCAGCTCAATCTAATGAAGATGCTTCTTCTTTCATTCAAGAGTTTAAGTGATCTTGTATTTGTAATGGCCTTATAAGAAGGGAACAATGGACTGAATTTTTTCCTACCTTTTTGGATGGTTCAGCACTTAGGTGGTTTGAAACACTAGGTGATAATGTGAAAAATTCATTGGATTTATTAACTGAAAGTTTTCTTGAAGAATTTGGTGAACAACAGAAATATGCAGATCTCATGATCGAGATCACAAAGCTATTCCAAGGAGAGAAGGAGAAGATAAGGGATTATCATGCTCGTTTTCTAGAGCTAAGGAGGAAGCTCAATGCCCAGATCCGAAAGGAAGGACTAGCGGATGGGTTGATGAATGGCATGGATAATCTCCTCTGTAAGCACTTCATTCTTGGGATGAAGCCAGAGATCAGACAACAAGTGAAGTATGACCACCCACCTACCATTGAACAAGCAAAGGAGATTGCAAGAAGGCAAGAAGAAAGCATGGAAGAGGAGCCCAAAGAAATTGTTGCTAAAGTAGAGCCTACACCAGCACCTTTGGTACAGAATCCACAACCACTCCCGGTGAGCACAAATATTTCTCCTAGTACATCTACTGAGTATGAAGATTTTCTCAGAAAGATGGGTTAGTTAACTATTAATCTTCTTCAAGGAAAGGACTTTAGTTCTCAGGGAGGAGATAGAGGTCCAAAAAGAAATATTTCTAAAGTTGTTTGTTATGGTTGTTATAAAAAGGGTCATTATAAGTATAATTGTCCAGATAGAGCTTCTACATCTGGTAAAGGAGATAATGATAAAGGAAAAGCACCTGTGAATTCTTTTGATGTAGTAGATAAGAGCAGAAATAATGAAGTAGATGTGTTTGTAACAAAAAGAAAGAAAGAAAAAGATAATCAAGATGGAAATGATCCTAAGAAGATGAAAGAAGAAACTAGTAAGAAACATAGGAGAAGAGAGTTGGGTGTGCAGGATTTTATGATTTCATAGGGGCAAGGACCATACTCCATCTTGGAAGATCTGTCCAAAAGGCCTGCAAATATTACATATGGTCAACTCTTGGCTATGTCTTCTGAGAATAGGCGGGAGTTGCAAGGTGGGCTCAATGCTCGAAGAAGGAAGGAGGTTGATGTCCCTATTTTAGAGGCAGAGGCAGATCCCTATGCTCCACAAGATGAGGTATTATGTAATGGTATTTCAATTCATGATGTCTTAGTTGATGGAGGTGCTGCAGTTAATGTAATGACTGAGTCTGTAATGAATATGTTGGGTTTAAAAATTGATCGCCCTTCAACACTTATGTTAAGGTCATTAAATAAAGGAAAAACTAAACCAGAAGGTTTAGTTTCAAATGTGGAAATATTTGTTGTGGGTGTTGTATGTGTGGTAGAATTTCAGGTGATGAAAAATGGTACTGTTGCATACCCAATGCTGCTAGGAAGACCATGGCTAAGGAGAGTTCATGCAAGAAACTACTGGAATGAAGGTTTCATGGTACTTGGACGTGGTAGAGAGAGGGTGAAGATAAATGTGATCCCTCAACATCATAAGGCAGAACCTGTGGATTCAAGTGATGAAATTGATGATTGGACATCCTCTGATTACTCTAGTACCAGTGAAGTGGACACTGAAGATGAAGAAAGCGAGGTGGATGTTTCAGTCATGGATATCCTTCCAGTCACACCAACTCATGACCCCATAAAATTATTTGAAGAAGAAGTTGATGATCGTCTCCAACAAATAAAGATTGGTGATGCTGTGATGGAGAGTGAGAAGGAATCCTACCTCTAGCTCTTTCGAAGGTAAATACACTTATTCGCTTTTGATTACAAGGAACTCCGTCAAGTAAGTTGGGTAGAACATTGTATTGAGCTGGTAGATGGTGCTAAGCCCATAAATAAAATGCCATATAGAATGAATCCTAATTTTTCCAAGACTGTAAAAGAAGAAATAGATAAGTTGCTTGATGTAGGATTCATATTTGATGTGGAGAATTCAGAATGGGTTTCTCCCATTGTGATCTCAATAAAAAATAATGGGAAGCTACGCATTTGTGTTGATTACAGGAAGCTCAATAAGGAAACAAAGAAGGATCATTACCCTCTTCCATTTTCAGATCAGATCTTGGACAAAGTAGCTAGCTAGGAGTGCTATAGTTTTGCTGATGGATATAGTAGCTCCATTATGTCCTATTCTTCCCCTTGGTCCCTTTGAAAAGTGGGGAATAGACATTTTAGGTCCACTCCCAACTACATCACGCCAAAATAAGTATATTGTAGTTGCCACAGATTATTTAACCAAGTAGGTTGAAGCTAGGCCATTGAAAATAGCTTCCATGGATGAAGTGGCAAGGTTCATGTATGAACGCATTGTCACCAGATTTGGTTGCCCATTAGAAATTGTAACAGATCAAGGAAGCCACTTCATTAATGAGGTGGTAGAAGCCCTAGTCAATAAGTTTTCTATTAAGCACAAGAAGGCAACAACATACAAGCCGAGCACAAATGGACAGGTGGAATGAAAAAATTTTGTGTTGTGTCAAATTATAGCAAAATATGCATCCTTGCATGTACATAAATGGGATAAAAGGATTCATGCAGCATTATGGGCATATAGGGCAACATCAAAGTCAGCAACAGGATACTCCCCATTTCAGTTGGCCTATGGCATTGATCCAGTTCTTCCTATTGAGTTTGATATTCCCACCGTGAGAGTTATGAAAAATGAAAGGATGGATGAAAGTGATTCAGTAAAAGAAAGGTTGGTACATCTTCATTTGCTGGAGGAAATGAGAGAAATAGCAAAGGATACAAGCCATAAGAAGAAAATGAAGCAGAATGAATACTTTGATCAAAAGATCCGGTGGTCTCCATTTCATGTGAATGACTTGGTTCTAATATATGATTCTAGATACAAAAAAAGAAGACAGAAAATTTCTTCCAAAATGGATGGGGCCCTACAAAATATCAGCTGTGCATGAAAATGGTATGTACCGACTGGAGGAATTAGATGGCACTCCCATTACGAAATGGGTCAACCACGACAAGTTGAAAATTTTCCAAGCACCAGAATAGTCTACTCTGAGGACGGAGTAGAAGCTAGGAAGGGGGAAGATGTCGACACTAAAATTTTCCTCCGTAATTTCTATTTCATTAATGTATGTATTAGGAATAGGATGTTGTTAAGTATAATTAGTAGTAGCGTCTGATAGAAGATAACGGCGCCGTCAGTACGGTGCCGCCAATAATGTGGAGTACGGTAACAGTCAAAGTACAATAGGAATGTTGTAAAAAGTAAATATTTGTCGTAAGTGGTCTGGTAATGTTAAAATGTCAAAGTTTGGGTAATTAGAGAAATAGGGTCTACGTGATTAGGAATTAGAAATATTATATTGGTAATAAGAACAAGGAGTGAGGTCATAAATATTTTGTGTATTTTATTTGTAAAAATTCTAAAAATGTGGAACCCATGTAAAATGATAAGGTTTATCTTATCTTAACAGATAAGCTTACATGTACAGATAAGAGTTAAGGTATGGAATATGATTCGTCAGAGTGGATTTCTTATCCTATCTTAGAGATAAGATGGATAAGCCTGGAAGTTCTATAAATAGAGAGGCCACCCCCCTCATTTAGCATAGAAGGAAGTAGTGAGAAATATTGTAGGAAGTGTGCGAAGGAAGCCATCAGTTTAAAGGTGTGTTGAAGAAGCCGTTAAGAGGTGTAATTGTAAAGTTTCTCCCATATTCTTGGTGAAAGGCAAGTGAAGTCAATAACACTTGAAGTACCTCATGGGTGAGATTGTAACAGTTTCATGTTAATATTATAATTTATTTTGATATTTCAGATTTGTCATCATTATGTCTTATCATAGTCGATGGTATTCTTGTGTTATGTTGTTGTTTTGTTTCCAGATTACATCCACCAAACTAAATGCTGTGCATTAGTAAATAATCATAGCACGAGGAGTTCCCGGTGAAGAATTATCATAGTGCCGGATTGGTGATGACAGTTCCTCATTACATCATCACTAACAATGGAAAACAATTCAAAAACAAAACATTGCATAAAATTTACGATGCCTTCGACATTCATCTTAGTTTCTCATCACCTTATCACCCACAAACAAATGGCCGAGATGAATCCACTAACAAAACCTTAAATAAAATTCTTATGAAAGTGGTTGATGATACCAGGAAGGATTGGCATACACACATTCCTTTTGCCTTGTGGGCATACCGCACTAGTATTCGTACTTCCACTGCGGCTACACCTTTTTCTCTAGTATATGGTATAGAGGTAGTTTTTCCTCTGCAAAATTGAGATCCCCTCACTTTGCATTTCTCTCTATGACATGCTCAATGATGATGACTTTCATCAGGACCACTTAGCACAGCTAGATTTATTATATGAACATCATCTTAACACTTTGGATCACCTTCAAGTTTACCTAAAATGTATCAAACATGCCTATGAAAAACGTGTGCATAAACAAACCTTCCAAGTCGGTGACCTTGTCCTGAAAGAAAATCAACACATAACCAAATAAAAAAAAAGTAAATAGGGTAAATTTGCCCCTAATTGGTTTAGACCATACATCGTAACTCATACCTATGGATCAGGAGCTTATCATTTATCTTCACTTGATAGTAAACCTGAACCTAAGCCCCTTAAAACCTTGCATCTTCGACCATTCTATTGTTGACTTATAGTCTTACCTCACCTTTTGTCTCTTTCCATGCTCATCCCTTGAGTTATATTCACTTCATACACCTCACCAAGGATTAAACAAAAATCATGTGATTACCTATCACTTGTTATCTTCTCTTAGATATGTGTACCATGACACTGCACATAGCATGATTCAGATGGATACTTTCCATCTACCTTTAGATGAGATCCCATGGTCGTTTCTCCTTGCCTTTTGAACAAGAGTCTTATTCTCCACCTTTCTCTTATCCATGACTTGAAAGACCTCACATGGGATCAAGCTCCTTGAGTAAAACATCTAATAAAAAGATGACTCCCTCAAAAGGACATCTTCCTCTTGACAAATGCCGTTATAAATAGACTTCTCCCCTGAAGGACAACTATGTACAGTTTATAAAAAATGAGATCAGCCAGAGCTTCCCACATCGATTAGCTTCGAGAAGACCTCAAGGAGTTTAATTTTTCCCATATAGACTTCCCTCATCGATCAGTCTATCTCAACTATAAGTCAAAACACTCAACCTTTTTGTCATGGACTTTCCCATTGTGAGTTAAGTTCCCCTTGCTCGAAACGCATGCTACCTACAACCATATAAAAAAATTACCTACCTTTCACCCTTTTTACCATTCCCACTCCTATTTCCTATTGCCTCAAAGAACTTCTTGGAGCTTATACATTTGGTGATCATGTGACTACTTTTCACCATAGAACATTCCATCATGTAATGTCTTTAGGGTCCTATGTTCATAACCTTCACCAAGGTATGATATACTCGGTATGGTCTTACCTAATCAGGTGGCTTTATTTCCCCCTCTCATATTTTAACCATATTTTCTTACATTTTGATTACCTTATACATGACTTGGTCCTCAACGCTTACTTTTGGGGTAATCTTATTCTTTCACCACAATTGACCCCACCTACATCGCATTACCTATAATCCACCCACACCTACCAAACTTAAACCCAATGCATGCCTAAAAACCTACCACCTCATTTTCATACCTCGTCATATTCTTCCCTAGCTTATGGGAGAACTATATCGACCTGAGGTCCCTTTTTGATAAGACTATGTAGGAAACACTCCAAGGGCATGGGGCCCTTAGAGGTTAGCTCAGCCATCCTCTACCCTCAACAATTCATCTTCCATGTGCCTCTAATTACATCACACCTAACTTTGTTTCCCTGTTATACCAAACATTGGAAATTAAACCACATACATAACAAGTTGTTTCATATTTTAAACATTATCACAACATACAGTATTACGCCTACCATTTCTCTATCATCACTATACATAGATTATACCACATCTCACATCTGACCCATAGTATCATTCATTACAAAAACTAATGAATCAAAACTTCACCTACATTCAACACAACCATGCCTATAACCTGACTCAACCATGCCTAAACCGACCTAACTCAACCATGCCTAAATCAACCTGACTCGATCCATGCCTAAACTGGTATGACTCCACCATGCCTAACTCACCTAATCTACATCCATACCAAAACAAGAAATCCATATCTCATCTAACACAAGCCATAAATCACAATCTCGTAAACACATTAACAAATCAAAAAATACCGTGTATCTCATCATATAAATAAATAAATGTGTATCTTGAATATACATGGCTATCTTATCAATGTTGGTACGCAGGCCGCTATACAATACAAAATGTCATCAGCACACAGGCCGGTCTCATTTATATAAAAAATACTCGAAATATATAAATCACTCATACATTCGCACTCTCTTTGGCATGTGGGATGGTATGCGATAAAAAATACAACTATCTTCAGCATGCAAGTAGGTATATATATCTCAAAAAATAGCTATCATACACCAAAAACTAGGTGACCACGTATCAGGCATCTCGCCAGATGTCCTCCATCTTTGTGTCACCTATACCCTCGGCCTCATTTGTCCCTGCTAGCACCTCACCTAGAGCTGGTCTCTTTGCGCTAGTGGCCTCTTCCTGATTAGTCCTCGAAGCTTGCTGACCCCCTGTGATCTCAACACTATGAGTGCGGGATCTCATCCTCTCACTAGACGCTTGTTGTGCCTTGTACTCGGCATAAGATATGAAATCCATCCTGGCCGCCACAAGCTGGTCCTAACATTATCTCACCTCACCTAGGGAATCCCATAACCTAGATACAGGCATGGTCTGTGGTGGTCCCATAGGTCTCGGCCCCTGTACCGGCCCTACTAAACCCTGTCCTATGCCTGGCTATGTATTGGGACCTGGTCCTGATGCCTATGGTGGTGCACCATACTCATGTGCCTTTATTTGGGCCTGTAAGACCCCAATTTGTGCCTGAGCTATGGAAAAATGGCCCTATAAACCTACCACATAAGCCTGTAAGGCTACCACCTGACAATCTCCATCTCCTCCATTAGCCATTTGGGCCTGTAGACTAGCCACCTGTACATGTCGCTTTGCTACCTTTGTTTCCAAACCCTCTAGCTGTTTCTGGAGTATAACCAACTGGGTAATCAGTATAGCTACCTACCCCTATAAGGCATCTCTCTACACTATAATGGTAACTAGGTTTGGCTGCCCTGGTCTGGGTGGTATGGCTCGTAACTGAGCTACCCATGTCATCTCTTTCATACTGTGGGAAGGGCAGACGAATGTTTTATATGAGCCCGAACTACCATCAAAATCAGTTTACCGGGATCATCTCATCCTCGCCAGAATAGAAACATTGTATCCACCTCTCTAGCTAGAGCTCAGCTAGCTCCTCATGTATATGCCTATATGAGGAGAATCCCACATATGGCCTCCATATAATGTCCACTCCGAACAATCCATCCAGTAACTACCAAAAATGGGCCATATCATGTATCAACCTATTCGATCTTCACTCTCCTATCACCGGCACCCACCTCTTATACCCCACACACACAAATCTAGGTGGGAATGCATCTACTTGGGGCATCCCTATAGGCTGCACACAGACTATGTGCTTGTAATCCCAATAGTGTAGTATAAATGTATAGCACAGGCTAAACCTACGTAGCCGCCCATATGCCCATAGCTCTCTATATAGTTGCACCAAGAATGTTGGTGCTTAGGAAAAGTGGGTCTCATCACCATCATGTCATGGAGTACCCCCATCAGTGATTAGGGAAAGTGTACACCCTCTACATCTGGCAGTGCATAGCAACACACTACCTCCATCAACAGGACCACTAGCCTCGTCTCCTCCAGACAGGCTAGGTACATCTCTCCATAACTCAAACTGGTGCTATGGAATCTCAAATCAGCCGCTCCCTCACCAATAAAAGTCACAATCAGTTCCTTTGAGGCCTCAAAGCAAATAGAATACACCTGGGCACCTAATATGGGTAATTAAAGAATCCAGAACACCTCCTTTAGGGTGATAGTCATCTCACCCGTCGGCAGGTTGAATGTGTTGGTCACAGAGTCCCATCTATCGATGAGCATGACCATCAAGCTAGGCTGTGGAACAAGATGTCTTTAATGGTGAACCCCATTCAAACCCACTGCATCTACATGTTGCAGCTTCAACAGGGTCACTACACCATGCGCTGTCACCAGTAGTGGTGGAACCCTATCCTGTATATCTAACTGCGCTCTCCCTTACATCTAATGCAAACACAACATTAATTTATTTGTATCAATCCCTATTCACCAATTAATATTTTCCTACACCCTATTATCACCCTACCCATCTCAACCACCTAGCCCACATCAATTTTGGACCCTTGTTCCCACTAATCCGATTGGTACCGGTTCATCCTAACTGACCTTGTTCACCCTTTAACCGGCACCAATCACCTTTTTGGTGACCGATTCAAGTTCATCCTAACCAACCTTGGTCACCCTTTAACCAGCACCAGTCACTTGTTTGGTGAATGATATTGGTTCACCCTTACCGACCATGGTTACCCCTTAACTGGCATCAGTCACCTGTTTGGTTACCGATACTAGTTCCACCTAACTGACGCTAGCCACACTTGACCAACACCAATCACTGTCATGAAAAAACCTGCAACTTCCCAGAACTCCCCTTTTCTAAAAACCTCCCCCCTGCCCCTTTTCCCCCACCAACAATGACCTAAACTACTCCTGGACCTCTACCCATCCCACCTATACTATTTACTACCCTCTCCATTCCTCCTTTTACCCAATATTCCCCCCATTCCCAAATTCCATTTTTACCCAACCACAAAACAAAAAAACCAAACCAAACCTAAACCAACACTATAATAATCCTCTAATCTATAAAATCAACAAAGAGTAGGGTGGTTACCTCATCACACTATTGCCATCTCGATGGCACATCTGACCACTATACTAGTGGCCCACCCAATCCCTCTCCAGCCTCTATCATCATCGAATAGCTACTCATAACCTTTGACCAATCAAATCTCTTGCCTTGATCTTGTGGACTTGCTACTCACCAACCAATCCCTTGTTAAATCACACTGCCAGCTCACTGTTCCGTTTCGTCTAGACACTTTTCTCTCTCTTTCTCTCTTTTTTTCATTTTCTCACTTTACACAATAATAAATGAATAACAAAACATGCATATTTTTTATTTTTATAACCAACCCGACCTAACCAATGTCGGTTCCCCTTGACTGACATTAGTCACGTGCCCTACCTACCCATCGTCAATTAACCAATATCGACATCGGTTATCTGTGACTGATATCGGTCACCCTCACCTGCACATTGCCCTAAATTAACCCCTTTTACCCCACCCTTCACACTGACCATTTACCCCACCCCACCCTTACCCTACCCATTTACCTCACCTTTTCAACCCTCGTTATTTACCCCACCCCACCTTAACCCCTACCTTGGCCTTACCCGTGCTATGACCTAGATATTTAGACCTAGACCATCCCTAGTGACCTTTGACCTCGTGTGTTTGCTATACCTTGTGGTACTGTTACCTTTGTTGTTGACCTAATGACCTTACCTAGCCTATTGTCATGACCGTTTATCTTAACCCTACCTTTGGTGTACCAAAACATACCTAAATGTTCCTACACCTAACCTACATTGTGTTTCCTGACCTTATCCTATACCTTGGATACTGGAATCACTTCAACCTTGTTTAGATAAACCTATTGACCTTAGATGATCTAGAGTTTTCCTACTCTTCAACTTTGTAACGTGTTGTAGTTTATACTTGTACATGCATTTTACTATTACTACCTTTGACCTTGACCCATTACCTAGATTACCCGAGTAGCCCTTTAACCCTTTTTCCCCCATCCCCCACCTTCCCCTTTCTCACATTTACCTTTTATCAAACCACTCACCAATTCTTCCTGCTGCCTTGTCAGTTTTTGGTTTTAGGGGGATCACCTTCATCCACACATGGGGCAACCACATCTTATTTTGTTACCGTTGCTTACCAATACAAGCTACGCAAAAAAAAGGGGCAAAATGTAGACACTGAAATTAGGTCACACTCCGCTTTAGTCCCTCGATGAATAAACACCCTTCATCACATTCACCTAGCCATGGCCCCTTTCACCTCACTAATATTAACTTAATTAAATTAATTCATTATCCTTACTATATTTATTATTTAAATATCTTATTTTAAATAATATCCACACATACAATTCACTTAGACACCTCACCAAGCCAAATCAACTGAATACCTCTTCTTAATAAGTTGCGATAACTAACTAAGTCTTATCCAAACCCTAAAAATCAATGCCTACATTCCATCTAACCACATTCTCGCATGCTTACAAGAAGCTCCCAGTCTAATCTGTGGGTTAACGACACAAAATCTGACGAAATCAAGAGTATCCCCCTAGTTTAGTAAATCTAGGAAATCCCACCTTGACCGACGTTATTTAACCCTAACCATCGCTGGTTAAGCCAGAACCACCATTGGTTACCCTTTTAACCCGAAAACAACCTTATTCTCAAGGTTCAGAAGTAAAAAAAAGAAGGTTGGTGAGCATTAACACATCTTAGAAAGATTACACATCTTCAGAGACAGAATTCCAAAGAGAACATGCATGCAAGGAAGGAGATCAAGCACTTTCTCTTACATAACCATCCCAACCATGATCTCATCTAACCAAGAAAAGACTAATGTACATGCAGCCCATGCAGAAGATTTTTTCTAGTTAGAGATCACATGCAGCCTTCAAACCTCTCATTAGCACCTCCATCCCTCACTCCCAGACATCTAGGACTAGAATCCCAGTAAGTATAACATCATACTTCTTTGGTTTATTTCATTTCATCATTATTTTATCATATATTGTTTACCTACCCACCTATTGACCTTCTCCAACACTTGCACCTCCATATACCCATTAAAATCTCGCCAAACCCTACCCAAGTCACCCAATACCTCATTCTGACCAACCAAAATCCTTTGTGCAATCACAAAGGAGACCCAATGCTTGTTTTGCGGCATTCCCAGATTTCCACAGTAACCACAACTTGTTACACCTAACTGTCATCGGTCACCCTTAACAAACATCGGTATTTTTATTTTTCCCATACAGTCAAGAACAGAGACCTACCCACCTAATTTCACCTCACCCTCATCCACCTATGATATACCTGAGACCTCTGTCAGACCTGCAGAGACCTAGAACCAGTTACTTGACTTTTAGATCCTATTATAACCTATCCTGTTAGACTAGATCTATTTCTTATTGTGTTTTAAATGAGATACCTAAATCATTTCGAACTATAATAGGATTTACCTTATTTATCGCACTAAATTGTTTAAGACAGTTGACTGACAACCATCTAGGAAGTATTACACTTTCTAGATCTATCATACGCTAGGTAGTTCACTACATATATTGTTTAATTCCTTCTAGTGGTCTTGCTTTTCATTACAGGTAGTTCCTCCTAGCCAAAAGTAATTTCTCACAATCAGCTATGGATTCAGAAGTCATACTTGTGCAACAACCCATCGACCAGCATTTGAACAGGCATTCCTCCTACACCCATTACCATATTTTTTTTGTAAAGACTTCAAAGAAATGATCTAGAATCATGTGAAACATAAGCATACAATAGCTCAGACATGATCTAAGAATCCATCTAGCTAATATTTAACCAATATTCTCGACAATATCTAGGTGGGAATTGAAAATTTAAACCTAGTTGTCTTGAAGTTGTCAGCTAAATTTTTAGGGTTTCAAAGATAAAACAATCTTCAAGATTCTTCACTCTTGTAAGCTAGAAAACATCTAGATCTAGCTTTGAACACACATAATTACCATCTCTGATACCATGTTAGAATAAATTAGGGAAGATATAATTGAATAATTATAGATCCATAATTAGAAAGTTGATTATTATACATTATAATCTATAGACATTAACTAGATGTTTACATATGCATATAACAGTTAACAAATCATAAATGAAAGAAAATAACAATACCTAAAAGTAAATGAGAAAAGAGACACTAGATTTAAGTGGAGAAACCTGAAGGAAAAAACTCCACTAATTATATTGTTACATATTATTATTGTTACTTTACCTTTCATTGATTCATACACGCTCATGTGTAACATTTTCTTTGTAGAACTATATGCCACAATGGTTATCTGATACACTTTACTTGTCATTGTATGTTATTATTTGTGGGCTATGCCCTTTGTCTTATATTCTCATTGTACTCTTTTGGATGCTTCAACCTTGATTGTCTTGTGACATTGTGAGTGACGTCCCATGTTTGAAACCCACTTTCAATGATTCAATTTGTTTGAAAAATTGTGTGTTACATTATTTTCTATTATATGCTTGATAATTTTTCTACTAACACATGGTACTAGCCACCTTGTTTACATGTGCCTTGGTTTCTACAATAGACGTCCCCTACCCCCTATAGGTATACATTTCATCTCATCATCAAGTCCTCTCTTTTGGTCCACATACTCCTACAAACGTCGTATGTACCCCAAATGAGGGGGCATACATTAGGTGAAAAAATCACCCTACAGTAGCTTAAAGCTATAGTAAAGATCGGCATAGTATAAAAATAGAGTCATAGAACGACCAAGAATCTAACTTGGGTCCTCCTCAAAGAAAATACACCACCACCCAACATCAGATAGTAGTGGATGGGTGCTAATGTCCTAGGGGAAAATATACTCAACTTATCATATCAACACATTTTATAGAAGCCTTCAAAGTAGTTCTATAGTCATAGGCACAATAGTTTAGTTAAAAAATGCTTTTTTATCTCCTTCATTTAGTACAAATCAGATCTAATTCAAAAAAATTGGGTTGAAAAAAATAAAACTGGGACACATCATCTGCAGTGGTGCTTATTGGGAAAATTCAGGGAAGGAGAGTAATACTAGACCTATCTCCCCAACATTTTCTCTTTGGTGCTAGATCACCTTAAAAAATTGCACTTGGTGTGAGATCACCCAAAAAACTCATTATCAGTGTGAGATCACACAAAAAAATTTCTCTTCACAGCATTTTAGTACACCTTTCTATCCTTTACACTCCTTTTCATTTGGTTCACAATTTCCTTTACTACTACTTTTACATAATTTTACATAATCTTGCATACTTTACACATATTTTTCATATACAAGACTTTGACTAATCTTTCACTCATCTTTTGCAGGTCTATCCTTAATATGCAACAAGTAGTATTCTACAACAGCAAATAAAAGCACACCAATAAGTACAAGTAATGAATAAGCTTCACCCCTAAGGTCACTTTCCTTTCCTAGTATCCACGCTTCACTTTGCAATAACTTCAGGCTTTAATTATCCACTTGACACACTATTCACTACATGCTCTATAGGATCATAAGGTATGCATATCTTATATACTGTATGTTATCAAGTATTCACTCAATAAAATACAGTGGGGGAAAATCTAGACACAAAATCACACACTGGTATATTTATAGGTCCTAAAATCATACTAGCATTTACATGATTCCTAAGCAAGAAAACTAGTAGTTAACAACTATCTTTGGCCTCTTTTATTTGTCTCTTCTTTTCTATTTGGTCTTACACACCCTATAACCTAGTAAAAAAATTATTTATTTATATTTTCTTGCTCCAGACACCAGCGTCCAACTAGGAATGCAGTGCCGAGACACTCTTGTCCCCTATGGGTGCCCCTGACCCTTTCTTACCTTACTCAAACTTTTTGGTCTCTTTTATCTTTTGGGAACCTTTTTCACTTATGGTTCATCATTCTAGTTGTCAATTATGAAGTTAAAACAATCAAATCATATAAATACTTAGTTATGTCTTCAAAATAAAGGACCAAGCACTAAGGATTACTATCATCAGCTAAGCTTGCATTCAAAAGGCACCTGAATTACTCTAAGGAATTCATCTAACATCCATTCAAGGGAAAATGACTATAAAAAATATGCATACATAGAATATGAAGGCGATGTTCATTATATTCCATCCACATATTATACGACATTGTTACATTCCAGCTACAACCCATTATCAAGTGCAACTAGCACAAGGGCACAATTTCTACACATACTCACAAATACTACATGGATTCTGAGATGTAGTGCAATGTGCGGTCGTAAGGTCACTCTTAAGGTGACTGCTGGGGTCATTTTGACTCCACGTTCTACAGTTTTCTTTTTAAGGATTGATGTGGTTTATGGGCTTGTGTAGGTGAACATCTAGTTTACAAGTTATAGGTACCTTTGGCAATCCAAGAGAGAACACTAGGAGATCAACACGGGACAACAGTGAAGACCTTGTAACACAACAGAAAGTAAATTATGAGTTTCTGTATAATCACTAGTACTCAATAATATTCACCAGCGCCTAAGTTCCCCTTTCCTACTATGGGCACCCATGTCTAGCATTGTTCATTTGTTATAGAATTTACAAAGATAAATTATGATGTTGTTTATATCTTGTTCATCACTTCTCTCTACCTAGATCAATTCTATATTACATGGATATCAATTGAGTCTTCCTTTCTCTATCTTTTTCTTAGGGTTTCATATTTTAAATCTTCATTTACGTGTGCCATTTCTAGACTTTACCATTTATACATTAGTTACTGTCCAATACTTAAATTTAATTGAAATTAAAGTAAATCAACCAGATAAGATTGCCCATGGGAGGACAGTAGTACCTAAGTGCTATTGTTTTGTTTGGGCACTAGTATCTATTCTTGGCGCTAGTGTCTGTATAGCTACTCTGGATCTGATCTTTTTTGTGCATAATAAGTTTTTTGTTGGTATTTTTTTGTCTCTCTATATTTTTTGTCTGATCTATGAATGTACTTGTAACCTAAAAGAAAGAAGTTCACCTACACATTCCCACAAAGGACATTAAACCTAAAAAGGAAAATGTAGAATGGGGAGTTTTATTGACCCCGGTGGTCACCCGAAGAGTTTATTTTATGACCAATCATTGCATTACATCTCATACTCCATGTGTAGAAATGACGCCCTAGGATGCCCTTGTGTAAGTTACACATTGATAACATGCTATGTTTAGAATGTAGTAAATGTATAAAATGTGTGGGATGAAATAGAATAGAATTCCCCTCCTATGTTGTGTATGTAGAAGTGATGAAACCATTTTCCCTAGTATGAGTGCTATATAGATTCCTTTGATGCTCTTCTTCTTTTTAATACAAGCTTAGGTGATGATAGGTAATTCGTAGTACTTGGTCCCTTATTTTGAAAACATAATTGTGTATTTATATGCTTCCCTTGTTTGAATTTTGTAATTAAAAATTTGAAGGTCGACCCAAAGTAATAAAGAGAAATCAAGAAGCGAAAGGGGTAAAAAAGGATAATAAAACAATTAATTACATGAATGCCCATGAGGACAAGAGCGCCTCACACTAGTATCCTAATTGGACACTTGTGTCCAGAGCCATAGGAAGATAAAAAAATCAAATGTTGATTATAGTGTAAGATGTATAAAACTAATAAAAGTACACAAGATAAATAAAAAGTATAAAGGGAGTTTTAAATTACTACTTTTATTGCTTCGGAATCATGCAAATGCTAGCATGGTTTTATGACCTAGAAATGTAACCAAGTGCTTTGATTTTGTGTCTACAGTCAACATTGGCGTGGTTTTATGTGTTGAAGTTTATTAAGATGTTATACAACTTTTGAAACCCTTCCTCTCGCTCTCTTTTAAATTATTTTTTGGTGGAAAGATGGCCTACGACACTCTTCTTTATCACATTGTGACACCAAATTCCCTTCATGGTTATGACTACTTACACAAGTTCAGGAATTATCACCCATAATCCTCTAGTAGAAGAGATCTAATCCATATCTCCCAATTATTCAAAAAGAAATTTCCTCAAAAAAATCAAACATACATAACCAACATTCCATACCTTTTTATATTTCAAATTTCAAAATCAATTTCAATATAGCGTTAAAGTTGAATTCTTTGCCTATAAATAATTAGTACACTCTATGTTGAACGTTTTCACATTAGGATCTTGAAACCACTTCAAGAATCTCATGCAATCAAGAAAATTTCATTTCCTATGTTATTTGGGTGAAACTTTAGACACTTATATTTATTAATTTATCACTAGATTTTAAATATTTACTTTATTAAAATATAATAGTGTGGACCTATTTGGATCCTAATTTCTATATCCTTAGTAATTTTTCAAGACTTCATCTCTCCATTACACTTCTTAGTGACTCCAATAAAATATTACATCAGTACAGAGTAATCTATCAAACGTAATTATTGTGTTTATAAATTCGTATCACTTCATCTCCATTTTAGACTAAATTGTCTCGTGTGTAAATAATTATACAAATAAATAGGCACACCACTCCATGTAATATGAACTAAGTGCTACAAAGTAGTATTTATTACTATTATTATTCGAGTTGTTGTAACTCACATAAAAATACACAAACATATTACTAAAAATATACACGAACATATACTTCACCAATATGAGTGCTAACAAGATTTTTTCTAACATTCCTCCCTTAGCGTGAATATGGGAAAATTTACCATATTTAACTAAGAAACATGTATCTCCATATTTATACATGGTATCAATCATCACCTTGACTGTGGGAGATATATCATCCATGATTAGGGACCCATCAACCTGTTTTGGTAGAATACATGAATGGGGATACTTTGACTAATTCACATGAACCAAACTAGTAAAGATATCAAGAACACTTCCTACTTTAGTATTTGTAGTCTAGATATTGGCATCATCATCACACTCAGAGAAATATAGAACCATATTGTAGACATGAGTAGGGTTTCCCTCTTCTATTCTCATTCATAATCACACACAAAACAAACCAAAAGATGTCGCTAAATAAAAACATGAGCTCAAAAGTAGTAAGGAACTTGAAGATGTTGAACACTCTACTACCACCTTTTCTGAAATCTTCCAATTTCACAAATTACATGTCACTCTAATACTAAATGAGATTTGCGCAGAGTGTTACACAATCAAAACTCTCCTTGTTATTATGTAAATAATTACAAATAAATAAGAGATACACCTATTTAATATAATGAGTTAAGTGATACAAAGGTGGATCTATTAGTATTGTTATGTAAAATTTTATTCCTCACCTAACAATACACAAATGAATTAAAAAATATAAATAATTTCTAACTTAGCAATGTGAGTGCTAACAAGATTATTTCTAACATCGCTTAATAATCACCAAACCATGCAACACTTTGGTCTCAAATGGTTGTATTTTTATTAAAGGAAAATAGTTTTTTGAAAGGGACTATACCCTTGTACAACAACGCTCAAATGATATATTTGACAAATTTATTATTTCAAAAAGAGATCAAAATCAAGATATAATGAAAAATCCCAACAATAGAGAAGGATCTACCAAGCTCACAACAATAAACTAGCAAACATTCCACCTATCATTTTCCAAACCACACACCAACTATCATTTTCTCATTTTGATATTTTGTATAGGTTTTTATTTCCTCATTTATTACCTGATGTGGATGTAGTTGTAAGAGGTCTAAATTCCTTCAAACCACACACACGTCATTTTGTAAAACTCTAAAATCTTCAAAATATTTATCTTCTCACTCCTGAATCCACGTGAATCTTTTACAACATTACAATATTCCTTTTATTTCCCACAATTTCTAATAAAACCCTAAAATGCCAAAAATAAACCTATAACACAAAAAAACCTAAAAATTAAAACACCTTGGATGGACCCCAAATTTGTGTATAAAATATTCCTTCGTAAATTAAGGTATACATAAAATCTTGCCTTATTACATAAAACATATAAAAAGATTTTAAAACTCTAAGTTTTAGAAAAAAAGCAAAAACAAAATTGGAGTTGAGTTTAGACCACTATAAAAACAAATTTGGCCCCCAAAAAATGTTCAAAATTCACCCAAACGTTTCTTAATCATTTTCTATGGCATATTACTAATCAAGATATACCACCCTCGAAAGTTTTAAGACGATCTAATGGCCGGATAAAAAGATAATATGGTCTCCAAAATTTATGCTCCCGCATCATTCTCCCTTGATTGAAAATATTAATGTTCATGTGAATTAAATTGATGTAATTCATCTAATTTTAAAATATTAATATTTTTCAACTCCCACTCAAGAATATAAATATTTTAGTCTTTCTCCAAACCTTATCACTGTACCAAACATTAGTTGTAGTGCCCTTTCTAGTAGTGATTGTCTTTTTGTCCAAGACACACATTACCCTCTCCTTTTTCTTCTTTAGGATCTGTAGCTCCAAATTTATTTCTTCCTCAAATTTTTCCTCATGACCTAAAAACTTATATAAGTCATAAATATTAAAAATTGGTGAAATAGAAAATTTTTCATGTATTTCCACCTTATAGGCATTATCACTCATGCTCTTCAAAATCCTACATGTCCCAATCTTCACATACTTTAATTTATTATATGTCCCCTTTGGAAACCTCTCCTTTCTAAGATGAACCATCATGATATCTCCTTCTTCAAATGAATTTACTCTCATATTTGTATCCACATTTTCTTTATATTTTAAATTACTAACTTTTTTATTTCCCTCACTTCTTTCTAAAATTTTAGTATGTGTTCTATAAAATACAAATGCTTCTGCATCATCATTGGTTTAATATTCATTATGAAAAATATTCAACTATAGAATTAACTTAGGGTTCTTGTCATAGAAAATATGTAAATGATACCTCCCCAATGACCTATTTACCAAGTTGTTATAAGAAAACTCATCCTGTGGTAAATCCAAATCCTATTATTTTTGTTTTTTGCAACTAAAAAACATAGAATATTTCCCAAGATTTTTTTCACTAATTTTGTATGTCCATCAGTCTAGGGGTCATATGCACTATTGAACTATAGTTGTGTCCCAGTTTTCCTCCAAAGAGTCTTCCAAAAGTTACTAATACATTTTTTGTCCTAATCTAGAGTGATCATTCTCGTAACTCCATGCAATCTAAACACTTATGGAAAATAAAATATACAACTCTAGAAGCATCATTAGTTCTCTTACCAATAATGAAATTTGTCATTTTAGATAATCTATATACCAAAAGAAAGATATAATAATTCCCTCAATGTGCATTAAAAATTCCTACCATGAAATTCATACTCAAATAAACCCATATCCCTATAGGGACAAGTAATGACATATACAATTATTTAATTTGTGCATGGCCCTTATCCATTTGACACACTCTACATATTGATACAATCCTACTTACGTCCCTCTTTACCTTTGGTCGATAATACTTATCTACCACAAGAGTAGTTGTTTTATTTATACCAAATTGTTCAACTAAACTCCCACTGCGTAATTCTCTTGTAATATTTTATCTTATTTAACCAACAAGGATGAACAATTGTTTTTCACCAAATAAATATCCATATTCAATAAAATAATTAGAAGAACCACTACCGACTTTAGGTCCCTTAGATTGTCTCACAACATCAACAAAATATGGATCACTTTCATACAATTCCTTAACTATCTCAAAACCTAGAACTTCATTTTCCATTGTTATCAAATTGCTACACACCTACTCAAGGCATCATCAACTTGATTCTTCTTACATGAATTATGATTTAACCAAAAATTATATTCTTTAAAAAATGAAACATACTTTGCATGCCTATTGTTTAGTTTCTTCTGTGTATTTACATACCTCAATGTTTCATGGTCAGTAAAGACTACAAATTCCTTGGCTACCAAGTAATTTCTCCAATTCCTTAGTTCTTAAATAATAGAATAAAATTACACATCATATGTAGAATATTTCCTCCTGATTTCATTTACCTTTTTACTGAAGAATGTTGCAGGCCATCCTTTTTGACAAAGTACAGTTCCAATCCCGACATGTGAAACATCACAATCAACCTCAAAAACCCTGTTAAAAACTGACAATACCAAAATAAGCACCTCTAACACATTTTTCTTCAAAAATTCAAAACTATCTATTGTTACCTTGGTCCATACAAACTCCTTTCCCTTAGTGCACTTGGTTATGAGTGTAGTAATGATAGTAAAATTCATGATAAAATTCCTCTAAAATTTACCAGCCATGAAAACTATGAACCTCTATCACATTCCTTGGAATAGACCATTCCAAAATTTCCTTCATTTTTTCGTCATCCATCCTCACTCCATCTTTTGAGATGATAAAACCCCCCAAAATAATACTTTTATGAAGAAATCTACACTTCTTTTATTTTTCATATAAACTATAATTTCATAATAGTTCTAACACCAAATTAAAATGAAACAAGTGTTATTCCAATGTCCTAATGGATATTAAAATATTATCAAAAATAGACAACCAAAAACCTATCATTATATTCTCACAGTACTCTGTGCATTATCCTCATGAATGTAGTAGGTGAATTAGATAACCTGAATGGAATCACCATCCATTGGTGTAATCCTTCTTTTGTTTTGAAATTCATTTTCCATTCATCCCCTTCACATCTGTCATATCTTCCAATCTTGGAATCGGGAACCAATACTTAATTGTGATTTTATTTATTTCTCTACTATCCACACACATTCCTTAGTCTCCATCCTTTTTGGGAGTCTATAGTGTTGTAGTTTCTCATGGAATCATAATTTATCTCACTAACCCTTTATGTATCAAATATTTCTCTTTGATGTTCAACTCCTTACTCTATGTTGGGCTCATCCTCAAGCTTTTATGATTCGGAATGGCTCACCCTAGGATCAAATCAATATGGTGTTGTACATCCCTCTTTTAAGGTAACCCATATAATAGCTTATCTGTGTATTTTTTTAGTATCTCTATTGCTATAGTATGTATACCTAAGGCCTCTATTTCAACCTTCTTTACCATCAATGCATAACACCAACCCACTTCTTCCATTTCTATAAAAAACCTCTTTTTTAGCCAATAATACCTCACTCTTCTCTTCTTCCTTTAAGTGTGATTTAATCTAAATTGAATGAAATCTTATTTCAGAGTAACTAGGTTGTGTTGATATTGGAGATTTTGGATTTTTGTAACTAGGTTTATTATATTGATTGATTGGTTTGAATGATATGAGATGACTGAATAGGTTGTATTTGGAAGACTAATCATGGAGAAAAAAAAAATTCCCCTAGATTAGGTCATTTGAGGTAATGTATTGCAAGTACCAAATCAACTTTCGTATAGAATAAATGTAACCATATTTGAATGTGATCAGAGAAAATGTGATAGTAACATACTAGGAATGTTGTTTGATTGCATTGTATCCTAGGAGGGATTATAATAAGATCTTGATTGTATGCCCCCCTTTCAATAAAATGGCAAGGGGTGAAAGTACGAGTAGTGATCCCAAAGAAAGGATTGTAAGTATTGTAGTATTAGATGAGAGATAGTATAGAAGTTATATTAGTATTGATAAAGTATATGTAAATATCAAATAATCTATGTGCCATAATTTAAGATATATGTTTTTGAATGGTATATTATGGTACTATAAAAGACCAGGATCTAGATGTTGTAAATAGGGATAAAAAGGGAATAACGATGCTAAAGATATGAGTCAAACTATGTTCTTGTATTAGTTGTAAGAATTTTAGAAAGCAGTGACTATTGTGTAGCATAAAATTGAATTACTATATATAGTAATGTGAAAAAAAAGGTGAATAGTAACTTCATTTGAACTGAGATTATTTTTTATTTTAGCTATGAGTATCAAGGAAGTCATGTGTTAGGGAAGCTATTCGGATGAGTATGCTAAAGTGACAGTGGTCGTGGCCTCACAAACAACTGGGGATGTGGTATGTATGATCAAATCTAGAAATGTTTTTCAAATATGTATGTTTTTATAAGTTTTAGAAAAATTTGATATTTTGTAAAATTATGCATTTCTGACTTAGATAGAAGTGGAAAGGGAATTTACTTCTGTCTAGACACTAGTGCCCAGTTCCGGGTGCTACTAACAAAAAAGATGGCATTAGTTTCCAGCTCCTGGGTGCTAGTGTTGAGGAGAGATTTTTTTGTATTGGTTTGTTAATGTAGGTTATTTTTCTATCATTATTATTGATTTTGAAGCATGTATATGTGCTAATATTTTATTTTATTTCTTATTTATGATATTCATAGAGATATACACTCGAGGGAGTTTTGTGCAGGGTGTCATTTGAGTACATTTCTTGCGTTGGGACTAGTCGATGATGAGTGGGTTGTATTGGACAATGTTGGTTTACTTCACATCACTAGATTAGGAGAGGTACCACATAATTTGTCATTATTCACCACATTGTGTGACAGGCGTTGTGTGGGTATTTGCACATTTTGGTTTCAAATAGGAGAGATGAGAGTGATAGTAGAGAATGTATATGGATATTGAGGTTTCCTGTCATCAAAGAGAGGGTAAGGTGATGGCCTTAGTATATTTCCATAACCAGATGAGGGTTCATGGTGATATTTTAAAAAGTCTCAGGTGCATGTTAAGATGTATATTAGCTTGTATGTGATTGTGAGGTTTAGGGTTTTTTGCTTGCAGAAATTCATTGTAGTTGTATTAGCTTCATCAGTGATTATGGAGGGTGGTGAGATTAGTATTTTATATAATATGCATGATATTTTTTAGAGGATAAAGGATAATAGCATGAGATATGCATGGGCATGGTGTGTGTTGGCCCATTTATATAGGGATTTGTATTGATTCATGTAGGAGTACTATGGTGGTAGGATAGGAACGACCACCCTATTATATACATGGGCATATGAGCATATATCAATAGTGAGGAAAATTAGTGATTAAGATAAATATGGAAATATAAGCCTAATCTGATTTCTGTTTTAGCAGTAAATAAATAAATAATTAAGTGTAGAAGTTAACCCAAGTAAACTAAACTACAAAGTATAAAACCCTAAGTGCAAACAAAAGGTAACAAGCCTTAGTTGATTCACATAGGTCCAAAACATTCACAAAAATGGAATACCACAAAATATGAAGCACTAACTATCACAATAAAGCTTGTTAAAATTTAGATATGGAGAAATATGTTTGACTCGGCCACCTAGAGAGAGATATGGGCACGTGTAGGCACCCTAGGCTTATTTCTAGGCACATGTATCTATAGAAATGCTCAAAAAACCTCCTCTAAGTGGTCGTGAGGTATTTTTTTGGTTCACCTTTGGTCGCTAGGAGGTCGCGTAATGATCATTGAGGTCACTGGAAACGTGTAATGAAATAGTTGTTTAATCTAAAATGGAAAATGGTAACCCATTCTAGCTTAATCTGATGTTGTAGAAGAAGTAAATGAATGAAATAAAATATAGTAAATAGACCCAAGAAAACTAAGTAATAAAATGTGAAACCATTATGCGCAAAGAGGGTTAGAAATGCCTTATCTGATTCATTAAGGTTGTAGGATTGTGTTGCAGTGGAGACAAACTAAATATGAGTAGGAAAAAACTACATAGGAGCTCTAAAATGTGTAGATTTGAGTTGTCTGAGTAGATTGGGGTGCCTGAAAAACGGATGGGGAACTTGGGGCACCTTAGTTTATGATCCAGGATCCTTGGTCTATGGAAATGACAAAGAAACATCCTCTAAGCTATCACTGAATGATCTCTTTTTTTATCCTTTTTTGTGTGGATGTCATTGAAATTTGTTGGATGTCACTACAAATAAGAGATGAAGAATATACCTGAAAAACCCCAATAAAAGAATCAAAACCATAAAAAAGAAAGATGCATATGAAGGGGCTAAAATGCCCTAAACAATGATATCGATGGACTTACTACTGAGTGTTGCACTGCATCTAAGACCTAGTGAAGTTCTAGGTGTGTGTGTGTAAATCTTGCCCTAGGTTCTCTTGTGACAATCACACTTTTTGAGTAGTGAATAATAACTAGATATAGAATGTAAGTAAATGGTACATGGAATAGAATGAAATCCCCTCCTATGAAGTTTGATATAGATGAACCAACCTTATCAATTATGATGGAGGTAGATGGATATAATTGGATCTCTAGATGCCTTCAATGGATGAAACCTTAGGTGGTTATAGTAAGTTCTTAGTGTTTACTCCCTCATTATGGTCTCATAATTTATATTTATATGGTTCTCTTGTTCTAATTTTTTCATTAACCCTAAAAAGGCTGACCACAAAAAAATATGAAAACCTCAAATGGATAGAAAGTTCCCAAAATATGAGACTAAAGTGTAAAGAGGATCAGGGCACCTAGGGCACCCCAGTCCTTTCTAGGAACCCGAGTCAGAGATAGGATGAACACAAAATGACAATTTAGACTGTTGCATGTGTGGGTACAAGATTGAAAGTAATGACAAAAGGAAAACTAAAATGGCCAAATACATGGGTTAATTAGTACACTTTTTTCACTTAAGAATGATATAAATAGTAGTATGAAACCGGGACTAAATAATTACCCAAAGTGTGTGATTTAGTGAGTGGAATGCTCAGTAATATAACATAGATAAATATGTGTACCTAATATTTGTATAGTGTGATGTAGAAAACATAGTGAGGGAATAGATAAAGAGTGGAATAACCAAAAATATGGATCATGGAGACTAAAGGTGCAAAAGTGTGAAAGGTGATGACAGTGAACCTAGGGTAGAAACATGTGTTTAGTTGTCAATGTATGTGATGTATATGCATATTAGTATGTTGTGTGTGATGCCAAGGGATGTAGTTATTGTTGTTGAGTTCTTTCTTCCCATACGGATGGACTTGCAATAGAGAATATGATTAAGTAGTCAAATACGCATGTATATGTTTGAAAAGATGCATATATATAGTAAAAGTATTGTAACAAAACTATGAAAATGAAAAAGGAACATGTGCACTTCATCCATGATGAGAGAAATGCTATAGAAATAATATCATATAACTATCCGTGAAGTGTAAATTTTTTGAGTGATCGCAATTCATTGTGGACAAAAAAGTGTAGGGAGAAAGGTGTATTATTCTACAACCTCTAACTTCTTCCTAAAGAATAGGAAGAGATTTTTGTACTACTTATTTTTTTGGGCAATCCAACGCTGTTGGCCAAAGTAGTGTAGGGAGGAAAGTCTGTTGTATCATCCAACCTGTAACTTCTCCCTAGAATGTTAAGGACAACATGTATTTTAAAATCCATTGTGTATCGGATTTCTATAGACTAGTCTAAACCCACTCGTTGTATAGCCCACTTTGTCATGGATGGAAAATTGAACAACGAGACTGTATTGGTATTGTGTTGTGTAGTTTGTAAACCCCAAATGATGCCCCCCCCCCCTTTGGGGGTGCATGCAATATCGTGAATAGGAGAATGTGGCCCCAAAATAGGAATGATAGTGTAAATTGTGCCTTGCAGGGGGAAGGGAATGTGCTTGGTAAAATCCAACGCACATGCAAACAAGTGCCTAGGAAAACAAGTGTTAGTATAGAAAAGCATGAATGTAGAAGATAAGTGTAAGCTAAGAAGACAATATATAAGCTATAAAACACGCAAGAAGCCAAATGTAGACTGTAAAAATTGGGTTGAAAATATGGGAAACCACTCCCGATGTGTTGAGACACTCAAGGTTGCAGTGGTTGTATACGAACAAGTAAGTCTGCACAAAAAACTAAGGGCAAGGGCCACATACAATATAACAAATAGGAGATAAGAAAGTACAAACAAATAGATAGCCATGGTAGAAAATAATCCTACAAAAAAAAAATTCACATGAATCACCCACTAGTATGTTAGAAAGATAACCCATATGTGAAAAACATGTATAACCAAAAATGTAAAGTAATAAGTATAAAATGAAATAATAACACCTGTAGTAGATGAAAGGTGGATATCCTAGTAATAGATGTAGGATTGGTAGTATCCAAGCAACCATGATGTGTGTAAAATATTTATATCTATGATCACAACTAGAAAGGGATGTGAACATGCATGTTTGTATGGTAAATATAATAACATACAAGAGACCTATTTGGCAGGTTTAATAACACGACCATGCACAAGAAAATGTAAGAAAACTTAAATGTGACCAATATATGCGACATGTTGTGGATGGATGGAATGGAATTCAAGATGGATCATATGAGCCACATTCCCCTTGAGTGAATGGCAGTGTATGTTGTGAGGTAGAATTTTTTAATGCCCCCTCAACAGTCAAGAATGAACCTCAAATGAGAGTGCGTCATTGGGAAATGGTCAAACTATGTTTTGTTTGTAGTGTGTTGTGGTGAATTTTTATGTGTGGTGATGATATGAAACCTAAAAATGATGTATGAAGATGCATGATGATGTATCCTAAAGTGTATATCATGATGCAATGATCGAAAGAGGTGATCATGTAGTGTATGGGATATACCATTACAAGGTGAGGGAATATGTGATGATTTATCCTATAGTGTATGTTACTATAAAATGAGTAGAGGATGTTGTGATGTAGACTAAAGCATAGGTAAGTGCACCAAGTTGGGGGGCCAAAAGGAGGTCTTATGTGAACGCATTTTTTTGAAAAATAAAAAACTTCAACTAGTACAAGTTTTTTGAAATAATTACACTCAAAATTGGAAGATGTTGTATAAACATTAACTGTAGCATTTTGAGTCTAGTTTTTAAGTTATTAAATTTTATTGAAAACCAATAACTTTAATTGGTTCAAATAATTAAATACCAACTAGTGCCCCCCCCTTTTTTTAAAAACATAATAGAGTAACTTCCGTGAACCCCACCATTTTTTAGCACCATTTAGTATTTTTGAAAACCCTTGAGTAGAAACATAGCTAGGAGCATCTAATTTTTGCTAAAAGGCTTTTTAGATTTTTTTAGTGAGTATTTATTTTTTTAGTACATAAATTTTATGTTTTGAAAAATAATGGATCTTCGACTATACCCCCCCCCCCCCCCGAACTACCTCAAAAAATATTGAAAATTATTCTTTTTCTAATATGTATAGAATTAGGCCTAGTTTGTGCCTAAATTTATTCAATTTTGATGAGTAAAAAAAAAGATACATGAAAAAAGATAAACATTTTTAAACTTGAAAAAATAGCTATAAAAGGCATAGTTAGAAAATAAATAATATGGAAACCTTATATTTGTCAAAAATTTGAAAAATTATATTTATACAAAGAAGAAACTTTTTTCTATGTCCTGGTATATTTTGTTTAGATGAATCGATCATTTTATGTTGATTTATCATGGTGGAAGTTGAATTTTTGCATTTTCCTACAAAAACATGCAGTTTGTTGTGTTTGCGTAGGTCCATGCCTCAGGCTTGGGGATTCAAACTGGATCCCAAGACTTCACGCATGGCTTAGAAAAGTAAAAAAATGTAATGCTTAAGCATTGCTAATAGTGTAAGCATGATATGTTGTTTTGGCATGCTTGTACTTACAAAAAATGTTTAAGTATAAGAAATAATAACATATAAATACTATTCATTGATTATTATTTATATTTTATTATTTCTTATACATTAAATTTATTTAAGTAAATATAATAAGTCAGGGTCACTCTGCACCTTATGGAACTAGTCTCTTTGCTCCATTTGCCATGGTTTAGAAGATATTTTTTATAGTATAATTTGGTCAGTACTTAGGTAATTTTAAGGGATTTTAGCATCATCATAACTCTTTCAGTGTTTAAATTCTACAATCAAAACCTTAAAGCCTAAACCCTATACCCTAAAACTTGAGCCCTTAATCGTAGACCCTAAATCCTGAACCATGATCCCTAAACCCTAAACCCTAAACCATAATCCCTACACCATAAACCTTAAACATCTAACCCTTATCTATGTCCCGTAACCCCTATACCCTCAGCCTTAAGCCCTAAAATCTGGGCCTTAAGCCGTAAGCCGTAAGCCGTAAGCCCTAAACCCTAAACCCTGAATCCTAAAACCTAAACACTGACCCCCAAATAATAAATCCTAAAGACTACATCCTAAACCCTAAACGTTAAACCCTAAACCCTAAGCCCTAAAAATTAAACCCTAAAACCTGAACTCCATAACCTAAATCATAAACCGTAAACTCTTAACCCTGACCCGTAAACCCTAAAACCAAACTAATAAACCCTAAAAATTCAACACTAAATCTTGAACCGTAAACCCTAAACCCTAAATACTAAACCCTTAACCCAAAACCTTGAACCCTGATTCCTAATCCTTAAACCAAAAACCCTAAATATAGATCCCTTACTCGTGAACCATAAACCCTAAACCATGAGCCTTAATCCATAAGCCCTAAAACATGAACCCTAAACCACAAACCATAATCTCTAAACCCTAAACCCTAAACCTTAAACCCTAAACCCTAAAAACTAAAACATAACCCCTAAACACGAACCCTACAGAAAAAAACCGAAAACCCTAAATACTGATCCAGAACCATAAACCCCTAAACCTAAACCATAAACCCTAAACCCTAAACCTTAAACCCTAACATTTTTACCCTAAAACCATGAGCCTTGAATCCTAAACCCTAAACCCTAAACCCTAAACCCTAAACCTAAACCCTAAACCTAAACCCTAAACCTAAACCCTAAACCCTAAACCCTAAACCATAAACCCTAAACCCTAAACCCTAAACCCTAAACCATAAACCCTAAACCCTAAACCCTAAACCATAAACCCTAAACCCTAAACCTAAACCATAAACCCTAAACCCTAAACCATGAGCCTTGAATCCTAAACCCTAAACCTAAACCCTAAACCCTAAACCCTAAACCTAAACCCTAAACCTAAACCCTAAACCTAAACCCTAAACCCTAAACCTAAACCCTAAACCCTAAACCTAAACCCTAAACCTAAACCCTAAACCCTAAACCATAAACCCTAAACCCTAAACCTAAACCCTAAACCCTAAACCTAAACCCTAAACCCTAAACCTAAACCCTAAACCCTAAACCTAAACCCTAAACCATGAGCCTTGAATCCTAAACCCTAAACCTAAACCCTAAACCCTAAACCCTAAACCTAAACCCTAAACCTAAACCCTAAACCTTAAACCCTAAACCCTAAAAACAAAAATAACCCCTAAACATGAACCCTAAAGAAAAAGACCGAAAACGCGGCTAATACTGAATCCAGAACCATAACCCCTAAGTCGTAATCCGTCAAACCTAAACACTAAACAATAAATCATAAACCATGAACTCGACGACTAAAACCTCAAACATCCAACCTTAACCTTGAGCCATTATAAACCATAAACTTATAAAATGCAAGCTTCACCCCTCATTCGCCTAAAACTTAGAAAACTAATCCTTGAACATCCTACCTTGATTTTGAAGCCCTAAACCCTAAACCCTAAACCTAAACCCTAAACCATAAACCCTAAACCCTAAACCTAAACCATAAACCCTAAACCCTAAACCTAAACCCTAAACCCTAAACCCTAAACCCTAAACCTAAACCCTAAACCCTAAACCCTAAACCCTAAACCTAAACCCTAAACCATAAACCCTAAACCCTAAACCTAAACCCTAAACCTAAACCCTAAACCTAAACCATAAACCCTAAACCCTAAACCCTAAACCCTAACTTGAATTCTAACCCTAAACCCGAAACCTTAACCATACAGCCTAAACACTAAATATTAAACCCTTAACTATAAAACGTAAACCCTGAAACCTAATCCCTGAACCCTAAACCATAAACTCATAAACCTAAGCCATAAATCCTAAACTCTAAATCGTAAACCATAAAAATTAAACTGTGAACCCTAAACCCTGAGCCCTAAACCCTAATATTTGAAACTTGATCCATGAGCCCTAAACACTAAACCATAAAACCCTAAACCTTGATCCGTAAACCCTAAACAATAGATCATAAACCTTGACCCAAAGGAAATTCCTAACAATATCATTTATTTTGTTTTAGTGTGTAAGGAATAGTATTTGAGGTGATCGATCAACTCATTTAGTTTTTATGAGAGACTACTTCCTTTGAAGGCCTAAAAAGGCAAGTTTTGGCCATTTTGTAGCTAATTGAACACCCTTCAGAAGTTTTTAGAGAAAATATAAAGCAAATGAGAGTGATTTCATAGAGAATTGAATATTTCTAAGTAAATTTTGTAAATTTTATGAAATAAAATCTCATTTAGGAGCAATCCTTTTAAGACTGGGTTTTTAGGTGTAGGGAATGAAAGCTAAAATGGTAAAAGTTGGCTTCTCTAGATGATTCCAAGAGTTCTAGAAAGACTTAGGATGAAAAAAAATAGAAATTGGAAGGATAATAAAATAATATATAAGGTTTAATAATCAACATTCATTCAAGGATTAAATATTATTTAGGTACTACAAAACTCTTTAGCTGCCCCTCTAAGTTCAAAATGAAATGGGACCTAAATTTTGAGTTGCAGGTAGTATTAGATTTTTAGAATAGTTTCATTGATCATGAAATGGGATTTATAGGTTTTTAATGAAGTATGGAGGTCAATAACATGTAACTCATACTTAAATTTAATTCAAGGATCCATCCCCTATCTGGAGGTGGAAAGCCATTTCCATAAGGAGCAACTTGAGAAAAAAAAAAGTTTCCATGTACCATAAGCATGCTTACACCCAAGTTTCATATTGGTAAATAAATTGAACTATGAAGGATTCATCATATTAAAAAGTGAAATATGAACCTCAAGGAGTGAATTTATGATCATCATATCATGGCCATGTCATTATACCCAAATCTCTCCAAAGAACAAGCTAAAATGAGCTAGTCATACAACTAATCTATCCAGGACCATCATGTGTGAAGTCTTAAGGCATCGTCTATCTCCATGAGATAAATATGAACAAAGACACATATGATAATATTAAATTTTATTCCATGAAAGGATTATTTTAGAACTTCGAAAGGTGAAGGCATGATCTTTATATGCAGCACCATGTTTTTAAGAATGAGCAATCATCCGAGTTCACTTGATGTAATTCACTTTATACTATTTGTGAAAACTCATTCAAAACCTAGTACTGGGATCACACCTTAAGGAGGATGAAAATTAAAATCACCTCATTTTTTCCACAAGACAAGAATCCCATTTAGGAAGCATTCCTCTATCTAGAAAGTGAGGATCTCATTTTAGTAAGAAGTATACAAGCATCATATAGTTTATTCATGGTCACTAAAGTGAATTATGGACCAAATTTTAAAATTGGTATAAATTCAAGAGGAGGTAGTTCCAAAATCCAATCTAGAAGTTCAAAAAACCTACAAAATGACTATATGTTTTCCCAAAATAAAGACCAACTACAATATATATGGCCTAAAAGTTTTAGGTCATTGTTGAAATCCTAAAAATGAATAAGTACTGACTAGATTAGATTTTGAAAAGATATTTTCTAGATTATAACTTTCAGAACTACGGGGCCACTTCCATTAGGTGCATAGTGACTCTAACATCTTATATTTACTACAATAAATTTAAAGTATAAGAAAAAATAAAAGTAGAATGAAATAATAAAAGAATTCTTATATTTACTTCAATCCATTATTTTACTAAATATGGCTCCTTCAAGCCCTTATAAACTTCATATAGAACAAAATTTGTATGAGTTTTGTGCTCATATAAACATGGTCAAGTTATAAGGCATATGTGTTTTATGTTCATGAATTTATGAGCCTAGGGAGACATAATGTGATTGCGTTATTGCAAAATGTAATCGCGTTTCATTTTTTTGGGATTTTCTCCACTTTTTCCCCCCGAAATTAGTGCACTTACCCATGTATACCAATACAAAATAATGGAATAGGTGAGCATTTATCCAAAAATGTATGTCTCTAACCTAGGAATGTTGTGGGATAGAAGATTGTGTGATGAATGTACAAGTGTGATGAGGTCCATTTGTGATGTATACCCTCAATAGTCCAGTATAGACTGTGAGACTAGATTGTCTCATAGGGTAGTGAGTGCAGTGTGTACAAGTATATGTGCGTAGGATATGTAGTGATGAGAGATGACCATGTGATTTGTAAAATACGTAGTATGTAAAGTGATGATAAGATGTAGTGCAAAGTGTCTAAATCCTATTGTGCAGTGTGTGGTGTTCATGTGTATAGTATGCCCTCAATAGTCAAGTGTAAACCAAAGCACAATAGTTTGTCACTAGATAATAATTGTGGTCTTTTAGGCATTTTATTTATTAATATGCCTAATATTGAGTGAGCTTTTAGTGGCATTCCCAAAAAGGGTGAAAAGGTGAAAAAATTCACCATCGAGTTTTTTAGTGATGTATGGAGCAAGCCAATTTGGATTTGAGAGGGGTCTTAGAATTTGTATTTTTCTAATTATATTTTAAGGAAAGGTCTCTGATGTTGAACTCATGAGATATAATTTTACGATTGTATGTGTGCACAATACAAGACTAACATGCGGGAAGATGTTCGAGTGCTTGGACACGATGAAAATTCAAAATTTCTAATTCATGTAAGCAGTTTTCATGATATTCATTATCTTTGAGTGAAATATGTAAGGAAGGGATTTAAATTTCAAGTGGAGTGACACCCTCGACACCTTAAACTAAGGTGAATGTATTAGTGTTAGTATGTGTTCAAACACTAGTATGATAGACCCATAGAGAGAAGAATAGTTTGTTATGCCAATCGTTACCTCTAGAATCTACCATCTTGCACAATATTTTAACAAAGGTTTTATTGGTAGCCTCAGGTTGGCCATTTCCTTCTAGGTAATAAGGTTTAGAAAAGGATTATCTAATTTTGAATTGGCATAAAAAACTAATGTCCTTATTTTTGAAATAAGATCCGTTATCATAAATTATAGTAGAAGGCACACCAAAGCATGTGATGATATGAGTGGCGAAGAAACCACAAGTGTCAATACGAGTGATCATTCATAGGGGAGTGGCCTCAACCCATTTAGTAAAGTATTCAGTGACAGTAATAATGAATTTATGTCCTTCAGCTGATTTAGGATTGATCATACCAATTACGTTGATTTCCTAAAGAGAGAAGGGTTGAGTTGGTGTGATTGGTTGGAGGTCATATGTCGGTGTATGGTGGATATTACCATTTTTTTGGTATTTTTCATGAGTAACATATTCAAGGAAATCTTTCTCCATGGTACGCCAATAATACCCATGACGTAAAATCTTTTATGGGATATCCTTACTAGAAAAATGGCCACCATTTTCATGTATCTATGAAATAGCAGTGGAGATATCTGTAAGCTTCAAGAAACGTAATATTCGACCATCGATTACACATTTAAATAATTTTTCCCATTAATTACATAGTGAGTAGCATCATGTCGTAAACTTCAATCCCTGTGACATTGTAGAGTGTTAGGGATATTTTTTTTATATAAGTAATTGTAAATAGGTGTAAACCATTCACGGTTTACTTGATTGTGCATGATTGTGCAAGCTGCAAGAGGCAATGCAGAGATGGAAGGACATGATAAGTGAGTAATTATGAATGTGAATTTATCATTAGGAATAGCTTATGGGATAATTGATCTGCACTAGCCATAGCATCTACATGATGATTGTCCTTGTGAGGAATGGTAGTAATGGAATAGGAATCAAATGTAGCCAAGATATATTTTACAAGAATTTTGTATGGAATTAAATACTCCACCTTTGTGCTATAGGTTTCATTTAATTGATTTATGACTAGCTGCGAGTCACCATGAATACACAATTTGTGAATCAGGAGCTTTTGAGTGGTGAGAAGACCGAAAATAAGGGCTTCATATTTGGAAATTGTATCTATATAGGAAAACCCCAAGGGGTATGCAAAGGGGAGTGGGTCACCATGTGGGGTGATGAATACTATCCCATATCCAGTGCCTGATTGGAAACAAGATTCATCAAAATACGTTGTCTTTGTATGTTTCTAAAATTATAGGTAGTGAAATCATCGCGAAAGGAGTCAGAAATAGGTGATGCATATAGCCTGGGTTCCATGAATAATTGATTGGCTATAAATTTTCCTTTGATTACATTTTATGGGATGAACTTGAAATAAAATCTAGTGAGGATCATAACCCAACATGCTAGAAATCCTGAAAAATGTGTATGGGACAAGAGGTATCATAGTGGATCGAATCTGGTAATAATATGTACCTCATTATTAAGGATATAGCAATGTAATTTATCCACAACGAAGATAAGGCCGATACATATATTTTTAATGTATTTATAGTTACATTGATAAGAGATTGATGTATGAATGATATAATAGATTTCTCTTCCATGTTTAGTATCGTCATGTTGTTCCAAAAAATCATCTAATGCATTGAACGTGGCAAAAATGTACAACAAGAAAGGTTGATTGGATAGTGGAGAGACTAAGATAGGCGGGTGTAACATATATTTCTTTATGTCATAAAATGCATGTTGACATTTCTCATCCCATATAAATTTAGTATCCTTCTTTGTGAGCCATGTAAATGGCTGGGTTTTATTATCAATTTATGCAATAAATCACTGAATAGCTTGAATTTTTCCCTGTACTGATCGTAATTGATGTAAGATTTTAGGTGGAGGAATATCGTGAATGGCTTTAATTTTGTTTGGGTTGATTTCAATTCCACTTTGAGAGATGATATATCCAAGGATTTTTCCATTTGTTACTCCAAAACTCATTTTTTTGGATTAATGTGTACACGATATTGTCGTAAGTGTTTAAATAATATTTATAAATCATTGACATAGGAGGAACATCATTGAGATTTGGCCAAGATGTCATCAAAATAATATTTGATGACTTTTTGGATATAATCATGGAATATGTGCGTCATTTCTCATTGATAAGTGGTCTTAATGTTTTTAACTCCAAAGGGCATGACTGTATAAAAAATGTTCCCCGTGGTGTGGTAAAATAATTATTCTCTTGGTTAGTGGTGTTGATTTTAATTTGGTTGTAACCCACAAATTCGTCCATTAAATAAATAGTATTATATCCAGTTGTAGAACCAATGATGGCGTTAATGTTTGCCAAGGGATAAATTTCCTTAGGACACGATTTATTTAAATCGTGAAAATTAGAACAACAATGAACTCAACCATCTGGCTTCATTATAGGTACAATATTAGATACCCATTTAGGATAGTTGACAGTGTGAATAAAATCAATGTCAAGGAGTTTCTAGATCTCTTCATTGACTAAAATTACCACTTTAAGGTGAATTTTACATATTTTGTTTGGATGGGCTTAGCTCTAAGGTTGAGAACAATATTATGCATTACAAGATGGGTAAATACCTAGCATATCACTATAGTTCCATGCAAAAAATATCAGATAAATCATGAAGGACTTGCTTGATATATTTCTATTCAGTGGGAGTAAGAAATGTAGCTAGCAAAATTATTTATAGATTTTTAGATGTACCCAAGTTGTATTTTATTGTCTCTTCGTTGAGAAGGGAAAACCAATCTTTGATATATGGATCAGTAGGAATAGTATCATAAGAATCAACATTGTCCAAGGATATATCATATTCTCCAAAGTATGTAGTAGCAGTGAGAGATGATGAGGATTTCCATTTATGATGAAAATAAGGCAAATGATCATAAACACCCATATGTTCTACGAGAACATCATCATTAGAAAAAATTTCTAAGGTATCCAAAGTGGTAGGCATAACATCACTAATGGGATCAGGGTGTACCAAGGGAAGTGAGGAAGTATGCAAGGTAGTACAAGAATCCTTAGAAGGTAAAGAGGAATAGTAATAACCTAGTCCAAACTAGTGGGATTGTATAGGAAGATGCCAAAGTGTTGTTTCCTTATGTTCATGTTGACCTAAGATTGTGATAGAAAAATACATAATGGTGAAAGTATTCAAATGCAAACCTGTATTTAGAAAAGTTACAAATACCATCGGAGGAATTAGGAATATCATTGGATTGTTCAATAGATTGATAATACTCAAAAGGAGATGCATCATCTGAAACATCATAGATGATGTTTTGATGATGGAACTCTAATTCGTGTGTAGAGAGTAGAAGGGATCAAATGCATGGCATGAATCCAAGGTCATGTAAGAATAATATAATAATTAATATTATTATGCATGACATGACATGGGATAGTGATTATACATAGACCAATAATGATAGGTAGGTTAACAGTACCTAACACATGTTTGGGAATGTTGTCAAAGCCAAGAATGGATGCCAATGAAGGAGATAAATATTTTTCCAACGTACCTGAGTGATGGAAAAAATTGATGTTACAAATGTTAAGAAAAAATACATTGTCAACTAAGGTGTGCTTGACCCCGACATTGTTAACACAAACCTAAATGTATAACAAGGTCATGTTGTAGCATTACAGATGAAGGTAACTCATCTATTGTGAAATTTATCTGATCCTCATTGAGGGATAGGGTAGATGGAGTCAAGTGATTGTTTCAATGCTTGAAATCAGATTTAGTTTAGGGTGTGAGAAGAAATTTTAAGTAGATTTGAGGAACATGGAGTTTTTCTTGTTATTCAAGAGTGACCAAGATGGAGTGAGACAAGGAAACACAGAAAGAGTGCAAATTTAGGGTCATTATCAACTGTTGAAGTCAGTAACTCAAGAGTGACCAAATTGAAAGAATAAGTCTAAGTGGCAGCTTGGTAGTTGGGAAGTAGAAGATTCCTTATGAGTTGAATCTCACTAAATATCAGTAGAATCTGATTGAATTATAGGGGGTTGAAGCCTCTAGACTAAGTGACAACTTGGTCAAATTGAGGAATTGAAACTCCAGATTGAGTTGAAGCTCAATCTTGAAACTATTGTAATAGAAGTAGGATAAATTATTCCTAAGCATAGTTCATAGTTTCAGCGGGCTTTCTTCCTCATTTTGGGTTTTCCACATTAAATCTTGTGTCATTGTGTACTCTCCTTCAGTTTTCTTATGTGTGTTTATTATTTTATCATATTAGATTTAAGAAGGTAAATTTTTGAAGAGACTGATTCACCCCCCCTCTAAGTCTCATAGTTTCTAAAAAATGATTCTCCTATGAAGAAAAGGATCTAACGATACGTCCAACATACTAAGGTTGTGATCTCTAGTGCTTATCTATTACTTTTTCATGTCCCTTGGATCCATGGTGTCTCCAGGCTCCAACACGAGAATAAAGGCATCAAGTTTTCCTTTGCATTGAATGATAATAATTGGTCCTCAATGAATGATGATGACTATTCTTATATTAGTACGATATACAAATTACATCTCTATATGCCTATACTAATACAATATAGGTCATATAATAAAATAATTCCTATATTAGTACCGTATAGGTTATATATATATATGTCTATAATAATATAGGGCTTACAATATTTCTTCGTGTGCCTCAAAATATCTGTGAGGCTCCTCGATATCCTCTTTCTCATTGCAGATTGAAATGGAGAGACTAGACATTCAATGTCACTTATAAAATAATGAAAGACTTAATTTTTAAATGCCTATATAAAAATAAACATAGGATTCCCACATATTTCTCAAAAATATTCGCCTTCGAGCTCCTTAAGGCCTTCTTCACAATTTCTTATAATTCCTCTTTGCTACTATAGCTTGAATGAAGAGCTTGTGTTTTGAAATGTACGGGGAGGTTGGATTGTATAGCCAAGGCTTGACCACATATTAAGGCTATATACCTTATCAAACAGATCTATATCTATTAGTAAGCTCATCTGAGTTGGTTAATGCATATCAGTTAGGAGGGGGAGGTCACAAGTTTGACTCCCCTACCCATTATTCTACACTATTTATTTTTCCTACCGATTGGGCCAGGCCGCTGAGTCCTCCACGTGGTGCATATACCAGCCCATTTACACTAACACCCTCTAACCTTTGTTTCAAGCCATCCACATTTTCCACCATTGGATTTACTGCACTTGCATATTATTCATTGCCTCCTTTAAGATGATAAAAATCCATGTCTTTAATAAGACTTTCATTTAATCTATTCACCAAGTGGCTTATCCTATAAAAGAGTTTATCTATTTATATGGATTTTTAAATGGGAGGTTATCATGTTGACCTCACCGCCCTCCACATGGTTTGTATGGCTATAAAGGGGGGGTGCGTCTCCGAGCTCATAGAGTGACTGCCTCCCCCAGGATGGGCAGACACCATCCGACTATGGTAGTGCATGAGGTGATATCCAGGGAGCCAGAGGCACTCCCGGCTAAGGAAAATGGATGGCCTTGCATACATTGGGGTTGATGACCTCACATGCGTTGGCCTATAGAAGATATGGGTGAGTTAAGTGCATAGGCATAAAATGGGTGACCTCCTGGGAGGTTCCCAGTGCTGCACCAATGCAACTCTTGAGGGCTAGGTAGTGAGAAAGAGTTGTTCATGGGGGATTGAAAGGACCATGTTGTGAGCCCAAGGATGTCTTAGAATAAAGGTTAGCCGAGGCGGGTTGGTGAGAAAATTTGGTTGCACTTAGGAACAGTGCAGGGTGTCTTGGAGTGAAGAACGCACCCAATGTACGTGGAGCGAGTTAGGTAACTCATGAGAGAAATGCAGTGGCAGAGCGAGTTGGTTTGAGCATGAAGAACTTACATGATAGAGGCCTTGCATTGAGAGTGTAGCGCAAGCCTAATGATCTAGATGAGCATGGCAGACATTAAGACCAACGTGGTGAACTCACACCCACACCAAGTGGAGCGTGGAACACTTGGTGCACTTGGAAATTTAGAGGATGGGGTGTTCAAGAGAACTTGTAGATATACTCTACCTGTTATCCAAAATTCCCCCCCCCCAGGGTAATTTTGATAACATGCATCAGAATATCCAAATCCCAAGAAAATTGATTGATTCAGAGCAAAAATCAGGCTTGCAGGGTCCCTTCATGTAATTTTCTAACTCCCCTGGCCAAGGAAAAAAGGAACAAGCTCTGAGAAAGTGCGGAGAAGGTTGCAGAAAGCAAGTAGTTCGGGCCAGAAAAATTTGTGAAAATCGGCTAAGTCCCAGTCCAGCACAAGTTGGATCAAATGGGACAAAAGTACGCGAACCACCCGAACCGCCCGAAATGAGTCCAGGCGGCCCACTAAGCATTTGGGACAAGTGGGACTAAAGTACGCGGCGGGCGCGAAATGCCGGTTTGACTGAGAGAGAGAATCAGCCGAAACAAGCACAAAGGGGCAGTTCGGGATGAATGGAACAAATGGATGCGAAATGCCCGAACCGGCCGAATCGCGCGAAATCATCACAAGGAGCCCAAAAGCAATTGGGACGCGCAGGACAATAGGGCGCGAACTTGTCGAACCGGCCGAAAAGGGTCAAGTCTGTCCGAAGCAAAGTGGGACAAGCGGGCCAAAAATGCCCGAACCGGCCGAATCGACCGAAATGAGCACAAAGGGGCCAAAATCAAATGGGACATCCGGGACAAATAGAGGTGAAGTACACGAAGGAGCCGAGAGCCAATCAGAAGCTGCCACATGTCCTCACAAGGGAAAAGGTCAAAAAGTCAAAGGGTGAGTTTTCGAGCGCTGATCCGAACCAATGAGAAGCTGCCACGTATCCAAGCGAAAACCCCACACAAAAGGATATGTCGTCGGGTCGTCCAAACCCGACGCACAAAGGAAATCAGGTTTCATAGTCGGGAAAACATGACAGAGAAACATGGCGCAAGAACATGTCGGAAGGGTTGAAAAACCCGACACCTAAGAAATGTGTCGGAGGGGTTGGAAAGCCCGACGCACAAAGAAAATCGGGTTTCATAGTCGGGGAAACAAGTCGGAAAAGCATGGGGCGAAAACATATGTTGAGACACATCCCAAACCCGATGCAAATGGAGAGCAGAATCCCAAACCCGACGGGCTGAAGACCTTTCTCATCCAATCAGAGTCTGCCACGTGTCATCCAGGTGGCAATGCGCGGGAAAATATTTTAAAAATCTGTTTTCGCCTGTTCCGTGCCCTAAATCCTCAAATCGTCATATCTTTTGATCCAAAGCTCAGATTTGCATGTTCCTTATATCAACGGAAAGCTAGTGAAATCCTATACATGATTCTGTGGCTAATCTCGAGTTTTAGTGCAGTCTAGAGAGAGAAAATCAAGAAACGGCTCTGATGTGTGGTAATGACAGAAGTGACATTTCAGCGACCAGTTTTAATGCAGCAGACAGCCCGCCGTTTTGCCAGGATCCGTCGCTTCTACCATGATGAAATGATTTAAAATATGACCTGGAGGTGGTTAGAGGAGATCTGACTTTCCTCTTTCTTCCTTCTCTCATTCTTCCTATATATTGTAAGGAGTGGCAAAATATAAAAAAGAGTTGTTCATTCTTTCTGCTCGGTCCTCCCTTCTTTTCTTCTCTAGGGTTGAAAATGGAGTTCGAACCTCCTCCCTACTCTGTAATGGCATTTTTTTTTGCCTTTTACTAATGGAATGATGTTCTGTGCAAACTTCTGAAGCAACAAAACATGTTTTTGTGATGCATCTGTCCATCCTTTCTCGTTTTTGCTTGTTTTCTTCTTGCCTCTCTTCATTGCAGGTATTTATGCATGTTTGAACGTTCACTGCAGATCTGGAGCTGTGTTCATGGAGTTTTGGGACACTTTCTATGTGAAATCTATCCTTTGGCCTGTGATGCATCTGTCCATCCTTCCCATTGCTCACCTCTTTTTGTCCCATGGCAGTTTTGATAGATGTCCAACATTCTCCTTCTCTGGTGTATCACTGTTTTAGTGTAGGCTTTTGCTATTTTTCCCTTCTCTCTCCCTTTCTATCTCCTTGGCATGGTTAGATTAGGATTAGATTAGCTTGCCTGCACTAGAATAGCTTGTGGCAGGTAGTTTAGGAGCAGGAACCAGCCTTCTCTAGAGATTCCTCTCTCGATTTTACAAGTCCCACGCTTGGAGAGAGGTTTCCATGTTGTGCAATCACACTGGATGCCTGAACATCAACCTAGAAGCCTGATGTGCATCTAGGGGTGCTGTGATTTTGCACTAACAGTTTTTGGCACGCCCGGTGGGACCTTAGAGGTCTTTCACTTCATCTTTTGCAGGTTGATGTGTTCCTGTGAAGATTTCAGCCTTTGGAGGCACTTGCAAACACATCTGGCGACTCCATCTGATCAGCAACCCATTTCTCTGAGCTTGCAGACCCATTTCCATACATTTTCATCCATCTTTCTTTCCATCCCTTTCATTCTTTTCCATTCCATGAAGTTGTGCAATCATGACTTCATTTCCATCATGGATTTCACATCAACAACAGCAGTATATCACACCTCCAACACATTTTGCAAATCCTCCAAATCAGCATTTTGAGCAAATTCAAGATCAGTATGCATACCCATATGAGCAGCAGTGCCAAAGTCAGTTTGGCTATGGAGCTTTCCAAGAGCAAGAGTATGCAGACAATGAAGACCATCAGATCCAAGATGCTGGTCTGTTGGAGAAAATCCAAAAGATGGAGGAGGGGATGGTGCAGTCCAGGGCTCAAGCACAAATGAAAGCTTTTGGAATCGGTTATGGAGCACCCTGTCCATGGGTGGGACCTTTTCCAAGGCATTACAACCCTCAGGAGAAGCTTGACTTCATGATTGCAATGCTGCCTTTGCTTGCACAATGGACAGCAGAAATAGAGGCCTACAGACTTGTTGTTGAACAACCTTGTCAATGGGTAAGTTCTACACCATCATCTGGTTTTTCTCTTTCCATTACTCAAGCAGCATCATCTCATTTAAACTCCTCATCTGCTGTCCCAAATATTGAATCCATTACTCCACCCCCTAGTCTTCCACCCCATCTCGATTCTTCTTTCCTTTTCCCTTCCAAACAGTCACCCCCTCCACAAGAGCTAAAAGAAATACCCCCTCCTCCAAAGAAAAAAGAGGTTTCACCTCCTCCACCACCACAAAAAATTGTCAAATCAGTGGAGTTTCAACCTATCCCTCCTTTTGCATTCCCAATTCCATGCGGGAAAGAAGAAATTGTAAAAATCAGTCATCAAGGACAGCAGGAGGAAGAGCCAAACAGAAAAGAAATGACAGATAGCTTGAAGGTTTGGGCTGCCAAATTTGGGATGACAAAGATCCCCTTGATGGTCAAGCCTACAGAAGAAGCTAGGGTTGGAGAAAAAATGGTGGTCAGGACTGATTTTGTTGCAGCAGAAGAAGAAGATCTTGCAGCCCCAACTTGTCCTCTAGAGCAGCAGATTAAAGAGTTTGACTTAACAAACTTCATGCTGGAGAAGGAGTTCAATCAAGAGCAAGATTGCCTTCAAACATTGGAGGAAGGAGAAGCTGCTCCAAATCCAAAAGAAGAGGAGCACAATCTAGCTGTGGAGGAGAAAAACGCAGATCCAAGGGCTTTGAGCACAAAGCAGGTTACAGAAGAACCTTCAGTTCTTCTTTCCACTTCATCTCTCTCAAGTTCTAGCACTGAAAAGGAGTTTGATCTCTCAAACTCAATATTGGAGAGTGAAGGAAACCATGGTGGTCAAGTTGCAGATCAAGAGGACACCATGGAGGAAGTTGAACACGAGCAACAGGACAGCAATGAGGCAGTTTACGTGTCAGATTTGGAGGACTGTTTTGATGGAGAAGAGCCGGTTGAGTTTTCACCATTCTCTCTTTCATCATCCACATTCCAAACACAAGAGTTTGCTGTCATGAAGGAGAGCATTCATTTGCAGCAGCCTGCATCTTATAGCAGCCCTTTGGAACCAAAATTGGAAGATTTAAATCTTCCATGTTCTTCATCGGAGGAAGAGAAAGGGCAGAAGGGTCCTACCATTTCTTCCACGTCATCTATTCAGGTGGGTCTACAAGAAGACTCCATTCTTGGAGTTGAAAATCAGAGCTATGGGCATATCAAATGGATCAGACCTTGCCCAATCAGGTATTTGGCTTCATTGGAGCCAAAGGAGAAGCCACAACCAGTCATGCTTGCTTCTGAGCATGAGGACGAGCTACAAAGTACCAAGGATCAGCTGCCATACCTCTTCAATCCAAATGCAGAGCAACTAAAAGAGGTATTGGATTTTTCGGTTGATACCTTGATGATTTGGATAGAAGACCAGCTTCTTGTTGATTTTCCATCCATCCAAACAGCCATGATCAGTGCCAAATCAATTCCATGGCTGCCAATTTTGAAGAAAGGAAGCTATTTCTCACAACCAGTTGCAGGATTTGTTTAGCTTGCCTTTGCTTCCAGTTAGAGTAGAGTAGCTAGGTTTGCTTTCAGCAGAAGAAGTGCTTGTGCACACTCTGCATGTTCCATTTGGGGCATGTATGATTTTCAGTTTTGTACATAGTTTTTGGTGTTGCTGGTTTTGCTCTTGCACAGTTCGTTCCAGTGGCATTTTGGTAAGAACAACTCCATGTCTGGTGGGTTTCAAGTGGCTCAGAGGGAAGTTTTCAAAGTTCAAATCAGTTTTCAGGCTTGCTTATGACTCCATGCCCAATGGATTGCTTCAGGCTACTGATCATTCATCTAGCAGGCAGATGACCCCACTGAGTCGCCAAACTGTTGTCAAATTTTCACCCCCTAGGGTAAATTTCGATAACATGCAACAGAGTTTTGCAGTTCCAAGCATGTTGATTGGGCCAGGAAAAATCACAAAAAAATGGCTAAGTCCTAGTCCTAGGAGCAGTCGGGACATTTGGGACATCTAGGCGTGGATCGGCCGAAAAGCCTCGAGGCAGCCCATGAAGCAAAGGGACATCTGGGACAGAAGTACGCAGCAGGCGTGAGAAGCCGATCCGGCTGAAAGAGGAAGAAAAACGACTAACTGCTGAGCAGGACAGGTCGGGAAAAGAGTACGCGAAGTACGTGAACTGGCCGGATCGGCCGAAATGAGAACAAACAGTCCGGAAGCAATTAGGACATTTGGGCCGTGATGACACGAACCGGCCGGTTCACCCAAAATAGAGAAAGTTCGTACTGGGACATCTGGGACGAAGGGACGCACGGGACGCGGATCGCCGAAGGAGCTGAAAGCCAATCAAACAATGCCACGTGTTATCGGCCAAATGAGGGACGAGAAAGCCCATTTTGGGTGGATCAGAAGTTTTTGGCCCAAGTAGTTTGGGACATCCAGGACAGAAGGATGCGAAGGATGCGAAGAACCGGCAAGCCCGAGAACCAATCGAACCACGACAGGTGTCGCAAGGGAAAGAGTCCAAAAGTCAAAGTGTGAGTTTTGAAGGGTCAGCCCGAGCCAATCAGAAGAGGAAACGTGTCCATGTTTAAGGGACCCACAGGGAAATTTCAAAAAAACCCACCGAAAGGTGGAGGACAGAGAATTGCTCAGTGAATTAGAGCCTGCCACGTGTCATCCAAGTGGCAGAGCACAGAAAAGTTCAAATATTTTCCCGCCGACCCGTTTTGGCCTATTTCTACCCTAAATCTTCAGATCGCCATAACTTTCGATCCAAAGCTCGGATTTTCACGTTCTTTATATCAATGGAAAGCTGGTGAAATTATCTACACGATTCTTGGGTCAATCTTACATTTTGGTTCAGTTTGGAGAGAGAAAATCAATAAACACCTTTGGCGCGAAATAATAAGCAGAAGTAATGCTTCAACAAACAACTTTAATGCATCAGACAGTTCGCCGCTTTTGTTAGACAGCCCGCCGTTTTTCCAGGATCCGCCGCTTCTACCATAATGAGATGATTTAAAATATGACCTAGAAGTGGTTGGGGTAGATTCGACTTTCCTTTTTTTTCCCTTTCTCATTCTTCCTATAAATTGTAAGGAGTGGCGAGGATAATGACAGGTGGTTCATCTTTACTGCTCTGCCCTCCCTTCTTTTCTTCTCTAGGGTTAAAAATGGAGTTCGAATCTCCTCCCTTGCTCTGTAATGGCGTTTTTGCATTTTACCATTGAAATGATGTTCTGTGCAAACTTCTGGAGCAACAAAACGTGTTTTGTGATGCATCTGTCCATCCTTGCTCATTTTTGCTTGTTCTCTTCTTGCCTCTCTTCATTGCAGGTATTTGTGCATGTTTGAATGTTCATTGTAGGTTTGGAGCTGTGTTCATGGAGTTTTAGGACATTTTCTGTGTGAAATCTATCCTTCGGCCTGTGATGCATCTGTCCATCCTTCCCATTTCTCACCTCTCTTTGTCCCCTGGTAGTTTTGATAGATGTTCAACATTATCCTTCTCTGGTGTATCACCGTTTTAGTGTAGGATTTTTCTATTTTTCCCTTCTCTCTCTCTCTGTCTCCTTGGCATGGTTAGATTAGGATTAGATTAGCTTTCCTGCACTGGAATATCTTGTGGCAGGTAGTTTAGGAGCAGGAACCAGCCTTCTCTGGATATTCCTCTCTCAGTTTCACAAGTCCCACGCTTGGAGAGAGGTTTCCATGTTGTGCAATCACACTGGATGCTTGAGTGATCAACCTAAAAGCCTGATCTACATCCAGGGGTGATGTGAGTCCGCAACAACAAGCATCTTGTAGATGTTGTAGAAGACTGGGTTTGTTTAGCCATCTCACACCAATTTTGTCGGCATCAATTATTTACGGCGATCTCACACCAAGTTATGGAAGAAGTGTAGGGAGAAAATTATAGTGTTATCCTCCATCCTTTAACTAATTCTTGTAATGTATTACACCACTGTATATGGTGTGTAAAATTTGAATAATTTGATCCAATAAAAAAGTGTGTAGTGTATGCATGTCGAATGCTAAGGACTGTGCACCCTATAAAATCAATTATTTGGTGTTCTGCAGACTGTGATGAACTTCCAAAATGTTTTGTAACTTCCCCATGGTCACAGGCATCCAGGAATGGTTAGGGGCTCCTAGATGCAAACTGTCCTGGTCTAGGCACTAGTGTATGTGCTATGATAAGGACCCAAGTCTGATTCTGAGCCCTCTTTAATACTAATAATTGTGTTATGTTGGTATTGTGTTGTGTTCAAATATGATTATATGATGTTATATGGGTGACTAATTCACCTCATTGATGCCCCCCCCTCATTTTCGATACATTAGACATCGCTCAAGGAGTATCCAACCCAAAAGAGGATCCGACCATGGTGTTGAAATTGTGCTCTATAGAAGGAAGGGAATGTACTTCATAGAAACCAAGGCACACACAAACAAAGTGCCTACAAGACAAGTGTTACTACAAGAAAAGACAAAAAAAACATGTAGAAAACAAAATTTAAGCTAAGACACAAGAATATAATGCAAACATGCAAGGAGCCGATGTAGACCGCAAAAAGTGAATTACAAACATGGGACACCAATCACGATGTTCTAAGACAATCAAGCCTGATGTGGCCACAAGAAGATAGTTTGCACATAAGACAAAGGGAAAAACCTGTAAACAATGGCATACAAAGAGAAAGTAATGGTAGATAATGTAATAGAAAACCATAAAAGCAAATAACCATTGATAAAAAATATTTCACATTAAGCACCTGTTAGCATGTTAGAAAGATTAAAAGTATTTCAGGATGTGTATAATCTGATAAATTAATGTGTCATGAAAATAAAACAATAGCACCTATAGTATACAAAAGAGGATTCCCTCTAGAGCTGTTATGGGACTTGTAATAGGTATTGTACCAAGCATCCATGTTGCGTGTAATAGATATGTATAACCTACGATCGCAGCTAGAAATAAAAGTGAACACGTAGGTGTGTGTGATAAAGATAATGACATACAAGATATCTATCTAGCATGTGTAATAAAGTGAACATGTAAGTAGAAGTAAGAAAGTGTACATATAACCAAGATATGTAGTATGTTGTGGATGATAGAGAATGGAATGTAGTGTAAATGATAGGATATATGTTCCCTTAAGCGTATGTGTATGTATGTAATGAGGTTCATTTTTTTATGCCCCCTCAGTAGTCAAGAATGAATCATAAACAAGATTGTGTCATCTAGAAATGGGTCAAATTATGCATACTAAAACTATGTGATCGTCAAAGTGTAAAGCATAGATTGTAAGCACATGGTAAGAGATGCAAGAAATATATGTCGTGAGTGTGTAATGGTGAATAAGACACAAAATGTGTAGTGGAAGATGTGAGATAATATCTCATATATGTCTAATTATGGGTGATGTGATATGTGTAGTGTGTAATATGTAATGTGAAGTGTGAGGTTCCTATTTATAGTATGCTCTCAATAGTAAAGTGTGAACTAAATCACAAGAGTGTGTCATCAGGGAATGGTGATACAATCATGTACCAATATGTATATGGTTAATGTGAAAATAAATATTGAAATGATGTGAATATAAGATGTATGTCGATTCTATGGGGAGAAATAGGTGTCATTCCCCCCAGGTTTGTGATGTTTAAAGTGCTATCTAATAAAAGGGAAAGAGGAGGGTCCTCCACTCGATGCTTGAGGAGTTTAAGATGTGTGATCATGTTCTAAGAGTGGTGGTATATGTGATAGATGATGTGTGGGTGAATGAATCATATATGCATGCAACCAATGAGTATATGGTGGGCACCATTGTGTAATAAAGTGTGGAGGTGATGGAGACCTATCTAAAGTGGAGTGGAGAGGTGGTGGACACCTATGTGGAGTGAAACAAGGTGGTTAAGTATACTAAGATGAAGGATTTGTTCTAGTGATGGATATAGAATGATGTGATTGAGTTTTCCTAGTGATGGATCATGTTGGGTTCACCAAAATGATTAAGCTAAACATGGAAATTATAAGCCTAATCTTATTGTTATTGTAGTAGTAAATAAATAAATAATTAAATGTACAAGCTAACCCAAGAAAACTAATCTAAAAATTATAAAACCATAAGTGAAAAGAGAGGGTAAAATTCCTTAGCTAATTCATAGAGTAGCTGAAGGTGGACAAATCTAGAAAAGTGGAAAGTATAAAGCACTGACTGTCACAACGAAGCTCGATAAAATGCAGAGATGGAGAAATATGCTAGACTGGGGAACCTGTGTTTGTAGAAATTATTAGAAAACCTTCTTTGATTAGTTATGATATAATCACTATTATTTTCCTTTTATTGCTAGGAGGTCACTCAATGGTCATTAAGGTCTATGGAAACTTGCAATGAAATAATGGCCTGTAAAACCCTCAAAGAGACATTAAATTCCTAAAAAGAAAGATGCAAAATGAGGGTTTAGACTATCCTCAGCTATCAAAATGGTGATATTATGAATGAGTATTGTACTACATATCAAACATAATGTAGTTCTATTTGTGTGTGTGCACAATTGTTCCCTAGGTGGCTCTTGTGCATGTCACACTTCCTAGTGAGCAAGTAAGATGGATTAAAAGAAATGTAGTAAATGTGTGCACTGAATGGCATGAATTTCCCTCCTATGAAGTGTGTATGCATAGTAACCATCCCTTGTGTCCCTTGGATGGTGTTATATGAATGAAATGGAGCTCTTAGATGTTTGATGGATGCAACCTTAGGTGATAATAGCTAATGCTTAGTGCTTGGTCCTTTATTATGATCAAATACCTTTATATTTATATGACTCCCTTTCTTGAATTTCATAATTAACCTTGAAAAGGCCGACTACAAAAAATATAAAATGCTCAAACAAATAGAAAGGACCCAAAAAGTGTAAACAAATTATACTAAGGTTAGGGGTGTCCAAAGGGAATGAGGGAACATAACACTCGAGTCCTGGCTCGGCGCTGGTATCTAGGATGATAAATGTCGGGGTATAAAAATGAAAAATGAGCAAGTAAGGTTGCAAGAGAAACAATGTCAACAGAATGTAATGAAAGGTGGCCAAAGATATGGGTTAATTAGTACTTTTATTACTTAGGATTAATATTAATATTAATATGTAGTTAGGACTAGATAATAAAACAAAGTGCGTGATTTTGTGTCTACACTTATTGGGTCACAGGCTGATTTGGATCGGCTAAAGATTTTTTCAGTGGGGTGGGTGGGAACTCGGAGTAGGAGGATGAACACAGACACATATAGGTCGATGTTAGATTAGAGAGGCCTTGGGAAAGTTATTTGGAGGCCATATAAATATTATGGAGGATGGGTGGAGGATGATGTTGATTTGCAGTGTATTCAGTGTACTTAGTGGTTGGAAGACTTGTTTATAGGAGTGGAAGTGCTATTCGAGGGTGAGTGGGTATCTAGATAGTTCGGGATGGCTCAGAATGTGCCCTAGAGCCATATGTATGGTTTCAGTCTACTAGCGCTATGAGGCAGCCAAGATGGAGGCCAGGTCCTATAGGAGCATAACTAGTTCCCCCAGGTCCAGATAAGGTAGATATGGCCATAGGCCCTATATAGATGGATGATGTGGGGTGTACTAAGGAATACAATTAGTGGTTGGTGAAACACTAATGGGTATTATTTTCTCCAGTGGTTTTAGATGTGGCAGGTGAGCGAGTGGTTGGAGGAGTAACTCTCGTACATTGGTATTTTTCTAATTTTTAATTACGTAGATAATGTAGCAGCGGCATGAGCAGAGAGTAACTCTCGTACATTGGTATTTTTCTAATTTTTAATTAGGTTAATGAATATGATGATGTGTGGTTTCTAATATAAGGTGTGTGTCATGTGGTTGCAGGTGATGCTTATTATATGATTATCATGGATACCTCCATATGTACATTGACTCATAACGTGCCCTCAAACATGCTCATAGGTGGAGTGATGTTAAATAGAGTTGATGTGATTATGAGTGAGTATGCCTTTTTTTGGGTCATGTGGTGATAGTAGTGGCCACATATAGAGTTTTTGGAGTAAGCATGACAAGGCCCACAGAGAGATGGAGAAGACAAGAAAAGTTTTGGGAGGGTTTAGCCTAGCCCAGGATGTTTTTTCATGATATGTGAAGCTCCAAAGAAGGTAGCCAAGAATATTGTGTTGCAGATTCAACTGAACAAGCACAAATCCTGAGATCGACAACATAGGGTTAGTTGTGAAGCTTCAATTTCTACATCTCCTGCAATTTTAGATATTGATAGCGATGTGGAAACTTGATGTATTATATAGGATGTATTGAGGCATGCGGGATTTCCCCCCAATGATTGTATATATACACATACATGTCTTGATGGTGTACCTCAAGAGTTTATGTCAAGAATATATTATGTGATGATTGTGAGTTACATTGGCAGTGATTGTATTTTTTTTGGTTCTATATGCATTGTTTGTATTATGGATTTGATAGATAATATTGATTGTTAAAATTGGTGATGATGCATAAATAATTGTATAGTGTTGATTGTTTGGTTGAATGATAATTGTATTTGGATAACAATAAAGAGTAGATCAAACAATATATATATAGATATATTTCTATGTGTGTGTGATATGAAACATAGCAATAAGTATCGAATAGATAGAAATGATTATGTCATGAGATAATTATTCATGCAATGATATTTTGTGAATATGAGATGCGTAAAATGTGATGAGGATGGAAGGGGAAAATAACGATTTCCCTCCCATGTAAGAGTAAGGCTCATTTAAGTAATAATTACCTCAAAAATCATATATGAACCTTAAGAATATGAGTGCATCATTAAGTAATTATATGGAGATGGGAATCATCTACCATAGGCTAAGAGATTGGTGATGTACATCATGAGCATGTAAAACAATGATATCATGTGTGTATACACCAAATTAGATGTCCCAGGAAACCATGCCAATAGTTGGAATTGTCAAGGTGTGAGATGCAGAAGTGGGCTACTTAGGAAGCCATTGTAGTGTAATACCAAGAGGGGTAGGTTGAGAGTATGTGGAAGAGGGAAGAATAGTTGGAGGAGGTGGATGAATTATGAACTTAGGAGGAGAAAAAAAATGACCTTAGGAGGTGGTGAATGAGACAAGATAACAGTTATAGAGGATCACCTACGTGGAAGAGGAGAGATATAAATCACAAGAGAGAGTTTAGAAATCAATAATACCCTATCTTCTAATTGTTGGAGTCTATTATGAAGGTCATAAAAATCATTTTCATGGTGGCCATTAATGCAATGAAAATTCTAAAAGCGGTGGCCACAATGGCAGTGTAGCCAGTGAGGGGGATGATGTTGGTTGGAAGTTAAATGAAGCAGTTGCTTTTCAACTAAAGTGTGTGAGATATCATCTAGTTTATTAGCAATGTGATAGTATAATGGTCCGTGGGTAGGAGGTGGGAAATTTATAGTTTGATTATGATTTTTTTATGAAGGGGAATGATGCTTATGTAGAGGAGGAGATGGTGATCGTGAAGGGAGTTTAATAGATGCTAAAGTAGAGGAATTACTAGATGGGGGAGGAGAAATAAAGTAGAAATAGATACCATAAGATGATCTGTAAATAAATATTTTTCCAACTCAATAACTTCATAAAAAATAAGAGTAAAGGAATCACATGTATAATATGACAAATTTTCATTTAAAGGGTTAATTAAGCCATGAATAAATATATATTGCATTTATAGATAAATGGGATGAAAAAGTAAATGATGCATGTAAGATTTCAAGCATAAATTATAATCTGGAATTGGTTACATCTTTCTTTGATGTAAAGAAGGTAAACATTCATATGTAACTTTAGACCCATTATTAGAAATGAAACATCTAATGAATACATCCTCTATATAATAATAAGTGCTAATAGATCCATTAATAAATGAGTATACCATTGAAGAGAAATATCTACAAGACTATGACAGAATCCTTTAATAACAACCTATCAGGAATATGAAGTCATGGCTAATATAAATCTTTAATATTTAAGTAAGGATTGTCGATTCCATTTAATTATGAGAAAGTAGGCATGCTAAAACCCTTAGGATGAATAGAATTTTGAATTTTCTTAGGGATGGGATTTTTTTGAAGAGTAGTATTGTCAACATAAGCTTAATAGGGTTTACTCTCTAAGGTTACGGTATGTACTTTTATTTGTAAATAACTAACACCATCCATGAGAGAAAGGATATCTTGTTGAGGAATGGTTTGGGAAGTAAGAGGAACACTGAGGGGTTGAATGTTTCCATTATGATAGATCATAGGGATTTGAGGAGAGGAATGGGATGTGGAAGGAGAAGATATATACGAAGTCTTTAAAGGTGTAGTATGTGAGGAGGCAATGCATGTATGATCAACATGAATAGTAGGAGACATACTAATATTATCATTAGTTTTAACATGGAAATCATTGGAAATAATTTTTGAAGATACAAAGATATGAGGTATAGATTCACATTTAATAATATTAATGTAATAAATATTGTTATTAACATGTGAATTATAATTATCATAAGCAAAGTCATTATCATCTATATTTTCACAGGGAAAATTTTCATCACACAAATAATCTACATTAGTGATATCATTTACCATATTACAAGGAGAAAAGGATGAATCACAATATTTCTGTAGTGTATGAGAGAGAATATTCATCAAGTTTTTGAATTTGAGAAACAAAGAAACAATAAGGACTTGGGAGAGCATAAGGATTAGATGTTTGGAATGTAAAGAGTTTTTATATGACATGGGGATCATATTCAAGATTTTACTTTTAGGAGGTCATGGCTATTGCTTTCTTGTCACACAACATCATCCTCCTTGACATGCATCAACGCCCTTGTTGACACAGATCAACTGCATCCTCCTTGACGTACGTCAATTCCCTGGTTAACACTCGTCAACTGTGACCTCCTTGATGCATGTCAATGACCTTGTTGACACGCACCAGCCACAACCTCCTTAAAGATCGTCAACGGCCTTGTTGATGCGTGTCAACCACTTCCTCCCTAACACGTGTCAGTTTTTTCTTCTTGAAATGTGTCATCACCTTCATTTTTTGTGCAACAACATATTTTTTTTGGCCTACAACTCCTCTCCTTTCCGCACATCATTTTATCTTCCCCATCTCCACCACCTTCTTGTCGCATGCCAGTGTTGCTTCCTGTCATGCATCAATCACCATTTTCTGATGTGCATCAAAGGCACCTCACTTTCGCGTGACATGATTTTCTCCTTGTCATGTGACAAATCATTTTCTCATCACTAACGACTCTTCATGTTCCTATTTGATTTCAACAAGTTGTTCCTATTGGGTGATAGAAAGGAATTTCAGATACAGATAGGCATTAATGGCACCATACAGGTTAGCTCAACAACTGGATTAATGAGTTATGGCACCCATGTTCATCATGCAAATAAAGTATTGCTATAAAGTTAACTACTATGGTTTCCCATACCTTCGTATGGGAAAGTAAAGAAAGATGTCAGTTGGTAGCTCCTTTTCTATACATATATATATGTAATTTCCCCTTCATTTGAAGGAGGAGAGATTCTAGAATGTAAAGCAACTCTGCAAAAATTGTTCTAGCACTTTTTTCAGCTACGAGCCTCGAATTTATGCATTTTTTTGAAGGATTCTTGGCTTATGCCTATCATTTTAAGCAATAAAATTAGTATTTTGCAGATCTTATTTACCTATCTTAATTTATATTACATTTCTTACATTTTATTTTATTTTACAGGTATATTATGCATATTGTATTCCTTTACAGGGTTTAAATTCATTGTGCTTCACAAAATTAGAGGTTTGAATGTGTTTTGGGAATGTGGCATTTTTTCTACTTCACGAAATTGGAGGTTTTAATTTTTATCAAGATTGGGTGTGTGTCTCGGTGAATTTGCATCCTTTAGACACTTTACAACAACACATCTGGTGACTCTGTTATTCAAATCCAATGGTTTTAGGAGCCTAAGTTTATCATGTTCATGAGAAGAGTGCTAACCTGGTCTAGAGAAAGAGAAGAAGGTATATTTTAATACTTGCAGTTATCTCTAGGAAGAGGAAGGAGAGGAATAAGAGTACAAAGGTCTCCATCTCCACCAAACAGAACATTATCGACACCTCCACCTAGTAGACCTTTTTTCTCAATTAACTAGGGTTTTCAGGCTACTCAGGATGGCTCATCAACAACCACCAAATCAGCCACCTTTGAACCCCTATGTAAATTTCACGGGCATTATTTCACTTTCCCTTAATGCACAAAATATGGACCCAGTAGTAGAATTAAATAATATCCCATACTTCACTGGATAAAATTACATAACTACCATCGACCACATTTAAGACATTGCAAATTTCTGTGCGATACATGAGATTATTGAGATGGATGTTGCGGTCAAGCTGTTGTATTCTTCTTTCAAAGGAAAATATTTGTAGTGGTTCAGAGGCTTGGGAGTGGGATCAGTTAAGAATTGGGATCAATTGTGTATAAATCTCTATGGCAATTTTGGGGAGAGGTCTGACAACTTATCCCTTTTGGAGCAGATGAATACAATCAGAAGGGAACCATCTCATCAAATCATAGAATTCAATTCCAGATTCCAAATAACATGGGAGAGGATCCCAATTGCAATCAAACCAACAACTGGAGGTGCATTTCTCTATTTTCTTAAAGCTCTAAATTCTCATATATATATGTTATGATACAATCTATGGGAGGAATAACCCTACTAGATGCCTATGTCATAGACATTAGAGATGATAATTTGCTAATTCAAGATGGTAAACTTGCACCTAGATCACCAATACCTCTCTATCCAGATATTGGGGATTCGTAATCCTAATCAAACACCTATAATAGCCATCATCCCTTCTCTAATAATTCAGAGTTCAAATGAAGCTTCCAATTCTTTTTCTAGCCCTTCAAATGAACTCCAGGAGGTTATGAAACAATTACAAAACTTAGGAAACGAGTTGATAACTCTTAAGAGGAAACAAGAAAAAAATTCTAGACCTTACTAGCCTCATTTCCAAACCAATAAACCTCAATATTGAAAAAATAGGACACCTGTTCAGGATGCTAACCAGAACCAAGGACAACCCCAAGCTACTAATCCATTATAATCATAAAACCCTAATGTAGTTTCAACATCTATGACCTTGGTTCTAACTCAAAACAACATAGCAAAAGAATATGAATGGTGTTTCCGATGAATTCAACCGCACAATTAGACAACGTCCTTAAATGGTACTCTAAATCAAGCATTGATGGTGATTACTATAAGGTTTCCTGAAGAACCAAACCAAGAACAAATCTAGAAATAGGTACCTAATAAGGAAGTACCTCCAAATGAGACAACACTTGTGAATTGACAAGATGAGGATTTCTGTGGAATAAATCAGTCCCCTTCTCAAAGTGTGGCATCTAACACGAGATCTAAGAAGAGGAATGTAAATGAAGGGAATTCATCTAATATAATTACTTCTGATCCTTCTATCACACTTCGGCGTATTAACAATCAAGTGCAGCCCCAAATATTCAAAATCATCACAAACTACCTTCTAAGCATACTCAAGTACCGGTTGCAATAGCCCATGTGCAAGAGATAGTAATTCCAAGTACATGGAAATAGAAGGATAATCCATCTCCTTTTAACGTTACTAATCAAATGAATAAGACCAACGTAAGTATTTCTAAGTGGTAATCATTGAAAATTCTAGGCCAACAGGATTCATTACAAGCAGCGATGGAAAATTGGTCAACATCAAACGAGTTGTCCAAGAATCAAGAGAAGGTGCTCACTAATGTAGCTTCAAAAGAAGGATTTAATTCGGATCATCAAGGTAAAAAAATTAATCCACTCCCATTATATACATCTTTTATTATTGGGAACAACCTTGTACAAAATTACATGATTGACTCAGGGGCTAGTAGTTTGGTAATGCCGAAACAGATTGCAGATCAGTTGGGCCTGAAATACGACCTATTTTCCGAAGGATTGGTACAATTAAATGGGACAATGGTGGGGACTATTGGGAACATAAAAGGTTTAAATAATACATTACATGCATGTCCTAATGTCAAAATTCAACATGATATATCAGTGATTCACTTGCCACCACTATTTGTATTGTGATTATTAAGAGACTTCACCACCAAAATTGGAGGTTACTTATCAGCTGGTTGGTTGTGTATTCTCTTCAGAACAAGGTATGAGCTAAGGCTATTATCTGGTCTTAACCTATTGCAAATTTCCATAGTGAGCCTCATGTACCAAGCCAAATCAATGCAAATTGTTCATCCTCTCATCAAGAGGATTCCCCAAACACTCAGGAAGAAGATACCAAAGTTGGGGGCATCCCAGATTCGACTCTTGATGAATGGGAAAACAAAATACATGGGTATGATCTATACAATTAAATAGAGTTGGATGATTTGGGAGTTTATTTTTTTCACGAGGAAATCACACCTCTTCCTAGCCTCACCAAACTGGTTGATAAGGGTGATAATGAAGTATGGAAGCTATTCTTTGATGGCTCAAGGAGTGGGCAAGGCGCTAGAGGAGGAGAAATGTTTTTTTCATGGAAATGTATGAAGTACTACTTGGATTTTTATTTTCAATTTACTTGTTCCAACAATATAGCTAAGTATGAAGATTTGATACATGGATTGAATTGGGAAAGAAAGAGCAGTATACACAACTTACAAGTGTTGGGGGATAGTGAGTTAATTATCAACCAAGTTAGGGAAAAAAATGCTGCTAAGAATGATCTGCTCAAAGCCTTCAAGCATTGGGTATGGGATCAAATTGATGATTTTGGAGTGTTCAATATTCAAGCCATATCGAGGAAGAAGAATGAGGTTGTGGAATGTCTTGCGGAAATTGGAGAAACATTTGATATGGTGGAAAGTATTAAAAGAGATAAAACACAACCAAATAGTCATGAAATTATGAGGCCAATTTTACTAAACAATAACACAAGCTAGAAGATATTTGAGAATTATCAACAAATCATTAATTTCTTGCATGAGGAGGTTGAGTTCTCGGTTAAAAATCAGGAGAAATTGGAGCAGCAGTATGGGGATCAAGATGTGTAGCTGAGGATAAACAAATTTCCAAAGGGTTTAGTGACTCTAAAGTAAATATTCAATCCCAATGATCAATTCTAGAGAGAGAAGGCAAACATTCAGGTAAAAAAGGAAGATTTAGAATCCATTTCAATTGAAGAGGGTAAAATGCTCCAAGTTGAAAAGGTGAGCATGAATCAAGAAAAATTTGAATTCATACAACTTTTTCAAGAGTTCTTAGATGTCTTTGCATGGATCTACGAGAACTTGTGAGGGTTTAATAAAAAATTAGCACAACACACAATTGAGCTAGATCTAGAATCCAAGCCCATTAGATTAAAAAAGTATTGGTAAACCATCACATTGACCATCTCATGAAGAAGGAATTGAATAAGATCATAGAGATAAGAATCATCTTCCTGATCAAAAACTCTTCATGGATAGTGAATATGGTGCTGGTTAGGAAGAAAAATAGGGAAATAAGGTTATGTGTGGATTTCCAAGACTTAAATAGGCCCTGTCTCAAAGACCACTATCCACTTCCTTCAATGGAGTAAATCTTGCAAGTAGTAGCTGGATCAGAATGTTTTTCACTTGTAGATGGAGAAAATATTACAAGTAGTAGATGAATCAGAAAGGTTTTCACTTTTAGAAGGCTACTTGGGCTACAATCAAATCATGGTGAAAGAGGAAGACAAATTCTAGATGACCTTCACTGTCAAATGATGGAACCAATTTCCAAAGGGAAATGGATAAGGCATACAAAGGGATGATAAATAAGATAGTTCTTGTGTATCTAGATGACATTACTATATTCTCCAGGGAACACAACAATTCACATCTTTCACCTTAGAAAAGTATTCCAAAGATGTAGGAGATTCAGAGTGTCTTTGAATCTAAAAAGTGCATATTATTAGCTCATGAAGGTAAGCTCTTATGCCAAATCGTGTCTAAGGAAGGGTTGGAAATTGATCCAAAACGAGTTGATATATATTTGAGCATTTCCATTTCCAATTCATAACAAGGCTTGCCAAAGTTTTTTGGAGAAAATTAATTTTTTTAGGAGGTTTGTTTCTAAATTTTCTCATCTTGTTAAGCCTCTCACATTGATGTTGAAAAAGAACATGGTTTTCAAATGGACTAATGAAGGAAAATAAAGCATTGAAGCCATAAAGCAGGACATTGTTCAAGATCCAACCCTCATAAATCCAAATTTCTCGAAGGAATTCATCTTACATGCTTTTGGAGGCATAGTTTCAATATCATCCATACTAGTACAACCAAATTAAGAAGGAATAAAGCAACTTATTGTATTCTTCATCAAAGTTCTTCAGGATTATGAAGTGATATATTTATTCTTTAAGAAGCATGTCATTGTTTTGATTAGAATTTTAAATAAATTCAGGCATCTAGTGACAAATAACAAAATTCATCTATTAATTTCACATGATGGTGTAAAAGAGTTTCTTTTGAACAAGGACCTTAATGAAAAGAGAGTTGGTTAGGTAACCAAGGTCATGGAATATGATATTGATATAAATGTGACCAAGTTCGTTGGGGAGAAAGGGTTTTTTTTGTAGATAGCTTCTAACCAACATTTTTATTTAAGAGAGGAGGAAGAAGTTGTTATGGTTTTGCAAGATAATCAATAACATGTTGCAAATGGCATACCCATTCCTTGTTGGACTCATTATATTGTATATTTTCTTCAAACGGGTGAAAGACATCAAGGATTGAAAAATTCGAAAAGGAGGTATTTCAAAATTTATTGCATCCCATATGTGCTTGTGGATAATATTTTTTTCAAGAGGGATGTGAATGGTGTCCTCCTAATGTGCATCAAGACATATCAGATAGATATGGTATTGCACGAGTTTCATGATGGAGAGACAAGTGGTAATTGTTATCCAAAATTCACCCCTCAAGGTAAATTTGATAACATGCATCAAATTCTCAAGTCCCAGGCAAATAGATTGAATCAAGGAAAAAATTTCATGTTTCTAGGGTCCCCTCATATTTTTCTAACCTCCCCTGTCCAAGGAGAAGAGAGCAAGTTCTGAGGAAAGGTAAGAAAAATTGCAAAAAACAGGCTCGGGCCAGAAAAAATCATGAAAAATGGCTAAGTCCTAGTCCTCGCAACAGTCAGGATAGTTGAGAGAAAAGGGCGCGAACCTTCCGAAAGGCCGCCAGGTGTTTTGCGCAGCATTTGGGACATTTGGAACAAAGGGATGCACGGGACGCGGAAATCCAAACTGGCCGAAAAATGGAAAAATTTGACTAACTGTTGAAACAGGTAGTCTGGGACATCTGGACAGTTAGTACGCGGAAGATGCAAGTCGGCCGAAAAGACTTAAGGCAGCCCGGAACAGTTGAGCCGAAGGTATGTGAAGTACGTGAACCAGCCGGTTTGGCCGAAATGAGAACTTTTGTACCGGGACAGTTGGGACAAAACGGCGTGAACCGGCCGAACCGGGCGAATAGGGAAAATTTGTCCCAGACAGTCCGAAAGCAAATGGGACATCTGGGCCGCGAGTACACAAACCAGCCGGTTCAGCCGAAATGGGAAATTTCAGCACTGTGCCAAGTGGGACAGAGGGATGCGTGGGACGCGAAAATCCAAAGCGGCCGAAGGCAGAGAAGAATAGTCAATGTTTGGCCCGTGAAACTTCAAACGGCCATAACTTTTGACTCCGAGCTCTGATTTTCACAAAATTGGACTTTCTAGAACAAGCACGACGTCCTCTACACCACAAAAGAAACAATTAAATAAAAGAAACATATTCGGCTCCATTCAGTCAATGCTCATTCCCGTCAAATGACAGAAAACGCCTGCTAGACCCAAAATAGCTGCCCACACTCAGAAGGCCATAACTTTTGCATTTCTCAACGAAATCACACAAAATTGGTACTGTTGGAATCATGGTTCTGAGACTGATGCATAGAAATAAATAAATTCCAGATTTGATCAGAAATTGATTGAGTTTTTTAAGAAAACGTGGCCGGGTTCAGAACAGTGTTTTATTTGGTAGCTGGGAGTGCAATTAAGAGGCATGGTCATCATTCTTTCTCTGCTGCAGCACATGGGACAGTATGGGGAGCCTTTTGCAAGTAATTTATAATCATTTCACTCAATTTAATGCCTCTTACAGGTGGTTGAAGGACAGATTTTGGGATTTCCATTTTCCCTTCTCTTTTCCTTCTCATTTTTTCTATAAATTGGAGTGTTGGGCTCATTGTAAAGGGGATAGTTTTTGGGTATCAAAGCTCTACCAAAATTGCTTTGTGAAGCCAGTGTGTTGCAGGCCCTTGTAGTGGACTCCTTGCATGGTGATCCAGGCCCTTATCTTGTAATAGATTGAACTGTGCATATCATGAAGCAATAAAATACCAGTTTGTGGATGTATCTTCCCCTGCTGTGTTTTCTTGCAATCTTCTTGCCCCTTTGATCTTTCTATAAGAATATTGTGTCTATTTATTATGTTTTTGCAGGGACTCATTATCATTGTGTATGCTTGGAATATTGTTGTGAATGCATTTTTCTAGATTATGGTGAACTGTCATCACCTCTTCTAGTGTGCACTTTCCCTCTTTATTTCATGCATTTGGAGACTACTCTCACACCCTCCTTTTCTGGTGTATCACCGCTTTAGTGTAGGATTTCATTTTATGCATTCTCTCTCCCTGGTTCCTTGGAAATTTAGATTAGAACAGTTAGCTTATCCTGCATTAGAGTAGATTGTGGTAGGTAGTTTAGGAGCAAGAACCAGCTTTCTTTGGAGGTCTATCTCAAGTAGCAAGTACCCTTGGAGATAGTACCCATGTTATCCAATCACACCGTGATTTCAAGTATATGCACTTGTACAAACATAAGGGTGCTGTGATTCGGTGATAATAGTAATTTTTTGCCAAATATCTATGGAAACGTGATTAGATGTGGCTTGAAGGATCACTTTTGGGCCTTATATCATTTGTGAAGAAGGATTGACTTTTGGGTGCAAAAGGTGATTTTCCTACATTTTACGGTTTGACAGGTGTATTTTTCCCTGTCGATTTTATATCTCAGCATCTATGGAAATATGGGCCTTTCTGGTTGGATGCAGCTCGATGGGGCAATTTGAAAAATATAAATACCTATTAAACTCAAATCTTGTCCATGTGGAGGGTTGGCGTTCATCTGAAAATTTGCTTTTTGGTTTGGCCTTGGAGTTACACTGGGGAGACACATGGAGATTTTCACATCCTTGCCCAGAATTAGAAATTTTTTCATGTGGCCAGTATAGTTTTGGTAGACCATAGACACGTGGAGGGCTGGTGCTCATTTGAGGATCTACCTCAGGGTCCCACCTTAACAATTGCGCCAAGGAGACACGTGGAGGTTTCAGCTACCTTGCCCAGACTTAGACAATTTTTTGATGTCGCCGGTATAGTTTTGGTGGACCGTGGACATGTGGAGGGTAGATTCTCATTTGAGGATCCGCCTCATGGTCTCACCTTAATAATTGTGATAGGGAGACATGTGGAGGCTTTTGCCTGCTTTGCTTTATACTTAGACTTTCCAAAGCAATTTCCTAAGGCCTGGGACATGTGGAGGGATTGCGCCTGTTTGGGGACCGACCCCTAAGTTTTATTTTGAAGAAGTTCCATGAGGACAATTGGGGGCTTCCACTCACTCTACCCTTGCTTAGACTTTTCAACAGCTAAGGAAAATTGTCTCGAACCCTAAACACATGGTGCCTTCCACTGATCCTTCAACATTTTTATCAACTCTTTTAGACTGAGACACATGGTGAGCCCGCGCTTATTTAGGGTCTCCACTTTTGAGGACCATACCAAAGGTACACTAAGGAGACACGTGGAGGCTTCCACTGGCTCCCTTTTTACTGACAATTTTCAAAGGCCAAATAGCATTTTTCATGGACCCAAGGCACATGGAATCCCACATTTGGTTTGATACTTTCCCCTATACTTCTCTTTTGCTGTTACGCCAAGGAAACACGTGGAGAACTCTGATAGAAATTTTGTAAGAGGAAGAATCAATGGTTGTTGTGCATTTCACCATTTTTTATGCCATTTTTTCTGCAAGACATATAAAGATGTAAATACACACTATTTTTCACCATTTTTTATGAAATTCCTTATCGTTTTTGTTTGCAAAGTGCCATTGAATGGATTCAAAACTTAATATTTGAGTCCAAGGTTTGTTATGGTCGATATCTTGAAGTTGGAATTAGTCAAGCACCTGCAAAAATGGTAATTACTAGAGAAGATGGATGTGGGGCAGAGTTGTAGAGGAAAGAGAGCGAAAGGGATGAAATGATAGAGGTTATAGGTGAAAAAGATGGAAAAGGTGTTTCCTCGAATGTGAAAAGGATTACATGTCATATCCAATTGTTCAAAGCCTCCAAAAAATGATTAAAAAGGGGATTTCTCACGTAATAGAATCTGAATGATTAGACGGACTCCAAAAAATTTGTGGCATTGCATCCTAGTCATTAGTTGAGGGCCTACTAAATGTGATCAGTTCATAATTGGTCCACTTGGTAGCTATCAGATGTAAATTTTTTAAACGTCACTTTCTGAGGCAACTTGGTAATAAGAAAATATCCCTTGAATATTCTACTCTTTTGGGGAGGAAATTGAGTGACAGAAATATTTAAATGCAAGAAGAATACTCTTGCAAAATTTTAGGGTCTGAATTCTTAAGAGAAATTTTGAGAAAGCCGTCTTCCTACGAGACCAATCTGAGACACCTGGTTAAGTCCTTTTGTTTTATATTTTCTATCATGTTAAGTTGGTTACAAATGTATAGCCATTGATGAGCACTAAGATTGCTCTGGAGTCTTTCTTCTGTTGATTAATCCAAGTAGTTTTGAAATTAATTTGTGTTTAATCTCTAGCAATTTGTGGCTACTTTGTTTCATAATGTATATAAATGGTTTCTTTTGTTCCTATTGCAATCTTACATAGAAATATTTTTTAAATCACACAGTCTCTCATCCCTATGAAAATTTAGTGGCATTTGAAATTTCAACTCAAGAAGAGCCTTCATTCTGTGATGAGATAAACAAATTTAAAATCATTGCACTATCATTTGTTGATAAAGATTATATGTAAGTCTTTTGGTGTACCTTAAGCATGATTGATTAGAGATTTTAGTGTTTAATTGAGTCTTTTAACTCAAACCTTTATGCTAGATTCTAAAAGATTGTGTGAAAACATGATGATCTGGGCCTCCATTGAAGTGCACCTTCTTGTTGAAGGAAATTTTAAACTATTCTAAAGCTTTCTTTTTTTGAGTTGTCCATTATTGTGAATTTTCGTAGAGATCTAGTATAATCAACTTTATCCTGCTTAATCTCCCACCAAAATCATTAAAAAACCATGAATCCATCCTGAACTACCCCTGTTTACCCTGTATATCAAAAAAGGAAGAAAATCTATTTACTAAAATATATAGAACAATTAGGATTTCTTAATGTATTCAGTAACCTTAGCCTTGTTTTGAAAGTATATCCATTGTTTAGAAGTGACAACTCTTGAGAGTTAAATTATGGAGTATTGACCATACTTTCCCAAGGTTTTCTTCATAAAATTTGTGCAAAAGAAGGATATCTCCATCTCCTTCATCAAACAAAGGTTACACTAAGGGTCCACTCACCCTGGTCAAAAGGCATAGCCTAAAGTAGTTAGGATAGGTCAAATTCTCTTGAAGGTGCTATCCATCTCTCTACATATATGAGTGGAAAAGGTCTAGTTGGATTGCATCCCTAGATACAAAATGACACACATCATGATCTATTTGTCTCTAAGCTCTAAGCCAAATCTATGATGTTGTTCGACTTAAAAGGGAGAACAAATTTGGATACCAACACTAGTAGCGCCGCTATCGAGAAACTGATTTGTTGATTTGTTTCCTATTCGTATCCACTAGCCCATCAACAACACTAGTGGCACCGTTTCTATGGACTCTTTGATGTATTTTAAAAATGCAGTACATAAAGACCCTAGTAATACTTCTTACACATGTTGTGTGCTAATACATTGCTAAAACATCATTCTATGTTGAGATTTGTAAGAATTGTTCAAAGTTGTAAGTTATGAGTAATATTTCCAGCTTATTCAGTTATTGCACTAAATTTTATATCATCATTGATAAATTTGGGTAGAAGAAGAGTAGATCTTGTAAGCTTTACATGAATCTGGTATTGACAGACTTGTGATAGGTCTTTCATAGTTCATTTACAAAAATTAAGGTGAAAATCCTTAGTGGCGACTCTATGTTGTTTAAATTCTTAATAAATACCAATGTCTTAACATATCTCAAGTAAGATTTTTCATTAATATATGCAAAGTTGGAAGGAAGAAGATTTTTCTTTGCCAAGAACCCTAGTAAAAGGTTTTTTCAAGAGTTGGGAAATTCTAATTTAGAGGGAAGAAGAATTTGGAAGGTTGTTGGAGATCAAGCATCAAGAAAATAGATCTCCATTGGTGAAATTTATCAGCATATGATTGAAGATTGCAATAATTCCTCAAGTGCTTTTGAATCACATAGTCTCTTTATTCAATTGAATTCTCCATCTGGAGAGGGTCCTTCTTTTTTATTTGAAACATTTGCTTCTCAATCTTCCCATGTATTTTCCAAATCTGATAGAATTTTCCAAGAAACAAATCCTTTAGAGGGCAGTCATTCTGAGAATTGCATCCCTGTACCACAAATACTTCCCACTCCTTGTTATTTTGCATCCCCTCCAAGGTCACCTCCTCATAATAATATGGTTAAGCCTCCACCCAGACCTCCATTTGTTGTTAATACTTTTGGTGCCATCAATTTTAGAGGTATGGCTAGCTATCCAAATGTTTTGCCACAAGATATAATAAATAGATTGCCTAAGTTTCAAGGAAATAATGTAATCACCAGTGATCAGCACCTGAAGCTCTTTGTCAATATGATTGAGGAATTTGAAATAGAAGTTGTGGATGTATACATTAAATTATTTATCCATACTCTAGAAGAAGATGCAAGGGACTGGTATAAATCTTTTCCAGATAATTACATTGATTCTTAGATAGAGATGAGGAATGCTTTTAAAATGCATTATGGTGATAAAACAGACCCTAGGTTTCAATTATCAAAGTTTAAACATATAAAAAATAATCGTAATGAATCAGTGCATGATTTCAATATAATATTTAACAAAACATTCAGAAGACTTGCTATTAATTTGATGCCATGTGATGAATCATGTCTGATAAATTATTTAGATGCATTTGATAAGAAAGTTGCTTACTATTTGAGGGATAAGAACCCTAGAACTTTGACGCAGGCCTTTACCATGGCTCTGTAAATTGAGAACAACATTAAAGCAGTTGGAAAACCTCCTAATAGGGAAGGTGTTAAATTGATCAACCCTGAGAATCCTCAATCAAGTAAGGTCATGGATCTTGAAGAAGTTGTAAAGACTTTGGTCGGAGCTATCAAAGAAATCTCTTACAAGCTAGCTAGGGAAGAGAAAGGAATTGGACAAGGTTCTCAAGGTAAAAATAGGAAACAAGGACAAGAAAGATTTGTAAATCATTCTAGAAATGATCAGAGGTATGATGACAGAGGTAAAGGACCCATGAGAGCTAGACCACCCCAAGCTAGGGAAAATAGAGTGGCTCCTGATCCCCTAAATGCTAGAGTTGATGTTGTTGATGAGACAAATGAAATTGATTTCTGTGACAAGTGTTTCTTACACCACCCATCATGTGAAGTAGATCAATAAGTTGAAGAATCTGATGATGTTGATAAAACTAATGATGATGCATGCATGGTGGATTCCTCTACAAGCTCAAAGTAAGGAGAAACTTCAACTAAAGTAATAAGTACTAGAAGTACTGTAAGTATTTGGGATTCCATTCATTGGGTACGTCTTCTTCCTCCCTCTCATACTTTAGAAATAGATATGGTACAAGATTTTGAACTACCTAATAATGATTTTGAGTACCTAAGAGCTATAATGATTAAGAAGTATGAGGGAGGAATCCCATCAGAAGAGGATAGATAGATGTTAATGAATGTTTTTGTTGCAAATAAAAAGAGTATAACATAAGAAGTAAAGTTGTCAAAGGGGTAGGGCTTCAAGCCAAATCAAAAATCCTAGTGCTTACCAGTATCCCTAAGGAAACCACTAAAAAAGATGCATCTGGAAAAAGGCTTGGTCAACCAAAATAAAACTTGTGTCCCTCCCCATGCTGAGACTGTAAAAAATTTTGTGCCACTAGATGAATTTGTAAACACTACGTTACCTAAATATGTTCCTTGTGATATAGCCCAAATCTTGAGGCAGATCATGATTTCTTTTCCAATTGTTGAGCTGCTTAGAATCCCTGAGCATAGGAATAGAGAATTGAAATATTTGGGATTTAGAGAAGAAAAGGTCACCCAAGGTAGAAATTTTGAGATTCCTCCTACCATTGTAGAGTTGGAAAAACCACCGGCATTGGAGGAGATAGGTGAACCACTTGAAGTTTACTTGGCAATATCTTTGGTTGAGTCTCAATTAAATGTTGATCCATTTTTTACAATGTTGATTATTAAGGACATACTACTACAAAATTGTATGTTTTATTCCAGAGCATCATGCAATGTTATGCCTCTAGAGATCATGAATTAATTGAACATTAAAGTGACAACATCTTATGGAAAGTGTACTGCAATGGATTCTAGAGAGGTTCAATTTGTAGGATTTGTAAAAGGTTTGGTGGTACACCTTGCAGCTTATCTTGGTAAGAACTTGAAACTTGGTGTTATTGTTGTTGATTGCCCTGCCAAATGGGCCATGTTGTTATCGAGAAAGTGGGCTACAAGAGTTAATGGAAGTTTTCAAATAGATATGTCTTTTTCCACCATTCAAATTGAAGGAATCCTTATGGAGTTACTTGGTGAAAATAAAATGTTATACCTTATTGAGGACACCAAAAATGCTTCTTATGAAGTATTGCATGTAGATATTGATATTGATAACTATGTGGTTTATATTTCTTTCAAGGAATATGAAATTGATCAATGCAAGTATCATGAGCAGGATGATTTTCCTAAGAATTTGATGTTTGATGCAGCCTCGAAAGATGTTAAAAAACTTGACCCATGGACAAGGCGTAAGCCTAAACAAATGTGGTCATATAGTGACTTAGATGGAAAGGAGAAACAATCATATGACCAGTTGTTAAAGACATATCATAACTGCTTAGCATGGTTATATCTAGAATGGCAGGCACTTGAAGATTTTTCTTGGTCATTTTCTTTGAATCAGGAAGCTCTCCATTGTACAATGTATAGTCTTTTGGTTTCTTTATGATTTTTTGTTTTTCTGTTTTTGTTGGTCCTTGGCGACTGTTTTGTTGGTTTCTCATTTCATCCTTGGGGGAGTTGATTATTATTGCTCTGCTCTGCAAGCTTATTCTTTCACTCCATTACCCAATGGTCTATTTTTGGCACTTGGTCTGCTATTTTTTTTTTGCAGTCACAGGTAGTGCCCATTCCCGAGTCAGATTCGATGTTGGTTCTCAATTTTGTCTCACCCTATTTGTCCTTAAAGTTCTTCAGTTTACAGGCTCTGTTGATTTCTCTATCTCCCCGTATTGATGCATAAAAATTCTATCCTCCATTTGCTTAGCATGATCAGTTCCTTCCTTGCTCGAGGATCACTCAATAGTCCAGAATTTTTTTTTCGTTCCTCTGTCCATGTGAAGGAATCTGTAACTTGGGTGAAAACTCAATTTTTTTCCTCTCCTTCCATTTTCCATAGTCACATTTTATTGTCCCTATCATTTTTGTCCCAAATATCTTTGGAAATATGATTAGATGTGGCTTGAAGAATCACATTCGGGCCCTATGTCATTTCCAAACTCTCTGTCCATGAAGAAGGATTCATTTCCAAGCGTAAATGGTGATTTTCTTGCATTTTACGATTTAACGAGTGTATTTTTCCTGGTCAAATTTATATCTTAGAATTTTTTAAAATGTGGCCCTTTCTAGTTCGACGCGGCTCAGTGGGGCACTTTGAAAAGTCTAAGTCCCGATTCAACTCAAATCTTGTCCACGTGGAGGGCCGGTGCTCATCTCAAAATTTGATTATTTGTTTAGCCTTGAGGTTACGCTGGGGAGACACGTGGAGGTTTTTACTGCCTTGCTCAGACTTAGACATTTTTTCATGTGGCCGGTATAATTTTGGTGGACTAAGGATATGTGGAGGGCTGGCACTCATTTGAGGATCTTCCTCAAGGTCCTACCTTAACAATTGTGTCTGGGAGACACGTGGAGGTTTTTGCTGCCTTGCCCAGACTTAGACAAATTTTTCATGCGATCAATATAGTTTTGGTGGATCATGGACACGTGGAGGGAAGGCACTCATTTGAGGTTCCACCTCAGGGTCTCACCTTAACAATTGTGATAGGGAGACGTGTGGAGGTTTTCTGCCGGTTCCACTCTATACTTAGACTTTTCAAAGCAATTTTCTAAGGCCTGGGAAATGTGGAGGGACCGCTCCTATTTGGGGACCCGTCCCTAAGTTTTATTTAGAAGAAGAGATAGGAAGACACTTGGAGGCTTCCGTTCACTCTGCCCTTACTTGGACTTTTCAACGGCCAAGTAAAATTGTCTCGAACCCTAGACACACGGCCCATGTTATCCAAAATTCACCCCTCAAGGTAATTTTGATAACGTGCATCAAATTATTAAGTCCTGAGCAAGGAGGATTTATTCAAGGAAAAAAATCATGTTTTTTAGGTCCCCTTGGCTTCTCTATAACTTCCCCGTCCAGGAAAAAAATCCAGCAAGTTAGAAAAAATTGAAAAAATCCAAAAAATGAAGTCGCATGATTGTTTTAATGCATTGTGGGTCTAGAGGCTACAAATTGTACCAGTGCGGATTGTACAAAGGTTCGTCATACCAGGTTCGGAGCCAAAACACAAAGGAATCAGCCTAAATCAACTTTCTGTGTCCCAGACAGCACAAGTTCAACACGGAAAAAAAGTACGCACAAGACATGCAAAGATGAAATGGCCACAGGCAGTGAAAATTAGAAAAGGCGGAACTTTTTGTCCCAAGAAGTCCGCAGGATAGTTGGGATGCAGGTATGTGCGAGATACAAAATACAATTTTACCACATGTCATTGCATTGCAGGTGGCATGGAGAAATGTTTCAGGGACAGTTGGGACAAAAGTACATGCGGGATGCACAAAGGCAAAGAGGCCACAAAAGGAACCATACGTTGTGGCAAATGCAAAAGTCAACAGCCCTCACGGCCCAATCAATGGTAGACGCATAGGGAAAAGGAAGCCTGAATCAAGTGATGTGGATGAAAGTGTTTGGGACAGCCATGACATGCAGATCCGATTTTTTCTAAAATAGCCGTAATGAAGAGAAAATTCAATGTTTGACCTCCCAAACTTCAAACGGTCATAACATTTGACTCCGAGCTCTGATTTTCATGAAATTGGACTTTCTACAACGAGCACGATGTCCTCTGCCTAAACATATATAGATCTAGTAAATTAATTTTAATGAGGGTAGATATATTAAAATAAAATAAACATATATAGCTCTAGTAAATTAAATGCTCAGTCTCGTCAAATGATAGAAAATGCCTGACAAACCCAAAATAGCTGCCCGCATTCATAAGGTCATAACTTTTGCATTTCTCAACAAAATCACACAAAATTGGTACTAATGGAATTGTGTTTCCGAGCCTGATACAAAAAAAATCAAGAAATTCAGGATTTGATTAGTAATCAATGGAGATTTTTCATAAAACATGGCCAGGTTCATGACAATGTTTTATTTGGTAGTTGGGAGTGTAATTAGAAGGCATGGTCATCATTATTTCTCTATTGTAGCACTTGGGACAGTATGGGGGAGCCTTTTACAAGTAAGATACACTCATTTAACTCCACTTAATGCCTCTTATAAGTGGTTGAAGGATAGATTTTGTGATTTCCATTTTCCCCTTCTCTCTCTATTCTCATTCTTCTATAAATTGGATTGTTAGGCTCATTGTAAAGAGATGTAGTTTTTTTGTAGCAAAGCTTTTTCAAAATTGTTTTGTGAAGCCAATGTGCTGCAAGCCCTTGTAGTGGACTCCTTGCATGGTGATCCAGGCCCTTATCTTGTAATATATTGAATTGTGCATATCATGAAGCAATAAAATACAAGTTTGTGGATGCATCTTCCCCTACTATGTTTTTTTGCAATCTTCTTTCCCTTTCAACCTCCATTAAAAAATATTGTCTCTATTTTTATGCTCTTACAAGGGCTCATTATTATTTTACATGTATGAAATATTGTTGTGAATGCATTTTCCAGATTGTGGAGAACTATTATCACCCCTTCTAGTATGCATTTTACTTCTATCTTTAACACATTGAAAGACTACTTGCACACCCCTCCTTTTCTGGTGTATCACCGCTTTAGTGTAGGTTTTCATTTTTTATGCATTCTCTCTCCTTTGTCCCTTGGAAAGTTACATTAGGAAAGATAGTGTTTCCTACATTAGAGTAGATTGTGTTAGGTAGTTTAGGAGTAAGAACCAGCTTTCTCTGAAGGTCTATCTCAAGTAGCAAGTCCCACAACCTAAGAGATAGTACCCATGTTATCCAAATACATTGTGAGATTAAGTATATGTACTTGTGTAAACATAAGGTTGTTGTGATTCAGTCTTCCTGAGAGACCAGTCTGATATACCTGGTTAATTCCCTCTGTGTTAGATTTTCTATCATGTCAAGTTGGTTGTAGATGTATAGCCATTGACGAGCACTAAGATTGCTCTAGAATATTTCCCTTGCTGATGAATCTAAGCAATTTTGAAATTAATTTGTGTTCAATATCTAGCAATTTTTCTTCTTTGTTTCATAATTTCTGCAAATGGTTTCTTTTGTTCATATTGCAATCGTACATTGAAATATTTGTGAAATCACAAAGGATCTCATCCCTATGAAAATTTAGTGTCATTTGTAATTTCATCTCAAGAAGAGATAAACAAATTTAAAATCACTGCACTGTCATTTTTTGATAAAGATTGTTTGTAAGTCTTTAGATGAACCTTAGGCGTGATTGATTAGATATTTTGGTGTTTAGTTAAGTCTTTTAACTTGAGCCTTCGTGCTAGATTCTCAAAGATTGTGTGAAAATTTGCTGATTTGGTCTACCATTGAAGCACACCTTCTGGTTGAAGCAACATCTTAACTATTCTAAAGATTTTTGTTGTTGAGTTTTCCATTGTTGTGAAGTTTATCAGAGATTGTTATAGTAGGTATTTACCTTATCTCATGTTCACCTAGGTACTTTATTTACCTTTATTGTATTTATCCTCACCCACTTATGTGTGTGGATATTTATTTTATCTTATTTAAATATTAGGAGCTATTATCTAGTTGCTAGGTATAAGTTATTTCCTTGATCTGTGGTATTGACTAGATCCTTGATGTCTAGTTCTCTCTTATAACTATGGTCTTGACTAGTTCTTTGATGACTAGTTATTTCCTTGATTCATGGTTTGATCTATGGCCTTGACTGGTTCTTAAATTGTTATTCCTTACATATTTAAGCAAGGCCCATTCTCAATGTATTGCATTGAGTTCCATAACAATATATGATTTTTTTGCTCATTTGTTTACAAAGGTTTTATGTAAAGTTATTCTGGTGAATTTATTTCATCTTATTGATCGTGGTGTTTGATTATCATCTATGTTCTTGGATTAGTACGATCTAGTTATCGTTCCTTTCAGAGATCTTGTATAATTAACTTTATCCTTCTTAATCTCCAACCAAAATCATTTTAAAACCATGAACCCATCCTAAACTACTGCTTTTTAAACTGTATATCAAAAAAGGAACAAAATCTATTTACTCAAATATGCAAAACAATCAAGATTTCTTAATGTCTTTAGTAACATTATCCTTGTTTTAAAAGTATCTCCATCGTTTAGAAGTGACAACTCTTGAGAGTTAAATTACGGAGTATTAACTTTACTTTGCTAAGGTTTTCTTCATAAAATTTGTGCAAAAGAAGGATATCTCCATCTCCTTCATCAAACAAAGGTTACACTAAGGGTCCACTCACCATGGTCAAAAGCCACACCTAAAGTAGTGAGGATAGGTCAAATCCCCTTGAAGGTGTTATCCATCTCTCCACAAATATGAGTGGCAAAGGTCTAGTTAGATCTCATCCCCAGCTACAAAATGACACACGTCATGATCTATCTGTCTCTAAGCTCTGTGCCAAATCTGTGATGTTGTTCAACATGAATGGGAGAAAAAAATTGGATACCAACACCACTAATAAAACTCTTCTCAGGATTATAAGAAGAACCCTAGATGAGAACCAAAGGACTTGGCATACCAAATTGAAATCAACCTTGTGGGATGATAGAATCACTCCTAAGAAATCAACTTGTTATTCCCATTTCAAGTTGTTTTATGGAAGGGAAGCTAGGCTGCCAAAATCCCTTAAATTACTAGCCTCATAGTTTATCAAGTAGCTGGAGTTATTTGAGTTTCCCACTATGGAATTCAAATATGCAGAGCTCATAGAGCTAGAAGAGATAAGAAACCAAGCCATGACAATAATGGATAAGGACCAAGCTCAAATAAAGATGAGATTTTTTAGAAAGACCAAAAAAGATAACTGGTTTTGAAATGGGATGCAGACAGATCCAAACCAAGAATGCACTCCAATTTTGATGCAATATGGAGTGGCCCTTACTTGATTTCAGGGTGCAAAGAAAACAATGTTTTTCCAATTGACAAAGTTGGACAGAAAAAAATTACATATCCCAGTCAAAAGCATCTATATCAAGCCTTATTACTGATGGGATTATATTTCTTCTACATATTACCTTAGAGTTTGTAATTCCTCTAAGTGCTTCTAGCACATTGTTTTATTGTAGTTAGGTTTACTTTCATATAAGTTCTAGTGGACTCTTTGCATGTTCCATTTGGGAATGTATGATTTTTTTTATTTTTACATAGTTGTGCTTTTTTTTTGTTGCACTTTCTAGTTTCAGGAAGGGTGTAGTGATGAAGTAATGTCTTAGTACTATTCCAGAGAAACAAGAGGTTTCAGACATCAGACTAGTTTCAGCAATTAGAATGACTTTGTGCCTAATGGATGTAAAATCAATGGAATTTTAGATCTTGCAGGAAGATCACACCGCAAGTCTCAAAAGTTTTATCCATATTTTCACCCCCCTTGTGAAATGGATCAACCTACAGATCAAGGAATTGATAGTTAGTGGGATTAGTCAACCACGTGTCAGCCACCTTCCCCTTGTCACATCTCACTACCAATCTCTTGTCACGTGACAGTGTCCTCCTTGATGTATATTGTGTGTCAACTGCATCCTCCTTGGCGTGTGTTAATGCCTTCATTGACATGTGTCAACCACTTCCCCCTTGATGCGTGTTATTCATTTCTTCTTAACGTGCATCATCAACTTCCTCTTGTCATGTGACAACGTACTTTTCTATGCGACGACTCCCCTTCTTTTCACATGCCATTCTAGCTTCCCCATCATTGGTGCCTTCTTGTAGCGTGTCACCCTCCCCTCACTTTCATGTGAAGGAGAGATTCTGAAATGTAAAGGAACTCTATCAAAATTGTTTCATCACTTTTATGAGCTACAAGCCTCAAATTTATGCATTTTGTGAAGGATTCTTGCCTTATGCCTATACTAGAATGGATTGTGTATCATTTTAAGTAATAAAATTAGTGTTTTTTGGCTCTTCTTTCCCTTGCTTGATTTATATTGCATTTCTTGCCTATATTTTGCAGGTATATTGTGCATATTATTTTCATTTAAAAGGTTTAAATTCATTGTGCTTCATGAAATTGGAGGTTTGAATGTGTTTTGGGACTGTGGCACTTTGTCTACCCTCTTCTTCCCTATTTTCCTCCACTTTCACTCATTAGTAATCTCTGTAAATTTTTTTTGGTTTTACCTTTTCCAGTAGCTTAGGAATTTTATCTTATGCATCTCTTTCTTCCTTAGTCCCTTAGAGATTCTAGGTTAGTGTTAAAGTAACTGCATTTCCATTTCTAAGAGTAGTTTTAGCATTATAATAGGTAGAGGAACCAGCCTTATTTGGAGGTTTGTCTAATTTCTAAGGGTCCCACATCTTGAGACAATCCCAAGTAGGGTTTTGTAATGTGCAAATCCTAGGGTATTGATTTTCCTACATAATCGATCCTAGGGAAAGGATTTTGATGAAGAAGTGGGGTTCACCAAATGATTTAATATAAATTGAATTAAATCTTATTTGAGAGTAACTAGTGTAAATAATGATATTTAGATGATAAACTATATTAATGTATAAGAAATAATCATTCAATAATGTAAAACCCCTAAATACACAGTGGAAGAATGTTGACTTAGTTGATCTTGTGTGATTCGGGAGTTATCATGGTTTTATGAGAACTAGATTTGGCATGAAACATTGTGAAAATAGCTCATAGAGGGTTTTGGAACTCATAATTGTGTTGTACATAAGCACCCATGGGAGGAAAATAATTCCTTAGGCATTAGTGACTGCGTGAATGCTTAGGATCTAATCTTTTTTGGTTCAGAATTTATCCTCTTATATTCACTCTTTATTGCTCTAATTTCTCTATTATGGTTTCGATCGCACTTGTAACATGTAAAAAAACCCTATCTATCTTCACAAGATCACAAATATATCATATTTGAATAAAATATGCAATATGTGAAGTCTTACTGATCCCAGCATTCACCCAATGAATGAGCTTAGTACTAAGCGATGCACTACATTTTAGACTCCATGTAGTTCTCTTTGCTTGTGTGTGAAATAGTTTCCTTAGGTTTTCCCTCTTTCTAATGATGCCAAGATAGTGGTATATAGATAGATTTGATCTAAGAATGTAGATGTGTGGTATGGAATTCAACACTTTCCCTTCCTATGCAGTGTATGCAACCCAAAATGTAGTCCCTTTAAGTAGTGGTATTCATATGTAGATGTGATAGTTCCCTTCATTTTCCAACTAGAATAATGGTTAGTGTGTTGTGTATATAAATGAGTCCCTTGCTTTACTTTTGACACTAGTGACACCAAAATAATATCTAGGCATAATATACAGGAAGAAAATTTTCTTTGAACTTATCTACCATTTTATTCCAGTTAAGATATTACCCTTTCCTTTCCTTTGTCTTTCATTTTGTAGTTGATCCTAGAAGTTCAATGCATGTCCAACCAGCTTAATGTATGCAAGCTTAACCTTCTTTTCCTCTAGAAGGGTTATCCACTCAAAGAATTTTTCCATATGATTCAATCAGTCAATGAACTCCTCCGGTCATAACCCTCCACCATAGTCAAGAACATTAATCTGAATATCGTTGTTCTTTCTCTTGAAATCTTGGATCAGTCTCTCCTCGAATTACTTCTCATTAAATGATTCTTCATCTCTTTCATTTTCTTCTTCATTTCCTCCTTCATACCTTAATGGGGATAATTATTCAGTATCACTATTTGGGTCTACTTCCCCAATTACATGCCTCCATTCAAGGAGGGTAACTTCTCCTATGATCTCAACAACTTATCTTTATAGGTCCAGCATATGCCTATAATTCGTTTGGGCATAACCTCTTGCCCTATTTCTTGTTATGCTTATTTAAAATAGAGGTAATAAATCACATAGATAAATGTAATTTATATTAACTTCACTATTCCCATAATATCTAAATATTTCTCCAATACTAATTGATTTGGATCTAGTTGCAAGAGATCAAAATGCCTCCAAAACACACACACACACACACACACACACACACACACACACACACACACACACACACACACACACACACAATTTTGTAAAACTCCATAAGCTTCAAAATAATTGTCTTCTCATTCCTAAATCCAAACTAATCTTCTACAACATTAAAATCTTCATTTTACTTCTCAATATCTCTAAGAAAACCCTAAAATGTGAAAAAATGTAAAACATAAAAAACTGAAAAAGTAAAACCCTTCGGATGGACCCCAATTTTACATAGAAAATATGGCTTCCATAAATTAAGGCATACAAGAAATCTTGGATTATTATGTAAAACATGTAAAAATACATTAAAACTCTAATTTACACAACCAAAAAATGTTCAGAGCTGATTTTAGACCACTAGACAAAGGAATTTTGCCCCAAAAATATGATGACAAATCACCAAAAATTTATGGAAATGTTGGCCACCGTATATTACTAATCAATACCTTCCACCCTAGAAAATTTCAAGACAATCCTACAATTGAATGAAAATTTAATGCAAAATTATAGTTATGATTAAGAATTTCAAACACTCTTATTTACTTACTTTCTCTTTCAAGTTCTCCTTAATAAAATATCTCTCAAAAGGCATACAAAAATTTCTTAAACTTCCCTGATGAAACATTACACATTTTAGGAGTATATTTTATATAACTGTGAGGTAATACAAACCCATATCTAGAGTCAAATGTCCTAAGCCAAAGACCATCAAATCGAAGTCAATCACAACAAAGAAATAAATTACAAAGCATTATCAAGTGACCGAGTTATAAAATATAATTACATCCATACATATATTACATCTTTATGTGGATAACTATCTAGGTGGTTGGAATCCCATTTAGAGTAGTACCCATGTAGTTAGTTAATAGATTACACTCCAACCCAAACAAAAACAATTTTTAAGAATTTCACCCATAATTACAATTTTGGATCATTTTGGTTTATTATAGAGGGTTTCACACATTTGCGAGACTAGAAATATTATATGGAACAAAACCCCAAATAAGGATGGAACCACCAAATGATTTAATAAGTAAATAATGGGTTTGTCCCTACATAAAATACACTTCCCCAATTAGATGTGAAGCATCTGCAGTATATTTCCAATTTATTCATCATTCTATCAAACCTAGATCAACTTCCAGACCAGTGATATAACTAAGTGCACTTAATCTCTCATTCTTTACTCTATTAAACACATATTCTAACCTCTCTATCTTAAAAATTATTATATATTTATATTTAATTAATAACCTACATATACATCTTATTTGTAATCAGTTATCCCAATTTCCCCCTGACAAAATTGGTTAAACACGACCCTGCACAGAAGAAAATCTAAAGTTTGTTTCAGTCATGCGTGCCCACATTTCAAATCCAACAATATGAGGGGAAGGAGGTCTCGATAATGGAGGATCAAACAACGTCAAAGGAGGAAAGAGTTCATAGATCGACGGAAAAGAATTGGAGAAAGGGCTCAAAGTTTTCAGACTTCACCACATATGAGTCAACTCAGGGAAAAGCAAAGGACCGATAGAAGGAGCCATGTGCCTCATCGACAAAATTCCAAGGGAAGAATCAAAATCGGGGACCCCAAATGAGTGTTATCCCTCCATGTGGTTAACATCTCAAAAATTTAAATTGGCAGTTGAAAATTCGTAGACCCTCGGAAGGTGCCACGTGCCTTAGCGACAAAACTTTAATTGTAGGACCCAAGGAGCAGTCTCAAAACAAGCATTGGCTCACCACATGATTAGAGGAAAAAAAGGGGGTAAAACCAACCATTGAATCAGCTAAGTATAAGAGGGATGGTATAAACCCCCACGTGTCTCAACGACATAACTTCAAAGGTAAATCCAAAAGTGGGTCTCCAAATGTGCGCAGAATCTGCACGTGTCTAGGGTCCAATAGAAGTTAAATGGGTAGCAAGAATGAATCGAATATGTATAAAAAAGTGAGTAGAAGCCTCCACATGTCAGATCGGTGAATTTTCATAGTTAAAATCTGGAGGCGATCCCTAAACATTCACCAACTGGTCACGTGCCTCATCTGGGCAACTTCAAAGGTAAAATTTGGGGGTGATTTCCAAATGAGTGTAAAGCCTCTACATGTGTCAGGTCAGGAATAGGGTCTTCACCAACAAGAGGGACTTAGGAAAAAAACAAAGGAAATATATTAGGCCCATAGAAGGTTCCATGTGTCTCTTCAGCATAACTTCAAGAGTCTAGAGGAGGAGATGAAACCTTGAGATGCGTAGGGTCACCATGTGGATATCCGCGAATAGACTGCAGACCTTAAGTACCTTCAAGCGGCCATATATTTCGATTAGAATCTCATAATCGAGTGGGAGGGGATGTTTTAGAGAGCTATTAGCACCTGTTGCCAACCTTCCACCATTAATGTTTCAACCCACCATTTTGAGGTTTTCAAGTCTCCAACCTGTCACTTTGATAAAGAATTGGCTTCCTTTCTTTCCCATCAAGGTCTCTAACCTGTCACTTTGATAAAGAATTGGCTTCCTTTCTATATATTGTAAAGGAGGGGCATATTTCAAAATTTTGGTCATCTTTTCTCTTGCTCCCCCTCTCTCTTTCTTCCTTAGGGTAGAATGTGGAGACTAAGTCTCCTCTCTTGGCTCTGTAATGATGTTTTCTTTCCTCTTGTCTATTGATGGTGTATTGTGTGAACTAATGGTAAAATAAAATTTGTTTTGTGATGCATTTTTTCCATACTTTGATTATTTTATTATCTCTTCTTGCCTCTCATCATTACAGGGGTATACTTTGTATATATGATGTCTATTGTCGGTTCTAAGAGTTGCGTTTAATGGGGTTTTGAACTGTTGTTCTATGTGACATTTATCTTTGGTCTTGTGATGCTTTTGTCCATCCTCTCCATTGCTCACCTCTCTCCATTTCAATAATTTGGATTTATGATCAGCCACTTCCTTTTCTGGCATCTCACCAATTAGTGTAGGCTCTATTTCCATGTATTTATCTCTCCCTATCTCCTTGGAAGGTTAGATTAGGATTAGATAGTTTTCATGCACTATAGTAGCTTGTCGAAGGTAGTTTAGGAAGAAGAAGTCGGCTTTCCCCAGAGGGCCATCTCAACTCCGCAAGTCCCACAACTCGAGAGATGGTCCAATGTTATACAAGTCACACTGAATGCCCCACTCAAAGTTGAGGCCATTCGGGGGTGTTGTGATTTCACATCAATAGTTTTCACACACCCGGTGGGACACTAAGGTTAAATGTTTCTCATCTTTCCAAGGTGTCTCATTATCAAACAGAAAACCGTAAGCCGCCATGTGACCACTCAACAGTTTTTCCATACCCAATAAGATAGGTCTGAAGCACCTCACCAGTTTATTTCATCAATTTTATGTGTTCTTGGTGATATTCAGCCTTTTGAGGAACTTTTCAGAACATCTGGCGACTCCATCTAGTAAACAACCCATCCTCTGAAGTTGTAGACCTTCTCCCATCCATTTTCATTCATTTTTCTTTCAAAATATTTCATATTCTTCAATCCCATGAATTTTTAAAATCATGAATTCTTTCCCACCATGGAACTCTCATTTGCAGCAAAAGAAGTATTTCCCTTCATCCCCACAGCTTCAAAATCCTCCTCCAAATTAATTTTATAAGCCCCATTGTCCTGAAAATGTATAGAATCCACTATTTTCTAACCAAAATATTTATGAAGAAAAATTTTATACAAATGATGGTGGAAACTCCTTTTCCAAAGTTGATTTTAAGAGGTAGGTGCAAGAGATGGAGATGGGCATGATGCAGCTCAGAGTCAAGTGCTCCATAATGGCAGCTAAAGTTGGCTACAAGGTCCCTTGTCCATGGGTTACCCATTTACCAGTCTAGTTTAGTGCCCAATAGAAGTTGCACTTTATCACTAAGATGCTCTCCCCACATTACAAAATGGACGAAAAAATGGAGGCTCAAAATTCTAGTGCGCAGCAACCCTGCACTACCATCTTATAGTCCTCCCACTCCACCACGCTAACTTACATCATCTCAACCTACTGCGTGTGTTCCTAGCTTCTTGCGCCCTACCCCCACTAAGAATTCCATCCCTTCTCACTCCTCACTTTCACCTCACCTTCATTTCTCTTCCATCCTCTGATTTTCTTCTGAGTCCCCTCTGTGTAGCTATACCATAAATAAACAACCCCCTACCAATGTGCCTTCCCCATCCAATGTCATCATGTTCGATGACTACAAGATAGTTGAAGAATGACATGACTCTTACGAATATGACTGGGAAGAGGAAATCATATGGGCACCTGTTCTAGACAAAAATTAGTTAGCTCCAGAGGATGCAGGTCTGGACAAGACCAAGTTGCTTGTAGAGGTAGAACCATGCACGCCCTAAGTTTGCGTGACCTAGACAGCAAGTGCTCCCCTTCAGGAGGAAATTTTACTATAAAATCCCATATGTGGGATTAAGCTTCAAAGTAATAGACAAACCACAAGTATCAGACCATAGCCAATAAGACATATGGCTAGCCTAGAGCCACACTTGTGGTAGGAAATCGACGAGTTTGATTTCCTATCAAACATGGAGAAATTTTTTGATGAGGAGGGGCCTGTAGAAATTACAACTTTCACTGCCCCATCATTCATCCTTAAACCAAAAGAACCTGTTGCCGAATAGTTGCCACTAGTCATGCTCATTTCAAAGCATGAGGTTGAGCTACAAAGCACCAAAGGTCAGTAGCAGTGCCTCCCAGATCGTAGCGCAGAAAAACTCCACGAGGTGTACATTCTATTTTTTTGACACTTTGAGGAGGGTGAAACACCATCTATGAGGTGGTTGTTTACTCTCATTTCCAACCATGTTCAGCACCAAATCAACTACATGGTCACAATTTTTGAGAAAGGGAAGCTATTTCTCCCTACCTCTTGTAGGATTTGATTAGCTTTTCTTTGTTAGGGTTAGTGTAGGAGTAGGAGTAGGTTTTCTTTTAGTAACACAAGTACTTGTGCACACTCTACATGTTCCACTTAGGGCATGTATCATCTTCCCCTTTGTATATAGCGTGTCATGGTGATTCATTTCTCTAAGGTTGTATCCTTACACAGTTCAGTGTGCCCACGGTCCATTTCTAGGTTGTATCCTTACGCAGTTCAGCAAGTGCAAGCAGTCGGGCTCACAGTTTTAGGGACAACATCACTACCAGGCTATCATTCTTGACTCCATGCCTAATGGATACTTCCAAGGCTATTGGTCTTTTAAACTAGCAAGTAGATATCCTCATGAGTCACCAAAATGTTATCCTAATTTCCCCCCAGCAAAATTGGTCAAATGCGACCTTGTACAGAAGAAAATCTACGGGTTGTTTTAGTCATGTGAGCCCACATTTCAAATCCAATAATCTGAGGGGCAGGAGGGATCGACAATGGAGGATCAAACAACATCAACGGAGGAAGGAGGTTAGAGATCGATAGAAAATAATTGGAGAAAGGGATCGAAGTTTTTAGACTTCACCATACACTATTCAACTCTGGGCAAAGCAAAGGACTGACGGAAGGAGCCACGTGCCTCATCGGTGCAATTCCAAGGGTAGAATTCAAAGCGAGGACCCCAAATGAGTGTTATCCATCCACGTGGTCAGAGCCTCAAAAATTTAGATCGGAAATTGAAAATTTTTAGACCCTCAAAAGGTGCCATGCACCTCAACAGTGTAACTTCAGGGACATGACCCAAGGAGTAGTCTCCAAACAAGCGTAGGCTCACCACATGGTTAGAGTAAAAAAAGGGGGCATAACCAGCCATTAAATCAACTAAGTATAGAATGGACAGTGGAAGCCCCCATCATGTCTCAATGATGCAACTTCAAAGGTAAATCCAAAAGTGGGTCTCCAAATGTGTGCGGACTCTCCACATGTCTAGGGTCCAATAAAAGTTAAACGGGCAGCATTCCCGAATCGGCTAAGTATAAAGGAGTCAGTGGAAGCCTCCACGTGTCAAATCAATGCATCTTTAGAGTTAAAATCTTGAGGCGGTCCCCAAATATGCGTCAACTCATCACATGCCTTGTCTGCACAAGATCAAAACTAAAAAATGGGGGGTAGTTTCCAAATGGGTTTGAAGCCTCCTCATGTCTTGGGTCAGACATAGGGTCTCCACTACCAAGAGGGGACTCAGGAAAAGAACAAAGGAAACCGAGCAGGCCCACAGAATGTGCCATGTGTCTCTTCGGCACAACTTCAAGAGTGTAGAGGAGGAGGTGAAACCTTGAGATGCATGGGGGTGCCATGTGGATATGCATGAACAAACTCGTGACCCGAAGTACCTTCAAGTGGCCATATATTTCAATTAGAAGCTCATAATCGAATGAGAGGGGAGGTTTTAGAGAGCTCTCGGCACCTACTACCCACCTGCCACCATTAATGTTTTGACCCATCATTTTGAGGTTGTCAAGTCTCCCACCCACCACCATGATTAAGAATGGGCTTCCTTTCTTGCCAAGTAAGGGACAATGACAGAGGCATGCGTCTTGTAGTGAAGCCCATCATTATTACAGCCGAATATCAATTCTTTCCAGGGTGGTTTGAGTAGGTGAATTCAATGCATTCCAGGGGTGGTTAAAGCAAGATTCAAATTATTCCCTCTCTCCTTCTCTTTTTCTTTTATATATTGTAAAGGAAGGCCATATTTCAAAAGGTTGGTTATATTTTCTCCCACCCCCCTCTCTCTTTCTTCCTTAGGGTAGAATGTGGAGTCTAAGCCTCCTCTCTTGGCTCTATAATGGCGTTTTCTTTCCTCTTGCTCACTGATGATGTATTATGTGAACTAGTGGAGCAAGAAAATCTATTTTGTTATGAATTTTGTCCATCCTTTAATTATTTTATTGTCTCTTCTTGCCTCTCATCGTTCCAGGGTATATTGTGCATCTCTTATATGTGTTGTAGGTTCTGAGAGCCATGTTTAATGGGTTTTGATGTGGTGTTATGTGTGACGTTTATCTTTGGTCTGTGATCCATCTATCCATCCTATCCATTTCTCACCTCTCTCCATTTCAAGCAGTTGGATTTGTGATCAGCCACTTCCTTTTCTGGTGTAGCACCACTTAGTTTAGGCTCTATTTTCATGTATTTCTCTCTCTCCATGTCTCCTTGGAAAGTTAGATTAGGATTCAGTAGTTTCCCTGCACTAGAGTAGATTGTGGTAGGTAGTTTAGGAAGAAGAAGCCAACTTTCTTTGGAGGTCCATCTCAAGTCCGCAAGTCCCACATCTTGAGAGATGGTTCAATGTTATTCAGGTCACACCGAATGCCCCACTCAAATCTGAGGACATTCGAGGGTGCTATGATTTCACATCAACACAACCATAATCTAGAAATAAATAAATACATCCAAATTTCACCTCCTTATTTTATTTTCAAGTTGAATAACCAATATTTACCATTTACATACCTACTAATTTAATATATACATACTAACCTAAATATTCTATGTGAATTCTACACTCAAATTTTGATCACTCAAGTCAAATTCACGTAAATCAACAATTATTTGTTAAAGTTAAATTTATAACAAGAATATCTCTAGTGGTTTCTCCATGGGTAGCACGTCTACTGTGAAGTGTTTCTTGTTTAAACAGCTAATTGGTGGAAGGGTGCAAGGCTAGAGAGTGTTTAATGTGATGTAATGATTTGGAATTTGAGTTCAATTATCAGAAGGTAGCTAATTAAAGAAAACTATAGTGCAACATTCCCAAAAAGATAGCGATAAAATGAATGTTATTGTTTAGTCTGATTTGATTTGCATTAAAGAGTGGTGGTGAGGTTTTGTAAAGAAAGCAGTTGGAATTTTTAATAACTTATATGAATAGTAATCAGATCATGTAATTGAGCTAGATACCCTTTTTCATAGATGATACGATAGAATATTAATATAGTTGCAGAAAATTAAATAATTTGTCTTTCAATTAGTAGTACAAGATGGTATCAATTGAATGGGTGCATGGTACTAAAGCTATAAAATAGTGATTGTAGGCATGGGTGTAGTTTATGAGAATAACACAATGTAGTGGTTGTTTTGTAGAGTAGTTGATGCACAATGAATTGGAGAAATAATTAATCATAAGTGGGAATATTGTTTGGAAGGACATGTCTAAATGTTATATTTTTTTTTCAAACACTGTATGTGAATAGTGTATCTATGTATCTTGCTCATATATGAGTGCAGTGTTGCCATGTTTTCTAATATGGGGTGTTAATATGTGTTATGTAAATGCTTTGATTTCAACAAATGGGTAAATATATTTACATGTTACAAAATTGTTTTTATACATATTTGAAGGCCTGCAGAGTTGTATATTTGTTAAAGATGGTTATTTTTGAGGTGATTTTTTAGTACTGTATATAGAATTTCTCCATGAGGGTTTTTTGGGAAACATCGACTACAATTTCTACATGTTGCAGAATTTGATATGTCTAATCTAATTTTTTAGGTGAGCAACATTGAAAAAAATGTATCTTCATCCATAGGTGTGCCTCCTTGGTAATGGTCTTCTACGCATTTAGATAATAGGTGTTGGATGTAACTACTATCATTTTTAATATACGTAGCTATGTTGTAGAAGTTGCGTGATATCTTTAGCATACTTACATATGGATTGGGAATAATTTGTATATTAGAAACACGTGGTGAGGCATATCATAATTGTGCATTATGTAATGAAGTATGTTAGCTCAATGGGGAGATGTATGTAGATTGCATGGGAGATATGTGTAACAATGTAATGTTTTGGTTATTTATGTACGTTAGGATTGTTTGGTGGAGTATGGAATACATAACGATCATATACATGCCTATCAAATGTGGGTTTCAAATAATGTTGTGGATTCTTCATGTTTGTGTAGTGCCAGGTGAGCACCATTGCAAAATGTGTATGTTCATCTACAGGTGTGCCTCCTTTATATTGAGATTCTACGCATTCGGATAGAAGGGCATCTATGTAACTACTGTCATATTCAATACATGTAGCTATGTTGTAGAATTGGTTTTCCATCTTTAGCATACTTGCATATGGATTGGAAAGAAATTTTATATTACAAACACATGGTGAGGCATATCATATATGTGAATTATGTAATGTATTATTTCAACTCCATAGGGAGATGTATGTAGAATGCAAGGGAGATGTGTACAATAATGTAATGTTTAAGGGATGTGCGTATATTAGGATTGTGTTGCGGAGTATGGAGAATTTAGCAACCATATACATGGATATAAAATGTGGGCATCTAATGATGTTGTGGATTCTCCATGTATTTGCTAGTGTCAAGTGATGTATGGGGTTGTTCAAGTATGATTTTATGTAGAGTAAGGTATTTAGTGTTAGCACCATTTAGGGTAGAGTATAATGCTGGGAATCCTAGCTTAGTGATCATATCTATAAGTCATTTCTGCATTTTTGCCCATAAGATTGTGTGCCTCTTAGTTTGATAGTGAAACACATGATTTGATTTTCCATTTGATCATCTCATACGTGTTCTAACAAAGTGTGTAGGTCTTTAAGAGTTGTAGTTGAGTTTTTTTTACTGTTCTACTTAGCAAATATATATGACAGAGTCTGACCTCTATGTCATATCATAACGATAACTAGGAAATAGCAGAACCATGGGTGGTTTCCAAAGTGGTTTTCATAGACCACATTAATTAAAGGGGTATATTCATGGATTTAGACATCACTATTTTGGGATTGCTAAAACATAGGCATGCCAGATGGGAATAGAGTTGGAAATACCATATAAAATAAGGCTTCTATAAAATATTCATAAATGGGATCAACACCTGTTTGGGGCCATTTAACTAAGGATGGGGTGGGGTCATGTTTACTTTGTAAGTATCTCTTAATCTATTCAACCTCTATGTGAGAGGATGGAACAAATGCAATAAATTTTGATGAGGTGAATTTGGGGGTGGCTATTGTTGTTAGTTTAGTTCCAACATTGGTACAAGAAGGTTACAACATGGAAAGGGGTTGGTCAGACATAGCAGTTAGGGTCAAGGACATATTTGTAGAAATTATGGGTAAGATTGGAAGTGTGGGATCCTCTGTAATGACATCTTTGTATTATGGTTCATGTCATTTTTGTATCAGAGTAGACCACTCACATGAACCCTACTTATAAACCATTTGTGTGATTTACCTTCTTCTCCTAGTATATGCAGTATTGGGATATCTAGGTGTTGTGGTTGATAGGACAAGTAGCACATTGTGGATGAAATGTCATGGAAATAACTTATAATATGTATCATATACATGCATTATCCCACACAAGTATGGGTGGCCTATAAAAGTGTTGTGGATACTGCGATACAAACTTTCTTAGCCTATTTTAGAATAGGTAGCTCTGTAGGATGGGACTTAGAATCAAATACTCACATGTTAGGCCTAAGGGTGGCACATTTCCACTCATCAATATGGAATGTAGGTAGGGTTAAATTAGGGAGAAGGATAAAAACACATTAGGTGAGAACTTTGCGTAAATACAATGGCAGCGGCACCGATGTTGAGAAACTGGGGCGGGTGGGAAAAGTTTGGGTGTAAACGATATGGTTTTTTGTTCTTTTTTGTAGGCTAAATTGTATGGTAGACAAAGTGTCAAGGCATATTATTATGTACCAAAGTTCCTACACATGGGTCAGTTTATATATGGATATACCTACACACACATATTTACATATAGGTATGATGTTAGCCACATGGTGGCGAATGTACCTATAGGTTTAAAAAACAACATATTCAGCCTTTTCTTAGTATTGGTTAGTTAGAAATAACTAGGAGACAAGATATATAAGCTACGTCAGTCCACAAGAAAATTTCCTACGCTGGGAAAACGCTTGGCAAACATATTAACATGGAAGTAAAAAAAAGTGTTCGATATATAATGAATATTTGATTAAACATAGAGGTAGGAGTTGTTAATGGAAAATTTCACTCCATGTGCACGTGTGAAAAAAGGAAAACAAAGGTGGTGATGAGTGGCATAAATAACAGTGCATGGCGCCAGATCACAAAAATAATGTTGCTATCTAGGTGTGGACAATCTGGTGGAGGGAAAGGAAAAAATTAGAAAGGACCAACAAATAAAGGACCAAAAAATATGGTTTCACGAGGGACGGTAGAAATTGGGAGATTGTTTTCATACCTGATGTTTACATGACTCATAAATAGTTGTTTTATACATGTAATGCAAAATATGGGATTTTCCAAGGAGACGGGACAATTCCTTGGATGAACCCAGAATGGGAAATAATAAAATCATATATTAGCAGGAAAGGTTTTAAGCACACACCAATGATAGATTTCCAATGGAGGAGTTAAGATGGGGTATATGAGTGGAACATGTGTTTAATGGATTTCTTGTTTTTGCGGTGCCTATGTTGGTATGCTATGTAGCATTATTTACAAGATTTGTTCTATGTGGGTAAGTAATTATGACACATAATGTATGTGTAGCAGAATAATAAGCATCCAACATGATGACCTGTGATAGAGAGGTTGTGGGTAAAGTAAAAAGGTTTCGAGAGTCATAATGTATGTAAGATGATTTATGATTTGAGGTCATTGTATAAATAATGTGCAGAGAATGTGTATAAGTTAATCATTGGTAGGAGATTGTAAAAGGGAGATGTGCATTTTTGGCCTGCCAAGTAGATTATAAATAGAAAGGTGCATGCCCATAAAATGTTTGTAGTTGTGAGGCCAATTGGGTACTTTAACAGCAGGTTTAATGCATATTTATATTTGCATGAGGTAGAATGCAAGTCGTGTATTAAGAAATGCCAAAAGTCATTCGTACCTATAGATTTTTTTTCCCGGCACTGTTTACCATTAACCATCCGACAATAAGCAGGATAGTAGAAATTCTTTATATTGATATGTAAGATGGTGACAACAAGTGCAACTTGTTCGAATGGGTTTTGTAAAGTGGGGGCCTAGGTGTTAGAAATTGTTCTATGAGCTAATATTTCTAGACTCAACATAAGTGATACATCTATTATAGTTGTGGTACTTACCTAAATACTAAGGACATCTACTTCTGGTACCAGAGGTGTGAGGAAATTTGCAAAGCAACTCATGAAGTTAAGATTATTTGTCTGAATTTGGTAGCCTTGGATTTCTTAATAGTTAATATCAGTATATGTATGTCACCTGCAACACTTGACAATTGTACCATGTGTGGCCTCGGCACATAAGTCCCCCCAAAAGGTATTGGCTATAGTATAATATGTTTGGTCTTTAATGGGAATAGTACAATGTTGCGTACAACTACCATCTTTTCAAGTAATGGTAGAAATTTCAGATGTATAGGTTACAACATCAATAGCATTAACTACATACCCAACTGGTAGGGATTAGAGTGTAACTATAGTGGTGAAATGAAAATGGTGGAGAGGGATTTCTATTATAGGTTGTAGACATAGTTAAGAAATATATTCCATATTTAGAATGAGCTCCGAGGGACTATTGGTGTCTTTATATTCTAGTTTGGCATATTTTAAGGTAGCTTTTGAGATGGATTAAAGTTCATCTACCTAAACTATGTAGATGAAGCTTTTGGTACTGAGAAATGAGGGATTTATTACATAGATGTAAAATTTTGCACCTCTTTCTTTGTGGAAGCAACAGATTATGTGGAAAATCTCATAGATGACATGGTGGTTGTTTTGGATGAGATTCAAATGTGGGCGTCTATGTGTAGAGGAAGCAGGATTGGGAGGGATTTAATTTAAGGCATTTGAACATAGGGAAAAACCTTAACAAAATCAGTAATTATTTGTGACTGTGTTTACATGAGCGATTTCCCCCACCTAAAGTCCATGATCTACTTCAAATTTAGTAGACGCATTTTTTCCCGGACATCTAGACCCCATGCACCATCAATTTATTCATGCAACATTGCCTTCATTTTCATTTTGACCGGCATACACAGGGTGTTAACTTGGCTTCATGATACCATGTTCTCTTTTTGATGTGTCATCTGGCATTAGCTTAAAAATTGATAGGTTCAAACTGTTTTTGTGTGGCTCAATTACAAAAGCATAGACAATGGTTTCTTGAAAATTTAGAGGTCTAATATTGCAACTAGTCTTCCTTCTATCCATGAGCATTTGTATGTGACAAGTAGTTGCATCTGCGGTAATTTAGATCCCCTTCTTCTTGTTCATGCCCCAAGCACCCTATCTAGACCTATAAGATCTATGTGGTGGGGGCCTTGACGTCTATCTAATACCAAAAAAATAAAAAAAAAGAGGATACCCATTTCCAAACTCAGGTTTTCCAAGCCTGCCCCACTTTCCCACCAATGATGTCAGCACCACCATAGGCTAGCAAAGATACTCGATGTACTTTTTATCCTTCTTCTTATTTAAACCCCACCTATATAATAATAAATAAACGTTACCAAATAAGGAAATTGGTAAGTTGGAGTTCTCAATTTCAAATATTTTTAGCCAGTATGTGTAATAAATTATGTACAGCGAGGGTTTTGTTTGTGCCATAGTTACGCTTGTGGTTTGTAACTAAGTTGTTAGAGTTATTCCACGTTGTGGGCTCTACTCCTATTCCTAAGTTCAATTCTTTATTTTCAAAGTCACAATAAAAATGGCTTCAATAAGTGGTGACTTATACACTATTTCTATCATTTACAAAAAAAGGAAATATCACCCATTGTTTTGAATAGGAAATGTAAGATTAGCACTCATTGTTTCAAATAACAAATATAAGATTCATAATTTACAATAAAATATTTAGAATTAAGTAATAAATATATATATATATCAATTCCTCATAGAATAGATGTTCCAATAATAAATAATACACATGAATTTCTTAATTGAGAGCACAATTTCTATAACATTTTATGTGTAGAAATACACGAAAGCCTTATAGCATTTCATGACACGAAACTAACTAATATATAATGCATGTTACGAAATGCATAAACTACTATAAAATAAGGGTGAGGTATTTTATACATTATAACAACTATTGCCTATCAAAACTTCTAATAACAACTCAAAGAACCGTGTATTAGGGGTTGAAGCAATGTCAATCTTTTAAATGGACATGTCAAATACGGTGTCCAGAGAGTCCTAGGTAGCATGCAGGCATAAAAATAAGTGTCATGGTATTGAATGATGATGCAGGAAAACAAGTGTCATGGTATTGTACGATTATGCTACTAAATTAGCAATTGGAACAGTCCTCTTTTAATGTGTATTGTCAACTGGAGGTATGAGTTACATTTTTTTACCATTCATCTAGCTTTGTTCAAGGTCAAATGCGAGATATAGAAAGTAAAGTTCGGGGAACTGTATTATTTGCTACATAATTCTATATTATACAATATAGAAACACCATTACCTGAGAACTATTTAATAAGAGGCATACGCCTGGAGATTCCTATTTCTCAAGATGAGGGAAGATGGTGGAACATGGACTTAGACTCCAGGGTAATTGAGGAAAATTGTTTTCAAATTGAACTCTGTTAATGTTGATACTCTGTCAAATCATATGGTTGTTTTTTGGAAAATCCTTGTTTCTTACTAGCCATATATCTCAAATGACAACTGAAGAGGCTAACGTCTACTGAAAGTAGATCTGGTATCGATGATTTAGCCATAGCAAAGACAACTTCCGTAAAAGTCCAACATTTGTAAGAGCCAACTCCAAATCTGACCTGTAAAGTGAAATTTATTTTAGCAAATGGTGAAACTTGGCTGAAGTCTAATTTTTGCTACATCCAACTCCAAATTTGATCTCCAAGGTGACAATGATTTTAGCAAATGCTTAAATGATTCTTCATGTCCAAATGTTGGATTCATGGGAGTTCCCTTTTGGTTTTCTCTTTTAGCTCAAACGCTATGGTTATAGACCTGAAATGGGACACCACAAGGCCAGTGCATGCCACACATACACCCCGAGACAGGTACCACAAGTAGGAGGGGACGTTAAATGTAAAACAGGGATGAAAAGCACCTTAAACAGCACAACGTTGTTCACATGCTTGTGCGAATGGTAGCCACGCCACCTGCATAAATATAAGAATTGATTTTATATATTATTTCTTTATGCATATTAGTTATATATTGGCACAAAAAAATAATGAAAATCAATCCATCCATATTATTAATAAAAATAATTTCCTGGTGGGTGTACACCTTTAAAGATGTCCTTGCTGGAAAGTGTCAAATTCCAACATCTCTATTGTTGTCTTAATTTTACATGTTGCAGGATTTTAGATATTTAAGTAGAATAATGTAAGTTGTCTTGGAATATCTATTTTGTGATGTAATTTTTGTACTGAATAGTGTTTGCAGTTAATTCATTTGGTGAAACATGAATGCAAAAGTAAATGTCTACTTTTATTCGCCTCGCTCAACTTCATTGCACTGTAGTAGAGGCAACATTTATAAATAAACCATTTGAGTCTATGAAAGATATATGCAGCTAATTGTCTTTACAGTTGTAGGATGCCGCTGGAATTTTGACTCAATTTTGTGGCTGAGGCGCAAGTTTCCGGCGCTGAACAGGCCCTATAGGATGTTGGTGAGGCTACCCGCTCTACTTTTCATATGTGCAGTGCTTGGGGTGTTTCCTATCTTTGTCATGACTCTGGCGAATTTAGTTATGTACATGCTCAATCTTTCCGTCACAGTTGTTGGAATTTTGGGCTTCTTTGTGATGAATGCTTGTAAGAAGAGGAACTTAATGAAGTTTACTGTTGCAGAAGAGAGTGAACTGCGGAGGACTGGTGGAGGTGAGGATTGAACCGTTGCCGAGATGGAGGCCGAAACGTTCAACACGGTACATGATCCGAATGTGGCAAGCGGTTATTTGTTTTCACTTTTATTGTTGATAGCATAATTATTTATGAAAACTCGCCTGAAAGCTACTTGTAATTTGCGATATCATCCCTTTATTAACTGCAATTAAGTTTTTTAGCCTCTCATGTTTAGGTTGCATCTGTAAAGGAGTTAAAAACAGCGTACGCCTAAGCTTCAACGATTTGAAGATAAATGCAGTGAATAAAAATATATTAAATTGCACCGATTTTCGAATATGGTGAAAAAGAAATCGAAAAAAAATGCTGAAGATAAAGGAAGCTTATTAATTAATTATACGGAGACAAAATTAATAATAATTATCAAATAAAACGAACCATACTTTGATAAACTCTGCAAGATCACGTGTTCGAGTCTCCGGTTGAGAAGAGGAGCAATACTCAAATATCTTTTTTACAAATCTCTAAATCCTTGGACACCTACAAATTGATCCTTATCCCTCTGCAATTTCTTCGAAGGCAGCTATTAGAGAGCCCGTCGTGCGAGAACAAACAACTTTAAAGCTCAACTGTTTGAATCTGTTACCTTACACTCATGAGTCTCTGCTTAACACCAATCGCCACATTGTTATATTTCCACATATTTCCCAGTAGGTGTTTACTATGGAGTTTCCCTAGTTGGAAAAGTGCAATATTTTCCGGCACAATTTATTTCATGGAACTCATACACATTTGCCACTATTCTTTGAAGGGTATGCCATTTCATTTTTCACAAAACTCAGTAGTTGTTGTGGCTATGGTTCATGTTTTCTGCGCAACAATACCAAAGAGGGGGATTAGTAGACTGAGGAGGCAGAGCACACCTTGCCACTAGAAGATTTTAAAGCCACATATATTTCGAAATTTGCAGTAGACCAGGATCTCATGGTATACAAAACAATATGGAAGATTAGAAAAAAAAAATGAATGGTTTGAAAAAACTCCACAAATTCAACGCATCCCTTCTGGTGTAATTTACAACCCATGTGCAATTGCTAAGAATAATAATAATAATCAAAACCATTCGGTAGGAAGATGTTTTCATTATTGTCAAAATCAGACATTTAAAATGTCTTACAACAACTTTATAAACACATTTCGGATTAACTTTATAACTTCCTTGATTCAAAATTTTGAAGTAGAAAAATGCATTTAATATTTATTAAATTCTGATTCAGCTTAAGAAAATATTTTAATTTTATAGGGTTGAAAATCAATGCAAATTCATTACAAAAATTGCCTAGTTTTCTGTAGGTATAGCACCATGATTTGAGAACAAATATAGGGTGTTTTATGTTAATTTTGACGGTTGATTGGATTGTATATTTAAGTATTTAAGTAAATTTTTGATGGTTGATTGGATTGCATATTTAAGTACTAAGGAAATTGACTGCTAAGCTACAAGAATAAATGGATGTTCTCCAAATTTCCATGGTACAATTGTGTTCTGCATATACATCCATCTTCTCTCTTCTTCTTCTTTTTCTTTGACTATCATTTATTATTCTGCTTTTTGTTTTAACATACAGACAACACCCCTCTCTATCACAGCTATCAATTATGGTTAGAATAGATCTACACCACAGTCTTCAGTTTAGAAGACTATCTATGATTAGATTGTAGTCATTATTTTTAATAGACTATTTTATCTCTTAAATTAGAGTAAAACCTGTTTTAAAAAGGTCAGTGAAAGAAAATCACACTCAAATTCATCGAGTTCTAAAACTCCAAACAAGATCTTCATGTTTCCGAAATTCTTAAATCTTGTAAATTAACTTACTAACTTTTTAATTGCAACTTAATTTATTTGACCGGCCGTTTCTGGACAAAACTTCAAATCTTGAACTAATGTAATAATAAAATTATTCATTTCATTCATTAACATTGTCTCCGCTTTTACAGTCCCCCCGTTTAAAACAAAAAATACACACTGCAGAGATAGCAAGAGAGGGGCTTTCCCATCAAAACTATTCAGGTTCAAAACCGGATTAAACTTAGAATTTTCTGTATTCAAGCTTAACCAACTCGGTGAAAGAATGAAAAACAAAACAAAATAAATACGATGGATGTCAAAATTTACTAATGCAAAAGTATACTGTTACAGCTTTGTGAGTCTTTCCAAAAAATCTAATATCTATAATAATGAACAAATAAAACATAAAACTTTGTGTATTCCAATATCAGGCAAACTCCTTCAACTCCATCCAATTAACGGTGAAATTTTCATAAAATCCATTCCCCTTTAATTTAGTATTCGATTTTGTTAATGTTTCATGCAAGTAAAACACCATGTTTTTATTCCCAAATCACGGTGTTATACCTGCAAGAAACTCTAAAAAGATCGCTCCGGGAATATGATAGAATAGTGCTATGAACATTGTTCGAATAGATATATTTATAGACGGCATGGAAAGATTGATCGCATTAGTTATATTTCTGTGCAGAAAATAATTGGAATATAATATGTTTAGTCCGGACTGGCGGCAATTCAATGGTGTACGGCGGCTTAAGTTTGGTAAATTGGTAGGTCAAGAATTTAATAAACATATTCAATGTATGTTTTTTTTTTCCCCCGCAAGTTGTCAAGACTCGAAGGTTTACCAAAAATACAGATATATGCATGTACCACGGATTTTATCTTATATTGTTGAATAATGAGGGAATTGTTATAACATATTAATAAGAGAATTAAGAAATATGTCTTGTTGTCGCATAAAGCTTTCTGCCATTAATTTTTTCATAGCACAAAATTCAGGGTCTCCAATTTTTTGTTGTGTAATCTTTATATATTTTCTCACGGTTTCAAAAAAAGTAATTCCCATTGTTCCCAAGGGATTTGTAAGCAAGGGCGGATTAAGTCTTAGGTAGACTAAGCAATTGCCCAGGGTGCTAATAATGGGCACCTAAATGTAAAGATTTTTATTATTTTTGACTATTATTTGAACTTAAAATTAATACATTTTACCTTAACCTCCATAATATTAATTTACTCTTTTATTGATAATATTAGGAAGTAATATAAATTTCACGCATATACTTACAAAAATACTATGATATTTTTACAAGTAAAAATAAATAGACGTATTTTTAACTCGTAGGATTATGTTGTTATTTTTACCCATTCTATAATGTAGCTCTAGATAATTAAGGTGGGTAATTTTCTCAAAAAGTTCATGTATTTTTATAATGCCACTCATGTAGCTAGTAGTGGCAAGTATAATTGAAATAAAGAATTATTTAATTCTATATTTCTAATTTTTAGGGGGAAATATCTCTTATTTATGGAGGAATTAGTAGGCTTGGTCCAATTATCATTCTTCACAAAACCATGGGGACTTACCTCATAATTTTTATTAATTTGTAAAAAACTGGTGCTTTGTTCACCTCGTGTGATTAATTCTTTCCATCCATGGATTTACTACCTATCCTTATTTGAAAATTTTATAGCACATTTTTATTCATTTTGTATACCAATTTATCAAAATTAGTGATTTATTATGATCCTTATCAAAAAATTAAAATATGATATTGTAAATAACTTTTATTTTTTTTATTTGATGGGAAAAATTACTAACTAATATTGTAAGAAGGATGTTCACTTCACTTAGTGTCTAAGGTGCTCCTAACCTTTAATTTGGCTCTGTTTGTAAGTCTTCTTATCACTAATATAAGTTTTTTTTGTTATAGAAGATTGGTTATGGGCTCATTTGCTCTTACATCATATAATACTAGTAAGAGAAATTACTCATAACCTCTTATTCATATACATTCAATGAGGTTTTATATTGATCTTCCATATTTAGAAATTTCTATATGAACTATAGCATGTCACATGTCACATCCTCAACTTCTTTACCATTTATTTTCAAACTCTTAAATCAATTACCTTCTCAAGTTATATTCCACTTTTGAATTACTTAGTGCTTCCAATCAACTTCTATGTATAATAGTTTCAGTGCATATTTTTACCTCATAATAAGGGGTACAAGTCCACAACATTAAAGATAGAAGACATTTATATCGCTTCTAGAAACATTATCTCATATGCATTGGATGCAAATGTTTTCACCACCATGTATTATCCACTTATCTTCTTCCACTTCAACTTATCATAAATTCCTCTTAAGGACCTATCTTTCCAAAGGTGTACTAATATTATGTCTCCTACTTGAAAAGGATTTCTCTATCTTCCTTGAATTTGTGCACTTATTATACTTTTCATTACTCATCTTCAGCTATGCGAAAACATTTTTTTTATGTCGCACATGTATTGTAGAGAGTCCTCTAATTCTTCAGTATCCACTCTTTATTTCATAATGTCCAATAATTTTGTGGCACCTCTAGCAATTTATGTATAAATAACCTAAAATGGGGTCCTTCTATCACTTATATTTATCAAACTTTAATACTCAATTTCAACATGCACGAAGATTGAACCCCGTAACTCTAGGATTTTCTTCCACTAAACATATTAGCATGTTTCTATAAATTCTCTTTAACCAACTCCTCCTTACCATCCACTAGTAATGGTATGCATAACTAAACTTCATGATTATTTTCCTCCATAATGTTCTTCAAAAGAATGCAAAAAAATTGGTATCTCTATTAGAAACAATGATATGGAGCATTCTATGAAGTGACACCCAATTTCCTAAAAAAAATGTATCATTTACATGCATATCATCACTTGTTTTTTTAGAATATATAAAATGATCCACATTAAATATGTTAACTACCAAAACAAATATAGAATAATACCCGTTCTACCGTTTTAAATAAATCTTAAACAAAACTCCATGCTCAAATGATCCCATGGTTTCTTAGATACTTGAAATAGTTGATAGAGCCCTATAGTCTAACATTTCCTTTTTACTAACTAGAAACATATGCACCCTTTTTACATATCTTCTTACATGATCTATATCCATCCGTGGAAAAAAAAATACCTTTTAGTTAAATGTGCTCCAATTTTATCAATAACAAACTGAAAAACTAATCCTTTGTTGTGTTTGTCCATTAATCATTTTGTTACTATGTTCCTTTGAACATCAAGCTTTCTTAATAAATTCATCCTTTTAGTGATAGAAAAATGTGATAATAACACTAAGTCACAAACAATTCACCTTGATGAAAACCATTTTTTTAGAAATTATGATAGTCCTCTTCATGCTAAGTGGCATTTTTTAGTTGAGGTTTACCAGGAGAATCAAGAGAAGATCCATGGTGAAATTATTGCTAGAAATTGGCATAGTGTATTTTAATTTTTCCCATTTCCCCCCACTTATTTAAAAACTATTGTAAGTGTTGGTGTAGGTGGTATTTTTCATCACGTATTTAGTGTTATTCCACCTCACCGGGGTGAGTCATCTCAATTATGTGGACATGGATCTAGGTGGAATTTTAGCTATGACAGATTCTCTTACAGAATCTGTCATATATGTAAGTATGCATCATAGGAGTTAGATTCCCATTTTGGAAAGTAACTCCTCTTCTCCATTATGGAGGAATATTCTCTTACATGGGAGTTACACATTCACTCCCCTATATGTACACTACCTCTTTTGATCTATGGTAAGCCAAAAAATTCCATTCTACTCTATTTTTGAATCTTGTGCTCTCATATGGATGCACATTGCTCTACAAAGATTGCTTGCTTTAACCTCAAAAATCCTACACTTTGGTGAAGTGCAACTATTCGATGCACGCGAATTCCTTCTAGGTCTTCATCCTTCACTCCTTCATGGTATCAGAGCTAAGGAGACTGGAATTTCATTGCTCACCATTGTTTTTACTTTGTGTAGTTGCTTGTGCAAGCTCTCTCTTTAGCTTGTGCTTTACTTGCATATTTCGATATTTTTTAGTGTTTTGTTTTTGTCTCCTTACTAGTTTTACGTGTGTTTAGGTTCAAAAAGGTGCAATTTGAGTTCTGGTTCAAAGGTTGAATGGCTGTTGAAGGACTAACTCGACCTTTACATGACTCGTTCAAGCTCTTTCTTTGTTTGACATGGTGGTTTGGTTGTTCAGCTCTTGCACTGGTTTTTGTATGGACATGTGGACTCGTGCATTACTCCATTGGCATCTGCATGGCTCGTATTTAGCTCCTGCCTTCTCATCCGTGGCACTTGGTGCTGGCTTGGCCTCTCATGTTTGGCTTCCTATAGACTCCCCTTTGCATTGAATCTACCTCAAACCATTCTTGGCTTCCAACTTTCCTAGCTCATTTTTCGTATTAGTCTTGAAAAGGAAGCTTGTTGTATATTATTCCAACTTGTAATTCACGCTTTATGTACTTCACTGTCATGGATAGTATTGGAGCTTTCTCACACTTGGGTTCCTCTACTTGACGGATCTCCTTAATTTCGAACTAGTGTGGCTTTGTAACAACATCTCGAGCACATGGATTTGTTAACCTTAACGACATTCATCTTTGTTAGCACCCAGCCTATCTTACACGTGGTATGCATTTAACCTGTGTCTCGACTTGGAGTATCACCTCGTCCATTCATTACAACGAGGGATTACTCACCTTCTTCACTGCCAGCTTGGGTTGCTCCCCTTCGAACCTCAGTGTACATGACTACACCAAACATGATATTCTTTGGCTTAGCGGCTTTTCACAGCTTGGGGATTCATCTTGCGGCATTGTCTATAGAAAAATCAAGCTCGTATTCACATCTTGCTTGGTTGAAATTACTGTGTTCCCATCTTCGTTTGCTTGGTAGTTTCCTGGTTCTCAGCCGTTACAACTTGGTCTGGCTCCATACTCAACTCGGGAGTCTCTGTTAGAGACTTAGCTACACGGTTATTTCTCTGTAGTATTCAAATGACTCTGCCATGTGTCATTTCCTTCTATAGCCAGTCTTTTGTACACGTTGCACATGGGCTAAACACTGCACAACTCACTTCCTGTTACAAATCCGTTCTCACTGGCAGAGGATTGTGTGGATCTTCTAACAGCTCAACAGTTACACTCTCACCTACAACACCTCCCAGTTCAACCACAGTCCACTAGTAGCTCCAACTTCATACATGTGGACATACAATCAATCCTATAGTGTTATACATGAGTCCATGCCTTGAACCACTAGCTTCGTTTTCCCTTTTATAATTGTTTGGCAGTTAAAACAATCCGGTTTTTGATGTTTTAAGGATATAAACATTCATTACGACATTCTAATAATTTTAAGGGCTCTAATTTGCTTGTAATTATGTCCTTCATTCATGTGTTGAAGAAGGAGGGCGAGGTCCAAGTTTGACAGGAGGCTAATCTCCCCTCACAAAAAAAAACAAACCCTACTTAAAATTTGATGCCATTTCCAACGAGTACCCACACGACATCCTTTGCACTCATTTTGGGCACTTTTTAAATCAATTTGTAAAGCTTATTGGAATTTTCCATTAGTCTCGGAAATCATTTTCTTGCTAAATATTTTAACTTGTTGCTCGGTTTTGAGTGCTTCTTTAGTCAAAGTTGCGTGATTTTTCACACATTATGTGATGAAATTGTCAATTTTGTAAATTCAATACTTTATAAAGTGTCGCAGTATAGGGGGTCACTAGTACACTTAGGCCTTGTATTATACACAGATGCATTATCAGTAGAGTCTGATGTCTTGCATTAGTGCACCTTGCACTTTTGATTCCGCATCATGGAGGGTTATCTTCCTAGACTTGAGTGTTTTAGGATCACTTTACAGCCTTCGCCACTTCTTATTGGGAGAGATAACTATTCAGTTTGGCATGCTTCCATGGAATGTTACTTCGATCATGAGGGTATTTCACCCCTCTTACTTGGGCCTGTTCCTGCACCCCACTGATCATTGTTGTCTGAAGGACTTTCTCGACACTTGAGACCATGTTTTTGGTCACATGATGATGCATGTCTCTAGATCTCTGTGGTTTCACATGGCAGACGTAGATCCACCCCCACCGTGTCTAGAGCATTCTTCAGTCCCTCTATGGAGACCCTTCACATACTTCCTCCATTGTTGCGTGCTGATGATTCAGTTGTCTCCTCTATTTTTTCATGTGATGACAATTCCACTAAAATAGACTCACTTGGTTTTACTTTTGATGACTAGGATTGTGCACCCAGTTCTGATGTAGAGAGTACTACAGAGGACTCTTCTCCTACTTTCATTATTCTAAAGTGTGTGGACACATCCCACATCTCATCAGATATTGATCAGTATCCTATACAGTCTCATATAGTTATGACATCCACCTATTTTCAACCTTCAGTGTGTGAGGCCCCTTTCAACTCCTCTACCTTCATTGGTTAACTCATACCTATTTGACATCGCTCTTTTATTTGTTGAGCCCCCTCAACGGGATGAGTATCTTCCTAACCTTATTCATCTTTTTGAAGAGTACATCTTTTTGATGTACTATAGGTTCGTCATCCATCTACAGGCATTTCAAAGGATTTCATCATCTCCGTTGTTAGGAGTACCCCTTGTAGGACTCTTACCACTCACTACTTTTTTGGATACCTTCATTGATCCAACCCTTACTTGTGGATCCATTTTCTGTTGTGGGGGGATGTTTTTTTTACCTTCACATCAGTTGGACATCCTTTATACAGGTGTTCCCCTTCTTCACTTTGACAAGGCTACACATGTAGCATTACCTTCGGTTCCTTGGAACTCACACTTTCGTGGACCATACTCAAAGTTCTTCGTGATTTTGCCTTAGTTTCCTTTGCATAGTGCGTAGACATCCAGCAACGTCATTTTTGTCCTTCCTAAGGGTAGGCACACAAATTTGGTGTCAGGTGGCTCTTCTTCAGTCCAGAGGCAAAGGATCTCGTGATCAACATTTTTTGTCTTGGAGACTTCATATAGTTTCAAAGTTCATATCCATCCATGGCATCTTCTGCATCCCTCTTGTCTCCCTATTCTTCTCTCTTCTCCATCTTTAAGAGAGATTTCCCTTTTGTACATGGGTACCTTTTTAGGCTAGTCTATGGCCAGGACCCATCTTTAGCATCTTTCTTAGATTAGAGAATGTTTTTCTCTTCTGGTGGATGTTTTTCCCACTAGGTTTTCCTTCATGGCTTGGGACTTCTTTTTTTGCATGGGTACATCATCAAGCCTTGTGTCGGGACCCATTTCTTGCTTCTAAATTGCCGCCTCATCCTAGTTTCAATAAAGGGGGCATGTTGGTGTAGGTGGTATTTTTCATCACTTATTTAGTGTTATTCCACCTCACCGGGTGAGTCGTCTAACTTATGTGGACATGGATCTAGGTGGCATTTTAGTTATGATAGATTCTCTTACAAAATCTGTCATATATGTAAGTATGCCTCATAGGAGTTACATTACCATTTGGGAAAGTAACTCCTATTCTCCATTATGGAGGAATCTTCTCTTACATGAGAGTTACACATTCACTCCACTATATGTACACCACCTCATTTGATCTATGGTAAGCCATGTAATTCCATTCTACTCCATTTTTAAAGCTTGAGCTCTCATATGCATGCACATTGCTTTATAAAGCTTCCTTGCTTTAATTTCGCAACTCCTACACTTTGGTTAAGTGCAACTAATCGATGCAGGTGAATTCCTTCTAGGTCTTCCTCCTTCACTCCTTTAGTAAGAAAATATGGAATCCTTTCATTATACCGTATCTTGATACCAATTTCATCACAATTTTAATAAATGTTATATTTTTGAATCAAATTACATAATAACCTAGAATTCTAAATTATTTTAATAAGGTATTGTGTGTATTAATTATATTCGAATTATATATAAAATCTCTATAAATTATTTTATTTTATAATGTTTTACAATTATAATTGATTTATAAATAAAAATACTATTGAAAGTCAATGTATTAAAAAATAAAATGTTTATTTATAATACTTATATAAATATAAAACTCGTGATTATACTCATTTTCATAGAGGGTAAAGGATGAGGTTTTGAATGGACTCAAACCCTTTAACAAGATACACATCGAAGGATAAAGAATTACTAATTCAAAAGTACAACTAAAAGCATGAATTGTGTATAATATACCCAACTTGAAAAAGCCATATAGACAACAACAACGTAAATAGAAAACTAGTAAAAGGTCTAGCCCCATAAGTAGACAAATAATCATCAGTTAAACATTACCAACCATCCAGCCCACATTCAACACATGACAGCCAACCATCAGTGAACCAGTAGCCAACATTTAGAAAAGAAAAAATAGTCAAGAAACAATCTTCTCCACTACAAAACACGGTGATGCCTAGTGGCTTCCTCATTCAATTTTTTACCACTTCTCATTAAAAGAGGATATTCCAACGAAATCATTTTTGCTTGAATTTTTGTATGCGAAACTAAATTTCATCCGTTAAACTATGCAAGATTTTCCTTTAGGTTCTATTGTAGGAAATCCACATTGTTAACCTTAGCTTCCCTTCAAACATCTAGCTTATACATATATCAATCTCATAAATCAATTACATATCCCCTTTGCACACATTTCTCAGTAAGAACCTGTTATTAGCTAATTTTGAGCTCACAAAATTAATAAACATGGGAATTTTGAAAATTTTCAAAATTTTATTTTGTGTGATTTAACGCCCTTGTCACGATTGACTCATTTTTATGATCATTCTAGTCTTCATTTCATCCATTTCGGGTGAGAACTCCTCCCACCAGATTATAAACTATATTAATAATTAATTAATTGGTATTTAATTTATTTATCATCCTTTATTTGATAAAATCTATTTTTATTAATTTTTGGGTTTTTAATTAAATAAATATTAATTAAAATTCATTCGACAAGATTTATTTTAATCATGGGGGGAAAATAAGCTTCCGCTTCCAATTGTTGACGATGCCCAATTAGCTTCTTCTACCTAGATTTCCCCTTTCCTAGAAAATTTAATTTATTTCCCCACTTGTGGGATTTCTTCAACTGATTGCCAATTCAATCGATTGGCAAATGGGAAAAAAATATCTAGATTTCCCACATGGGGAAATAAAATGGGATTTTTAGCTGGCAGATGGTTGTTTATTTCCCACTTTCCCTTGGTAATTAATGTCACTACCTGGGAAAGATGAAATTGGTTATTCCAACGGATACAAGAAACGGTTACAGATGTTTCTTTAATCCTCATAACCATTTCTCCACCAAACTCATTGGAAAAAGTCATGCAAAGTGGCTTTGAAGCTTTCAATATTTCTAACTTCTTCTTATTTCATCTGTAGAAGCATTTTTATGAGGAAATAGTTGGAAGAAGGTTCATTCCGTTTAAGTAATTAGTTCCTTCACATTACCGGTTTACTGCGAGTGCCCATGTGAAGGAGGAATACACATTGTAAAAGAAAATCAGTTCATGCTCATCCCAAGGAACAAGATCCACACACCAAGAGGTATTAATACTTCACCTTAGTAAGAAAATCCATGCAGCTACAAAAGAAGACAAAGAAAATCAGTCAATACACAGCCAAATGGAGTAAGAGGACATTGCAAAAGTTAAATAAAAGATGTATTCCAACGAATTCATTTTTGCTTTAATTTTTGTATGCGAAACTAAATTTCATCCATTAAACTATGCAAGATTTTCCTTTAGCAAAGCTATGAGAAATAGCAGAGATAGAATTTATCTCATGTTATTCTGAAGAGAACAAAGCACACATACAGTTTATATAGGACAGAAAAACCGAACTGACTTCCTAACTGGACTGAGAAGATCCACAATATCAGCAGAGAATGATGTGATAAGAGATAAGAGATAAGAATAGACAACTAAGCTAAAAACCAACGTATCCTAACATTCCCCCCCTTATTACATCATTCTTGCAAATGTGACCTCTGAAAGATTCAAATTTCACTTTTCCAAGAGATTTAGTGAGAATGTCAACAACTTGTGCTTCAGTAGGACAGTACTGGAGCTGAATTTGATGGTTCAAGACGTGCTCTCAAATGAAATGGCAGTCAAATTTCAATATGCTTTGTTCGTTCATGAAAGATTGGATTCTGCACGAGCTTCAACACACTCTGATTGTCGCAATAGAGAATAGGTGACTATTTTTCAGGAATTCCTAGGTCATCCATAATGCGACGTATCCATATCACTTCGCACACAACTCCTCGTGCGGCGCGATATTCTGCCTCTGTGGATGAGATAGAAACAACATTCTGCTTCTTGCTTATCCACGAGATTGGTCCAGATCCGAGATGAAATATGTATCCCTGTAGTTGATTTCCTATCATCAACAGATCCAGCATGGTCCGAGTCAACATATCCCTGTAGGAAGAATTGATCATTCTTTTTATATTCTAGACCATAATTAGTTGTTCCTTGGACATATCTCAAAACATGCTTTGCTGCATTCCAATGACATTTCTTTGGCTCTTGCATTAACCTGGAAAGATAGCTGACAGCATAGCAGAGATCTGGTCTGGTGTATGTCAAATAGATGAGCCCTCCAACCAATTACCTGTAGAGAGTAGCATCTACTTGAGGTGAGTCTTGGAATCTTGAAAGTTGCAAGTCTTTTTCCATGGGAGTGGATATAGGTTTACAATCAGACATTCTATACTTTTCCAGGAGTGTCTTGGCATACTTTGTCTGGGAGACAAAGATGTGATGCTCCTTTTGCCATATTTCCAAGCCAAGACAGTAATGTAGTAGCCCCAAATCTGTCATGTCGAAGGTTCTTTTGAGATCATTCTTTTACAATATCAACTTGATCTTCTGAACTACCAGTGATCACAAGATCATCTACATAAACAACCAGAATGATAATTTCTTTGCCTACCTTCTTTATATACAAATTTGAATCTGAGGGACTACGAGTGAAACCCATGCTGCAAAAAGGTTATCGTTGATCTTGATATACCATGCCCCTGGGAGCTTGTTTCAGTCCGTAAAGAGATTTGATGAGACGACATACCTTTTTAGGCTGATTTTTCATCAACAAATCCTTCAGGTTGGGTCATGTATACTTCTTCTTTTAGATCACCATTTAGGAAAGCACTCTTGACGTCCATCTGCTGAAGTCTCCATCCTTTTTGTGCTGCAAGTGCGCAAACTACCCTGATGGTTTTCATCTTCGCAGTGGGTGCAAAGGTCTCTTCATAGTCGATTGCCTTCTTTCTGAGCATATCCTTTGGCTACAAGTCGTGCTTTTATGTTTGTCTATGTGATCCATCTGCCCTTATATTTTTTCTTGAAGACCCATTTGCAGCCTATGGGTTTCTTTCCTGTAGGCAGATCGACAAGTTCCCATGTCTGATTTTTCATGAGTGAGTCATATTCTATTTCCATATCTTCCTTCCATTGAGTTTGACTGAGTGCTTTCACGAACATTAGCTGGCTCGGAGCTATTCATCAGTGAACTCATGAGTGTAAAGTTTACCTCATTTCTTGTTTGACTCCTTGTTTTGACTCCGGATGATGTATCTGGGAGTTGTTGCAAATTTGAGTCCTTGATAGTTCTTTGAACCCACTTCGGATGAGAACTTGACTGCTTTTGAGAAGAACTGTGTCGTTGCCATGAGGATTGATGTGGAGTCAACATTCTGCAGTTCTCCAAGGTCAACAAATAGTTCTCCTGGTAGCATTTATTTTCTCTGAGTAGTCTCCTCCAGCTCATCATCTGATTCAGAGACTAATCGGTGAGATGTGTTTGGAAGTGGATCTTCTGTTGATACTATTGAGTCAAAGGATGACTCGTCACAAACCACATCCCAACTCTCGTATACTTTCTTTGTCTCAGGATCCATGAGACGATACACCTTTGAGGTAGTACTGTAGCCAAGAAGGATACACGGGAGTGTCTTTAGCTCTACCTTCTTTCTCTTCTGAGCTGGAACATACATGTATGCTGTGTAACCAAATACTCACAAATGAGAAATTGATGGCCTTTTACCACTCCATACCTCTTCTGGCGTCTTGTTCAGTAGAAATCTTTGTTGGTGCCACCTGTTGAGAAGATATACAGCCGTTTGTACTGCTTCAGCCCAATAGCGTTCTCCTAGCTTTGCAGTTGATCAGCATGCAGCGAGTCATCTCCATCACTGTGCGATTGCGACGCTCAACAATGCCATTTTGCTGGGGCATGTAGGGAGAAGTCAGGTGCTGCTTAATGCCATGATGGTTTAGGAAGGCCAAGAAACTTCTTTGATGTGAATTCCCCCCCCTCGATCTGAGCGGAGTAGAAGAAGTGGTTGTCCAGATTCTTTGACAAACACGATGATAGAAGTTCTGAAATTGTTGAAGAGCCTCACTTTTTCTGCTTTAGGAAATATACCCACATCTTGCGAGAGTGGTCATCCACGAACAACTGGAAGTATTTGTATCCTGAAAACGAAGCAGGCAATGGGCCGTTCAGATCGGTATGAACTATCTCAAGACACTTCTTGGCATGGAAGGTGCTCGCTTGAAACGGATCTCTATGTTGTTTTCTTGCAAGACAACCAGGGAAAATAGGCAAGGAACTGGGACAATTTGGGGTAGGTCCACGGACCATTTCTTTTGAACTCATCTGGTGCAGTGAACCAACTGACAAGTGTCCATAATCTATAATGCCATAAGGCAGTTGATTCTATTGTTGAAGCAGATAAAGCTACTGTAGAAGATGAAACAGTATCTAAAGCAAATAACTTATCTTTTACAAAGGCTTTAGCAAGAACCGTACCTTGTCGGGAGATTAAGCATGATTTAATGCCATTTTGAACAAGAAATTCAACCTTAAGGTGATGATTCAAGAGCTGAGTAACTGACAAAAGATTGCTAGTCAAGCCAGGAACATATAGTACCTTTGTAAGTGTACATTTTCATGGCCCCAGAGGAATGGTCACATTCCCTATTCCCTTCTGCAATGTACTCTTTGTCATCCGCTATCACGAACTCGATCTCCAGTTGGCTCTTCGTGTAGTGAATCAAACAGCTTCTTGTCACCTGACATATGCTTGCTTGCACCAGAGTCTATCAACCAGACTTTCTTCGTGGGCTGAGAAGTTTGAGAGATGAGTACAAGATTCTTACTACAATGGGCTCCTTCTGATGTCTCCTCATCAGATTCATCATCCTCTTGTTGGGCTGCAAGATGTCCTTTTTTGCTTTATTCAGTGGGGACGTCGTTTAGACTTTTGAAAAATCTTCGCGCCCAGATGTGCTTGTATGGCTTGAAGACCCCTTGTTTCAGGCTGTTGTGCCAAGAGTGATCAGTGTCGTGAGTATTGGTTTTGCAAATGTGACACCATCTCTTTGACTTTTGATCTTTCTGTTTGGATTGCGCTGGATTTGGCTTCTCTGGGGGGACCTTTCCGATTCTTCTGGCCACGATTAGGCTTTGAGAACAAGGCTTTGTCCTAAGACTTCCCCATGCGATGAAGTGATAGCTTCTTCCTGCTGCAGCAAATTCACAAGCACTTCGAATGTCACTGTTTGTTTTGGACACATTCAGTGTTGTAACAAACACTCGAAATTGAGAAGGGAGTGCTCTTAAGGTGATTGGGACGAGTAGTTTATCGTCTACCATTTCACCGAGCGCCAATAACTCCGATATCAACTCAGCCACGCGACGCAGGAATTCCTCCACTTTCTCAGTCAGACCCCATAGAGAGGGTGTGCAGCTTCGACTGAAGATGAAGAATATTTGTCTGATTTTTTGGCTTCATAAATGGTTGCCAACTTGTCCCAGGCCTCCTTGGGTTTCTCCGCATTCCGAACATGCGGTTGCACGTCATCACTGATACTGAGCATTATCAGCATCAAGGCTTTAGTACTAGCCATGTCATATTTTACTAGTTCATCGGGGGCTGTGGGAGTAGGCACAGATCCTGTGACAATTCCCCATAATCCTTCAAACTGAAGGATTGTCTTCATTTTTGTCTTCCAGGCCGTAAAATTAGGCCCTTTTGAGCAAACTGAGCATCAAGACAGAAGTAACTTCGAAGCAGACATTGTAATAAAAAAAATATTTATTTATTTGAAAAAGTTATTACAATTTGGACTCACTGTCGAGAATGACTGGCTTGTAGATGCTCGCGATATTCGCGTGCTGTGAGACGGCGACGCTTTACAGGGCGTTCTTCTTCGTCGCCACAATCTACGTCGTATCCAGCTTCTAATTCTTCCCGTACTCGCTTGTTGTTTGGCAGCTGACGTCAAAAAGAAAGTACTCAAGGAGTCCTTCTCGAACAAGTTTGTCGAATGTAAGATTGCCGAAATTTTTAAGCTCGTTTAGCAAGGCAAAGTAGAACCCAGAGCTCTTAGGAGCTTCTCCACAGTGTTCTCCTGGATGGCGAGTTGATGTTGTGGCTTTCAGCTGTGGCGACCGTGTTGTTGACGCTTTCAATTCGAGTTGTCTACACTTGACATTCGATGTAGTGTAGAAGAGAATGTTGTAGACTCAAAATTACCTCGAAAAACATGCACGTGCTGCCTTCCTTCAGCAGGTGACTGAGTAACTCTCCACGTGGCAGAAAGATTGTTTTCACCTCCACGCAGCACACTCTTCCACGGCAGTAGCAACTGTCTCCACGCAACAGCAGCTGTCTGTGCTGTAAAAGCTTCAGGCGCTACAAGGCTTTGGCTCCAAGTTCTGGGACGTGGTCTCAAAAGAACCAGCCGCTACACTCCATGCCAAAAACACACGCTTCTCCTCGCAGCAACAAGAAAAACAACACAGGAGAAAGACGTTACACCTCCTTCACGTCCTCCCAGATCTCTGCCACGTACGATGGATTGGAGTCACGCCATTCAAGGCTTCATAAAGTTTTGCCCGAACCAGGAGACAGAAGATTTGAAACGGGTGCAGAATGAAACGATTCGTATTGCTCAGGAAATTGAAGTGGAGTGCGGGACAGTATATGTTCACTCCTCTCCTCTCCGATTCATTCCTGCAAATAAAAGCTACAGAAGATCCGCTCATTCCTTTCGATCGTGCTTTTCAGAATTCAATTCTGCAAGACGGAAGATCTGTTCATTCTTTCCACATTTCAGTCCGGCGAGAAGAAAAATTTGCTAGGCGTGAAACCCACGCCTGCTATGGCGGATTTTTCTTCTAGAGGGCCGTATGATCCGAGCCGGAATATTTTGAAGCCCGACGTTACAGCTCCTGGTGTATACGCTGCATCTCGCGCATCTGCAAACCGCGTGAGGAAAACAGCAAAGTGCGGTCCTGCCCCAACTCTGCACCTTTGCGCGCCTTCTTCAGCAAACACTGACGCACTCAAACAAGAACCTTTCCTCTCCACGCAGCACAGCTTCAGGCGCTCTGATACCAAACTGAAGCAAAGCTATGAGAAATAGCAGAGATAGAATTTATCTCATATTATTCTGAAGAGAACAAAGCACACGTATAGTTTATATAGGACAGAAAAACCAAACTGACTTCCTAACTGGATTTAGAAGATCCAGAATATCAGCAGAGAATGATGTGATAAGAGATAAGAGATAAGAATAGACAACTAAGCTAAAAACCAACGTAAGTAAGAATTAAAAAAAAGAATAACAGTCCAGAAAAAGAGATTTATTTCCATGCACAAGAAATTGCCTCCAAATTCCTTCACCTATGTTGGTGCTCAATTTAATCTCTCCCTATTTCTTCAAAATTTCTCAGTCTGCATGGTTTGAAGTATTCTCTGTCTCCCTGTATGGATGCATGAAAACTTTCTCCTTCATTTAGATCCCTTTCTAGCATGATACCTAGTGAAGAAAGACCTTCTTCCCCTCAAGCTTTACAAATATTAATTACAAATTTCACTTGATACAAGTTAAGTCACTGGTAATCACCAAAATTTCAATTCAACATGGAGTCGCCAATAATAATTTTCACGTTAGTTGTGCAGATGCAATATATGTAACTTGTCAAATGTCTATTAATGCTTAATTTCTACCAAAGCTTAACAGATCCAACCTTCCTTTACCCAATGCAAATTTAGTACAATAACCACTAGAAACTAGAAATAGTGCACAATGAACTTGTAATCTTGCACAAATCTTATAAATCTCAAAAAAGGATGATGTTTAAACAACATATTTGTACTCAAATAGTTGAAGAAACATTACAAGGGTTGGCATGTGTATGCATTTGTAAAAGTAGTCCCTGGAAACAACGCCATATTGGTGGTGATGCCACATAAATAGGTCCCGATATTCAAATAATACTATAAATTCAAATAATTCCTGGAAATAATGCCATTTTGGCCTCATTTCTACACAAATAGGTCCCAATGTTCAAATAATCGCTGACAACAGCACCCCCTGGGTGTTTGTATCACAATTGATTATCATGCGAGGGCTGAGAAGCATCAAAAAATTAGAGGAATGCTTAGAGATAGACGAATCATGATACGAGTCATTTTGTAGTTGGGGAGGGGATTCAGCTGACTCTTTGTTATTCAGGCATTGGAGAAATGGATAGCACCTCATGGAGGCTTTGATCTACCCTTACTAGCTTAGGTTGTGTCTTCAACTAGGGTGAGAGGACCTGTTCTGTAACCCATGTATGTGAAGGATATCAAGAGATCCTTATTTGCACAATTTTCGTGAGAACCTTGAGAAAATATGATTAATACAACACAATCTAACTCTCACGAGTTGTCACACTAGAGAGTGGAGATGTTTCTTGGACAAGGTTCGGGTTACTAAAGACAATAGTTGAATCCTGATTGTTTCTACATATTTTGGTATAGGAAATTACTCATTTGTGGATACACAATACAAATAGGGGTATTTCATGTAGGATTCATCATTTGAGAAGTTTTTGTTATGAAGTTAAGCAACAAAAATTTGATTATGCGATATCTTTGACAACCTTTACAAATATTGGAAAACTTATAGATAGAATTCTTCAAAACAACCAAAATATTCCTTCAACTAGAATATGTGAATCAATGGAGGCCCAAAGATGCACGGTTTCACACATTCTTCAAGAATTCAACACAAAGGCTCAAGTTAAAGGCTCAATTAAATGTTAGAAATCCCTAGTTCGTCATGCCTAAGATACACTCATAGACCTACAAATAATATTTATCAACATAATCAAAGTAAAGTGATTTTAAATTGTTTATTTTCATCATAAGATGCATCCTCTTCTCATGATAAAATTGCAAAACTCATGGATGTGATCTTGTGTGACTCAAAGATATTTTAGCATAATATTGGAACAGGAACAAGAAAAACTATTTGAAAATATTCTGAAATAAGAGCAGACACAATTATGCTCATGATCAACACAAATTTATTTGAGGTTCATTAGATTCATCAATAGGAGAAAGTTTCTTTTACAATTTGAGATCTTGTTAATGGATGTACACTTGCAACCATCTTGACACGATTAAATCTAAAACACAGGAAAATAAACAGGTTTCCCAAATGGTCCCTCGGGGAAATGGTTCTTTCTCAAAATTTCTTAGAAAATTTAACCCCCTTATGCAAGAGTATTCTCATTGCATTTATACAATTTCACTCATTCACTCATCCCAAATTTACCCCCCAAAAGAAGAGTATTCAAGGAATCCTTTGTTTATTACAAGTTTGTTCCAGAAAGTGATGTTTATCAAATTTATACCCAAAAGCTACCAGGTCGATAAATCATGAACTTATCACATTTCTCAGTCCCTCAACTATTACTGGGATGCCATATCATAACTTTTGATAGTATTTTTAATCATTATTTGATTTTTTCATGTAAGAAATCCCCTTTTTAATAATTCTCAGGTGGCTCCATATGCCTTGATCTGACAAGCAATCCTTTTCACCTTTGAGAATACACTTTGAGGAATAGATACCTGCATTCATGCCTCTCAGAAATGAGTGTCCTTGCATGGGTTATACCACATATCTAGACTATGAATCTAAGTCGGATAAGTGAAAAGAGGAGCCAACAGAAGCCTCCATGTATCTCCTTGGAGCAACTATAGAGGTGAAGTAAAGAGGTAGGTTCTCAAATGAGTTCGGTCCGTCCACATGTTCAGAACCCAAGAGAATTTCACCAGTCGCTAAAAATTCTAATCATGGGAAGGTCCAGCGGAAACTTTCATGTGTTTATTCATTACAAATTTAAAGATGAAGTCTATACGCAGGACCTCAAATGAGTGCAGGCTCTCCACTTGCCCTTGGCCCAAGAAATTTTCCTCAGCCATTGAAAAAGTCTCAATATAAATAGGCACTAGTGGAAGCCTCCATGTGTCTCTTTGATGCAATTTTGATATGGTGCCCAAAATCGGAGACCCCAAACAAGCGCGGGCTCTCCATGTGTCTCAGCTCAAAAAATCTGTTGAAAGTTTTTAAGAGCCAGTGGAAGGTGCCAAGTGCCTAGGGTCAGACAAAGTTGCATCGGATGCTTGAAAAGTCTAAGTATGAGAAGATCCAGCAGAAACCTCCACGTGTCTCTTCAGCACTCTTTCAAAAGTAAAATTTAGGGGTAGGTCCCCAAACAAGAGAGGGCCCTCCACGTGTCTCAGGCCTAAGAAATTCACTTCAGCGATTGAGAAGTATAAGTATAGAGAAGAGCCAGCAAAATCCTCCACTTGTATCCTTGGAGCAACTCCAAATGTAAGACCTAGAGGTGGATTCTCAAATGAGTGCGGGGCCCTCCATGTGGAAAACATTTGAGTTAAAGTGGCCCTGGGGGTGCTTTTCACATTTTGTATCACTCAAAGAAATTGTGCATTTTTTGACAATTTAGCCCACCCATCCACTTTTGATATAGGCTTTACACATGGCATTCTTGTGCATCGACGGGGCTGTAGCTTAATTTATGACTTTTATTCTTTTTCAAAACAAAGTTGAGAATCTCAAAATTCCCTAACAACCCGCCTCTCTACTTATAACTTTTGATGTGGGCCCTAGCGGAGTTGTGGCTCACTTTTATACTTTTACTTCATTTCCAAATAGATCTTAAAAACTCCAAAGTGCTCTGATAACCCACCTCCCTTCTTTGACTTTTCAATGCTGACTCAAACATGTGACATTAATTGGTCCCTCGTGGATTCGTAGATCATTTTATAACTTTACACCCTTTCACAAAAAAAATCAAAAAAACTTCAAAGTACTTCAATGATCCACCTCTCCGCCTTTGAATTTTCAAACTATTATGTGTCCTTTTGCGGGCGTTAGGCATTCCTTTTATATTTTCATTCCTTTCGCCATAATTCCTCAAAACACAAAAGGGCATGCTTTCCTATAACTACTCAATTTACAACACATGTACACCTTCAAGGAAAAAATAATAAATTTCTCTACCACTTCATATCATTCAGTAGCCAATTAGAATTCATCAGGCACGTGAGACCAATTCAACATTTTTTACAAATTTAACAAAAGTGAAAATTTCACCAAATAGACCCACAATTCCACATCCAATAAAAAAAGACCAAGTATCCACGAGCGTTGGGATAAAATTTGATAGCGAAAACATGACCGTGTAAAAATAAAAGGAAGGGGAAACCCCAACATTCACTCCTGAATTACAATTTTTTTCCTATAGAGAAAGATAATAAATAAAACGAAGACTCAATGTGATCCATGACCCAAGGAAAAGATTAACAACGACATCTAAGTGAAGAGGAAATTTTTGACACATCCATACAGAGAGACAAAGAATACTTCAAACTATGCAGACTGAGAAATTTTGAACAAACAGGGAGAGATTAAATTGAGCACCAACATCAGCTTCAACTCAAGGATGGGCACTCCCTTGGAGTGCCGAAAGAACAATAGACCATGTGCAAAAAAATCCATTAGAAAATGGATTCAAGAACAAGCTTGCAAAGCATAAAAACAATAACCAATCCTCCCAAGATCAAACAGAGAAACCAACAAGAACTGTTTACCGAGGACTAGGAGAAACTGAAACAGAAAAACGTGAAAATACAAAAATACAAAAGACTATACACTATAAAATTATGTTTTCCTTGATCCTGAGAAATCTATCAAGCAAATGTTTCAAGTGCCTACCATTCTAAGTACAACCAAGCCAAGAAGTCTTGATACTTTTGTAACAACTAGACATATGATTATTTTTCTTCTCTATCCAAGTTGCTACCTAGCCATATTTTCTAAGGTTTATATTTTGTGCCTTTACGATATCTATAACAAATCCCATCAAACATCATAGTTTAGGGAGAACCAATCTTCTTGGGATACTTGCGCTCATCAATTTTGTGCTCCTTAAAAACAACATAACCCACAATGTTGTCAACATCAACGTCTGCATACAATACTTCATAAGAAACATTGCTAGGGTCCTCAATGAGATGTAACATTTTCTTCTCACCATACAACTTCACAAGGTTCCCCTCAGTTGGTATGGTTGTGTATGACATGTCCATTTGTACACTTCCACCCACATTAGCCTCCCACTTTCTGGATAATAACATCCCCGATTTGGTAGGATAGTCCATAATAACCACATTCATGGTTAAGCATTTTCCTCGAAAATCTACTAACTACACTACTAATCCCATTATATACTCAACTACTGGCACTTCTCTTGATACCAGAGCATTAATTTTCCCAAAATATGTTGTTACCTTGATATTTAACTCATTCATGACATCAACAGGCATTAAATTACATGAGTCTCCTGAATCAAACATGCAGTTATGTACCAACCTATCTTTAATAATAAAAATGGTAAAAAATGGATCCACATTTAGATGAGATTCAACCAGAGAAGTTACTAAATACACCTCAGGTGATTCTCCCAGTTCCTCTAATACATGTCGTATTTCTAATCATGCAATAATAAGAGGAACCTCTACATTTTTCACACTTTTGCCTTGGGTAATTTTCTCTTCTTTACATCCCAAATATTCAAATGCCCTTTTCCTATGCTCTGGAATTCTAGGTAATTCAACAATGGGAAGAGTGGATTTGTTTAGGATTAATATATGGGCTATGTCACAAGGAACATATTTGGGTAGTATAGTGTTACAAGAGAGATTCACAAGTTCATCTGATAGTATGGGAGTTTTCATAGTCTGGGCATGGGTAGGGGTACAAGTTTTATTTGGGGAAACTAGTCCTTTACCGGATGTATCTTTCTTAGGGGTTTCCTTCAGGACATTGGTAAGAACTAGAAATTTTGACTTGGTTTGCGGCCCTCGCCCTTTGACAACCTTACTTATGGTGTTACATTCTTTCTCCTAAGCAACTACTGCATTCATCAAAACTTTCCTTTCCTCTTCGGAACGGATCTCTCCATCATACTTTTTAATCATCAAGGCCCTTAAGTATTAAAAATCATGATTAGGTAGATCAAATACTTGCACCATATCAATTTCAAAATTATTAATAGGAGGAAGAGGCAATAACCGGTGAACACAATCCCAAAAGTTTTCAACAGTTCTAGCACTTATCAATTTAGTTGAGGTTGCCCAATGCCATGAGTTTGTAGGGAATTCCATTATGCACACATCATCATACATCTCATCATCATCCGCTTCCTCAACATCTTGATCTACATCACATGGGGAATTTGGTAAGAAACACTTATCACACCACTCAATAATGTGAGTCTCCTCCATGATAGCAATCCTAGCAGTCAAAGGATCAGGAACCAATCTATTTTCCCAGGGTTGAGGCTGTCTATTTCCTAACCCCATGATCCCTTTACCTTGATCATCTAGTTTATGAACCCCTCTGGGGTGATTTCAAAATCTCTCATGACCTTGTGGTTTATGTTGACCTTGGGAATTTTGTCCTATCCCCTTTTCTGCTTTGGCTAGTTTATAGGATATCTCCTTAACTGATCCATCCAAATTTTTTACAACCTCTTCCAGATCCACAACCTTTCTTCACTGAGGATTTTCAGGATTGATTAACTTAACACCTTCCCTCCTAGGAGGCTTTCCAACTACCTTAATATTATTCTCAATTTTTAAATCCATACTGAAGGCTTGCCTTAATGTTCCCAAGTTTTTATCTCTTAAGTAATAACTAAATTTTTTATCAAAAGCATCTAAATACTTAATCAAACAGGATTCATCACTTGGCCTTAAGATTAGAGATAACCTTTTTCAATGTTTTATTAAACCTAGTATTGAAATCATGGACAAATTCATTTGGATTTTTCTTTATATTTTCAAATTTAGATAAAAGGAACCCGGGATCTATCTTGTCCCCATATTGCAATCTAAACACATTTTTCATTTCGGTCAATGAATCTATTGAATTATCTAGTAAATCCTTGTACCAGTCATGTGCATCCTCCTCAAGAGTATGAATAAATAGCTTTACATACACATCTTCAAACTCAATTTTTAAAATCTTCCAGCATGTTGACAAAGAGTTTTAAATGATGGTCACCAGTGATGGCATTATTCCCTTAAAACTTTTTCAACCTATTTCTAACATCTTGTGGCACCATATTAGGATATTCATCCATACCGCTGAAATCTATATGTCCAAAAGTGTTGACAACAAAAGGAGGTCTAGGTGGAGGCTGAGCCATATTACCTTGAGGAGGTGATCTTATAGCAGGATCAAAATGATAAGGGACGAGGGGTCTCTAGGCACAGGAGTATAACTCTCAAAATAAATATTCTCTAATGACACAGTTTCTTGGAAAGCCCTATCAACCTTGGAAAAAATAGGGGAAAACTGAGAGGCATACTTTTTAGACACAAATGATAGCCCCTCTCCAGTTGGAGAACTCAAATTTATATAAATATTACTTGGTTCAGAATCACTTGAAGATGTATTGTAATCTTCAACCATAGGTTGATCACCTTTCAAACTGATATCTCCTTTCTTGATTCTTGATTTCCAATCAATTTCCAGATTTGTTTTCCTTCTAAATTTGATTTTCGTAGTTCAGGAAATAACTTTCTAGTAGGATACCTAGTGAGGAAAGAACTTCTTCCCTCCATATTTGCAAATATTAATGAAAAATTTCACTTGATACAGGTTAAGACACTAGCAATCATAAAAATTTCAATTCAACATGGAGTTGCCACTAAGAATTTTCACCTTAGTTATGCAAATGCACTATAAGTAACTTGCCAAATGTCTACTAATTATTAATTTTGCAAATATTAACAGATCCAACCTTCCTTTACCCACATTTATCACTATTGATGAAAATTTAGTACAATAACCACTAGAAATTGGAAATACTTCACAATGAACTTGTAGTCTTTCACAAATCTTACAAATCTCGAAAAAGGATGATGTTTAAACAACATCTTTATACTTAAATAGTATAAGAAACATAACTAGGCTGGCATGTGTATGTATTTGTAAAAATAGTCCCTGGAAATGACGCCATTTTGGTGGTGTTGCTACACAAATAGGTCTTGATGTTCAAATAATCCTCTATAATTCAAATAATCCTTAGGAACAGTGTCAGTTGGGTCTTGGTATCATAATTGATTCTCATACAAGGAATAAGAAGCATCACGAAAGTGACAGGATGCTTAGAGACATACGAATCATGATACGAGTCATTTTGTAGTTGGGGAGGGGATTCAGCTGACTCTTTGTTACTCAGGCATTGGAGAAATGGATAGCACCTCATGGAGGGTTTGATCTACCCTCACTAGTTTAGGTTGTGTCTTCAACTAGGGTGAGAGGACCTGTTTTGTAACCCATGTATGTGAAGGATATCAAGAGATCCTTATTTGCACAATTTTCATGAGAACCTTGAGAAAATATGATTAATACAACACAATCTAACTCTCACGAGTTGTCACACTAGAGAGTGGAGATGTTTCTTGGAAAAGGTTTGGGTTACTAAAGACAATAGTTGAATCCTGATTGTTTCTAGACATATTTTGGTACAGGAAATTGCTCATTTGTGGATACACAATACAAACAAGGGTATTTCATGTAGGATTCATCATTTGAGAAGTTTTTGTTGGGAAGTTAAGCAAGACAAATTTGATTATGCCATATCTTTGAAAACCTTTACAAATATTGGAAAACATATAGATAGAATGCTTCAAGACAACCAAAATATTCCTTCAACTGGAAGATGTGAATCAATAGAGGTCCAGAGATGCACGGTTTCACACATTCTTCAATAATTCAACACAAAGGCTAATGTTAAACACTCAATTAAATGTTAGAAATCCCTGCTTCATCACGCATAAGATACACTCATAGACTTACAAACAATCTTTATCAACATAATGAAAGTAAAGTGATTTTAAATTGTTTATTTGCATCACAAGATGAAAGCTCTTCTCATGATGAAATTACAAATTCCATAATACTAACACAAAGATGAGATCTTGTGTGAATCAAATATATTTTAACATAAGATTACAACAGGAACAAGAAAAAATATTGAAAACATTCTAAAATAAGAGAAGACACAATTATGCTTATGATCAACACAAATTTATTCGAGGTTCATTAGATTCATCCATAGGGGAAATTTTCTTGAACAATCTTAGACCTTGTCAATGGCTGTACACTTACAACCATCTTGACGCGATTAAATCTAAAACATAGGAAAGTATACATGTTTCTCAAATGGTCGCTCGAGAAAATGGTTTGTTCTCAAACTTTCTCAAAAAATTTAACCCCCCTTATGCAAGAGTATTCTCATTGCATTTATATAATTTCTCTCACTCACTCATCCCAAATTTTCCCCCTAAAAGAAGAATATTCGAGGTGGATAAATCGTGAACTGATCGCATTTATTAGTTACTCAAGTATGACTTGGATGCCATATCATAATTTTTGATAGTCTTTTTAATCATTCTTTGATTTTGTTATTGAAGAAATGCCCTTTTTAATAATTCTCAGGTGGCTCCATTAGGCTTGATCTGACAAGCAATCCTTTTAACCTTTGAGAGTACACCTCGATGAATAGATACCTCCATTCATGCCTCTTAGAAATGAGTTTCATCACATGGATTATACCACATATCTTTGCTGTGAGTCTAAGTCAGGTAAGTGAAAAGAGGAGCTAGTAGAAGCCTCCACGTGTCTCCTTCGCACAACTACAAAGGTGAAGTCAAGAGGAAGGTAAGGTCTAGTGGAAACTTCCACGTGTCTGTTCAAAACTGGAGAGAATTGCACCAGTCACTGAAAATTATGAGCATGGTAAGGTCTAGCAGAAACTTCCACGTGTCTATTCGTTACAAATTAAAATATGAATTATAGAGGTGGGACCTCGAATGAGTGTAGGCTCTTCACGTGCCCCGGGCCCAAGAAATTTTACTCAGACATTGAAAAAGTCTCAGTATAAAGAGGAGCCAATGGAAGCCTCCACATGTCTCTTTGACACACTTTTGATATGGTGCCCAAAAGTAGAGACCCCAAACAAGCGCAGGCTCTCCACATGTCTTGGCCCAGAAAAGTTGTTGAAATTTTTTAAGAGCCAGCAGTAGGTGCCATGTGCCTAGGGTCTGAGAAAGTTTCATCGGATGCTTGAAAAGTATAAGTATGGGAAGATCCAGTGGAAACCTCCATGTGTTTCATCAACGCTCTGGCAAAAGTAAAATTTAATGGCAGGTCCCTAAATAGGCGTGTGCCCTCCACATGTCTCGGGCCTAAGATAGTCGCTTAAGATGTTGAGAAGTATAAGTATAGAGACAAGCCAGTGGAAGCCTCAACATGTTTCCTTAGAACAACACCAAATGTTAGAACCAGAGGTGGATCCTCAAATGAGCGTGGTCCCTCCATGTGGAAAACATTTGAGTTGAATCAGGTCTAGGGGTTCTTTTCACATTTTATATCACTTAAAGAAATTGTGCATTTTTAGACAATTTGGCCCACCCATCTACTTTTGACATAGGATTTACACATGGTTTTCCTACTCGTCGATGGGGCTACAACTTACTTTATGACTTTTATTTTTTTTCAAAACAAAGCTGAGAATTTTAAAATGCCCCGGTGACCTGCCTCTCTGCTTATAACTTTTGATGTGTTCCCCATTAAAGTCGCGAATCACTTTTATACTTTTACTTCATTTCAAAACAGAGCTTAAAAATTCTAAAGTGTTCTGGCAACCTGCCTTCTTGCTTTGAATTTTCAATGCAACTCAAACATGTGACATTAATTGGTCCCCCGCATATTCGCGGATCATTTTATAACTTTACACCCTTTCACAAAACAAAGCCAAAAAGCATCAAAGTTCTCTGATGATCCACCTCTCTGCATTTGACTTTTCAAACCACCACGTGTCTTTTTTTGGGCCTTAGGCATTCATTTCATATTTTCTTTACTTTTTCCATAATGCCTCAAAACACAAAAGGGCCCGCTTTCCCACAACTACTCAATTTACGACATGTGTACACCTTCGAGGCAAAAATAAAAAATTACCTCGCCACTTCATATCGTTAAGTAGCTAATTATAATTCATCGGAGGCGCGGGACCAATTGGGAATTTGTTACTAATGTAACAAAGTGACAAGTTCACCAAATAGACCCGCCATGCCGCATCCAATCAGAAAAGACCGAGTATCCGTGGGCGTTGGGATAAAATTTGACAGGGAAAACATGACCGTTGAAAAATAAAAATAAGGGAAAACTACAACATTCACTCCCAAATTAAAATTTTTTACCTACGGAGAGAATATTGTAAATAAAACCATGACTTAATGTAATCCAAGACCCAAGGAAAAGACTGACATTGACATCTAAATGAAGGAGAAATTTTTCACGCATCTATATAGCGAGACAAAGAATACTTCAAACGATGCGGACTGAGAAATTTTTAAAAAATGGGGCAATATTTCATTGAGCACCAACAACTTGGAGATAGACTATGCAGCCATGAAGGAATATAGATCCACACTTGCATAATTCAAGTGAAAACTAGTCCAAGTAATTCCACGCATTTACAAATGAAGGAAGTATAAAAGAACAAATCATTTTCAACGAATTTGAAGAAAGAATATAACATACGAGTGAATTCATTCAAAAATAAATAAGTTTCAAGTATTCACGTAGGAGCTCTCTAGAAAATTCAAACTATTAAATAATATTCCGCATTCAAATGCCAGCGCAAGAAATTTCCAAGTTCAAAGTATTGTCTGAATATCAAAGTAATTCTTCAAGTTGATGCAACCAGGATCAAGCAAGGTGGAAATAGTAAATTTAAAAAAAATATTAAGTTGATCCTACGTGGAGCCATTGCGACTGGATAAGTTTTTTTAAAAATAATAAATTATTATCATTTTTGCCGTAGTTAGTATTTGTTAAAGTAATCAACTTTGGAGTTATATATCCTGAAGTCGGATGATCTTCGGAAAGAAAGGTTTATTTATTTTAATTATTCCCAACTTTATTTCCTCCTTCACCAAATTTCAAATACGTAGCACCTCATTTGATATTTTTCACATAGCCAAATAAAATAGGACTTTTTCGATTTCACCGTCCGTGCAGTTTTAGCCTGTCAAGGTGACTCACTTTGAGAGTTTATATTTTGAACTAACATAATATTCAAGAGAAAAAAATTATTTCATTCAATTCTCCTCACCTTCATATGCTCCCTTGCCAAGTTGTAGATTCTCAAGGTGATATTTGGTATTTTTACTAGGCTAAAACTAAACGAGATTTTTGCAATTTTACACTTGCATTTTCCAAGTAGTTTAAAAACAGTCAACTTTGACCTTAAATATTTGACTGAAAATTTTGATTGGAAAAAACCATCTGACACGAAAAACTTTTGGTACCTTAATATACTCTTGCATCTAGTGAGACTTTCTTAGAATAAGATATGTTATTTTTCTCATGGAAGTTTTATAGGTAATTTGTGTAATTTTGAAGTAAGGAAGTAATAGCCCAAAATCATGCTTCTGTCATAATCATGTCACCTTCAAACAAAAAAATGTTCTAGTATGAATTTTGGGGCATTCTACCCACCTCGACGCTCAATTGAGAGTACGAGAACATCACCGATACCAACTTAGGACACGTCAATGTAAGCTGGTTCTATGATCACATATCAATAAAAGGTGAGTCGCAATGTTCCTGATGCTTGTTATGAATTGGTCATCACTTACATAGATGCACCATGAAACCTGCACAGTGTGGCGATCCAATTCAAACAACCCTAAAGTGGAAGCAACCTCTAACTTACTTATTATGCTGTGTAAGTCATAGTTATTGGCATAGGTCTCTCCAGATTCAAAAGCTATTGTTATCGATAGAGATCGGTAATGGGAGAAATTTGTCTACGTAAACTGTCTTCACTTGATCATTGTATGAATCTAGTGATTGAAAAATCAAGACCAATGACAAGTACAATTGTGTGGATCATCAAGAAAGGCCACATCATTCAAGTGTGTCCCTGTTAGCTCTCAGTTAACGGCAAGTGCAATACTTCATCAACCAATCTTCAAGTTGGAGCATTTTCAAATTGGATGATCGTGAGAAAATCATAATGGCAACACTTTGGGATGGTGACAAAGACAAATGACATAAGTCCAAGAAGTGAATTGCAATTTTGGCTCTTGGAATATCTTCTCAAATGCAAAAGATCAAGAGTTGGATTCTGATAAGGCAAGGTGGCGTAACGACTACATTCTCGTGATAGATTAATAATTCACCATATAAGGCTATTTAGAGCATGTGGAGAATTATGTGGATTTTTGAATGCGAATACGAATGAAGAAAAACTTGCTCACACTAGGATGTTGCTCAAATGGATTCCTGGATGAATTACTCAAGTTTTAAGCTCGACTCTCTTATCAGCTAGAGGATTGTGGAGCATGGTCAATGAGTTTATTTCTATATAACCAGGATAGGTGGGCTCTTGGCCCAACGGATAAGGAACTTATCCTCGGTGTCTTGATCTAGGTGGCGTGTTGCTGACTAAGATGTCTCTGTATGTGTCCTAGTCATTTAAGTGGGTTCCACATGTACCCATTATGTTTTGTTTTAAAGTGGTTTTATTTAACTCACATTTGGAAAATTTGTGATAACTTAAGTGGTTTCTATTTTTACTCGCTTTTTAAAAGTTGTTTGAAAAGGTAAAAGTCACTTAAGTGCCCTATTTAATGTTCATGTAAACTCTAACTACTTTGTAACCAACTTTTGGGTTATAAAAGGAATTCAAGTGATCATTTGTAAGGGTGAATTTCATAGAGGAGAAGAAAATACTTTTGTATGCAAGGTTTACTTTAAAGAAACAAACTTTGTGTTCTCTTCAGAAGACAATTTAGAGTTAATGACATGAAATTTGTGTCCCATTCATTGTATGTTATAGCATTTGATGTTCTTATGTTCATTAGATGTTAGTGTTTAAATCTTGCATGAAAATATTGTCTTGGATCTTATTGTCAACGTTACTAATATGTTGTTTTAGTTCACAGTGATTAAGTTCTTATTATCTACTTGCTCACATGTGTTCCCTTTTACTCATTCTCGTTTAGCTGATGAAAAATCCATTTTATCTATGTTAGTTATTTATTTTTCTTCTCCATGCAATATTATGCTTTTCTTTTACCTAATTCTTCCATTCATTTTCTTCATTCTATTCCATCTCCCTCATTCACTTTTCTTTCCATTGATGTTCCAAAACACCCCCCATATACAATTTTTTAATATACATGTGTAAATATTGTTTTGGTTTTCAATAAAGGAATCCACACCTTCATTGAGGGAAGACTTCATTTCCACACTGTTCTATGTCATTTGCATGCGTGTAAATTCATATACTAACAATTTTTGGTGACACTACTCGGGATTTAGGAATCCTAAACTAGTGCTTGGTTAAATATTTATTATGACTATCCCCTTTGCACAAGCTCCAGGAGTTCAACCAAACCTTTTGCCCAATGAATATTTTCAAGGAGACATTATTTTCATCCTTTAAATAGTATCTTGGGACAACCGTGAAAGATTGCAACAATTTGTGGCTATTAATAGAGCTATTGATAGAGAAATCTACATTGATGACCTTAAAAGAAGAGCACATACACTTATGGCCAAAAGACCTCCTGGACATGTGTTGATCGTTGTTCACCGACGTAACCCTCTTCCATTAAGGCAATAATATGTATGACTATTAAAGGTAACCCACCTATCTTGCAACCAAATATTGCTTTCGCAGTAACTCAAGAAGACATATCATTAAATTTGAGGCAAGCTATTTGGGAAAATCACATAAGTAATTGTCATTTTCATTTCAGTGCATCAGTACTAGATAACAAAGAACATCAAGTTGTGAGAATTAAAAGATTCATTTAGGTGCAGAAAGATCAAGAAAGAGAGTGAAGAGAAAAGACAATAGCTGATCAGAACATACCAGTGATCCTTTTGTAGTAAACATTTCAAAATGGTAAGAAAAGAGGTTTTCATGAGGAGAAAATGCTAAAGGTCAATCAGATACCTTTTTTTAATTTCAAGGGAAGTTTGGTTTCAAGTTATCTCCTCTAAGGATGAACATGCACCATGGATCTGTAAGCCTTGCAAAAAGTTCTAAAAGAGAAAGCAAGCAAGGAATCACTATAAGTCAAGAATTTTTTCTTGTTCACGTTGTTTTGCCTTCGCATACCACCTTTAACAAGATGGCAGTTGATGTACCAAGGGGAAATTTCATAAGCCCATTTTCCTTAACATCTCGACATGACCTCCCATGAGGATTGAGGAAGATTCTTCCCAAGTTCAATGGGGATGGGAAGACATCACCAGATGACTACATTTCTACTTTATTTGCAGCACGTGTAGTTTTGTTAGTAGAATATGAGGATGTTGTTATTTGACTCTTCATTGAAACATTACATGATGTTTCCATAGATTGGTTTCATCATCTACCGAATGGATGCATTATAAACTAGAATGATATGAAAACTAAGTTTTAATATCGATTCGAGATAGCATAAGATGAATATGCTCTTCTTTCCCAACTATCTCAACTGAAGAAATATCCAACAAATCCCATGAGGAATTTCATGGATAAATTTAATAAAATGGTGAACAAAGTTCCTACTGGGATTAGCCCGAATCCTGATAGACAAAAATGTTCCTTTATTAATGAACAACCAAAAGTGTGCTATCATATGAGAAGGGATAGATTTTCTACTTTTGAACTTTCTCAATCCTTGACCATATAAATTGAGGATGACTTAATCATGGTGTGAAAATTCAAGAAAACTTCTCTCAAGGGAAAGAGTAAAAAAAACCCCAATGCTTCAGAGGCTATACTCACTAAGTTGGGTAATGATGTGTTAGCTTTGAAAAATCAAGTTGCTCAAAGTAGTAAACCTTCTCCTTAACAATACATCCCAAGAAAAGGATACACTTCTGAAAAAGCTAGAATTGTAGGTGCTCTGATGAGGCTTGCTATAGAAGAGGCTCCCGCAACTAAATCAAAGTGTGATGTCATTAAAGATAGTGATGATGAATTCAAGGTCTTCGAAGTTGATGAAGAAGATCCATACTCTGGAACATCTAAACCTAAATTCGAAGAGCCTTAGGGAGAGAGTAATAATCATTTATTCAAGTACCTTTCAGAAGAAGAAGACAACTATGAATAAATTATAGAAGATATGAATAGTCAATCTTCGTTTTCTTCACATTCTCTTAGAAGGAGGAGCTGAGTACTACTAAGGTGGAAGATAAAAAGAGCTCCAAGGAAGTTCATAAAGATTCTAAGACTAAGGAAACTTTCAAATAATCCAAGACAACCAAGATACCTAAAAATTCATAGGTGACTGAGGTTTCCAAGGTCAAAAATATCTCAAAGAAAGGAGGGCCTTTGTCAAGTCAATCAGTTGATAAATCAGCTACAAAGAAAGTTTCTTCTTCCACATCAGTATTATCCAAGCCTAAAGCAAAGTTCAAAAGTGTGTCAACATCATGTTCGAAAGAACTAGTATCTGAGACATCAAGTACAGTCATTTAACCCAAATTTGATATTATTTATCATATCAATAAAACAAAGATTTCCATGTCACAGGTGGAGTACTTGAAGTCCAATAAGGATGAACTCAAGAAATTGGTCCAGTTTATCAAAGGCAACTCTACGGTTCATTCCTCTAAAGGAATTCTGAAAACTCCCAAAGATGGGAAGACTCAAAATATTGTGGCAGCCACTACACCTTCAAATGAAAAGATTGAACTTTTCTTTGTGTCCTTTTTATAAACAGATGAAAATTAAGTAATTGTATTATATATTCTGGAGCCTCGGATAATGTGATGCCTGCGAAAGTAGCATATGCTCTTTGGTTGACCTGTATGAGTACTTTCGTATGCCTAAAGAAGTAGCATATGATCTTGGGTTGACCTAATCATGAAACAAGTAAGAAATAAGTTTCAAGTGAAGAATGATCGTTCCAAACACTACCAAAATAAAGTGTGGGATGTGATGAAAGTTTTTAATTTCTTTTTCAATAGAATATGTTCCTCATGAAAATAATGACGAAGCAAATTCTCTAGTAGTCTCAGCTTCATTGATGATTCATCGTTCAGAGTTTGATCAAGAAAAATACACCATTGAAATGGTTTTTAGGCTAAGTGTTCCTGAAAATGTAGAAAATTGGCAAGTATTCAATGATGATCGAAAAATTATTGTCTTCTTAGAAAAGATAGATAATTTTATATAGTTGTACTTTCAAGGAAATGATTTTACATTTTGTGAATTGAAGACCTATCCCATTCAAGAAGGAGTTGAGAATGAAGATCGTGGTGATGGAATTGTTAAACTCAAAGGAAATTAAATTCCCAAAGGATTGGTTTCTCTTGAAGAAATTTTTGATAAACATGACAGGTTTATCAAAGAGAAAGAGCAAGTAGGACCTATTTATTCTGCTGACTATGAGCAAGTTAACATTGGTACTAAGGACAAACCTCTCTTGGTCAACTTAGGAAGAGTGCATGAAATTCATAAACCTCCTTACCAAATATTATGACGTCTTTCCTTACTCATATGAAGAATTGAAGTATTTCCAACCTAGGGAAATGGAGCATGCCATTCCCTTGAAACCTAGTACAATTCCATTTAGGAAGAAGAAAAGATAGTATAATCCCAAGATTACAGGGACAATATTTCATGAGGTTCAAAAGTTGTTAGATGCACGAAGAGTGTTTCCTATTCGACATTCGACTTGGATAGATAATATTGTTCCGGTTCACAAGAAAAGTGGAAAAATAAGGATTTGTGTGGATTTCCACAATCTTAATAAATCTTCCTTGAAGGATAACTAATAACTATCATCATGGACCATATTTTGTATTTTGATAAACATGACAGGTTTATCAAAGAGAAAGAGCAGGTAGGACCTATTTATTCTTCTGACTATGAGCAAGTTAACATTGGTACCAAGGACAAACCTCTCCTGGTCAACTTAGGAAGAGTGCATGAAATTCATAAACCTCCTTAATAAATATTAGGACGTCTTTCCTTACTCATATGAAGAATTGAAGTATTTCCAACCTAGGGAAATGGAGCATACCATTCCCTTGAAACCTAGTACAATTCCATTTAGGAAGAAGCAAAGATAGTATAATCCCAAGATTATAGGGACAATATTTCATGAGGTTCAAAAGTTGTTAGATGCATGAAGAGTGTTTCCTATTCGCCATTCGACTTGGATAGATAATATTGTTCCGGTTCACAAGAAAAGTGGAAAAATAAGGATTTGTGTGGATTTCCACAATCTTAATAAATATTCCTTGAAGGATAACTAATAACTATCGGTCATGGACCATATTTTGTATGCAATAACTTGATCAGAAATACTATCCATGTTAGATGGTTTCATTGGTTATAATCAAATTGAAGTGGCTATAGAAGACCAACATAAAACCATTTTCACCACCTATTGGGGTACGTTTGTGTATAGAAGAAGACCTTTTGGTTTGATTAATGCCTGCGCAAATTTTCAAAGGGTTATGGATATGGCATTCACAAATTATAAATACGAGATGATCGTGATATACCTAAATGACTTGACAATGTTCTCAAAGAAGTGAGGATATCACCTAAGAGATTTAGAGAAAATATTACAAAGATGTAGACTTCATAAGATCTATCTGAATCCAAAAAAAATTTGTGTTCATATTTATGGAAGGGAAAATCCTAGGTCATATTGTTTCTAAGGAAGGAACTAAGATTGATCATGAGCATGTTCAAGATATCAAGCATCTTTCCTTGCCTATAAATAATCTTGGATTTCACTCATTCTTTGGGAAGGTGAATGTTTTGAGAGGGTTCATGCCATATTTTTCTGAGTTAACCAAAGAAATCATTGATATGATGAAAGGAAAAGAATCATTCAAATGGTCGAAAGAAGGTAGAGAAGCATTTGAAAAAATCAAGGGTTCTACTGCAAAATCTGATACATTGGTGTGCCCCAATTTTTAAAATGATTTTATAATATATTACTATGATTCGCCACACATGATCTCTGTCATCTTAAATCAACACAATCAAGACGAAATAAAATCTCTTATTGTAATCATGAGTTTTGGATTCAAGAAACATTAATTCAATTACACTCCCCTTGAGAGGCATGTGTACAAAGTGGTGAGATCCTTGAAACATTTCACATACTATGTGTTGAATTATCACACTAAAGTCTTAGTACCAAATACCACAGTTAAATCCATGATGACACAACAAGAACTAGGATCTAAAAGAGGTAACTGGGTCTCGAAAATCTAGGAATATGATTTATACATCAAGCCTACCAAGTTAGTTTGAGGAAGAGGACTCTTCCAACTCATCATAGAGAATGAGCCACGAGATGACTTTGAAGAAGAACTAGTTGAATAAAGTCTACCACTGGTAGTTTTTGTCAGTTCTACAGAAAAATCATATTCCGATATAGCTTACTTTCTCACATATGGCGAATGTACTGAGAATTTGATAGCTAAGGAAAGGAGAGCTATCACATTAAGATTTTTCAAGTACGTCATTTTGGACAGGGCATTATTCAAGAAAGGAATGGATGGCTTGTTATTCATATGTGTCGAAAAATAGCAACAACCTAGGTTGTTGGAATCTTTTAACAATCATTCTTGCAGTGGTCATTTTTCTAGCCCAGTTACAGCTCATAAAATTCTTCAAGCACATTATTACTTTCCCACAATGTTTTCCAATGCTCAGAAATGGTGACGAAATGTGAATCTTCTCAGAAAGTTGTTGGAAAACCTAATTTTGTAGATTTTCCTTTGAATCCAGTTGTCATTGAAGAACCCTTTTAACAATGGGGTTTATATTTCATCATATTTCTGAATCCTAATTCTAGTGATGGTCATACTCGCATGCTCACTGCAACTGACTACTTTACGAAGTGGGTAGAAGCTATTTTAGTGAAACAAACTTCTACTATTGTAATTTGTAACTTCATCAAAGATTATATATTGGTTCGTTAGGGAATTCAACAAAATATCCTGACAGGAAATGCCTCCAATTTTATTCTACAGAGATGATAATTTTTTGGTATTGGTATGGAATATATTGATCTCATTCATTAGATTACTACCCATAGGGAAACAGTCTAAAAAAATCCAATAACAAAAACATCATTAATGTTGTGCACAAGTTAGTCAGATAAAACCAAATTACTTGACATAAGAAGTTATATAATTCATTGTGGGATAACCACATAACTCCCAAAAGAGCAATCAGGATGTCTCCATTCCAACTCTTATATGGAAGCGATGCTTAAATTCCCATCACATTGAATTTACTAGTATTACGATTGGATCAAGAAGTTGATGATGAATGCTTCACCAATGCATTGCATAAAAGGATCATGTTCCTAAGCAATCTTGAAGAGTAGAGAAGTCATGTGGAAAAAAGGATTGGGGAACACCAATCTAAAGTGAGGAGATTGTTTGACATGAAAACTAAATAGAGGAAATTCCAAACCAATGACTTACTTTATCTCTGGGATAAGAGACGTGAACCGAAAGGAAAGCACAAGAATTTTGATTCACTATGGTTGGGTGCTTTAAAAATTTGGAATTTTTTTGGAGATGGTACCTATCACTTTGTGTATCCTGATGGAACTCATTTTCCTTTTCTCTATGGCGGGTAATATCTCAAGCACTACCAAAATTGAAAATGGGTTGTCCCCCGTATGTACATAGGTAATTAGATATTTGGTTTGTTTCTTTTCCCTATTTTTTAGTTTCCTCTCTTATGTCATATCTTTTTTATGCACCATCATTTTTGGGATCATGTTCATTAATATTTGGATCTGGTTCCGTTGCTTCGTCCATAAAGCCCTTATCCCCAATTAGAGCCAGTTGTTATCAGCTAATTTTGACTTCACAAAATTAATTAACATGGGAATTTTGAAAAAATTCAAAAGTGTTATTTTGTGTGATTTAACACCCTCGTCGCGATTGCCTCATCTCTTTGATTGCTATGGTCTTCAATTCATCCATTTCATGCGATATTTGATCCTGCTGGGTTATAAACTGCATTAATAATTAATTAATTAATATTTAATTAATTTATTATCCTTTATTTTATAAAATTAATTTTTATTAACTTTTGGGTTTTTAATTAAATAAATATTAATTAAAATTCATTTGACAAGATTTATTTTACTTTTTGGGGGAAAGTAAGCTTCCGCTTCCTATTTTTTGGGATGCCCAATTGGCTTCCCACACCTAGATTTCCCCTTTCCTGGAAAATTCATTTTATTTCCACACTTATGGGATTTCTTCCACTAATTTTCAATTCAATTTATTGGCAAACAGGAAAAAAATCTACCGATTTCCCATATGGGGAAATAAAAATGGGGATTTTCCGCTGGCAAATGCTTGTTTATTTCCCACTTTCCCATGGAAATTAATGCCAGTACCTGGCAAATATGGAATTGGTTATGCTAACGGAAATAAGAAACAATTACAAAATCTTGTTTAATCTTCATAACTATTTCTTTGTCAATTTCGTTGGAAAAAGTCATGTGAAGAAGCATTGAATCTTTCAATATTTCTAACTTCTTATTATTTCATCCGTAGAGGCATTTCCTTGAGGAAATAGTTGGAAGAAGTTTTGCTCTGTTTAATTAATTTTATCCTTTGCATTCCAGTTTAGTGTGTATGCCATTGTGAAGGAGGAATGCACATTGCAAAAGAAAATCAGTTCATGCTCATCCCAAGGAAGAAGATCCATGCACCAAGAGTATTAATATGTTTCCTTAGTAGGGGAATCCATGCACTTGCAAAAGAAGACAAGAAATCAATCAATACACAACGAAAGGGAATAAGAGTGCATAGAAAAAGTGAAAGAAAATAAGTAAGAACAATCTTCCACGCATCCTGTAGGAGGGAAACAACAAGTTGAATAAGATATAAGAAAACAAGCTCCATCCATTAGGAAACACAGTCCAAGGGAGCCACACAAGGAGGGAAGAAATATCAAGAGATCCATTTCTACACACAACCCACACATTTCCAAAAAATGTCCAAGAAAATAACAGTCCACAACTGTCAGTGAGAAGACTATGCATCAAAGAAGATCTACACAACAATAAAACATTGCACACAGAGCAGGGAGAAGAGAGCAGCAATTTCCCACACCTAAGGAGAATATTTCAACGTATAGGAAAATTTAATTCAATTTTACTAACACCAAATCCAATTTCTCCAAAATAATCTCCACACATCCAAAATAGAATAATGACACATGCAAAAAACAACAATAAGAGAAGAAAATCAGTCTATGCCTAGCCAAAAGTAAGAATTGAAAAAAAGAATAATAATTCAAAAAAAGAGATTTATTTCCATGCACAAGAAATTGCATCTAAACACCTTCACCTGGAGATGGACTATGCAGCCATGAAGGAATATAGATCCACTCTTGCATAATTCAAGTTAAAACCAGTCCAAGGAATTCCATGCCTTCGCAAAAGAAGGAAGTATAAAAAATTAAATCATTTTCAACGCATCATGGAGAAAGAATACAACATAATAGTGAATTCATGGAAAACTAAATAATTTTCAAGTATTCATGTAGGATATCTCTAGGCAATTCAGACTATTAAATAATATTCCGTGGTCAAATGTCAGTGTAAGAAAATTCCAAGTTGAGAGTATTGTCGGAAAATCAAAGTAATTATTCATGATGAAGACATCAAGATCAGGTAAGGTGGAAATACTGAATTTTTAAAAAAAATTAAGTTGATCCTATGCGGAGCCATTACAACCGGATAATTTTTTATATTTTTTAAAAAATTATCATTTTTTCTGTGGTTTGTATTTGTTAAAGTAATCAACTTTGGAGCTCGATATCTTGAAGTTGGATCATTGTCAGAAGAAAGGTTTGTTTTGTTGAATTATCCCTAACTTCATGTACTCCTTTTCCAAATTTCAAATGTGTAGTAACTCATTTGATATTTTTCACGGAGCCAAATAAAACGTGATTTGTTTGATTTCACCGCACGTGTAGGTTTCAGCATGTCAAGGTGACTCACTTTGAGAGTTTATATTTTAAACTCAAATGATCATCAAGAGAAAATGATTGCTTAATTAAATTCTACCAACCTTCATATCCAACCTTTCCAATTTGTATATGCCTAGGGTGACGTTTTATATTTATACCAGGCTAAAACTAAATGAGATTTTCACAGTTTTACACTTGCATTTTCCTAGCATTTTCAGAAAAGTCAACTTTGACCTTTAACATTTGATTGGTAAAAAAAATCTGACATGCAAAAAAATTGTACCTTAATATACTCCCTCATCTAGTGAGACTTTCTTAGAACAAGATTTTCTAGATTTCCTAGGGCAGTTTCAAACGCAATTTGTGTAGTTTTGAAGTAAGGAAGTAATAGCCCAAAATCACGCTTCTATCACAATCATGTCACCTTAAAAAAAGTGATGTTGCAGTATGCATTTCAAGGAATTCTACCCACTGTGATGCTCCATTCAGAGTATGAGAACATTGTCGATATCAACTTGGGACACGTCAACATAAGTCAGTTCTACGATTGCATATCAAACGAAGGTGAGTCACAATTTTCTAGATGCTTATTCTGAATTGGTCATCACTTTCATAGATGTTCCATGACACCTACATAGTGTGTCGATTCAACTCTAGTGACCCTGAATTGGAAGCAACCTCCGACTTCCTTATTACATGGTGTAATTTGTAGCTATTGGCATAGGTCTCTTTGGAGTCAAAAGCCATTGTTATCGGCAGAGATCAATAATGGAGAAGCTTGTCTACATCAACTATGTTCACTTGATCGTTGTACAGATCTATTCATTGAAAAACCAAGAATAACGATAAGAATAATTGTGTGGATCATCAAGAAAGACCACATCATTCAAACGTGTCCATGTTAGCTCTTAGTTAGTGACAGGCACAATATTTCATCAGTCAGTCTTTAAGTTGGAGCATTCTTGAATTGGATGATCATGAGAAGATCATAATGGAAACACTTTGGGATGGTGAAAAAGACAAAATAAATAAATCGAGGAAGTGATTTGGAATTTTGGCTCTTGGAATATCTTCTCAGTGGCGAAAAATAAAGAGTTGGATTCTAACAACCCAAGGTGGCATAATGACTAACTTCTCACGACAAATGAATAATTCACCATGGAAGGCTATTAAGAGATTGTGGATACTTTTGTGGATTTTTGAATATTAATATGAATGAAGACAAAATTACTCAAATTAGGATGTTTCTCAAACAGAGGGGTGGATGAATTACTCAAGTTTCAAGCTCGAATCTCTTGTCAGCTGGAAGATTTGCGGAGCGCGGTCAATGAGTTCATTCCTGTATGGCCAAGGTAGGTAGGATCTTGGCCCAAGGGATAATGCACTGATCATAGGTGTCTTTATCTAGGTTGCACATTGCTAACTAATATGTATATGTGTGAGTCCAAGTCATTTAAGTGGGGTCCACATGTACCCATTGCTTTTTTTATAAAGTGATGTTATTTAACTCACTTTTGGAAAAACATTGAAAACTTAAGTGGTTTCTATTTTTAGACATTTTTTAATTTAAAAAAAAAAATCAAAGTCACTTAAGTGCCCTATTTAATGTTCATGTAAACCCTAACTAAATTGTAACCAACTTTTAGGTTATGAAAGGAAGTCAGGAGTTCATTTCTAAGGGTGACTTTCAGAGAGGAGAAGAAAATAATTTTGTATGCAAGATTTCCTTCAAAGAAATAAACATTTTTTTCTTTTGAGAAGACCTTTGGGAGTTTATGAAATATGAACTTTGTGTCTCATTTATTTTCTCTTATAACATTTGATGTTCCTATGTTCATTAGATTTTAGTGTTTGAATATTACATGCAAATATTGTCTTGGATCTTATTTTCAATGCTACTAATATGTTGTTCTAGTTCACAGTGATCAAGCTCTGATTATCTACTTGCTCACATGTGTTCTATTTTACTCATTCTCATTTAGCTAATGAAAACTTCATTTTATTTGTGTTAGTTATTCATTGTTCTTCTCCATGCAATATTAGGCTCTGATTTTATCTAACTCTTCAATGCTCCTTCAATTCATTCATTTTCATTCCTTTCCTTTATTCCATTCCATCTCCCTCATCCATTTTTCTTTCCATTGATGCTCCAAAACACCCCCCCACATATGATTTTGAATGTACAGGTGTAAATATAGTTTTGGTTTTCAATAAAGGCAACCTTACCTTCATTGAGGAGGGACTTCATTCCCACACTTTTGTATGTCATTTGCATGCAGGAAAACTGTGGATAACTTAAGTGGTTTTTATTTTGAGTTTGTTTTACTAAATTTGGTTGGAAAATTCAAAATTCACTTAAGTTCCCTATTTAATGTTCATATAAAACCCTAAGTACTTTGTAACCAACTTTTGGGTTATAAAAGGAAGTCAAGGGTTCATTTGTAAGGGGTGACTTTGAGAGAGGAGAAAAAAATATTTTTGTATGCAACCTTTTTTTCAAAGAAAAAAACTGTGTTATTTTGAGAAGACATTTTGGAGTTCATGAAATATTAAATTTGTGTCCCATTCATTATCTCTTTTAGTATTTGATGTTCTTATGTTTATTAGATGTTAGGTTTTGAATCTTGTATGCAAATATTTACTTAGATCACTAAATTGTATCCATTAAACTATGCAATATTTCCTTTAGGTTATGTTGTAGGAAATCCACATTGTTAACATTAACTTCCCTTCAAACATCTACCTTATACATATATCAATATCATAAATCAATTACGCATCACCTTTACACATATTTCTCAGTAGGAATCATGGTGAAAATATAATTTCCTATTCCAACATGAAGACTTGGAAGATAAGTAGAATGATCAAGCATGTTCATCATATCACCCCAAAACTTCATTAACTGACTCAAATATAATTCATTCTAGTTTTTTTTAATCTAAATAATCTCTCGTTATTAGTCTCTAACTAAATAATTGAGTCCTAAGAGGGCCCACATATGTTATTTATAGTGGGATATCAGAGTCTCTTTTAAAAATCCCAAGTTATTTTTGATAATTTCGTTTTCCTCCAACAATGTAGCATCCTCTTCCTTATCATTGTTGGAAAATCTTACGATTATAGTTTCCTTAAAATATTTATCATCAAATAATTTATAAGTGAGACAATGGGATCAAGGTTCCCCTATATACCAAGGTACATAAATTTCCATTGGTTATCATCCTGAATCAAAATTGATTGTTTGTGTCTCTGTTCTAGATTTACATTAGCAACATGTAATACTGAATGGTTCAAAGTTACTTCGTTTCCTATATTTATATCAATCTTTTAAGATTCTTGTTAGAGAACTTGTTTAACATTATTTTCCTTCTATTACACACAAAATTCTCCTTCTTCATAATATAATAACATTTATTCTTAGAATTCCCCAATTCATGGAAATATTAACATAACAAATCTTCATTTTTGTTCTTTATTTATGGGACCTAGCTTCCATATTTAGAACATACAATTATGAAAGTTGGGGGAGATGTATAATTCTCAACATAAACACAAAATTTAGATAGAACCATTCATTTCCTATATTTGGTAACCACATTAAAGGTTATGAGGAATATAATAGACCTAGTGATACCCATCATTTTTTTTTGTTCCTACAATTCAAACAAGCATCGTGCAAAAATTATTCAAGTAGAAATGAGATGAATATTCTCACTTGTTAGGTTAAAACTAGGGCTTGTTTTCTAATAATTAAACCTTCTCTATTAAGTAATTAGGGTCATACAAAACTTATATGAGTGCAATCTTCCATAGTAAATAAGGTAAATAGGAAAAAACCTTTGTCCATAGAAACACATTTTATAAAAAAAACTTAGGCTTCATGTTTTGAAGACTATTATTAAATAAAATCAATATTAGGACATGATCTCAAGAGGAACCTATCGAGGAACCTATAGAGGAACCTATCAGCCCACCAATATAATACGTTTAGCTAGTAACTACCCTCCTCCGTTGTGAGGTATAAAGAGTAGAGATTGTAATAGTTATCATATTGGTTCTTGAGGAGATATACCCATGACCGCTATATTGGTGCACTTATTAACAAACCATCAAACATCCCAGAAAACTCATTTCCATCTTTAGGAAATTAAAAAATCCATGTGGGTTTTGGATATCCTTTGTTACCCTACTCTAGATCTGGACCATCTACCTCCTACCCTTGCGCTACCTACAGGTTCCCACCCATCATCTTTTTGAAATCTACTTCTGTATTGAAACCAGTGTAATTAATATGCTCACTTTGAAACCAATGTAATTAAAAATCAAAATTATTAAAGAAAAATAATAGTCTGTACACTATGTTTAGGGAATATATCCCACTCTTTAGATTTTTTCTGAACAAATAATTTGATAATTAGTCCTTTTATCCTCATAATAATTAGAATATTCCATATTTTCCTTCTCATCTTCATCTCTACCATAATCCTCATCATTCATGAATGTATTATTACATACAAAACAATAAATTTAATACATTAATATGTCTTAAACTGATAAAAAGTAATTAAAATACGATTAAATTTACAAATGGGATACATTATAAGGTATTTGAGAAGTTTAGATATTCCATTCATAAGATAAAACATATAAATATTTAATATATTATAATAAAAAATAGCTCATAATTTATCACTTGATAATTTCAATATTGTCTTAATCCCTAAATCATGATGTGTGCACCTATTTTGAGGCTATTTTGTATATCCTTAGTCATATTTCAAGACTTTATTTTCTTATTTCATTCTTCAATCACTCATAGAAAATTTCACATCAATTCAAATAACTTCAGTCATATAAATGTTTAAACATAAAACTTAATGGTACCTCACGTCCATCCTAGGCCAACCCCTCAAATGGTTTGGTCCAAAATTGAAAGGTGTTTTAAGGCCATCGAGTACTTTTTTTCAATATAATATATTTTATGGATCGATACTTTCTGAGATTTGGTTATCCTTAATTGAAATTAAACCTATGGAACCCTATATAATAAGGTCAAATTCACTCATATACTCATATAGAAATTACAAGAACTCTACTAGAAATTATATTTCAAAAGTTATACAAAGCTCTCAAAATTTTCTATAATGCAGAAGAATAAATTAGGAGTGTCTCCCACATATGGTTGAAACACTCAAATCCACATTCAAGATTCAATCTTCCCAAGTCAATATCCCTTACTGACAAGTTAAGAAAAATTAAGCAAGCCATTACAAAGTACTATCAAGTTATAGTGTTATCAAATATAGTTGCATCCATATTGATATCACATTTCTAGGTGGAGAACTACATTTTGTTTGAGGTCTCTTCATAGTAGTTCCATTATAGGTTACATATGGATTGCAATTTAACCCAAATACTAACATTTTGTAGGATTTTTAACGATGGTTAGGGATTTGGATCATTTCAACTTGTTATAAAGGTTTACACAAATATACGAGACTAATAATTACAAATAACATATTTCAATCATGCATAAGGACACACAGATTCACACAACTCAGTAAAAAACCTCAATAGAGAAAACTAAATAGTAATATAACAACCAAATGCTTCTATCTAAAAGTGACAGTTTTTCCAAGTGTTGAGTTTACACTTCCATAATCAAAGGAAAATTAATCTATAGAGTATTTCTAGCCAATTCATCTATCTTTCACACCCATGCCAGCTTTTAAAGTAGTTAAATAACTAGGAATACTTGATTTCTCATTTCATAATCTATTTAACATATGTTCTAATTGATCTATATTCAAATATATATATGTACATTATGATCTAGATGTTAATTAATGATTACAATGGACATATTTTTGCTAACCTTATCCCAAATTTAAAAAAGAAAAGGATTACAATCCCCCAAAAAATTATTTTTAGGGTGAATAATTTAGTGAACATACTTTTTGATTGAATTATCAACCTATTTTTTCATAGGTTTCCTACCCTAATTATTCCTTCTTGTCACAAAAACCCTTATACATAAAAAAAGGTAAAATATTTGTTTGATATATTATTTAATGGAAATGGTGGCATGTGCAAGGAGGGAAAACGAGAAATGCATGAATTTTTTTTACTATTGCAATCATTATTTATGGTTGCTTTCACATGCTTCCTACACATGCTCTGATACCACTATCGGATAAGAGAAATGTAATTTTTTTAAATAATGTTATCCATAGTGAAGTGTGTATAATGCAAGAGAGAAAGCGGTTAGGATAAAACCGTAAGAAACCATAGATACATGCAACATTTTGAGATAACCAAAATCAAGCCCAAGAGAGCATTGGTTTCTACTTTACATTGCTTAAAAGTCTCCAAAACTTGTAATTCAAGGACATAATGGACTGAGTCTTATTTGACATCTAGATGAAGAAGAATCGTGCTGAGCTTGTAGATGGATACAATACAGATGATGAATGTGATATTGAACATCCTAAAGAGTGTTCGAGTCTCACTACACAAGTATACCAATCTCACCTCTTCATTTATGATTTTACAAAATAGGAGCACATCTAGTTTGAGAGGTTCACATAAATTTATATGACGTGCTCACCATAAGAAACTGAAAGGACATGTTGTAATGCAAAAGTATGGTGAATTTGTATAAGATGAAGATGATTTGGGGGTAAATTTTTAAAAAATGTAACAAGGGGGAATGTTAGCATACAATAATATTTATTACAATGTATTATAAGGTATTTATGCCTACTCATCATGTGGTTACATCCTAAATTGCTTTCTCTCTTATATTTATACACACTTCAGTGTGAATAATATTATTTGAACATTTTTTCAATTTTGTGATTCAAATAACCCTACATTCCTTAGGGTTTCCCTTTATTACTTGGTTCATGTTTCTTGTCCTAATTTTAGGGTTTTTTCTCACTTTTTTCTTTCATTGCTTACTCATTTCCTGCATACATGAGGTCTATAGATCATTTTCCTCAAGATAGGCTGGTTTATCATCCTTTTAACCATCTTCATACCTCTCCTCAACTACAGAGAAAATATTAATCCCCTTTTTCTAGCACATGACTTCATACACATTTGATAAACCCTTGATATGAACCCAGTCATATCAATTTCCAATCCAATCTCATCTATGTTAGTACTTGATGAAAAAGGGATTCATATAACTATTTTCTCTCGAAAGTGCACCCTGTATAGAGATGGTTGCAGGTGTTCTAAGCTTGCAAAAATGATCTCTCTCTTTCGTAGATACAATGGAAACACATCAGGTCTGTGGGTATACCCATTTTCAGGTGAGTCTCTGGTATCAAGGCCGGTTCCTTATTGTTGTATCCTAAATTTATTTTATGGGGTTTTAGGGTAAAAAGAACACTGTAAAATGAAATTAAAACTGAGGTGATACACCAAACTTTTATGAGGTCTTTGACTGAGTACATGCATAATTGATATGGAAAGGAATTTGATGCATGAGACAACAATTTTTTAAAGATAATTAAGGGTAAACACTTTGATGTATTGAAGGATAAAATCACAACAACACTACTAAGTTACACATACACATTAACACCATGCAGAAATTACTGAATTTACAACAGGGTAAGATGATTAATCAGGGAATTTAGCATTCACAAGATTAATGGAAACATACACAAGACTACAAATAATTGGAAAGGTAGAAAATACTTCACATGCAATGGGAAAAATTGGCAAAAAATTGCTTCAACACTCCTATATCTAAAAAGTCCTCTCCCTTGGTGCTTGCCAAAGAAGACTATATATAGAAAAATTATTTTTGACCCTTCCTAACAATAGGTTAGAATTGTACACACCCATGCATCCTATTTTTATCCTTCATATATTAATAAATAAATGAATAAAAAGAGAACATGTAAATACAAAGACGCATTAACAAAACATTGGTTACAACTCAGTCAAACTGTAGTAAACTGTTCTATTTTTAGGAAAAGCATGATTGATTAAATTGCCAAAAATAAGTTTTGCTTGATGAGCAAGTATTCTTCTTTATGGATGCATATTATGTCTTCAAGCTGATTTGTCCTTTTTCTGAAGGTATGCGACCTTATCCATTTATAGTGATAAAATTAGCACTTTCTAACCATGCTTGATTTTGGTGAGCTCGAGACTCGAATTAAGGTGCAAGAATATTGCAAACTTAATAATTTTTGGTATTGTTGAGCTCCATTTGAGCTAAAAAAGTTATTCTAAATTTTCCCCTAGATGCCATTGTGGACTGTTCAAGCTTGACTGATGGTTTCTGTAAAGAACTCTGTCTTTCATCATTTTGAAAAAGAGTTTTCCACTTAGGACAGATTTGAACTAAAAACGGTCCTGGAAAACATTCTTTTTTCCATTTCTGATAGAGATTATACATTTTTAAACATTTGGTCTACCCTTCTGCTTATAATTTAGGCCCTACATGTGTCTTTATATGATGCCAACCGGGTCACGTTCAACTTTATCCCCTCTTTCTGAAACAAAGTTTAAAAATTTCAAACTAAAAAAAGGTTCCAGTGGCCTACCTTTCCTCCTTGGGCTTTTGTTAGCATGGGCAGAATTACAAGAAATTTTATCAATTTTCTCCCTTTATCATAAAGGGCTCAAAATCTGAAATTGACTCAATGCTCCACTTTTGACTTATTGAATACGTGGCCTTGTTTGGTCTTCAGCAAGGTCGCACGTCACTTTTAAAATTTTCTCCTTTACAAAAGGCTCAAATTCTTAAAAATCTCTGATGATCCGCTTTGACTCTTTTGATGTGGGCTCAATATTTGAATTTTTCTTTTGACATGAGTGGGACCGCGGGTCATTTTACGACTTAACACCCTTTGGAAATAAAGCTCAAAATTGTAAAAGGCTCCAAATCTCTGCATTGACTTTTTTGATGCAAGCTCAACATTTGAATTTTCCTTTTGACATGAGCGGGGCACGGGTCATTTTATGACTTTACGCCCTTCGGAAATAAATATCAAAATCTCAGAAGGCTCGGATGCTCTTCTTGGAATTTTTTCATGCGGGCTTAGCAGTTGAATTTTTCGTTTATGATGAAAAAATGATAAGTTCGCCAAAAAGACCCACCATTTTCATGTGTCAAGTTGGGGTTTGTGAGCTCAGTTCTTTCTGTATCATCATTATATTGAACAAGATGGTAACGGCTTCATTTTTTTTTTGTAATCTTGTGACTGTATATTACTCATTTCGATCTGTATTAAACTCACCTTTTTACTTTGTCTCTACTGTTTTGTCTTCAAAACATTGACACTCATTTTTCCTTTACATTTTTAATGTGATTTCTAGAACAAGATTGATCTCTGAGTTGAAACTCATTTTGGGTTCTCCTTTTGGCTCTGAATTTGATGAGGATTTTCTCTGGTTCAATTTTAACAAGTGAGTTCTTGATCCTTAATCTGATTTTAGTACCCATTAATGGGTCTTTCTCGATCAAAGCCAAGATCTACATTTTCTTCCTTATATCTGCAACTTTATTTGTTCCTTTGAGTTGTATTACAACAAATCTGTATATGAACCTTTGAATATCCTTCCTAAATGAATTATTTTTTCCAAACTCTATATCTACAAATGTATTTTTCAAATTTTGTCTTGAAAAATTACAACCCAGATTTGGGTATCACTCCTTTGGCATGGATATTCAGACTTCTTTATTGCTTCTTGATTTTGTAATCTACACTAGCACATTTGAGAAAATAACTAGAAAATATTTACGCATTTTGGCATCTCTTATGTCCATGGTTTTATTTTCTTCTTTCTCCTTTTATCTGAGTGAGCAAATCATGTATACAGTTTTGATCTTTAAGTAATTTATATCTCCTGTTATTAGAGATCCATGTGCACAAATTAGGATAGTATAGATATATGGATTGTACCCTGAGCTCATAAACTGATAGTTTTCTCTTTTGTGTTTTTAGGTACATTGCTTTCAATAATGAAGATTAAGAGGGAACAAATAAAGATGAATATGCATCAACTAAAGAAAAAGCCTCAAGGTAATGATGGGTTCACTCATACTCCTTTATTTTCTCTTTCATGCATATGTACCTCTTATTCCAGTAATTATACTTTACTTTTTATTTACATCTCACGACTTGTGTGGGAACATTTGAATTTCCTTATGAATAAAACATTGAATTCTAAAAATGAGTTGTGTATTTCATTCTATAATTTAGCTTTTTGTATGGATTGTATGATGAACTAAACAACTCAGTAATATAATTGAATGTCTTAATCATGAAGGAAAGACATTAAAGAATACTTGTAACATCCAGTAATGAACTGTAATTTCTTTAATATGCATTTATGTTTTCTTTTTCAAATCTTACCATTTCATCTACTCTGTGTTTAGATGTATTCATTAAGGCAACACAGCTGTCCTTTGGGGCTTTGTGTTCTTTTGCTGAAGATAGTCACAAAATTGTAAACTATGTGATTTGTTATGTTTTGTAACATCACACATAGCTACAAATTTCATGTAATCATTATTTAATTCAACAGTAATAGTATTGTATGAAAGAAACTCCCCTAGCTTAGGTATACTTCACCAATGTTATCCATCGTAACAAAGTTTTGAGTTTCCTATTTTTACACAAGTGTAAAAATTGTCAACATTTCTGGCAATCTTGTGAGGAAAGATGGCTGCTAGCTTGTAAAGTAGTGGCTTGCTCTTGTCCATTGTGCATGGATTCTAAAACATGTAACCAAAATATGCCCTCCTGAAGGTCCAACCCTTCCAAAATGAACCAAAACTAGGAAAGGATCTGGTAAACTAGATCACTTGCACAAATGCACGTATTGAATTCAAAAACATTGCAATGTGCAGGAATTTCACTTATTGAAGGGAAATCCTACTCTAAATAGACAATGTAGGATTTTCAATAATAATGTTTGAGAAACATACCATCTAAAGGAATGGAAAGTTCCTCTCGATTCAGCCTCGATAGTTGAGAAGTGTTGTGTTCTTTGCAAGCTAAAATCATGTAAGGACCACTCCAGATTGTATTGAACTTTGTGTGTCTTCCTAGCTTTGCACAATCAGAATCCCACTTTAACATAATATCTCCTTCATTGAAGATTCTGAATTTGGCTTTCTTATCAAAAGTATTCTTCATCTATTTCTAATTCTTTTCCATGTTATAATGAGCTTGGTCTCTTAGCTCTTGTAACTCCATTAATTATGCATAAAGAACCTACAATAGTTCATTCTCAAGTAGCTCCATTTGATGCAACAAATCTAATGCGAGTAACTCAACTGAAATAGGTGTTCTTGTTTCTCCTCTAGAAACAAGCTTGTATGGTGAATTTCCAACTGATCTTCTAGGAGTCACTCTATCAGCCCAAAGGGATAAATTTTACATTAGATGCCAAACTCTCTAGTTATCTTTGAGTGTTCTTCTTATGATCATTAAAATATTCTTATTAGTACTTTCAGCTAACCCATTACCTTATGGGTAATAGTTAGATGAAGAACTTAGATAAATTCCATGATTAATATCATAATATGTTACCTTTACACCAAAAAATGGTAAAGCATTATCTGATATGATAGTTGTTGGAACACCAGATCTGCATACTATACCTTCATAAAAGGATAGTATTGAAGTTTCATTAACATCATTCAAGGCTATTACTTCAGTCCATCATATAAAGTAATTTGTAGTAGTTAAAATCCACTTATGTCCTTGTGAAGAAGGTGGTTTTATGATGCCGATAAAATCAAGACCCCGCTACACAAAAGGCTAATCAACTGAAATAGGTTGTAAGGGTAGCGAAGCTAAATGTTCTTTTTTAACAAAGAAAGCACATTTCTTACACTTTCTGATCCATTCAAAACAATCCTTGAATATGTTGGGCCAATAGTAACCAATTTTCATAAATTTTAAGGTTGTGGTACATGATGAGAAATGACCTCCTGCAGGTCCTTCATGGAATTCTGATAATAATTGCTAATTTTTTTCATAATCAACACATCGCAACAATATTCCATTTATACCCCTTTTAAATAATACACAATCAATAAAACATAGGGTACAACTTGTAATCTAAAATACCTTCATTTATTTTTGTCCATACCCTCTAGATAAATACCATGTTGCAAATAGTTAACTAAATCAACCATCCATCTTGATTCTTGGACCTCTTGAGCAAGTCCAGGTTGCTTGATTTCTGGCTGAACCATGACATCTGACTGTTGATGCTTAACTTCAGCATGTTGTTTTGGATCTTCTAATTCTGATTCATTCTATTTTTCCATATCAAAAATTATGTTCTCACATAAACCTTTTCCTCAAACTATCTTAGCAACCTGGATATCAACACCATATTCCATAACTTTCGTTATCTAGCCTACTCTTTTCTCATTCAATTCTTTATTTAACAAGAAAGCTTTGACACTTGGATAAGAAACAAGAACATGAATTTTATTTTTTGAAAGCATGTACTTCAAATTATTTAGCCCTCTGACTAATGAAAGTACTTATTTTTCAAGAAATTTTTATCTTGTTTCGTAATCATGTAAGCTCTATCTAAAGAAAGGAATTTGTTGTTCTATATTTTCATCATTAACCTAAGTTAATATGGTTGAGATTGTTTTAGCTCATGCAAGTGCATACATTGTAAAATATATAATTAAAATTTGGATTTGCAAGAGTAGGAGCTTGAGAGATGGCTACTTTGATTCCTTCAAACCCTTCTCTTCCTTCGCTGGTCTAAGAGAAAGTCTTCTCTTTCTTTAACAAAACTATCAATGGTTTAACCAATACTGCAAAATCTGGAACAAATCTTCTAACAAAGTTGATTTTTCCAAGGAAACTCTATAATGTCATCTTATGATGAGGCAATGATAGCTATGATATGGCTTTTTTTATGAAAGGATCAATCGCTAAACCTTACTTATAAATAATATGACCAAGTAATTTGCCTTGATGTACTAAAAATATAGACTTTAGAGGATTCAAATTATCCCAAATTTTCTGTATAATTAAAAAGTCTACCTTAGATGTATTATATTCTCATCTGAATTTTTTGAAAATATAGTAACATCATCTAAATAGACAAGGATGCATTTATTTAACAAGCTATGAAAATCCATGTCCATTGCACGTTCAAATGTTACACTAACATTTAGAAAGGCCAAAACACATTCTTTTGTAAGCATAAGTACCCCCCCACTTGGTGGCAAAAGCTGATTTGTACCTATCTTCTTCTCGAACTAAAATCTGATTGTATCCACTATAGCCGTCTAGAAGAGATAGTCTATCTGAACCAGAAACTCTTCTTAAAATATGATCCATATTCGGAACTGGGCAGTGATCTTTTAATGAAGCTTTATTTAGATCTCTAAAATCCACACATAAACTAATTTATCGATTTTTCTTCCTAACATGAACAAGATTGGCTACCCAACTTGAATGCTTAACTAGGAAAGATAATACCTGATTCAATCAACTTAGAAAACTCTTTTCTCATTAGAGGCTCTATTTTGGGATTTACACGACTCTGATTTTACCTAACTAATTTAAAATTTGGCTGCAATTCAATAGTATGTTGTTCTAAATTGGGATCAAACCCTTTCAAGGTCTTGGTATTTCCAAGTGAAAACATATTTGAATTCCTTACAAAGATTAATAAAAGAATGCTTTCTTCAGCTAAAGAACATACCTTTCCGATGAAACAATTTTTTCCCTTCATCTAAATGAGATTTATTCGTAGTTATCAACATGTGTTGACATCTTAGTCTTGACTTTCCTTAACTGATCATCAGTGTTAGAAGATACCTTCTAATGTGACCAAACCTCGGGGTAGTTTGGTTTGTCTTTAAAATAAACAATTTAGTCACCATATAAGTGTTGTAATTTATCTTGATTTACCACAGAGAACTTCATCTTCTTGCTATCAAAAATTTGCATAGATTTGATCATCACTTTCAAAAACCTACCAATTCAAATCATTATCAGGTATTGAAGGCCTAACAATTAGCTTTATATGAGGCTGAATTTTGTTATTTTCAATATGTTTCTAGCACTTCAAAACTAGACACCAATTGCGGCAAGTCTATCTGCATGCTTATTTTCTGTTCTAGGAATGGATTGAATGTTAATAGCTTCGAAATCTTCCATTAAGTCTGAAAACTTTATGTTTGTAAGACTTCATTAATGATATTCTTACAAACATTTAAATTTCTTACTTGACTGATAACTAACTCAGAATCACCAAAAATCTGTAGCATGCTAATACCTTTCTTTCTATCCCAAAGTAACCCATGAATTAATACTTCGTATTCAGCTATGTTGCAAGTGCATGAAAATTAGAGACTCAAAGTTGAGAAATACCTTTCATTTTTTGGTGAAGCGAGTATCTAACCTGCTCCTTGTCCTTTCTCATTTTTATCTCCATCGAAATGAAGCTTCCAAATCCCTTCCATTGCATTTTCTATTTTGGATAGCAGGGGAATTGGTGTATTTTCTTCATGCAATCAATACACACCAAAGAGGTGTTCTTAAAATTCCTTGAAAGGATAATGGGCATGTTATTCTTCGTGAGTTTTTTCATCCATAAATAGGTTAGAAACACCATTTAATACTGAAACTTGAGCTATATTATCAAAATTAGACTGGTCTAAGGTTACATAATTAGCTACTACATTAGAAGTGTGAGGCTCAATGTGAAATCTAGCCCAACAATTCTAAATTGATAGTAACCTATGGTCCCATAATGAGTAGTGAAAAATAAGAAAGACCAATCTGAAGAGAGATAGCCTCATATCTTTGTTTTGAAGTCTCTTGATAAACATATAACAAAGTAAGGAGGTAAGTCTACAATAGTAATATCTATGCAGAATGGAAACATTCGGGAAAGCATGCAATGTTACATCTACCTTTTTTATGACACCATTATTATATGAGAGATAAATGATCTGAATCCATCTGTAGAACACTCTGTTTCAGTAATTTCATCACCTGCAGTCATCCCAAGTTCTTATGCATCCAATCTACTAAATTTGGCTATACCATTGCAAGGCTTTTGATTGCCCCAGATGTCAACTAAACAGTCTATAAAGCTACATGTTCTCCATGAGTGATATTATGCAACCACACAAAATGGTTGTAACATCTTTAATGTTCATGAGCATGTAGGACTGTCTAAACCATCCATTTTCACTGGTTTGAATGATGGAAAAATCTTGCAAGGCAGCATTAGGGATGTCCATGGTAAACTAAGATCTACTAACGGGACTTCCTATTATTAAAGGTCACAATAATTCTATAGCTTGGCTGGTTGAATGAGCCATTTGAAATACTGTTGATCCTAGAATGAATTATAGCATGACACGTGGTGAGAGGTTAATATTAGGATGGGGGTTCATCACATCAACAAGGCTTATTATAAGGTAAAGTATCACCAACTCTTCTAGAGACTTATTCTACAAAATTAGCAAAGGCTAAAGACAACAAACTCATGAGGAATTCAGCTTCTTACCGATGACCTTGTAGTCACTTTAGGCATGGAACATGCTACAATAATGGTCTAAAATCAGTCCTTGCAGAGTCTTTACCAAATTTAACATCTATTAAATATTTGAGGAACATATGAATTGTTAGCAATAGTTGTTGTCTGATTATAGGTAACTTGTTATCTACTAGTAAAATTTGTTGTAGAACATGCCTATTTTGTAAACATCTCTAACTCTGCATGTAGATCTGATTCGTGAGTCCCACAGTAGCAATTGTCAATGAAACTCTTATCCTCTTAGAAAGTGCGCCTTGTAGAGAGATTTTGTTGCAAGTGTTCTAATATTGCACATGAGTATCTTACTCTCTCTCTTTCCATTTGATACAATGGAACACATGTATTACGTTGAGGTTTGGGCATACAAGACTTATTTTGAGAAAAGCATTCTAGGAAACTTACACATGAATGTTGGTTCCTTATTGATGCTATCACTAAACTTATTATATCGGGGGTATTAAGGGACTAAAGCGATTGACTGTAGTAGGAACCTTTGAATTAAACTACTGAGGTGGATAAGGTTACCTATAACTTTGATTCTGCTGGTAAGGATGCCTATTTGCTAATAGAGTAGCATGCAGAATGTCTGATATGGAAATGAAACCTTATCTGATGCAATAGGCCAATATATTTCTAAAGATAATTAAGGATAAACACTTTGATGTATTGATAGATAGAATCATGACAATAATGCTAAGTAGCACATACACATTAATATCATGTAGAAATTACTTAATTTGTAATAGGGTAAGATGATTAATCAAGGAATTCAACATTCACAATATTGAAAATAATTGGAAAGGTAGAAAATACTTCACATTCAAAGGGAAAAAATCTAGCAGAAAATTGCTTCAGCACTTATGTATTTGAAAATTCCTCCTCTTGTACATTGCTAAGGCACACAATATATAGAAAAATAATTTCCCACCCTTCCTAAAAATAGACTAAAGATGTACTCGACCATTCATCCTATTTTTTATTTTTTTTAATAATAAATAAAGGAATAAAATAAAGAAAACTAATAAAAGAGGCATTAATAGCCTTTGATTACATCTCAGTCAAACTGAAGTTGAATGTTCTATTTTTAAGAATAAAATGGTGAATAATTTGCTAATAATAAATCTTGCTTGATGACCAAGTCTCCTTGTGCATGTGAATTTGTCTTCTTGCTGATCTGTCCTTTTGTGAAGGCATGTAAAAAAACTCTCTTTGAGTGAACAAAATAATTACAATACTTGCAATATTTGTGAAAAAAAATCATCCACACATCCACTTGGTGGGGGACCATCTCCAAGCTCAGGTTCTGATGTTGACATTCCTCGTCTTTTATTGGTCACATGGGTGATGTACTGTAAATCATCTCCAACTCCACCAATAGTGGGGACCACCTTTGCACTTCACCATTAGTCCTCATTGGTTATGCCACTCTCTTAGACTTGGCAAACTACCATGGTTTTGAAATAATACAAGGGCATTTTGAAAAAGGGGGCACCATATTACATTCGACCACCTTTGATAACATATGGTATATCATAGTCTTCCACCCGATAGTTGTCGGCCTTGGCATTATTTGAATGAAAAAAGGTTGAAAACAAATTTTATTTGGATCATTGCATACATGATTTGGTTAAGGTTTTGGTATATTGGAAACTCAGACTATAGTTGATTTGCAAAAATGTAAATAATTTTTAAATAACAAGGGTCAGTTGGCCCCTTCGTGATGATAAATCACCCCTTGGCAATTTTTTTGGTGGCATTATTAACTCAGTTTGAGTTAGGTCTTTGAATGCAGAACGTCGATATTTGTCCTTATTGAACTTACACTATTTATTTTTGATCCTCAGTTATGGTTTCACTCTTCACATTTAATGGGGTTAGGTGACATCTTAACCATGGGGGTTACAGTGATTGTTTGAGATCAATATTCATTCCTCGATCTATGTACTTGTTTATTTTTAATCATTTGATCACTAACTATGGATGAGTTAGGTTATACCAAGGTTATTAAGTGAGTTAAAAGGTACCCGAGATCTATCCTTTTATCATAATTTTGCTCACAGAGAGCGGCGAATCCCTGGTAAAATCTTCACTCGACGCCATTCTTGGTTGCTTTGTAATCTTAGCTTCCCTACAGAAAGGATTCTCTATGGACTAGTATAATTCTCTATCTGATCTCGGTATTGTGTTATTATCAGCATTATAACGTTATGAGGTCCAAATACTTGCACTTATTCATCGTTCTTTTTGTTATTGACCTCTGCCTGAGCTTTTCTGAGATCTGAAACTTTTTCATTATCATCTCTAAAATATATTTTTGAGCAAGCTTTTCATGAGATTCTGACATTGTTGATGGGTTAAGCTTGGTTCTCCTGCTATTTGCATCACTATTTGATGAGGAATTACAAGTCTTGATCTCTAGCTATTGTAACTTGCTTCGTCATTTGCCATTTTGACTTTTAAGACACTAATAATTAGCTCTCTTCTGTATCTTCTTTGTGATTTCTTGATAATCATGGAGATTCCGAGTTGAAGGTCATTCTGGGATCTCACTTTCTTCTCTGAATTTGATGGTTTTTCAAGAACTTGACAGCTCTATGTTAATTGGCGAGTTTTGTTTCTTACTCTGCTTCCTCCCTACCCATTAATGGGTCTTCATTCATTTACCATTATATGTACATTTTATAATGTCGGCACTCCGAGGTCTTTGTTCTTGTTAGATATTTAACCACAGATGTGGTCTTGATTCATGAGTTCGAAACACAGTCATTATGGAATTCTCCCTTTCATGTTGTCTCTAAAATGTAGAACTGTAAATTTTGTTGGCCTTTGACCTGGTTCGACAGCTTGGTATATAGCTAAAATTTCAAACCTTTATCCTTAATTCATGCTCATTTTTCTTTTTAGTTTTCTTGGTTCTTTTTGAAACCATTATGAGATTTCTTTGAGTTAAGTTCAAGCTCATGGCTTCCAAATGCATGCTCATTTTCAAATATTTTCATTTACATCTGAATTCCTTCATGAGTTTCTGAAATTCATTAAAATGGCATGGATGAACCTGTAATCATTCTCTGAAACATGTTGATTTCCATTTGATCTAGTTGGCATTTTTCTTCTTCCCTGACTATGCAATCCTTTACCTGCTACAATAAAACCATGGAAATATTTTTCCTCTTGTTTACTGCTTCAGCTGATAGTATATGATTTCATGAGGGGCTTGCATCCTACCTTTTTGAGACTTGATATCTGATTGTCTGACCTTTTTGTAACTTTGTATTGAACATCATTCTTATTTTCAGTTGTAATGTGATAACTTGAACATTTGATTTTGAAAATTAAAAACTTTAGAAGTTAATAATTTACTTTTATTTGAGAACCTGGAAAGGACATATTATTTTTGGAAATTTCTGTTCACAAATTCCTGCATGCTGAACATTAAAGTTTTGTTGAGATGTTGTAGTTCTATTTCTTTTTTTCTTAAATATTGTATTTGAGCTTCACTATAGCTTTAGTATGAATGCTGAAAAATTTGTAAAATTTCCATTTTACATCGCAAAGCCCTATCAAAGTTTCCTCATATTCCTGTTGACTATATTTTTCAGCTATTATAAATCATTTCAGTTAACCTTAGCCTTTATATTATGACTCTTCTTCTTAAGTTGTAATCTAAAACATGTACTTGTCTGTAATTCTCTTCTCTATTCTGCACACTTGAGAAAATAGTTAGAAAATATTTAGGCTTTTTGGACTCTCTTATGTCCATGTTTTTTTTCTTTTCTTCTTTCTCCTTCTTTTTGAGTGAGAAAATCATGTATGCAATTGTTATCTTCAAGTAATCTATATCTCCTGTCAGTAAAGATCCATGTGCACAAATTAGGTCAGTACAAGAAGATGGATTGTACCCTACGCTCATAACTGATAGTTTTCTTGTTTCTATTTTTAGGTATAGTGCTCTTAGCAATGAAGATGAAGAGGGAACAAATTTGAAGATGAAGATGCATCAACCGAATGAAAAACCTCAAGGAAATGATGGGTTCACTCATATAGGTTTATTTTCTCTTTCGCACATGTGTACCTCTTATTCCAGTAGCTGTACATTACTTTCATGTTACATCCCACATCTAGTGTGAAAAAATTTGAAAATCCTTATGAATAAAGCATTGAAATGTGAAATTGAGTTGTGTATTTCTTTCTGCATTTCTACTTTCTTATATGGATTGTATGATGAATTAAATAGCTCGATAATATAATTGAATGTCTTAATCATGAAGGAAAGAACATTAAAGAAGACATGTAACATCCATCAATGAACTCTAATTTTTGTAATATGTAGTCTTTATTTCTGCTTCAAACCCTAACACTTCATCTATTCTACAATTCAGTGTCTTCATCAAGACAACACAACTATCCTTCGGTGCCTTGTGCTCTTTTGCTGAAGATAACAGGAAATCACGGACTATGTTATTTGTTATGTTTTGTAATAGCACACAAATACAAATTTCATGTAATCATTATTCAAATCAATCACAGTAACAATATTGTCTGAAAGAAACTCCCCTATCTTAGGTATACTTAACCAATGGTATCCATTGTAACGAAGTTTTGAGTTGCCCATTTTTGCACAAGTGAAAAAAATTGTCAACAATAGCCTTTTAACCCACCTCCCCCTCACTATGGAAGTTCTTCTAGATAGATCATCCTACCCGAACTATTCATCCTACTATTATATTGGGATCTATACTCTATGTTCTAAATATAAGATGAGGAGAGCCACCCACTAGGGGTAATTTACATATTCCTCCACCACCATATGTTAGTACTTTTAATAAATATGTCCCACTTTTTCATTTTTTGTACCTTTAGCAAAATATGTCCCATAACGAAAACATGATCAAATACATATAAAATGACCAAACATGTATTTTTAGGAGCTTTAATATACCAAGGTGCAGGTCATCTAGAATTTACCTGAGTTTTTAAAGTTTTTATAGTATTTTTTAAATATTTTTTTCCACCAAGTGGGACACACTTTTATGCTTTTACATGCCTAGTGCTCCTTGAAATGGTTATGAAATTATAGATCGATTGATAAATACACCTAGTATAGTATTTATTTTGGAATTAGTCGATAAATCACCTTCTAACAAGGACATTTTGTACAAATAATTACATTTTACTACAGTGCTTACTAATAAACAATCATCTTCCTTTTATTATATCATGAAAACATTTAGAAATATGGAAATGATGTTAGTTTATCTCTTATAGAGTTAAATCCTAATAATATAAGGTATCAATTTCTATCCCGCCTTTTTACTGCATGGATTCATGGTCTTATGATCAAAAGGACACTATTTCTTAAATTAAATGTTTTCCCTTGCTCCTTTTTTCAGCAAATAGGTGTCTCCATGAGTACTATTGATAAGAATCATATTATTATTGAATAATTTGATAATATTGAATGACCTACAATTGTTAAAATCATTTTGGATGTACCATTTGGCCCTAAAATGTTCCCAACTACATTTCATATTATATAAAATGTTGTTTAAAATAATCTCCTATTGAAACATCCGTGGATCTATAGTATGGAGGTCATTTCATATAATCTTCATCAATTTTTCAAATTTTTAAATGATGTCTATGAATATACTATTGCTGCAAATGAGGAAGCTATCAAGTATTGTAATATTCAAACAAATCTTCTGGCAAGCCTATTATTACCCCTTAAACATAGCTTACCCCTCTTGATAAGTTATACACAAATGTGGTTTGAAAATCAAGTACCAATCATGATCATAAGTCTTTTATGCCACCACCCACTAAGCCTATGTCGATTCAATCTACATCGCCATATTTACATAAGTATATGAATTCTTTAATGAACACTCTAAGTTAGTGTAATTTACTACATTACCACCACCTGAGTTTGAGGTTATTCATAAGTTATCCTTAATAAATCATATAAAGAAACAAGGTATCTTAGTTATCAACTACTTTGAAAGTGATGATGATTATATGAATTTACCACTTACACAATCTAAATTTTAACCTCATTGATGAGTATGACTATAAATTACATACCCTTTCGAGATATATTAGACCTGGGAACTATATAATTAATTATTTTATGAATAATTGTATGCACACCTTTCCACCTAAGAAGGTTTTATCTCTAGAAAAATTGATACTATCTATTGAAACTTGTATTCGTATTCAACCTACAACTATTTACACTACTTTGAGTAAAATATTTGTCAAATCTATCATACTCTAGCTTTATTCGATGTTATCAATCTATGCATTATGCAACATTATGTTACTGAAAGGATATAACTATGTCCCACCTTTTTTACACTTTGTGTACCTTCAGAAAAATAGTTCCTACAACCAAACCATTATCAAACACATGTAAAATCAACAAACATGTATTTTTAAGAGCTTAAAAATAACAAGGTGCAGGAAGGTGCAGGGCACCCACAATTTAAATGATTTTTTTTTTAAAAGTATTTTTTAAACATTTATTTAGTAGTCATACTTGAAAAAAAAAATTCCACCAAGTGGGACATAGTTATATGCGTTAACATTTTATTGTAACTTTTATCTTTGTTACCTTTCTTAAAAATATAGACACACAAAAAGTTCTCTTACCTTTATTACTTGATTGTGGCTTATTAGCACTACCTAGATCACATCACCTCGTGGAAATCAAGCTATCCACAAAACCAATAAATACCTATTTTTATGACCTTTGTCTTACTTTTCATGATATTAACCATTATCAAGAGTTAATATCTAAGATACATACCTTAAAAGCTAGGGGTACAATCAACAAACTCTCTAGTTTCTCTATGAAGCTAAAATAATCGTATGCTACCAATACAATGGAGGAAAACAAACACTCTAGATTTTATATATTATGTTCACACATTATATGCATGGAAATAATTGTGAACATGATACACTCGATATAAATAAGAACAAAATGAATAGTCACATGAATTCTAGATTATAATATGTCACTCATAGAATATTGCTTACTTATTATAGTATCAAAGATATGGAGATCATGGTTGATATGTTTGAAATATACTATTTACTAGACTAATCATTGTATTATTTCCCCTAACTCCATATGTCAGTCATAATTAAGAATGATGATCTTATTGATTATCAACACAATACAACACATTAGAATTCCAATATGGCTAAATAGGGCCCACCCTTATTGATGAAAAATACGTCATGACTCTATATTAGCTCTAGGAAAATGCAACATTAAGTTCACTTTATCTTTGTATGTATTAACATATGGTTGATCCAAGACTAGTAAATTATGATCCTCATACAAATTACCTTCTTGATGTTGAATAACACACTTTCGCATCATTTCAATATTATAAACATAGATAAATTTTTCAATCTTTCAAAAATTCAAAACAAATGATAATAAACATAAATATATTGTATTTGTTTTCAATTTTAGTGTGAATTTTATACCTCTTAAAGACATTCAGTATGTTAGGATAGATCATCTAAACGTATTTATCAAAGATGCTATTTAACTAGATCTTGTTTTAGGCCTTCTCATATGGGTCATTCATCAATACATGGATATAATAATGAATAATCTTGTAAGGATATCGTGAAATCCATTCAAGCATTCCAACATGCTTTACAAGTGAAAATACAAGTCATCGGTACCATGTTTAAATCCCTAAAGGATGATATATCAAATATAAGGAATCCATGACATAACCATGTCAACCATTTTCTTACACTTCATGATCAATTTACATATCAAACTAAAAAAATCATTATTATCTGGAAATAATATGCATGATATATATGTTCATTCAAGTCAAATGAAAGTCCTACATAGAGGAAATAATGTGTATGCTCCAAGAAATCAATTCCAAATAGTAATTCAACCACATCGTAAATAACCTCTTTAGTTTGACTATAATGTTTGACAACATGATACTCTATATGAACTAATTTATAAGTGATTAATCACTTAGCTACCTAAAAATTATTATCCCCTCCATACACTTGAAAAACTCAAAGGTAAACCATTTTATAAATATCATAGATTCAATAAACATCGTGAATTTTTTTATTATGAATTAAACCCTAAGATTTGACAATTTGAGTATAAGGTAATTATTTCCATTGATACATGATATTATCATGGATCTAATTATCCTTCTTTAAGGAATATCTTTGAGCATGTTGTGATATCCCATAATGTTCCATCTAAATACATATTATTTTCTAATCCTCTTATGAGAAATGTTTCTTATTGAAAATCATTTTCTATTTAGTAATCTCACATACCTAAAGTTTAATGGGTGCCTAAAGCTAGTGTTAGTGCAAAATTACAGGACCCCTGATTGGTTATGATTTGTGTGTGATACAATCAATGTAAGTTGCATAACATGGGATTATCATGTAGTGTGGGACATTGCAAGTAGAAACAATCCTCCATAGAAAGTTGGATTCTTCTCCTAACCTAGTGTTAAGTTCTCCAAAATTCATAGAATGGAAAACTAATCTAATCCTACCCTAATGCTTTCCAAGGAGACAGGGATAGAAGGATACATAAATTAAATCTACTCTAAGTGAAGGTGATGCACTAAGAAAGGGTGAGACAATCCAAGTGAGTGAAATATAGAGAGAAAACAAAGTAGGAAGGGGTGAGTAGAAGCGCCACGACTAAAAAAATATGCAGTTACATAGATCTATAAAGCAAAAAAAATTAAAGGTCTTGCAAAGAGATATAAACATGCACAATAAACCTCCAAACACAATGAAAGGAAAAATATGCAATATAACCCGAATTATGGCAAGAAAATACACAAAACACCAATTTTATTACTCAAAAACATGCAAAATCCATTACAATATAGGCACAAGGAAAATCCTTTACAATAAGCCCAAATTTGAGGCCTTTAGCTCACAATAGCTCTGGAACATTTTTGACAAAGTTCCTTTGTAAAACAGAATGAATCCCCTCAAAATGAGGCAAATTTTACAATATATAATCAATTTGGGTCACAAACTGGCAGGATGTATTAAATAGGTATGGGATGCCATATGAATTTGGTACTTTACTTACGCGAGAGGCCATGGGCCCCATACCTCATTAAAATGGTTGTTGAACCAACTATGTACTACTCCCATTAATTCGTAGTTCATTCATATTTTTGACCAGTAGCACATATTTTCTACGCCCGGAAGGTAGCATTTTCTTTCTTATGTCAACCGGTTGCATAAATTGAGCCGATCGGTAACATGTTTTCCCCGCCATCGGTCGATAGCTTAAAATCCATTGTCAACTAATAGCATCTATATAAATACTATCAGCGACCCTTTTCTTGATCAACTGCTCCATCATCTCCTCTATGTAACCATCCGATAGTGTTAAAAATACCACCAACCTGTACCTTCCTTGACTATTGTCGGGACCACTATTGTCATCTATCAGCCAGTAACATCCGTACATGCTACCTAACCTTCTGCATCATTTACCTATTTGTGACCCACTGATTTTACTACTCGACAATAGCACAAAACAATGCTACCATCTGGTAGCATCCATTCTTACTACAAGTGGCATTTTATTGTCATTTTCCCCCTTTTTGGCTTGTACCTTCACCTCAACGAGCTACCCTGTTAAATTTCAAAGTTTTACACCCATCAACTTCCAACATTTAGACTTGATAAATAACCCATTTTACATGGATGCAAAAAATGGGTAACAGCTAGCACATATATGTTAGAATAATATGATACAATAATCCCTAGTGAAATTGTAACCTATATTATAAGATCAAGTTGTAAATGATAACTCAAAAGGTAAGTATGACATTTGGGAAACACAAATATGCGTCCAAAATACATCCCTTTCTTACCATTACTAGTGACTTACAGGAAATAAGTTTGACCTACTTTTTATGACTATGTTTTTGAATATATGAATTATTATCTTGATTGGGATACTAATTATGATTTTGATTATTCCCACATCCACATCTATAGTGATGAAAATATGAATGAATATGATAATATGGAAATTAGTGGTGATGAAAGTTAGTTTTCTTTTAATAATGAAATTAATTATAAATAATATGCTGATATAGACTCTATTACCAATATTTGGGGTGTATATATTGAACATAATCTTGATAAATCCCCTTTATTGACTACTCCCATAAATTATTAATATGCTATGTATATCTATACAACCATCAGAACATACCATCATAGTCATAAGAATTATTCTACAAATAATTCTCTCACTATTCTCCCATCCTTAATGGAAAAGATGTTCCATTAAAAAATATTTCAATCCACTCTTCTCAAGAATGGATTTTACTTTAATGATATGTTTCTATGAATTTTTATTAAGTTCCCTCCCTCCAGCTCATACTACTTCTATTGGGCCTATTAATTTTCACCTAATATTCTCTCGTTGTCTAAATTCACTAGTGGATAATCCCTTCTTGAATACCTAAGAGAGTATGATGATATTTCTTTCTTATTAAATAAGAATAGGATTCCTCACACTTTTAATTCTTACTTGTTCATTCATAAAGGTGATACTTCCACTATTTATGCTAATACATTTAGTAGGTTTATCCCTCCTTATCCTTTTGTTAGTCCTCATAGTTCACATGCTTCTCCTTACAAGATTTTATATTCTAGGTCTCATATGGCATATATTATGATTGCTACATAGGATATTAAAAATTATCCGTATTCTACTATGATATATGTGAGGCCTAAGCCTCCTTCACCTTATGTGTTTTCCCCACATCCTAATGAGGCCCTCACTAAATATCTATTATGCCACACCCTTTCTTCTACATATCTATTAACATAAATATGAAAAACATAATTAAAAAAATAAAAATATTTGTCACAAAACAAAATGAGGACCTATTTATGACTTGAGTGGCTAGCTCTATAATTTTTATATGTTTTTTTCATTGTAGTTTCATACATAGAATAATTTTCAATATAATTTTTACATGCATGCATTCTTGAGGTATGTTGATCTTTATGAAGGACATACATACATTTATATGCGATGACAAGTTCCAACATAGTCCCTTCTATGTGATGTTGATCATTTAGGGGCATCTCCTACACTATTCAAGTTATTTTATTTCAATTATATTTTCTTCCTCATTATTATAAATTATTTATATTGTTTATATGTTATCTTTTATATTAATATGACAAATGTTTTTTTGTTAAATGATGAATTGTCTTATTCTCTACTATTTTTCACTATTTATTTTCTATTCTTGATTTTTATATTTCTTTCCCACTTTCTTACCCATTGTATGTTTCCTGAGTGCATCTATTATGATTTTCTTAGTGATAACATGGGTTTCACATATTTTTGGCACTATGCTTATCTTCTATTGTATGAAATTTATTATTTGTATGTGGTCTAAGTGTTTCTATTATGATTATCTTGTGATATCCTTGTTGTCCCATGGATTTGAATCTACGCATTGATGTGACTCTTCTACATATTATTACATATGTTATCTAGATTGACTATTTATTTGTCTCTTTGATTTTCTTACTCTCTAACCCATGATTTATATCACTTCTATTTCTTGATGTATGTTGCTTTTTATAGCATGGTCTCTATCATGTGTAACCCATTTTATAGTAAAAATATCCCAATGATATCCACCACTAAATTATTTCATGTGTTCCAATACAAATTATCATTATATCCTACATTGGTACACATCATTTCTTTTGGTTCATGTGCTCAAATGTTTTATCGCATGTTCCTAAAAAGAGGGGGAATTCATTCGGTTATATTATTCACCTACAAATAATACAGATATATTACAAAGTATATAATAGGAATGACAAGAAAATCATTTCAAGTCCCAATGAAATTAGATGTTAATAAAACATTACACTTAATAAGTTGAAAGAAATTTAGTAGAATAACTTTACAAAAACCTTTGCAAACAAATGAAGAGGAATATCATATATTATTATGGAACTCTATATAGTATAATGATAAAGGGCCTTTGTTATATAGGAAATAAAGATCAATCTAAGAAATATTCAAGGCCATAGATTAAACCATAAATCAAGAAAAAAATAAGACAACAAAGAACTAGTCAAGACCATAGATGAAGGAAAGAAATAAACCTAAAAACTAGATAATATCCTCCTAATATCTAAATAAGATAAAATAAGTAGCTGAGGATAAATAAAATAGAAGGTAAATAAAGTACTTGGGTGAACATGAGCTAAGGTAAACAACCTACTCCAACACCCCCGTCAAGTGAAGCTAAGAGCCTAAAATAAAAGTGGCATATCCACAGTATGAGTCCCAGAAAAAAATTTGATCAAGTACTCATGTACAATAAATCCATGAGGAAATATTGAACCAGAAGTAGGAAATAATCTTGTTATAAGGAAAGATAAAGAAGAACAATAATGAAGATGTACTCATGAGCACCCCCCAAGAACAACTTTAGAAACCCCAAGTATGTCATGTAACTCTAGTTAGTGAGGTAATATAAAAGACTTCGTAAAGATATCATAAACCTATTGTAAAGTTATAATTTACTCCAAGAAAATAACTCCATCTTGAATGTGATGACGAATGAAGTGTATGTGAATCTCAATGTTCTAGATCCATTTTTTCTCAAGAGGGTTGTGAGAAACACGAATTGCACTTTGGTTATCACACCAAAGTACATTAAATGACTATCAAAGCCAAAGAATTTAATGGCTCACTATAAATGTTACCGTGTACTCTACCTCTCAAGATGAAAGTGAAAAATCCTAATTCTCTTTACACGCCTAAGCAATTGTGGAAGAACCAAGACAAAAGGTGGCCAAAATTTGAATGTTTTTCATCAATATAACCTTCCCAATTGTTATCATATGGATTTACATGCATGTAAATGACATGCAACGGTGTGGGAATGAAGTCCCTCCTCAATGAAGGTAAGGCTACCTTTATTGAAAACCAAAACTATATTTACATCTATACATTCAAAATTGTATGTGGGGGGTGTTTTGGAACATCAATGGAAAGAAACGTGAATGAAGGAGATGGAACAGAATGAAGGAAAGGAGTGGAATGGAATGAACTGAAAGAACATGCAAGAGTTAGGTAAAACAGATCCTAATATTGCATGATGAAGAAAGACGAATAACTAACACAAATAAAATGGAGTTTGAGTTAGCCAAACAAGAACATGTAAAAGGGAACACACATGAGCAAGTAAATAATTAGAGCTTGATCAATGTGAACTAGAACAACTGATTAATAACATTGACAATAAGATCAAAGATAATATTTGCATGTGAGATTCAAACACCTAACATCTAATGAACACAAGAACATAAAATGTTACAAGAGACAATGAATGAGACATAAAGTTCTTATTTCATTAACTCCAAAATGTTTTCACAAAAAACAAAAAGTTTCTTCTTGAAACAAAGCTTACACAAAATTATTTCTTCTCCTCTCTCAAAGTCACCCTTTACAAATGATCCCCTCACTTCCTTTTATAACCCAAAAGTTGGTTACAAAGTAGTTAGGGTTTTACATGATCATTAAATAAGGCACTTAAGTGACCATTGACTTTTTAAACAGCCTTATTAAAGACAACTCAAAAATAGAAATTACCTAAAATATCCATAGTTTCCCGAAAACAAATAACAACACCTTTTAAAATATACAATAATAACCAGTGCCTTATCCATTGAAATGGGGTCTTCCTATCTCAAGCGTATGAGAAATGGACTCTCCCACTTTGTTAGATACCAAGAAAATCATCTCCCTTAATAGCCGATGAAATTAGGATCTATCACTTTTTCCATTTGAAAGGATCTAAACCTTCCTAAAGTTTCAAACATATTTTCTTCTTCTGGAGGTTCACTTGGTCAAAGAATAGCCTCACAAAATACCTACAATTCAAGAATTCTACTTGGCATATCATTTAAATTAACAATTTTGGATTGAGCATTCTCAAATAAGTTCTTTAATTTGATGCACCACTCCATGGAAACTGACGAGAAATTGTTGGCGGGAGTGTACATGTCCTTAAAAAATTGTGAAAATTGTTCTTCTAGAGAAATTATGCTCATTTATGAGGTTACAAGGAATCTCAGCCATGAATTCCTGAATCAAGGAGAGTGAAGTGAAGGCTTCATTGCACATGCTTTCATAATGGATCATAGAATCCTCGAGAAGCATTTTTCTTGATTTGAGATGTAGACACCAAAGAAAACGTGTCCCTCAATGTTCAAATTCGAGAATTCCTTCAATAACTAAAATTGAAGATTCCACACTTATCACCTCTTGTAAAATAGGTAATATCTCATCCAAATTTGATATAGTAGAAACAAAATTTTCTTTGAAAGAAAGAATTGGATCAAGATACACACTAAGATCTTCATGAAGTTTAACCGCGGTCTTGATCGTCCCCCGGCCTAAAACAAGAATCTCTAAAAGCCATGTTTTAGTGACATGGCCCAATGTGTTTGTTTCCTTTCACAAATTGAGAGTATCTTCATCTGTGGCAGGCATTGCATCAGGTATTGGGAAGGTGGATGATATGGGATTTATCAAATGTTGAACATATTCCACCAATTGATTCTTTTCGGCCTTGAGCTAAGAGTTTTGAGACTTGTATTTCTCAAGTCTCTTTAGCACAATATCAATTAAATCTCGAGCCATAACCATGTCACATTCTAATGTAGATCTTCCAAGTCCCAGTCTGGAAATTTCATACTCGGTAGGCGTCATAGCATCGTGCTCTTTATCCACTTATGGAATGGTGAGGTCTACAAATTTGTTTCCATCATTATCCACCATTATTTTAGAAAGAACCTTAGGCTTCTTAGGAATGGTGTCATTTGAAAGTTTGAAAATGGCATCAAAATCAATATCAATTGGCTTGATAACTCTCTTCCTTCTCTTCACTTTGGAATCAACCCAGGAAGGAGTATCATTCACTATTTCAGCATACAAAATCCTAGAGTTCGAATCAATATTTTCATTATTTCAGACATCATGAGATCCTTCTTGAATCCTATCTATGACCTTGATTTGAGGAGACACAACCTCAATATCCACTTCCTGATTATTCAGGAGATTTTGGGAAATCCCTTCATGAACTACATTCTCTGAAGTGTTTGATATTTGAATTACCTGCACCTGAGTGGATGTTTGTTTGAAGCATGGCTAAGGATCATTTTCTACCAACTTCTGAGCACTATTAATGATGTGGGTAGAAGAATCTCTACTCGAGGTAGAAAATCCAGACACACACTCTCTTCCTTCTTCAGAGTTAGGATCTTTAGATCTTTCTCCTTGTGACACATTACTTGGTGAAGTGGATTTTGGCAACCACTCCTTTCTTGCTTGTTGTGTATGATTGGATGGTAATGAGGTTGATCAAGAAGATATTTTGGTTCAATGGAGGCCCCCTCGTATTAGCAATTTTTGTGATCCTGAAACCTGATCTAGAATTGATTGTAATTTGGCAAGTACTCTATCATACCAAGATATGCTTGTTTCAATAATTGGTTGATTCTTGCTATCAAGAGAAAATTCATCTCTATTGGTCCAGTCAATTTGAGGCAATGGGGTAAAAGCAACTGAATCATATGAGGGATCAATGAAATCCTCATCATCATTTATGAATGAATCGGGAGGACTCTTGATGTGGAAGGACTTGATCTGAGCAAGTGTTAGGTGAGAGTAATCCCATCTTCTTACCGCATGTTCATTCGAACAAGCAGCCCAGAAATCTTCCATGGTAGGATTATGTTGGTACTTTTCCCTTAGAATATTCTGTGTATATCCATTGATATCAAACTAGGCTCTCTTCACATATGGATGGATGGTTATGAGATCAAACTCTTTCTGCATGAGTTGTGCACTGAAAAGATTTATACATTGGTATTCCCCGATTTGAATTGGGAAATGAATTCCTGAATGGTACTTATCACTAAGAAGGAAATGAACTTGAAATAATTGCTACGCTAGCTCCATTAATGCCCCTTTGTCACTGATGTACATAGAAAGTTTCCACAGGGTACTGACAAAGCCACTCACAAGAATGTAGGAAAAAGATGAAAATTGAATAAACCAGGTTCCCCGTTGGGAAATGACACTCATGACTTCTTTAGAAATCCTTTCCTCAGTATTTTGATTCATGTTTTGGATCTCATGGAAGCTGAATTTATCATTGACTCTTCTAAAATGGTGAGAAATATTTTGGAAATTGAGTTGAGGGTAATAATGAGAAACACTGTTTGACAGCCACATGACTACTCTCGTTTCAAGTCCCAAAAATAGATTTCTTCTAGCTACCGCATAAGTCAAATATGATGTCATGTAGAAGCATCCAGTCATCTTAACTTCTATTAATTGTTTGTGAAGGGTATTACTAATGATGGTGGCCCAATCCAAAAACTCCTTATTGGCTAGGATGATATAGATAAACTGGTACATCCATGGGTGGAAAATCCTAGCAGAAGGTAGACCGAAAAGTTGACTTAGGACAGTGATCATATCCCCAATTTCTTCCACAATCTCAATGCGGTATAGTTCTTTGGGAAGCCTATCAATTCGACGTCTCTTGGTTACTAACCAATTGTTGTTAACCATCTTCCTCCATCTCGAGGGTTCTTCATCCAAAAATTCTTGTGTTGACTGGCAAGTGATATCCGCATTCTCAGGAAAGTCGGGTATGCCGAGAAATTATTCAATGTGCACTGGTGTGATTAAGAGGAAAGGCTCGTGATTATCTTTAAAAATTCCTCATCTCTTAGGATCATAATGCTCCATGGAAGCAATAACCAATTCCAGAGACTACACTGAGATAGGAAATGCAACTGCTTGGGGTAGACCACTATGGTAAAGTCTATCTGAGAAAATGTTTTTGCATTCAGTTTTCACCTGCTCAGAGAAATGTTGCACATTAATGTGACCTAGATTTGTATCAGTGATGTTTTCATACGCTGACTTAATAGAAATGAGAGGGATAATTCCATGGAATTCATACTTCAGGGTGGATTTGTTAGATTTCTCCACTGGCTTCCTCGATCTCCCTGCAGATTTGGATTTTTCGGCCACTATGAATTTTATAGAAGAACGAATCAGGATCGCAAGACAATGTAAATGGGGCCAGGTCTCAGTCTCTGAAACCCTGTGGATGTAAGAAAAATATTTTCTGTTATAATATTATTAGTATTATTTTGAAATAATAATAATAATGACAATAACTTGATTAGGTTACAATTTCTTATTCTAGTGACTATTATTTATATTTATTTTTTAAATTTAAAATTTAAAAAATCACTCGATTTTAATATCCCACAATTTGATATTTACTTCTTTAATGTGATCTATACATCAATGTGTGAATCCTCCTTCAAGTGATGTGGGCTGTGCGTGATGGAAATGTCCTCCTCTATTTCTCATGCGTGGGTTGTGCTCGCACTTTGCTACTCCCTTTGCTTATGCGTGGAGATTTTGTCTTTGCTATCTCCTTGGCATGAAATTCTTTTTTTTTATTTCTTCACCTTTTCTTTCAATGCGTGGTGGTCTCATTCAGCTAGGTGCATGATGTAACTATCCTTTTCAGATGTGTGGTGGTCTCCTTTGGGAAAACAATCAAAATGCATAAACTTCAACCAATGCGTGGTGATTTCCTTTTTTAATATATAGTATACATCTTTTCCTTTTCAAACTATGCACATATTTTTTTATCTCTCCACATGGTCTGTTGACTCTTCTTGTTTTTACATGTTGTCTTCTTTTTACCTCACACGTGGAGGAATGTAAATTGCCTTGTTCTTTTTTTTATTGCTCTTGGACTGTTCTTTTTAAAATCTGCACATTTTTTTCTTCCACGTGGACTTGCAATTTTTAGATGAATGCATGGAGATTTCTTTTTTTATTGGAAATTTTCCTCTTTCTCTCCTCATGTGTGGATTCTTCCTTTAGCTAGGCGCATGAAATTATTGTCCTCCTTCTCTAAAAAACAAGCAAAATGCATAAATTTTAATCAATGCGTGAAGAATGTTTTTGATGAGGTGTGTGGAATCTTTGATGGGTAACAAATGAATTTAAAGATTCCCTTTTCCCAATGGATGGGCTCTTCCTTCAGGCTATTCTATTATTTTTCTCCCCTAAGGCATGGAAAAATTGTCCTCCTTTGCTTAACACGTGAAAATTATCTTATCATTTTCAATTTGTTTGGATTGTTTCTTAAAAAATGTTGTGAATGTTTTTCGTTGTTCTTGCATGGATCTTCCTTCACCCTTGCATGTGGTCTACTGTTTTGGTGCGTGGGAGCTTGCAACTTATCCCCTCCTCTACTTTTTGGGCTTTCCTCTAAAACCTACGCATTCTTTTATTTGGACTATTCCTCTTCAAAAATGTGGGTAATGATCTTTCTTTGGCATTTTTCCCTTGGGCTGTGCGTGGGAATTGTTCCTTCTTTACTTCTTAGTTGTATTCTCAGGCATGGATTTCTCTGTAATACAAAAATATTCTTACTTTGCATTCATAGTATTGTGGGGTGTGACAAATTATTATGTCCTTCAAAATAAATAAGAAGCAATCGAAAAGCTTCACACGACTCTTTCCAATGAGTTTGATGGAGGAAGTTATGAATATTAATCTAACTTCCTCTCTTCCCGGGTAGTGGAATTAAGTGCCAGGGGGAAATGGGGAAAGCATTGACCAATTGCCAATGGGAATGGCAAAGTGGGTTGGCAATCCCCGTTCAATTTCCCCATGTGGGAAATTGGGATATTTATTGCCCGTTAAGCAATCCACGATTTGGCAATTTTTGGAGAAATTCCCACAAGTGGGAAATTTAAAGAAAATTGCCATGAAAAGGGAAATTCACGTTCGAGAAGCCAATTTGGCATTCCTGACAGTTGGAAGCATAAGTTTTCTTCCCTGGCAATAAAAATGTGTCGAATGAACTTTCAATTAATATTTATTTAATTAAATACTCCCAAGTTATTTAAAAATTAACTTTATCAAACAAGGAGCAATTAATTAATTAAATATTAATTAATTAATTTTAATGTATTTTAATGTAATTTAAAGCTTGGCTATAGGATTTCTCACCTGAAAAGGATGAAATGAAGACCAAAATGATCACAGAAAAGAGACATTTGCGATGAGGGCAATGAACCATGCAAAGTAGTACTTTTGAAAATTTTCAAAATTTTCATTTTTATTTTTTATAAAAATAATTTTGTGAAGTCAAAATTGGCTGATAACAGCTGGCTCTAATAAGGGACAAGGACTTCATGGACACAACAATGGACCTAGACTAATATATTCATGAACATGATCTCAAAATGATGGGGCACAAAAAATGGGGCAATGCAAGAGAGGAGACCGAAAAACAAGAAAAACAAACAAATCAAAATCCTAATTACCTATGTACATACGGGGAATAACCCATTTTCAATTTTGATAATGCTTGAGATATTTCCCACTATAAGGAAAAGGAAAATGAATTCTATCAGGGTATGCCAAGTAACAGGTACTATCTCCATAGAAGTGTCTTATTTTGAATGGGCCTAGCCATAGCGAGTCAAACATCCCATGCTTTCCTTTCGGCTCACATATTTTGTCCCACACAAGAACTAATTCATTTATTTGAAATTGTTTCTCCCTAGTTTTCTTGTCAGACATTTTCTTTACCTCGGATTGATGTTCCTCAATCCTGTTTGCCACTTGACTTCTTTGTTCCTTGAGCTTGCTTAGTAACATGATGCTTTTATCTAATGCATTGGTGAAGCATTCATCATTAACTTCCTGAGCTAATTTTAATGCTGGTAACTCCAGTGTGATGGGAATTTTAGCATCGGTTCCATATAAAAGTTGAAATGGAGACATCCCTATTGCCATTTTGGGAGATATGCGTGCAGCCCACAATGCATCATATAACTTTTTGTGCCAAGTTCTTTGATTTTCTTTGACTAACTTGCGCACAATAGTAATGAGGTTTTTGTTATTGGATTTAGCTTGACCATTTCCCTGAGGGTAGTAATCTGATGAATGATACAAGGATATCCCATATCCATAACAAAAAACTATCATCTTTGCAGAACAAATATTTGAGGCATTTTCCATCACAATCTTGTGTGGAATTCCATAACGAACCAATATATTTGCTTTTATGAAATCATAGATTACCACAGTAGATTTTTGTTTCACCGGTATAGCTTCCACCCACTTTGTAAATTAGTCAATGGTGGTGAGCATGTGAGTATGAACAACGCTATAATTAGGATTCAAAACCTAGATGAAATCTAAACCCCATTGTTAAAAGGTGCTATGTACCTTGGGATATGATAATATAATATATATGGGTTGATGGAGATGCTAACATGTGGCACACATCCCCTTAGTTAGTTATATGGGCTCACATAGGAATTAATTATATTGGGTAATGGGTTGGCCTACATTGGGATTAGGTGTTACCCATCCTATTTAAAGGATGTGAGTATCATTATGAGCATGTCATGGATGTATGAGTTGATTCTTATACTTGGTAGAGGTATATTGGAGGTGTCCCCTTCGAAGTGGATTCCCATCTTGGGATATTATGGAGTTACTCCTTACTTAAGGAGCATTATATGGTGTTTCCCTACCTTAAGGGTATTATTCTACATATATTGATTATTTGGGCATCTTGGCCCCCATATCTCTTGTGTTTTATTATCTTTTGCAATTTATAGATTAATTATATGAAATGATCTTATCAAGTGGTATTAAAGTAGTGATCCGAGTAATTTGTGGGATGAAACCCTAATGTTGGTGATTCGTCTATATCTAGAGATCGACTTGGAATTTTTTAGATATTTTTTGTGGGGAGTGGATACATAGTTCAAGCCACAATTTTTGGAATTTTCCTGAATTTCTAACATTTTTGGAAACCTCTCAAAAATTAAATTGGGGTTTGTGTTATGTGATTTCTTATTTTTGGCTGAACTTTAGCTGAAAGGGTTAGAACAAGGTTTGATCAAAAGGGTCTATCCTAAAACCCTAGTTTTGTGGATCATGGGGATTGTAACTATTTTTGGAGATGACAGGATTGATGCTAGAGAATGATGGAAAAAATTTAGGGATAAATTATTTAAACCATCAGATATTTGGTTATTCAAGTTGTAGATTAGTGGCCCTACACAAATTTGGTTTTCTGAGTTAGAAAAGAAAAAGTCTAATTGGTCTTTCAAGGAACTGGAACAAGTTTTCATGGACAGATGGGTAACAAAAGAAGAAGAAGATGAAGAAGAAGAAGAAGAAGAAGAAAATTTTGATAATCAAGTTGTTACACATGATAGTGCATCTCCAAGGAAGGAAGCTTCAATATTTCAGTTTGAAGGGTGTATTCAAAGGAAAAAGGTAATTGTTTCCATAAACCCTAGTAGCAAATATAACTTCATCAATATGGATGTAGCTCAAAATCTACATGTACAAGAAAAACATATTAAGGAAGCTCAAGTGGATGGTAAGCATATTCAAGTTTTTGAAGATTTAAAGCTCTTTATGGATAAATATGTTTTACATTCAGATTTTTATGCTTTAGATATGGATGGTATGGATATTGTTCTTGGATATCCTTGCTTAGAGAGCTTGGGAACAATTAATCTTAATGTGTAAAATAAATTCATGAAATTATGGTACAAGAGAAAGAAAATTACATTGTAAGATATCACACTTAGGAAAGAAAAAAGTAATGTAAAATTGGATCATGAAGATGACTTTGAAGATGGTGAAGAAGGGAATAAGGATGAATCAGAAGGAGAGGATGAAAGAAATGATGAAAAATTCAAAAATAATTTCTCTACTTAAGAGAAAAAAGAAATAACAAACAAGTTGGAAGAGGAAAAAGAGGAAAAGATTTATAAGGTTGAGTATACAAAGGTGGCACCATATCGACACCCACACCATCATGAGAGGAAAAAATTCATGGAGATATGTTAGGACACATGAGGATAGAAATCCATATGGATATACATGGAATCACAGGAATACTTTTGGCTATACATGGAATCAATGGAACAATAATTATATGACATGGAATCACATGAATAATAATTATGGATATGCTTGGATGCCAAGAAGGAACACATATGGACCAGTATGGAACCAGATGAGCACAATGGGATATGGAATCAGGTTTGGAGCAGCATCACCCACTAGGATTTCGTATGGGTGGTTGGATGATTGAGCATGGTGACAACTGGGCAATAATTTAAAGTGCACTCATTATATGGCTTCTTCTTCTATTTTGGGGATGAAACATGTCAAAGTGGGAGGCAATGCTATGTACCTTGGGGTATGATAATATAATATATATGGGTTGATTGAGATGCCGACATGTGGCACACATCCCCTTAGTTATATGTATGGGTTCACATGGGATGTAATATTATAATGTATATGGGTTGATGGAGATGCCAACATGTGGCACACATCCCCTTAGTTAATTATATGGGCTCACATAGGAATTAATTATATTGGGTAATGGGTCAGCCTACATTGGGATTAGGTGTTACCCATCCTATTTAAAGGATGTGAATATCATTATGAGCATGTCATGGATGTATGAGTTGAGTCTTCTACGTGGTAGAGGTATATTGGAGGTATCCCCCTCAAAGTGGATTCCCATCTTGGGAGATTGTGGAGTTACTCCTTCCTTAAGGAGCATTGTGTGGTGTTTCCCTACCTTAAGGGTATTATTCTGCATAGATTGATAAGAACCTTGCATATAATAAATCAATAAATTACAAAAGATAATAAAACATGAGATATGGGGGGAAAATATGCCCTAATATCAATATATGTAGAATAATACCCTTAAGGTAGGGCAAAACAATACAATGCTCCTTAAGGAAGGAGTAACTCCATAATCTCCCAAGATGGGAATCCACTTCGAGGGGGACACCTCCAATATACCTCTACCAAGTAGAAGACTCGACTAATACATACCTTACCTCCTCATAATGATACTCACATCCTTTAAATAGGATGGGTAACACCTAATCCTAATGTAGGCCGACCCATTACCCAATATAATTAATTCCTATGTGAGCCCATATAACTAACTAAGGGGATGTGTGCCACATTTTGGCATCTCTATCAACCCATATACATTATATTATCATATCCCATATGAACCCATACATATAACGAAGGGGATGTGTGCCACATGTCAGCATCTCCATCAAATGATATATATTATATTATCATATCCCAAGGTACATAGCAAAAGGGTTCTTTAATGACAACTGGATTCAAAGGCAAAGCTGCCAACTTTCATCTTCCAACAAATTGTTGACAGGCTTCACATTTTGTCACCCATTTCTAAGCATCAAAAAACATAGTGGGCCAGTAATAATGTGCTCTCAAAATTTCATGGGTTGTTACTGGGCTAGAGAAATGACCATCGCAGGCATGATTGTGGAAAGATTCCAACAATCTAGGTTGTTTTTCTTTATCAACACATTTGAGGAACATGCCGTCAATTCCTTTCTTGCACAACATGTTATCCCAAATAATGTACCTGACAGCTCTTAGTTTGATAGCTCATTTCTCCTTAGCTATCAAATTCTCTGGACACTCACCATATGTGAGGAAATAGGCAATATCAGAATACCATTCATCTGTGGTACCGACAAAAACTACCAATGGTAAATTTTCTTCAACTATTTCTTCTTCAAAGTTATCTCATGGTTCATTCTCTATAATGAGTTGGTAGATTCCTCTTCCTTGAACCAACTTGGTAGGATTGATGTCCAGATCATATTCTGGTTCCTGTTGTGTCAACATTATTTTCACTACAGTGTCTAGAACTAAGACTTTGGTGTGAGAATTCAACACGTAATACCTGAAGTGTTTTAGGGCTCTCACCACCGCGTAGGCATGTCTCTCATAGGGATTATAATTGAGTTCATGTTTCTTGAATCCAGAACTCATGAATACAATAGGATATTCGATCCCCTCTTGATTGTGATGAATCAAAATGGTGGAGATTGTGTGCGGAGAAGCATAACAATAAATTATAAAATCCCTTCTAAAATTAAGACATACCAATGTAGGGGCTTTTGTAATAGCACCCTTGATTTTCTCAAATTCCTCTGTAGCTTCCTTTGACCATTTGAAGGATTATTTTCCTTTCATCATATCAGCAATTTCCTTAGTCATCTCGGCAAAATCTGGCACAAACCTTCTCAAAAATTTCACCTTCCTAAAGAAGGAGTGGACCCCAGGCTTACTTATAGGCAAGGAAAGATTTTTGATAGCTTGAACACATTGAGGATCGATCTTAGTTCCTTCCTTAGAGACAATATGACCTATGATTTTCTCTTCTATAACCCCAAACATATAATTTTTTGGATTCAGAGAAATCTTATGAATTCTTCACCTTTGCAATATTTTTTCCAAATCCCTTAGGTGATCTTCTCATTTCTTTGAGAATATTGTCAAGTCATCTAGGTATATCACAATGATCTTATCTTTATAATTTGCAAATGCCATATCCATGGCCCTTTGAAAATTTGTGCTAGTGTTGATAAAATCGAAGGGGATTCTTCTATACGTAATGTACCCCAGGCGTTAGTGAACGTGGTTTTATGTTGATCTTCTCTAGCCACTTCAATCTAATTATAGCCAGAGAATCCATCTAGCATAGATAACATTTCCGATCTAGTTACTTCCTGCAAAATATGGTCCATCACTGGCAGTGGGTAGTTATCCTTTAAGGAAGCCTGATTAAGATTGCAGAAATCCACGAAAATCCTAATTTCTCCTATTTTTTTGCAAAATGGTAAATATTAGCTATCCAGGTCGAATGTCAAATAGGAAACACTATTTGTGCATCTAGCATCATTTGAACTTCATGAAATATTGTCTCTACACTCTTGGGATTATATTTTCTTCACTTTTTCCTGAATGGAACTGCACTAGGCTTCAAGGGTATGGCATGCTACATTTCCCTAGGTTGGAAAGACTTCAATTCTTCGTATGAACGAGCCAAAACATCAAAATATTTGGTAAGGAGATTTATTAATTTCCTACACTCCTCATGTGAGAAACACTTACCAATATTGATCAGGTGAGGTTTATCCTTGGTACCGATAATCACTTCCTCATAGTCAGCAGAATTTGCAGGTCTTGCCTGCTCTTTCTCTTTGATAAACCTATCATGTTTTTCACAAAGTTCTTCAAGTGAAACCAATCCTTTGGGAATTTTATTTCCTTTGAGTTGAATGATTCCATCACCAAGATCTTTGTTGTCAACTCCTTCTTGAATGGGTAAGGTAGTTGATTCGTGAAATGCCGAATCACTTCCTTCAAAGTACAACTGTTCAAAATTTTCTCCCTTTTCCAAGAAGGTAATAATTTTTTGATCATCATTAAATACTTGCCAATTTTCTGCATTGTCCAGAACACTCAGCCTAAAAATCATTTTAATGGTGTATTTTACTTGATCAAATTCTGAATGAGGAATCATTAATGAAGCTGAGACTGCTAGAGAATCCACTTTGTCATTCTTTCATGAGGGACAGATTTTATGGAAAAAGCATCGAAGACTTCTATTGCAACCCACACTTTATTTTTGTAGTGTCTCAAATGATCATTCTTAACTTGGAACTAATTTCTTACCTGTTTCACAATCAATTCCACATCCCCAAAGACTTCCAAATTTTTTATCCCTTTCTCCTCTATAGCTTGAAGGCAAAGGATTAATGACCCATACTCTACAGTTTTGTTAGTATTTGAAAATTCAAGTTTGTAGGAAAAAGGACATATTTTACCATTTGGAGATATGAGCACCACTCCTACACCAGAACCCATTAAACAACAACTTCCATCAAACTTAAGAGTACATATCTCATTGGAATCTTGGCAAGTGATCTCAGGGGTATGAATTTCTATAGTCATCATATAATTACCCACACTTGAGCCTTGTAAAAGGATCTGTGCATGAATATATTTGGTTTTAGTTACCGTGAACTTTTCCTGAGCTTCCTACATAAGTTTCTTCATTTCTCCATTGATAGGAATCATGGCATGAGACCAATCTATTTAAATTTTACCACCCAAATCCCTACAAAATTTTCTACTCAATAACATTCCATACGAGGCACGAATATCAACAACTAAATAGTTACCTTAACTCACTTTTGAGGGAATTGGGCTAAAACCATTTAGGTGTCTTTAATCTGCCTGATTAGAGGAACTTGTTTGGTTTCAATGGAGTAGCATGATCTAAATGTTCTTGTATAAGTCAAACCAAGAGCATGTGCTACTTTGGCCAACATGACATTATCTAAGGCTCCAGAGTCTATAATGTAATTACTTAATTTGCATCCATTGATCAGAAAGGAAAAAAATAAAGGTTCAATCTTTTCATTAGAAGGTGTGGTGGCTGCCACAATATTTTGAATTTTCCCATCTTTGGGAGTTTTCATAATTCCTTTGGAGGAATGAACAGTAGAGTAAACTTTGATAAACTGGACCAATTTCTCGAGCTGATCCTTGTTGGACTTCAATTACTCTACCTGTGACATGGAAATTTTTGTTTTATTGATATGATCAATGATATCAAATTTAGGAAAAGTAACCGTACTTGATGTTTTAGATATAAGTTCTTTCAAACTTGATGATGGCACACTTTTGACCTTGGCCTCGGGCTTAGTTTACACTGATGTGGAAGAAGGAGCTTACTTCAAAGTTGGTTTACCAGCCAATTGATCTAATAAAGGCCCTCCTTTCTTTAAGATAATCTCGACCTTTGAAACCTCAGTCACCTTGGACTATTTAGGAGCCTCATTTGTCTTGGATTATTTGGGAGTTTTTTTGGAAACATATTTATCTCCCGCCTTAGTGGTATCCTGTTCCTTTTTCTGAGAGCACGTGAAGATGGCGAAGGATTGACTATTAATATCTTCTATAATTTTTTTGTATTTTTCTTCCTCATCAGAATAGTACTCAAAGTAATGATTACTACTATCCCCCTCAAGCTCTTCAACTTTACATTTAGATATCTCAGAATCTGGCTCTTTCTCATCAACCTCGATGACTTCAATCTCATCATCACTTTCTTTAATGAGATGACATTTTGAATTAGTTTCAGGCGCTGCTTTAATAGAAAGCCTTGTTGGAGCACCTGCAATCTTGGCTTTGTTGGGAACGTATCCTTTTTTTGGGATGTATTTGTAAGGAGCAAGTTTACTACTTTGAGCAATTTTCTTTTTCAAAGCCAACACATCATTAGCTAACTTAGTGAGTATAGTTTTTGAAGCATTGGGGGTTTCTTGACCCTTTCCTTTGAGGGAATTTTTCTTGAATTTTCCTACCATGATTAAGTCATCTTTAATTTCTATGACCAAAGATTGAGAAAGTTCCAAAGTAGCCACCCTAGCCCTTCTTAGTTGATAGCACGCTTCTAGTTGTTGTGCGTTAATAAAGAAAAAAAATTTTCCATCAAGGTTTGGACAAATCCCAGCGGGAACTTTTTTCACCATCTTGTTGAATTTAGCCACGAAATTCCTCATGGGTTTTGTTTTCTCTTTCTTTGCCTGAGATAGCTGGGCAAGAAGAGCATGTTCATCTTCTGCCATTTTGAATCGATTTTCAAACTTAGTTTTCATATCATTCCAATTTTTGATACATCCATTGGGTAGATGATGAAACCAATCTATAGCAACATCATGCAATGTTTCGATGAAGAGGTGAATAGAAACATCTTCAGCGAAAAAGATAGAAATATGGTCAGCTGGTGATGTCTTCCCATCTCCATCGAACTTGGGAAGAATATTTCTTGATCCTCGTGGGAGTTCATGTCGAGCAGGTAAGGCCAATGGGCCTATGGAATTTCCCCATGGTACATTGACTGCCATTGTGAGAAATGTGGTATGTGAAGGTAAAACAATGTGAGCAAGGACAAGTACTTGACTAGTAGTGATTCCCTCCTTGCTTATTATTTGAGGACTTGATGCAAGGCTTACAGATCTACGAGGTGTGTTCTTGTTTGGAGGAGATAACTTGAAACCAAATTTTCCTTGAAAGTCAAAAGTGGGGTCAGATCAACCTTTATCTTTTTCTCCTCGTGTAAACTTCTTTCCTTCCAGTCTGAATTTTTTTTTGTGAAGGGATCACTAGTGTTTTTCAACTAGCTCTAGCCTTTTCTCTTTGCTCTCTTTCTTGAGCTAATTGTGCCTGAATAACTCTAGCAACTATCACATCTTTCTCTTCTTCATTATCTAGTACTAATGTGGCAAGATGAAAGGTATAGTTACTCATGCACTTTTCCCAAATAGCTTTCCTCAAATATGATGATATGTCTTTTTGAGTATTTGTAAAAAAAAAATTGGTTGCAAGATAGGGGGGTTACCTATAATAGTCATACAACTTATTGCCTTGGTAGAAGAGGACCGCATCGATGAACAATGATCAACACGTGTCCAGGAGGTCTTATGGCCACAAGTGTGGGTGCTCTTCTTTTAAGGTATTCGATGTATATTTCTCTGTCAATGGCTCTATCAATAGCCACAAATTGCTGCAAGATTTCACAGTTTTATCAAGCTACTGTTCGAAGGTTGGAAGAAATGTCTCCTTGGAAATCTTCTTTTGGCACAAGATTTGGATGAAGAACTAGATCTTGTGCAAAGGGGATAGTCATAAAGATTTAACCAAGCACTAGTTAACGATTCCTAAATCCCCAGCAGAGTTGCCAAAAAAAATTAGCATATGGATTTGCATGCATGTAAATGATATGTAATAGTATGGGAATGAAGTCCCTCCTCAATGAATGTGAGGCTGCCTTTATTGAAAACCAAAACTGTATTTACATCTATACATTCAAAATTGTATGTGGGGGGTGTTTTGGAACATCAATGAAAAGAAAAGTGAATGAAGGAGATGGAATGGAATGAAGGAAAGGGGTGCAATGGAATGAACTGAAAGAAAATTCAAGAGTTAGGTAAAATAGAGCCAAATATTGCATGAGGAAGAAAGACGAATAACTAACACAAATAAAATAGAGTTTGAGTTAGCCAAAAAAGAATGTGTAAAAGGAACACACATGAGCAAGTAGATAATCAGAGCTTGATCACTGTGAACTAGAACAACTGATTAATAACATTTACAATAAGATCAAAGATAATATTTGCATGCAAGATTCAAGCACCTAACATATAATGAACATAAGAACATCAAATGTTACAAGAGACACAAAGTTCTTATTTCATTAACTCCAAAATGTTTTCACAGAGAACAAAAAGTTTCTTCTTGAAACAAAGCTTACAAAAAAGTATTTTCTTCTCCTCTCACAAAGTCACCCTTTACAAATGAGCCCCTCAATTCCTTTTATAACCCAAAAGTTGGTTATAAAGTAGTTAGGGTTTTACATGATCATTAAATAAGGCATTTAAGTGACCTTTGACTTCTTCAACAGCCGTATTAAAGAAAAATCAAAAATAGAAACTACTTAAAATATCCATAGTTTCCTGAAAATAAATAATAACACATTTTAAAATATACAATAATAACCAGTGCCTTATCCATTGAAATGGGGTCCACCTCTCTCAAACGTATGATAAATGGACTCTCCCACTTCGTTACATACCAAAAAAATCAAATCCCTGAATAGCCGGTGAAATTAGGATCTACCATTTTCACTAGTTGAAAGGATCTAAAGCTTCCAAAATTTTCAAACATCTTTTCTTCTTCTGGAGGTTCACTTGGTCGAAGAATAGCCTAAAAAAATACCTGCAATTCAAGAATTCTACTTAGCATATCATTTAAAATTAATAATTTTGGATTGAGCATTCTCATATAAGTTCTTTAATTTGATGCAGCACTCAATGGAAACTGACAAGAATTTTTTGGTGGAAGTGTACATGTCCTTAAACAATTGTGAAAAATTTTCTTCCACCTACTCTGATGAACACCTTTGATTATGCTCATTTACGAGGTTACAAGGAATCTCAACCATGAATTCCTGAATCAAGTAGAGTGAAGTGAAGGCTTCATTACACATACTTTCATGATGGATCATAGAATCCTCGAGAAGCATTTTTTATTATTTGAGGTGCAGACACCAAAGAAATCATGTCCCTCGATGCTCAAATTCAAGAATTCCTTTCATAAATAAAACTAAAGATTCCATACTTGTCATCTCTTGTAAACTAGGCAATATCTCATCCAAATTTGATATAGTAGAAACAAAAGTTTCTTTGAAAGAAAGAATTGGATCAAGATACACAATGACATCTTCATGAAGCTTAACTGTGGTCTTGATCATCCCCCGGCCTAAAATGAGAATATCTGAAAACCAAGTTTTAGTGACAAGGCCCAATGTGTTTATTTCCTTTGACAAATTGAGAGTACCTTTATCTAGGGCAGCCATTGCATCATGTACTGGGAAGGTGGATGATATGGGATTTATGAAATGTTGAACATATTCCACCAATAGATTCTTTTCGGCCTTGAGCTGAGAGTTTTGAGACTTGTATTTCTCAAGTCCCTTTAGCATGATATCAATTGAATCTTGAGCCATTGCCATGTTACTTTCTAATGTAGATCTTCCAAGTCCCAGTCTGGAAACTTCATAGTTAGAAGGCGTCATAACATCATGCTTTTTATCCACTTGTGGAATAGCAAGGGCTGCAAATTTGATTCCATCATTATCCACCATTATTCAAGAAAGAACCTTAGGATCGTTAGGAATGGCATCATTTGAAAGTTTGAAAAGCCCATCAAAATCTATGTCAATTGGCTAGAAAACTCTCTTCCTTTTCTTCACATCGGATTCAACCCAGGAAGGAGTATCATTCACTATGTCAGCATACATAATCCTAGAGTTCGAATCAATATTCTCATTATTTGGGACATCATGAGATCCTTCTTGAATCCTATCTACGACCTCGATTTAAGGAGACAAAACCTCAATATCCACTTCCTGATTATTGGGGAGATTTTGGGAAATCCCTTCATGAAATACATGCTCTGAAGTGTTTGATATTTGAATTACTTACACCTGAGTGGATGCTTGTTTGAAGCATGGCTGAGGATCATTTACTACCAACTTCTGAGCACTATTAACGATGTCGGTAGAAGAATCTCTACTTGGGGTAGAAAATCCAGACACACGCTCTCTTCCTTATTCGGGGTTAGGATCTTTAGATCTTTCTCCTTGTGACACGTTACTTGGTGAAGCAGATTTTTGCATCCACTCGTTTCTTGCTTGGTGTGTATGATTGGATGGTAATGAGGTTGATCGAGAAGAGAATTTGGTCGAATGGAGGACCCCTCGTATTGGAAATTTTTGTGATCCCAAAACATGATCTGGAATTGATTTCAATTTGGCCATTTCTCTATCATAGCAAGATATGCTTCTTTTAATAATTGGTTGATTCTTGCTATCAAGAAAAAATTCATCTCTTTTGGTTCAGTCGATTCAAGGCAATGGGGTAAAAGAAATTACATCATATGAGGGATCAATGACATCCTCATCATCATTTATGAATGAAATGGGAGGACTCTTGATGCGGAAGGCCTTGATCTGAGAAAGTGTTAGGTGAGAGTACTCACGTCTTCTTACCTCATGTTCATCTGAACAAGTAGCCCAAAAATCTTCCATGGTAGGATTATGTTGGTACTTTTCCCCCATAATCTTTTGCATATATCCATTGATATCAAACTGGGCTCTCTTCACATATGGATGGATCATTATGAGAGTGAACTCTTTTTCCGTGAGTTGTGTACATAAAATATTTGGACATTGGTATTCCCTGATTTGAATTGGGAAATGAATTCTTAAATGGCGCTTGTCACTAAGAAAGTAGTGATCTTGGAATAATTATCGCACTAGCTCAATTAATGCCCACCTATCACTGATGTACTTCGGAAGGTTCCACAGGGTAGCAGCAAAGCCACTCACGTGAATGTAGGAAAAAGATGAAAATTGAATAAACCAGGTTCCCCATTAGGAAATTACACTCATGAATTCTTTACAAAACCTTTCCTCAGTATTCTGATTCAGGTTCTGGATCACGGGGAAGGTGAACGCATCGTTAAATATTCTAAAATGGTGAGAAATATTTCTGAAACTGAGTTGAGGGTAATAATAAGAACACTATCGGCCCCATGACTCCTCTCGTTTTAAGTCCCGAAAATAGCTTTCTTCTTGCTACTGCATAATTCAGATACGATGTCATGTAGAAGCATCCAATCATTTTAACTTCTATTAATTGTTTGTGAAGGGTGTTACTGATGATGGTGGTCTAATCCACAAGCTGTTTATTACCTAGAATGATACAGATAAATTGGTACATCCATGGGTGGAAAATCCTAGTAGAAAGTAGACCAAAAACTCGACTTAGGAGAGTGATCATATCCCTGATTTCTTCCACGAACTCAACGCACTATAGTTCTTTGGGAAGCCTATCAATTCGAGGTCTCTTGGTTACTAACCAGTTGTTGTTAACCATCTTTCTCCATCTCAGGGGTTCTTCATCCCAAAATTCTTATGCTGACTCACGAGTGATATCTGCATTCTCAGGAAAGTCTAATATGCCAAGAAATTATTCAATGTGCTTTGGTGTGATTAAGAGGAAAGGCTCATGATTATCTTTAAAAATTCCTCATCTCTCAGGATCATAATACTCCACGCAAACAATAACCAATTCTAGACATTTCACTGAGATAGGAAATGTTGTTGAGTGGGGTAGACCACTATGGTAAAGTGTATCTGAGAAAATTGTTTGCCTTAAGTTTTCACCTGCTTGTAGAACTGTTGCACATTGATGTGACCTAGATTTGTATCAGTGATGTTATCATATGCTGACTTAATGGAACTGGGATAGATAATTCCTTGGAATTCATACATCAGGGTGGATTTGTTAGATTTCTCCACTCGATTCCTCAATCTCCCAGCAGATTTAGATTTTTCAGCCATTATGAATTTTATAGAAGAATGACTCAGGCACACAAGACAACACAAATGGGGCCATGTCTCAGTCTCTGAAACCCTGTTGATGCAATAAAAATATTTTCCATTATAATATTATTATTATTATTTGAAAATAATAATAATAATAATAATAATAATAATGACAATAACTTGATCAGGTTACAATTTCTAATTCTGGTGAGGATTATTTATCTATTTTTTAATTTAAATTAAAAAAACTGATTTTAATATCCCACAATTTGATAAATAATTCTTCGATGTGATCTATAGTTCAAGGGGTGAATCCTCTTTCAGGCGACATGGGCTATGCATGACAAAAATGTCCTCCTCTCTTTCTCATGTGTGGGTTGTGCTTGCACTTTGCTTCTCCCTTTGCCTATGCGTAGAGACTTGTCTTTTCTATCTCCCTAGCGTGAAATTCTTTTTTTTTAATTTCTTTTCCTTTTCTTTCAATGCGTGGTGGTCTCATTCAGTTTGGTGCATGATGTAACTATCCTTTTTGGATGCATGGTAGTCTCCTTTGGAAAAACAAGCAAAATGCATAAACTTCAACCAATGCGTGGTGATTTCCTTTTTTAATATATAGTATACAGCTTTTCCTTTTTAAAATATGCATAGATTTTTTATCTCTCCACATGGTATTTTGACTCTTCTTTTTTTAGTTGATGTCTTCTTTTTACCTCAGACATGGAGGAATGTAAACTTCCATGTTCTTGTTTTTATTACTCTAGGACTGTTATTTTTAAAATCTGCACATTTTTTACCTCCACGTGGCCTTGGAATGTTTAGATGAATGCGTGGAGATTTATTTTTTTATTGGATACTGTCCTCTTTCTCTCCTCACGCATGATTCTTCCTTCAGCTGGGCGCGTGAAATTACTATCCTCTAAAAAACAAGCAAAATGCATAAATTTTAATCAATTCATGGAGAATGTTTTTGATGAGGTGTGTGGAATCTTTGATGGGTAAAAAATGAATTTAAAGCTTTCCCTTTGCCCAATGTGTGGACTCTTCCTTCAGGCTGTGTTGTTATTTTTCTCCCCTATGTCGTGGAAAAAATTGTCCTCCTTTGCTTAGCACGTGAAAATTATCTTATCATTTTCAAGTTTTTTGGATTGTTTCTTGAAAAACGTGCTGAATGTTTTTGGATGTTCCTGCGTGGATCTTTCTTCACCCTTGGGCATGGTCTACTTCTTTGGTGTAAGGGAGCTTGCAACTTATCCCCTCCTCTACTTTTTGGACTATCCTCTAAAACTAGTGCATTCTTGTATTTGGACTGTTCCTCTTCAAACACGTGGGTAATGATCTTTCTTTGGCAGTTTTCCCTTGGGCTGTGTGTGGGAACTATTCCTTCTTTACTTCTTAGCTATACTCTCAGGCATGGATTTCTCTGTAATACAAAAATCTTCTTACTTGGTGTTCACAGTATTGTGGGATGTGACAAAATATTATGTCCTCTAGAAGAAATAAGAAGTAATTGGAAAGCTTCATATGACTCTTTCCAACGAGTTTGACGGAGGAAGTTATGAAGATTAATCCAACTTCCTCTCTTCTCGAGTAGTGGATTTAAGTGCCAGAGGGAAATGGGGAAAGAAAAAACCAATTGCCAACAGGAATGACAAAGTAGGCTGACAATCCCCGTTCAATTTCCCCATGTGGGAAATTGGGATATTTCATGCCCGTTAGCCAATCCATGATTTGGCAATTGGTGGAGAAAATCCCACAAGTGGGAAATTTAAAGAAGATTTCCAACAAAATAGAAATCTGGGTTCGAGAAGCCAATTTGGCATTCCCAACAGTTGAAAGCGTAAGCTTTCTTCCCCAGCAATAAAAATTTGTCGAATGAAATTTTAATTAATATTTATTTAATTAAATACTCCCAAGTTATTTAAAAATTAATTTTATCAAACAAGGAGCAATTAATTAATTAATTTTTTATGTATTTTAATGTGATTTAAATCCTGGTGGGAGGAGTTCTCGCCTGAAAAGGATGAAACGAAGACTGAAACGATCACAAAAATGAGATGATCTCGATGAGCGCAATGAACCACACAAAGTAATACTTTTGAAAAATTTCAAAATCTTCATTTTTTATTTATTTTTAAATAATTTTGTGAAGTCAAAATTGGCTGATAACACCAATATAAATATTTATATCCAACCAACTAAGTAGAACCCTTGGTGTAGTCTAGTGCAAAATGGGAACTGCCCTGTAAAAATAGCGTAAAATCCTTTTAGAATCATATTAGTGATTGTTATGAGGAGAATGCAAAAATTGAGATACATTCCCTACTACAAATGAAATATCAAGGTGATTATGGGTCAAGTACGTGAGACATCCAAATAATTTCCTATACAAAGTAGGATCACTGCTACGCCCTTAACGTATTACTTGTATTAGGATATGAGTAGCCGACTTGTGGCTTACCATATCATTTTATTATATCATTTATACTTTCTCATGCTTATTAGGTCTACCTTGGTGATGGCCATAGCATATGAATAGTATAAATAGGGGATTATAGATAGTATTTGATCATCATTTGAGCATTTTAGTCTTATTATATGGTTTGGAGGTTTCCCCATCAAAGTGGCGAAGCTATTCTAATTGCATATTGAGATCATTATTCTGAAATAGTGTATTATTTGGTGTTCTATTGTTGATATCAATATGAATTATACAAGTAATTTCATTACAAGTGTTATCAGAGCTGTGATCTAGGCCAAAATTAGGGCAAAAAAACTAATTTTTTGTTTCCACCATATATTGCGAACCAAAGTGAATTGATGGGTTATATTTTTACTAGAGTTGTAAAATATATGAAGTAAGATTACTTGATAATTTCAGAATTTTTTGATTTATTTTGCAAAAGTTATTACAAATTTAGTTTTTTTCATAAAATCACTCCCTAGGGTGTAAATTATGGAATATTTTCAAGTTCTTTACATTTTCAGAAATCTCTAAAAAAAATAGTATTAGTATCTTCTCTATTTTTTTCCCTATTAGGCCGAAATTGTATTGAAAACCTAAACCCTAAGGTTTGACATCATGGCAGGGCCTTCCTCAAGAGAAAAAAAGAATCTAGTTACGTCGGGTAAAACCCTAGATAGAGATGGGGTAGTGATTGAAGAGATGGAGTCAAACGGGGTAAATATAGATTCCTCGGCACTAGGGTTTACCTCATTTGATCATAAGGTGAGCCAACTTGAGTATGAACTATGAAATGTACAATCTGAGATGGCCTCTAAAGGATACATAGCCCAAATTAATCATTAGTTGGATGATATCATACAACATGTAAAGGGTAACTAGTATGGCCCAAATCCAGCCCATGTCAACCAAGGAGGATCTTAAGTTCAAAATCATGGAAAAAATAACCATGTTGAATCACTTTTCCAGCCCAATCAGAATCCAACTTATTCGCAACCACGAAACATGATGCTGAAAGTGGATATGCACAAATTTGATGTTAAGGATCCCCTGAATTGGATAAATCAAATGGAGAAATTATTTGATTTACATCAAACACCATCAGGAAAAAAGATGACATTGGCATCCCTGTATCTTGAACCTGACCAATTTATTTGGTATTGATGGTTATGTGCTCAGAGGTAGAATAATGGTCTAGGTGTCACTTGGACATTTTTTACCAAGGAGTTGCAATTGCACTATAGTTCCAGTGTTTCAGATAACTACTTTATTCAATTAGCAAAGTTATGGAAAATAAGATCAGTCGAAGATTATGTGCATCAATTACAAAACCTATCCTTAAGGGTGGAGAATATTCTAGAAGAGAATCTGAATGACCTATTTCTTGGGGTCTTAAGGACCACATTGAGCATGAGGTACATATGTTTAATCCACTCAAGCTTTCTAATTCTATTATCATGGCACACCATGTAGAGGAAAAAGTTCTTTGTAGTAGGAGGCCACCTTTCATTAACACTGGAGACCATAGTATCTCTTCCCCTTAATTTGCTAGGCTAATTAGACTGACTCCTCAATAAATGGAAAAAAAGAGAGCAAAAGGATTATATTTTAACTGTGATAGAAAATATGGACCAGGACATAAATGTGTTGAAAAGAAGTTGTTCTACATTGTTGGAGGTAATGAGGATGATGAGGAAGCTGAAATTATAGGAGAGGTTGGGGAACTAGTAGAAGATGAAGTATAGGATCACCAACCTACAATTTCTTGCCATGCATTTTCAGGTATTAGTACTCCTCAAACACTCAAGGTTATTGGCTATCTCAAAAAATAGAAGGTGACAGTGTTGATTGACTCGGGGAGTACTCATAACTTCATAAATAGTAAGTTAGTCCCTGCCTCAATTGTTTTATTTACCAAGCTCTAGAAATGCAAGTTATGATTGCAGATGGTGGGACAGTTAAGTGCACAAAAAAGTGCCATAGTATCAAGATTTCCATGGGAGACTATAGGTTAGACTCACCTATGTTTGCTATTTCTATGGGAGGGGCAGATATTGTTTTGGGTGTCCAATGGCTCAAAACCTTAGGTACTATAGAGATGAATTTTAATGAATTGTTCATGAGATTTCATTCAGATGGAAGGACAATGCAATTAAATGGGATGGTAGCTAAGTCTACATAGATTATTAGCTCTCATCAGATGTAGAAGGTTCTTAGAAAAGGAGTAGATGCATTTATAGCAAATTTATTTTCCATAGAAGTACAAAATACAAAGTCTTCAATCCCACCCGATCTTCAGAAGATTGTGGATGCTCACTCATCTATTTTTGATGCATTGTCCAAAAGGGGCTACCACTATTTAGGGATCACGATCATGCCATTCAGTTGATTCCAGGGAGCCAAACACCTAACATTAGACTGTACAGATACCCATATTCCCATGAAAGTGAGATTGAGAAAATGGTGAAGGTAGGTATCATCAGGCATAGCCAGAGTGCATATTCTTCACCAGTGGTCATGGTACATAAGAAGGATGAAACATGGAGGATGTGTCCAGATTACCAAGAACTCAACAAGTAAACCATCAAAGATAAGTTTCTTATTCTAGTAATTAATTATTTACTTGATGAATTACACGGTGTTGTTTATTTCACAAAATTAGATCTTCATTCGAGGTACCATCAAATTAGGATAAAATAGGAAGATGTTCATAAAATGGATTTTAGGACACATGAGGGCCATTATGAGTTTTTCGGTAATGCCTTTTGGTCTTTCAAATGCACCCTCAACCTTTCAAAGCTTGATCAACACTATTTTGAGGCCGTTTTTAAGGAAATTTGTATTAGTTTTCTTTGATGACATATTTATTTGTAGTAAGACATGGGAAGAACACTTACAACATGTAAATAAAGTGTTGGAAGTTTTGGAGAAGCATACTCTCTATGCAAAGCCATCCAAATGTTTTTTTGGTGTATAAGAGGTAGAGTACTTGGGTCATATTGTATCCCATGAAGGCGTCAAAGTTGATCCTCATAAGATCAAAGCTATGGTGGAATGGCCAAGCCCTAAAAATATCAATAATATTCATGGGTTCCTAGGACTAACAGGGTACTACAGAAGATTTGTGCGGGGATATGGTAGAATAACAACCCTACTCACTGCATTGCTAAAGAAGGATGCCTTCCATTAGACAGACATAGCCACTAAATCCTTTGAGCAGCTGAAGGAAGCCATGTGTAGAACCCCAATTTTGGCTACTCCCAACTTCTCAAAAACCTTTATTATTGAATGTGACACTTCAAGATAAGGATTGGGAGTGGTTCTAATGCAGGAAGGAAGACCAATTGTATTTTAGAGTTGCCAATTCAAAGGAAAATATCTGCTCAAACCTGTCTATGAGAAATAAATGATGGCTATTCTTCATGCAGTCAAGCAATGGAGGCCCTATCTTATGGCTAGACACTTCAAGTTAAAAATTGATCATGATAGTCTCAAATAATTTTTGGAGCAAAGGTTATCATCTAAGGAACAACAAAAGTGGGTAACAAAAATGTTGGGTTATGATTTTGAAATCATATACAAAAAGGGTAAAGAAAATGTAGTAGCTGATGCGTTGTCTAGAAGGGATACATCTGCAGATGCCTTACTATGTGGAATGTCCATGTTGACGGCCGATTGGGTGGATGAAGCAAGATTAGAATGGAATCAAGACAAGGATACACAATCTATAATACATAATATCAAGCAAGTATCTATGACATCTAAAAAATTTGAGTGGAAAGGTAATGACCTATGGTACAAGGATAGGTTATACTCGAGTAAAGATTCTGAGTTGAAGCATATGATTCTTGCAGAGCTATGTGACTCACCTATTGGAGGACTCTCTGGGTTTTTGAAGACATATAATAGAATGAAAAAAGAATTATTTTGGGAAGGAATCAAGGGGGATGTACAATTTTTTTTATTAGAGTGTTTAGTGTGCCAACAGAACAAAGGGGAAATAATTAAGACACTAGGTCTGTTGCAACCCTTACCAAATCCTAGCCAGAGATAGGAGGAGGTCTCCATGGATTTCATCACCGGAATTCCTTGTTCAGAGGGTAAGAATGTTATTTTTTTGATTTTGGATAGGCTCACAAAATATGCCAATTTTTGTGCCCTGTCACATCCATTTATAGCCAGTACAGTAGTATCTTTTTTTTAGAGGCAGTTCAAAGGCTACATGGAACCCCAAAGATAATTCTAAGTGATCGTGATCCTATTTTCAAAAGTAAATTTTGCACGGAATTATTTTCATGTTTAGGTATTCAACTAGCTCACAGTTCCTCTTATCATCCTCAAATTGATGGGCAAACATAATTGCTCAACAAATGCTTAGAGGGGTATCAACGTTGTTTTGTATTAGATAAGAAAGAAATGTGGATTAAATGGCTACCACTGCTAGAATGGTGGTATAACACATCTTTTCATACCTCTTCTCAAACGACCGCATTTTTAACATTATATGGTTACCATCCACCTTCTATCACTTCCTCCTCGAGGGTGAAAACTAAGGTCAAAGATGTTGAGGAACACATTCAACATCAACAACAAGTTTTGGCTAGTTTGAAGGAGAATTTAGCATTATCAAAAAACAAGATGAAACAACAAGTAGATAAACACCGTAGTGAATGAAATTTTGAAATTAGTGACTCAGTTTTTGTAATTCTCCATCCTTATAAACATATTCCCCTAAAGCAACAGAAAAAGAAAAACAAACTTGCTCCTAAATATTATGGCCCTTATCAGGTTCTATAGAAAATTGGCGGCATTGCTTAGAAACTAGAGTTGCCTCCATCTTCACACATACACCCAGTATTCCATGTTTCATGCCTGAAGAAGGTTATTGGATAGAAATTTGAAGCCCAAAAAAAGTTAACAAAACTTGACAAGGAAGAAAGAATCATTTTAGAGCAGGAGAAGATTTTGCAAACACGTACTAAGAGGCTGAGAACTAGAGACATTAAGGAATATCTGATCAAGTGGAAGAATCTGAGCATAGAAGATGCAACCTGGGAGGATGAAGGTTTTCTGTAGCAACATCCAGGATTATTCAATGTTGAGGACAACATTGGTTTGAAGGGGAAGGGCATGTTACGTGCTTAACCTATTGCATGTATTAGGATATGAGTAGCTGACTTGTGGCTTACCATATCATTTAAACTTTCTCATGCTTAATAGGTTGGCCTTGGTGATGGCCATAGCATATGAATAGTATATATAGGGGATTATAGGTAGTATTTGATTATCATTTGAACATTTGAGTCTTATTATATGGTTTGGAGGTTGCCCCCTCGAAGTGGTGAAGCTATACTAATTGCATATTGAGATCATTATTCTAAAATAGTGTGTTATTTGGTGTTCTACTGTTGCTATCAATCTGAATTATACAAGTAATTTCATTACAATCAAAAATGGCATTGGTGCATGGTGAAGTAATAATAAGCCTAGATTGAAAAGGAGATGGACTTGGCTTATAGTCATCTATATCAAAACATTGAAGAATATCATCGGTGTACTTTTTCTGACTCAAATAAATATGTGATTTTTTATGAATAATATGCAATCCAAGGAAATATTCTAGTAACATAATATCTATCATGTCAAACTACATGGAAAGTTCCCTCTAAATAGTTTGGATGTGGGAAGAAGAGTTACCAGTAAGTAGCAGATAATCAACATATAAGAAAAGTATCACAATATCGTTGCCAACATGTTAGAGATGTACTATAGGATTAGAGTGGCAAAGAACATATTTAGTACATGTGTCATCTTAAATTTAAGTCACGAACTAATGTAACGATGTAACAAGTCAAACATATAGTTACAAAAATTTGTAAAATTAAAACAAAATATGCATGGAAAAGAAGTTAGAGTGTACCGACATCATATACATGTTGCATTAACATATACAAAAAAAATGGTATATCTTGTACAAAATATATTTCCAAATTCATGTCATCAAAAAAACCTAACCACATTTGTCTTCACCACATATAATCTATCACTTGGCATAAAAAATACTACCCAATAAAGGTAAATCATGTAAATAAGTGTATAATATGTAAGGAGCTACATTTTGGCCATTATAAGGTGAATGTGAATGAATAAGAGAGATAGACATATGAAGCATTGACAATAGGAATTGTTTGGGACATATTTTATCAAAATAATGCATTTAAATTTTTTGGTTATTCGATGCATTGATAATTTTGTTTAATCTCATTGTTTTACAATTTTTGTATATCTTAAAATTAAGAATGCTTAATTTGAGGACAAAATTATTGATTTATGTTAGTTGTATCTCATTATCAATTTCAAATTTAACAAACTTAATAATTATTGGTTGTCACAATCCATTCCTTCCTTATAATTACTACTACTTCCTACGTTAAACTCTTCTTGTCCTGTATTTTTATGATCACAAAATTAGATTATTTGAATTCTTGAAAAGCCTTACATTAGCTGATTTGAATGTGTGAAGTGTTTACACCCTATAATATATGTGAGATATTAATGTGATGCAAAAACATTATATAGGATACACGAATTCATTACATGAGATTATTCTAATCTAATTAATTCACAATTAACCATACATAATCAGAATAATGTTTTAATATTGTCACAATGATACAACAATAGAATGATAGCTCAAATATACAAGAGGATATTAATACTTAGTTATAAAAATCGAAACATAGGAGATTTGGGTGTGTGGATAGGTGCAAAAGTGATAATGAGAGAATGTAGATGCTTCATTCCCAAGACTGGATATGGAAAATGAGCTAGTGTAGGTACATAAAATCATTTTATGTTCTTTCCCTAAATTTTTATAGTCCTTATAGAGATGTACTGTCTTGGATCCTTCTCCAATTAATTTTTTAACATCTGGTGTGATTCACTTGCCTCTAAATGTGCTTCATTTTATGTTGATCTTGTTCACACAGCCATGACACAATATGTAATCACTTACAATAAAGTGAAAACCACATAAACATGCAATATAATTAATAAGAACATTAGATTAAAAAAATGATAAATAATGTGTGGGGTAAGGCCTTACTACCCTTGGTGATCAACCTTTGTCAAAAAAATTCAATTTCTACACTACATGCCCTTGAGTGGGATCAATCCTCATGCAGTTCTCATAATTTCTTGTATAAGTGTAACTGTGATTTATGTTAACCCCCTATGAGTGCCCTCATGTCTCTTGACACATATAACTAGATAATTATAAAATAGAGAATGTACCTAGTGTGGTAGTAGTGTTATAAAGTTTGTTGTAGTAGTCTAAAGAACACTACTACCATATTAGGTTTCATTTTCATAAACCATTTGACAATGATTGGAGTGAATTTTCTCTCACTAAGACATGAATCTGGAAGCTTTGTATGTAAGCTAGACCCTTTGACCTAGTTGAGTACTTTCAACCTTTAGTGGTTACTATTTTAAATGATGTGTTACTACTTTTAGAAGATTTAGAAGAGAATTGAGTGATTTTGGATTGATATTTGTAATAGCAACATGTGAAAGTGTCATGTGAGTTATAAAGTGATATTGATATGCTTATACATCTTTCTATAGGTGAAATATTATGATAAGCCAGAGTTTCCAAAGATGAAAAGACATAATAAAGATATTCAAATTAAAAACAAATTTAGAAGAAAGGTGTTAAATAATACATGTTGGACAAGGTCGTACAACTTATCTTAACCAAACTATATGATTTTGGAAAAGAATGTTGTTATGTAAAACCAAAGCTTTTGGAATGATTTACTGAGATTATTTACTTCAAGATTTATTAATTAATAATTCATGATTTAATGACAGAATAGAGTATGGAGATAAGCAAGTGAAGGAATATCTAGAGAGATGTAATTATTAAACTTAGAATACGAGCATTTTTCTTAATAAGGGAGAATAGCCAAACTTTCATTCAGAAATGACAAGTTTCCAAATTTAAGTTTGTATACAAGTAGGATTCCTGCATGCCCTAAAAAAATATAAAAAATATTATGTCAAATGGAATGAGAGAGTAAAAACAAACTTACAAAAATAATATTATTGGAATTGATAATTTACAACTCTCTAATATTAATACATCTAGAAAAAACATATATATAGGGAGGTGATATCCTATTGCTAAGGAGAACCTTAGCAATCTCCCAAAACAACTCACACATATTATTATACAAGTTGTTCAACCATCTCAACCATAAACAAATCCCCTATTATCTCTTAAACCTCCTATGTAACAACTTCTAGTACAATATTAACTTAATATATTAACAAAAACATTTTATCACTAATTAATCTGAGCATTATTATTATTTTTCTAACATTCCCCCTTATTGAGAACATGGGAAGAAAGTACATCTCACGAAATGGAAACAAAATCATATTTCTATGCATACTTTTAGCCATGCATAGTGTTGGTTTGGATCTAGTTTTCTAGATCTTGTTGCACATGACCATCCACTTGACCACAATGAATCCCTTACCGGATGACCACACTTCCACCAAGACACCTACATACGTGAACTCAACAGTTATCACTTTCACTTCGGGTGAATGCTCTTTCACCGGTCGATCAATGAAGAAGTCTGACACTAGAAGAATCTCAGTAGTAAAAGGATCACTCTAGTTTAGTTTCCATCTCATACAACTATTCTCAAATTCCAAAATGCACATTCTCCTCATTTTAATTATAACTAGGGAAGGAAACCACACACCATTTTTTTTCATACACCACACAACTGAAAAAGAGATACCACCATAAAAAAATGTGGCCTCATTGTTGGTGACTAACGAGAGGTGTTGATCGCCCTCCATCATTCGTTGCCTTGGACCTCCAGTATGTAGCTGTTGACTCAACATAATGTGATCATGATGCTCAATTACAACTCATATGTCGGATTTCACCAAAAATGCATTTGTAAGGCCATTTTTTTAGAATTTTACAATGAATCAATTTTTCGACTATTTTGACAATAGACACGACTTCAACACTCATAAAATGAAACAAATATAATAGTTAATATTAATTTTACCATGACCAATAATTTAAGACAACTAAGGAGTAACCATGACAATTTTGACTATTGATGCAACAATTAGGTCTACCAAAGACTTCCGACACAAGACCCAACAAATTATATATTAAATATCATCGAAGTGCTTAATTTTGTTCTAAAAGTATAACATAAATTACAATGAGAATGTAAGGAAATGACAAAAATATAAAAACCAGACTTTGAATTGGACTATTTACCACTCGTAATTTACCTAAGAATTTTACAATTAAATAAACAACCTAAGACTTAATAATTGATATTAACACTGACCATCTAAACATGAATATCAACTATATTCATTGATGAGGTATATGTATACCAGATTTATTGACACAGTCATCCGATTCAAAATATCAAATTTATGTTGGTGGTTGGAAACAAATGTAGAAAACTGAGAAGATATCTAAGTAAATCTAAACAAGCCCGATGTAAAGAGAGTGACTATATGTACTTTAATTATTGGACTCTGTGCAAGTTGTGTTTAATACCTTCGAATGACTATAGATGACATGTAAAATCCATTTTGAACCACCATCGATGTAAGATTATTTAACAAACATATCTGATCAAATCTACATTTCTTCGATATGGTGATGAATCGCAAATAATCTGTACATACAAGCTCACATAGACATCGCCAAAATATTTGCAGTACCCAATGAAACCGTTATGATGCTAGTCCTTTCTATCCTATGTGGAGGCACCAAGAGCACGCACATGAGTTAGTGCCATGTAGATCTGGTAATGGGCATAACACACTTTACACATATATGCACAGCGAGTAGAACATAAAGATGTCAGAATAAATGCTTGAAAAAAGCATATACTTGGCCCAAAGAAAATTCTTACGCAGTAGGTGACTTAAAATGAATATATAAATCAGACCCATGACATCCACAAGCACGAGATCAAAGAAGATCTGATGCTAAAGGAGAGAGAAGAAACCCTTTTACATAAATAATATTATTGGAATTGATAATATGCAACTCTCTATTATTCATACATCTGGAAAATATATATATAGAGGGAGATGATGTCCTATTATTAAGGAGTCCTTAACAATCTCCCAAAACCACTCATACATATTCTTATACCAGTTGTTCAAGCAACTCAGCCACAAACAAATCTCCTATTATCTCTCCAACCTCCTAGGTCACAACTTACAATATTAACTTAATACATTAACAAATACATTTTCTCACTAATTAATGTGAGCACTGTTATTATTTTCCTAACATGGAAATTTCTGTGACCACTTTTAAATAAAACATTTCTTGTAAATTTTTCAAAAAAAAATTAAAATATTATGATTTACAGAATATATATACTTAGTAATGGTTTTTAAGCTTCACAAAGACTCAGAGAATAAAGACATTCCCCGCCATACCAAAGATTCATATATTTTTCCCACATGACTTCTGAACATGTAAAAAGTTCCAACTATAGAGCAGGAATTGTTCAAAATAATCAAATAACAATGATCGTCGTCATAGTTAACAAATTTTAATTAGTAAAAACAAACATCCATAACAATCCAATTCTAGCTGAAAAATGCTTAATTGTGAAATAATAATGAACAAGACCTCAAATCTTATTTTATAATAAAAATCCAAGCAATGCTACTCGTGTCAAAAATAGAATAAGGATCGCCTCATCTAAGTGAATTTTATATATTTTGAATGATTTTCAAGCATTTCAGTTCCATTCTTTGAAATGTTTTTTTCAGATGGTACAAGTGTTAAATTTGTTCAACTTTTTACGCATTTCAAAGTATTATTTGCAGCAATTCCCTATCATGTTTTTCTGATGTATTTACTGCATTTTGATCTTAAAAGATGTTGTGAATCCATGCATGATTATTTTCTTAAATCCTACCTGTATTTGTAGTTCGTGGATGAATTTTGAGACTTTTTAACTTTATTTGGGTTACTATTTGGGAATTTATTATTGCCTCTATTCTTTTTATTGCAATCATTAGGAGCTGAGCTTAGTAAGTTGCAACCCCTATATCATATCTAATACTGGTTGCATAGTATCTAGAACGAGTTTTGGGAATTGATCTTCACAAACGTGAAATTATTTCTTCATCAGATTTAGGGAAACATCTGAACCTTTTTTGATTAAATATTCTTACTAAATATGAACAATCCAACATTTATTACAATAAAAATACATATAATATAATATATGAAGACTCTCTACATAAATATTTTTATATGTTTTTTAGAAAGATCTAGCTTTACAAAGCATTGCATTGATAGGTTTTGTAGCGCTAGATTAGTCTCATAAGCATAGGTATGATGTTGATGTAGATATTTTGTATATACTATTTTATGTGTATTGGTGTTATAATGAATTTTGTTCTCTTCATATTTTGTAGGAATATTTGATCAAGGGAAGATGAGGTTTCCCTAAATATGATGAAGAAAGAATTTCATGTCTTTAAAGACCAGTTTCCAAAACTCATTACAAAGACTATGAATCTAGTATTAGATATGATATTGGGGTTGCAACTAACTAAACTCATAATGATTGTAATAAAAAGGGTAGAGATAGTACTAAATGTCTAAATAGTTACCCAAATAAAATAGAAAATCCTCATAATACATCCACAAACTACACGATCTATCGGCTATCGGCCTATCATTTTCTAAGGGACGTGGTGAAAACTTGACTATAGATAGTTCATTTTCCCTTGTCCTTCCCCTCCTTGGCCTCCCAGATCACTACAGAGGGTTGGAGCCCTATCTATCTATCTATCTATATACCCCTATCTAAATAATTACAAGTAGGATTTAAGAAAAAGATCATGAATGTGTTCAAAACATTATTTAAGAGTCAAATGCACTAGATACATAAGAAAAGAGTGATTCACAACTGGCACAAAATGAATGCATGAAGTATTTGGAAATGCTTGAAAATATCTAAACAAATTTAACACCTATTCCATCTAAAAATTTGAATTGAAAAAAAACATTTGATACACATTCCAAATATGTAGAATTCACTTAAGATGGGGTGATCCTTATTATGTTTCCAACATGAGTCATCATTGTTATTTTAGTATACAATTGGCTTTTAGGTTTTTTTTATTATTATTTCATAATCAAGAATTTTTTTAGCCGGAATATTTTCATGTGTTTCATCATGGAGAATCTATTTTTTAGTGTGATTTCCTCAAGGATTCAAACTTGAAATTTTGCATTCTTTCGAAAAACCCACTAATTTTTGGGATTTTCTACGTCTTATAACATATTATTGGCACAACATTTGGGACCTAATTAATCCCATTTCCCATGGATTACATAGTTTTTCCCAAATATTCTAAAAGTAGGGTTCACAATTGTCTTAAATTGAAAAAAATTCAAAAGTGCCTTCAATCCTAGGTACCTAGATGTGGGATTTTTAAATCCTAAAACCCCATTCAAGTTGGTTGCCCTAATTGAATAAAATAAATATCAAACAATGTGATTCAACTCAAAGGATTCCTTTATTGAAAATATTTTTTAAGAGAATAATTAGTTTTAAAAATATTCTTCTTAATTATGGTGGAGTTAAGTATGAAATTTATAGTTTTATTGTTCTTCACCATTTTCACCTTTAATAGTTGAGAATCCATGTCCAATGTTTCTAGGTAAATAAATATGGTGAATAATTATATTTTTGTGATAACATGGTAGTTATGGAACATGGTACAAAGATCTATGAAGGAAAAATATAATTGAACTTGATTTTGAAACATCTATGGTGAATGGATTAAACCAATAAATTACCTGTTAAATGGGGAGAAATTGTGTTATAAGATTCATAAAATAAATATCTGAATGACGTATTTTAAATAGAGCCTCCCTCACAATAGTTCTTTACACAATAAAAGGGAAACATAGAAATACCCTAAATCTCAATAGAAAAAAAAAATGAGCACCCATGATGCAAATCAAAAAAGGCATAGAGAGAAAAACACATTAAAATGGGTTCTTGTCAACACAAACAATGGAGCTTACATGTCAAGTTGTTCTCTTCCCTTTCCATTTTCAAATCACATGGCTAGAAGTATTTTTGTAATTTCCCTATTCCTTGTATTTATATATTGCACCTTTGATATTATTGGTTAGTTTTGTTATTCACTAAAAAAATGTTATTTTGGAGAAATTATGGAAAGATCTATGAGACCATTATGGCCACAACATGAGAATAATGTTCAAGTAGATAAGATGGAGGAGTTGGAAATTATGTGCAATCCCATTATTCACATCATTTTGAGTCATTCCGAGTTAGATTTACTACAACAAGAGGTAGTGGTTGGTTTAACTTAGTAGAATTCAAAGACATGGTGCTTTCAATTGATATTTATTTAGAAATTATCATTTGCATTCATAAATAATTGTTCGCATCCATGGTCATTGATGTTTTATGAAGATTAAAAGTTTTAAATGTGTGTAAGCATAAAACCAACCTCCATTTTCGGTAATTATGATGTGGTTCGATATGAAATATTGTAGTTATTCTATTATCACAAATTTTTGAAGTGAATCATGTTTGTGGTGGTGGAAGGTAATTAGGAGTAAATGTGAACTATAATTGGTGAATAGTCCTTCCGATCACATTGGAACAATTACAATAGAACTAGTGGAATGTTCTCTTGACTTTGGTCATTGAAGTGCAGGTGTGAAAGTAGTTGCATAACCATTTAAATGTGTAAATAGTCTAGGTCGTCTATATCATCTTGTTCCTGGGTAATCCAATGACAAACATTTGGCAATGAGTGTTCCCATGGCTTAGAGTGTCTAACATCATCAGCTAGCTGTACAAAGAATCTAGATTAGAGATATATGATTATCTTTGCAACCCTAGATACTAAAATAGTAAACCCTAGAAAGTGAATCATTAAGTGGCATTGAGATTTGTTTGTGAGGAATATCATTGTAATAACGCCACCGTACAAAGTTTTCCTCACAAAGTGACATGTGATTTCCATTTGCTTCAATACAAGGGCAAAAAATGTGTTTCACTAGGAACCAATGCCACCAAAATAACTCATGGTTTAACATGTGGTCACTTACACATGACTCACATAATTTGGGATTCGTGTAGTAACATGTATGTTGAAACGTAATCAGAAGTCACTTTTATCTAATTTTGAATTTGAAGTTGCATATTCAGGATCTGTCTTTCGTTGTGGTTGGGATTATGTTTTTATCTCCATGGTATTTATGTCTTGTTTCACCAGATTAAACCAGTTACACATGGAATCCTAGAACTAATCAGACATTAAACGTTGGTCTTGATCAATTTGCAAGTTTAGGTAGAGATTCTCAGGTCTGGTCTGAGAAATCCTACGTTGATCACTCAACTTACTTTTTGTTGGTGGGCAGGAATGTAGAAAATGAATAGATGTATAGGAGGTTATCGAGTAAGAATTCAGAGTCAAAGGGCATGTCAAGGGGGGGAAAGTTAGGTTACAGTGGAGCTTAGTTGGAATGTGTTCAATCTTGTATTTGCCAACATGAGAATTTGATTGTTAACGATGATTGTCTCCTTGCTATTTATCTATATGTGGCATTATATGGATGTCACCCATCTCTACCATTTTGTAAAAAAGAATTTGGTGTTGTGTATATAGGTTCAAGTTTTGACATAAATCCATTTCTTTGGAAAGAATCCATGTTAGTAGCTCTGGTGGTAGTTGAGTTGGTCAACTAAAGGACCTTGTAAGAGCATAGGTCAGCTAGCTCAAAACATAGGTGTTCTAAGAGAAATTTTGTCTTGAAAATCTCATTGTGTTTTTCAAAATAAGTATATCAAGGACATTGTGTTTATCAACAAGTCACCAGTGGGAAAAAATAAGATCAATTCATAAATTGGTGACATTTACTACACAAATGACAAGCTTATACAGTAAAAAATAGCATTAACGAAGAAAAATGAATTGGACATTTTAAATTTGTTGACCCATGGAATGATGTGGTTTCCTACATAGACACGCCAACATTACAAATCCATCACCATGGGTGACCACAAAAGAGGCCTCCTTAGAAGGACTCAAGAATCAGAATGAGTTGGAGGCATATTCTTTATGGGAGTAAGATGGCAAGAGATCAACATGGGTTAAATATGCCAACAGTTAGGTCACTAAGATGACGGTGCCCACCATGTGGACATTTCATAGGTGCCTTTTTATTAATTTCAAGTATTATATTCAATAATATAGTTATGTATTATTACATTTAACTAGCAATATTTTCATTATTTTCTCATCTCTGATTATGGGTTACCTTGTAAATGTTCTATGGTAAGAGAATTCAAATCATGCTCATGGTTGCTTATATAACTTTTAATGGTACATGGGAATTGATCACAAACCCCCAGGAATCAACATGGAAGTTGTTGTCTCATATCATGTTGTGTCAAATGATTCATGATTGACAACTGAGCATCTTATGAACCCTCAAGGGTATGAGGAAGGTGAAGGATGAGTTGGAGGGAGTATTGGTGGCTAAGCGCATAAGCACGAGGGATTCAAAAATATGCAAGTAACCCTATCTAGGTAGTGGTAAGGATATATGAATGAATACACTAGATCCCCTCCTACTGTAGGCATGCCTCTCCAAGTTGGACACCAATTTGGCCGATGAGACATCAAGTTCTTTGCTTATCTACTATTCATTGTTGTCCACAAATTGCTGCATGAGTTACACTTCCTCCCCCCATGTACTATTGGCACTAGTCTAAGACCCTTCATATGTCTTGTAAGGGGGAATCTCCACTTCATATTGTTCCCCTTATAAATGTGTCATTGAGCACTATACTCTATATTGCATTTTTGTTAATATGTGTCTTTATAATGCTTTTCTACAATAATATTTATGTAAGTTCTTGAGGTTAGTAAATATGTGTACATGTTTTTTCCTTTTGAATCTTTAAGTAACATTGAAGATTCAATTTTATAAATATTGCTATATTATTAAAACCATCAATTTCAAACATGCTTATTATACACATTAAATAATGCAAAGTTTACTTATCATAGATAAACAAAATATGTCAAATTATAATTTATTTTAATATCCACCACACCAAATACAAAATTCATGTTAATTACTAAGTTTCTTAAATTGGCTCAAAATTGTAAAAAAATGGTGGAAGAAATACTTTCATTGGTTCTAGAAATAGGCATGCATAAAAAAACTTGAGATCTTTTATTAGTGCCTATGAAATCCAATTTAGTTGATGGCTTAACTCTTTAGGGTAATTGTAACTTCCAACTTTTTAACACATTATATGGTATCTTTAATATAAATAATATTATATTTTCCCATATTGTGCATGTACACATATGTACATACATACATACATATGTGTGTTAAAGATTTTTTAAAAAATTATACATTTTTCTAAATTTTTAGCATGTATTATCTATGGTTACCTAATTTTTTTACTAGTATATACAATTAAAATCACAAAAATGACCCACATCCTATCAATTTCCAAGCCTAATTCCAAGCTATAGTCAAGAATCCACCCCTTCCATAGACTAGGCATTAGGGTCACTTTAGTATTTGCCATTATAGATTTTCCTAATCCATTACTGGAAGGGAACAATGCCAATTCATTTCAAACTGTTTGGGATAAATCCTCATGTAGTTTCATAGGTCATATTTTTTTAATTGTTCAAATATTTTGGTTAAGTCATAAAATACATTGCTATTTTTATTTTTTTGTTATGGATGTTTTTTAGTGTAGATAATTTAGTGACTTTGTGCTCTTAAATGTCATATTTCTATTGTATCTTGTATAACATCTAATGGCTATAATAACGAGCCTTAGTTCTCTCATACTGCACATCAATGTTAATAAAATTTATATAATTATTAAAAGGATTCTAATATGATTAGTGGGGAACTTAAAGAAGAAACCATATGAATGAATGAACTTTAACAATCAAACATACTTATATTAATAACCACTCAACTATATGAATGAACATTAACAATATAAAACATCTAATATTATTGGAAGAGTTATCCAATTTGTTGCAACCCTTACAGATCATGTCAAAATTCATTCTTAATATATCATGTTTCTTGTTCTTAAATTATTTCTTCTTTTTATAAGAAATGGTTATATTTTGGCTATCTACATTAATTTTTCTTTTTAATATTTTTTCTCTACATTAATTTAATATTTGTGTAGACACTAGAAAATGCCCCTTGTGTAATATAAGGCCCCTTATTGAAAAACCCAAAAATAAGACCAAAAAAATCATATAACCCCACGAAATGGGGATAAAAGACAATCATCATCCATTTACTGATCCTCACCCACTCACATTTAATTTTTATCCCATCAAACCTACCCATGTGCATGCCCAATGCACATTACACCCATGTGTGTCCCACTCCTTTATGCACTCTAAATCTATAAAATCACCTTCACCCTCCTCATTCCAACCCTTGGCTCTTAGTGAACAAAGACTATACTTGATTTTTTCTTGCTCTCTTGCTCGTATATCTTGATTTTGCAGATCTTGAAAAAGTAAAAGTGAAGTTCAAATGATAGACATAACTTTTTGCAACATTGTTCTAGTGACATCTCAACACAAGCGGGAATCACAACTGTGATTGACTTGCAATCTCTATGTGATTATCAGTGATCAATGCAACTACGATTGTCATGCGATCTGAGTCAGGTATACTTGTCATTTCATTTATTGTTTTATCATTTTACATTAATAAAATTTCTTTTATCTCCTTGAAATGGTTATATTTCTAATCGATGAAGGTCCCCTAACCAACTAACATTTTCCAAGTGTGCTTGTGTGTAGGTTTAGATTCAAATCTAAAGAGTTTTTTTTTATCTAGGGTAAGTGCAAGAAGTTGATGGACAAATATATGGTCATCTGTGGACGTCATATTGCAAAAAACAGTGAAATATCAACTTGTAGGGATTATTAGCTATACGCGCACTCAAAATTAGAAAAATTTATATAAATATGAATCGTAGTATTCGGAATCTAGTTTCTAAAATACTAATTTTTTAAAAAGTGGACAAGTTTAGCTATATTAAACACTTGAAATTATATGACTTAGGTTTTTTTTTTTGAAAAAACTTATAAGATTGTAGTCTGTTTACCCGCATTTGGATGACCAAATCTTGTTATTATTTTTTTCCTTTGGTGAAATGTTAGATGTAGTTGTCTATCTTGGGATGAATTTTATTTTGTATTTTTTTGAGCAATATTTTTTTTAATGATTTTTTCCGTGAAAGTGGTCTGAAAATATTTAGAAAACGGAGCGCTTTCCATTTGCCCACCATAACTATATAAAAAAATATCAAAATCAAATAATTTTTTTAACGTGTATAGAATTTGTCCACTCTTGGGATGGTATAAGTTTTATCACATTTTGATAAGCGAAACAAAAGTTACAGTCTTAAACATAGACATGAACATTCACGAGAAAAAATGTCTTACAGACCTATTGTTAGTAAAAAATTATAAAATGATATTTATCTTATTCTATTCACTTTAAAATCAATATTTCTACGAAGCTAATAGTCTCCCCTGCGCGATGGCACCATTTTTGTGAAATATTTTCAATCTTTTAGCATGGTTCAAGTCTTTAGAAGAGCAGATTTGAGGTTTTTTGACCTTTTACAATTCATAATGACTTTACATAGCTTTGGTTAGGGAAAAACAAAGATTTCCCGAGGCTTAGGTTCGGCAGATAGATCCGCGATCGCAGTTTATAAAGCGCATTCACAATTTTTTAACACAAACCACGAGCACACTTTATAAACCATGATCACAGTTTATAAAGTGCGCTCGTGGTTCATAAATCATATTTACACACATCCCAATGTCTGAATTACCATGTGATTTTTACTCTTTGACCTTACCATACAAATTACTGCGAAATTCTATCTTTTTCTACACATTTTTCTTATCACCGGAAGTAAAACATCATGGGAGACAAGAAACGAAGTCAAAAAAGGAAGTCATTAAGTTAAAAAACACCAAATGAATTAGAGGCCAAAAAAATTTAAAATGCTGAGCGAATGCGGAAACTTCGTGAATCAAGAAGAGGTTCATCTTCAACCCCAACTATTGTAAGCAATGAAGAACCAGGTAATGTTTCTACTGTCAATGTTGAAATTGAATTAAATACTCATGATGAAGATGTTTTTACTGTCAAAGTTGAAGAAGAATTAAATACTCATGATGTAGCAAATGTTGAAATTGAAGGAGACAATGAAAATGTGAATAAGGAAATTCATGTTGAAACTGTAGACAAACAAAATTTGACAAAAACACCTCCTAGGATTTTACGTAAGAAACCTAATTTTTTTATTGAAATTGATGAAAACATTTTGAAACCAATGTCTGACAAACTTTTTGAACGACAAATCAGAAGAAAAGCCACTAAAATTTGGGATAATCATTTTGAAATTTTAAATGATTCCCAAAGATGTCAGTTGTTGGTTAGTTTGATGAAATTGATTAAAATGAGACCTACATTAAACACCTTAGGATTGACAACATCTAATATACGTGGTCAAACCTCTACAATTGTTGAAAACCTTCATGATGCATATCACACTGTTGGTGTCAAGAGACGCACTAGGGATAGTAATATTGTGTGTCGTGTACTTGCTACTAGTGTTGTAAGTGAATCAATAAAAAAATAACGTTTGATTACGCAAACAAGTCGAATGTTGCAAGTTAATAACAAAACTCTAATGAAAGCAATTAAAAGACATAATATCCTTCAATCACTCAATAACACTGATTTTTGGGCATTTTCTGCTAGAGCACCGCGTAAGGACAAAAATAATTTTGATGCTATAAGAGAAGTTGTTAATTAAATTTTGGCATGATAACACTAGAGTTTCACCTAATACAAGAGATGTTTTAAAATAGAGAGTTGGTTCTACTAATCATGAACCACATCCAAAGCATTTCTTAGATATGACTCAAACTCAATTTTTTCGTAAGTTTGAACAAGAGAATCTGGAAATTAAAATTAGTCAACGTTTTTTTGAAATGTTGAAACCATTCTATGTGAAAATCAACCACGCTCGCACCACTTGTTGTTGTAGGCAACATGTTGAATTTGCGATGCATTAAGCTAAATTTTTACGTATTCGTTCTAATTTTCATTCTGAAACTATGTTATCGGAATGTGGTGTTCAAGTTCCACCAATATCTTCTAGGGATTTCATTCCTACTATATTTTTTGAAAAAGAAGTTGGACAATTTTTTTATAGTCAGGATTGTTTAGATGGAAGTTGTAGTACATGCAGCAGATAACCTAAATTGGAAAGTCGCATCCATGAGCAAATTGAAGGTACAATAAGACATAATTTAGTTGAGTTTGATAAATATAAATCAATTGCATACCAGTTGAAAGATGGAAAAGAGTCTAAATGGTGTGAGATAGTTACAGAACAAATGCCTATTTTCCAATTTTTGAGAAAATTTAAGGATGAAATTGTTTATGAGTATGTTAGGCATACACATAGAGCTCGATGGTTGGATGAAAAGTTCAAGCTATACAAAGACACATATTCTATTGGTACTATTGTTTTAGTGGTTGATTTTACAGAGAATTACACAATGTTGCAACCACAAATGGAAGGTTCAATCGTAATATTAAAACTCAGTACAAGTTGCCATTTTTGTGCATAAAACATTTCTACATTCTCCTGACAGTATAAAGAATGATCGATTTTTTTTAAGAGAGTACCACTTTTATATCAGTGATGATCGTACTCATTCTACTAAATTTGTGCAAGGGTGTTTCCAATTATTTTATGGAAACTTGTCTGATAGGGACATCCACTTCAAACAACATTATATATGGTCAGATAATTACACGTCTTAGTTTAATAATGCATGAATGTTTTATTCGATGAGAAGAATGCACGTCAATATGGGTGTGCAACATACTTGGAGTTTCACTGAGGCTGGACATGGAAAAGAAAAGCATGACGGTGCAGGGGCATGTGTGAAAAGAGCTCTTGCAAGAGAAGAGTTGAAGTACAAAGATGGTGCTAAATTAAAAGATGCAAAGAGCATAGTGGAATGGTATATTGACAACATGGCCTGAGGTTCTCAAGAAAATTTCACAATTCGCAAATATTTTTGGTTGATAGAGGAACAACAAATTGCTAACTACGAGGATTGTATGACACTCACTGGGTCCAGTGATATGCACTCATTTTGTAACTCAGACGCTACTTTGTGGGCTGTATGGACAAGAAAGTTGACATGTTTTTGTCCATCTTGTATCGAATTTGTCACTGCTGAGTGTGATTCACAAGAATGGGTGGATGGATGGATTTGTAGGCCTCTAACTCTGCTTCCTAGTTATCAACCTCCACAAGCATTATGACTTGTTTCTGTAGATGAAGTTGCAACATCCAAGGACTTTGACGAAATTTTGATTTTGGTGTGACAAGGTATTTATGGTTATTTATTTAATTTTTGTATTGAGTTATGTCCATTGAAATTTTTAATATGTAATTTAAATTTGAGTTGTTCAACCTTTATTTTTTTTAGGACATGTGTTTGCAGTAATTGCAACAGAAGACAATCAAGAAGGAACAAACTATTTCTTATGTCGTTGCATCGAGGAAAGAAAGAAGTTGACTTCTCCTATTATAGATGGTGAAGATATTGAGTATCCTACAGGGTCAATGGTAGTTACTTGAACTTGGCTTCAATGGTATCCATTAAAAAACTCCTCTGTTTGGGTGTTTAAAGACTTTGAGACACACAGGAAAATACTCTTATATTTGCATCTAATTCTAGCGACAAATATTCAGCTGTATAGATATCGAGGAAGGCCTACTAACAAGATTCTTTGGAAGGTTCGAGAGTCAAATCATGAAGCAATCTTGTCTGCTATTCAGAGTAGATCCGATCTTGATGGTTCATTGGAATGAATTTACAATGCTCATGTCTAGTATATATACTTTCTTTGATATATATATAAATTTGTTAGTTTAAAGATCTAGATTTAAGTTTGAATATATTTTATTTTAAATTTGTGTATTTTGTATATATAGATAGTATATGATTTTGATTTGAAACTTAAATTTCTTTGACTATCACTTGTTATGTTTAGGTTAGTGGTGCCAGAAAAGCTATCCACCTTCACGTCTTGATGATTCATTGGCACTGAATTTACATGCTCATCTGGTATTTTAAATTTCTCGAAGCTAGATCATTCAAGCTCATATCATTGTTTGAAAAAGTTTGTAAATTTTGAAGATGTCTAGTATGGTTTTGATTCAATGTTGTAAATTTCTTTGACTAACAATTGTAACGTAGGTTAGTGGTACTAGAAAAGTTTCCACTATCACGTCTTGATGATGAACATTGGAATGTACTTACATGCTCGTTTGGTATGTACAACGTTATATTAATTGGTTGAATTTTTTAACTAGACTCAAGTCCCCATAGTGTTTACAAGACCACATGTACGTTGTGTACATCTAGTATCAGGTTTTGATTCAGGAATTAAATTTCTTTGACTAACACTTTTAAGTAGGATATTGGTGCCAGAAGGTCTTCCTACACCGAGGTGGTTAGCACTCATTACTAGAGACATCTCTAGGTGCTCACGGAGCTACGAGTAGCTTTTACCCGTCAACATGAAAAGAGAAGTAACTAACAATGGTTTATGTACTCAGTGGCTCTTAAGGGACTATTAGCTTGAGACGAAGTAGCCCGGAAGCAATGGGACCATATGTCACACACCAAATGACCACCTCCTGAAGCATGTTCACCTAGCCATCCCAGATGTGGTCGACGCATTTGGTTCAGTGCCGCGAACGTCCGTTTGTAAAATATATAGCGTTTGACAACCTTGCACTCGCTCAAACTGCACTATTTCGTACATTTGCAAAACAAGAAGGTAGTGAGAGCACCGAAATAAGATAGGGAAAAAATGAGAGAGGTTATTCTAGAGGGTCCTTATGCATAGGGTTTTGGATCTGATGAGATGCATCTCTAACGTGCCACTGAGTCTAAGTAGTCACCCGTCAAAGTTGATACAGATATTTTGGTCTTAGGGATCTTAAGGGACTACGCCTCGAATGAAGTAGCCTGGAAGCAAAAACAATTGTCGTACACGAAAATTACCGCCTCCTCTAGCGTTCACCTGGCCAACCATGAACGTGTCGGCGTAGTCGGTTTTGTGCTACGACCCACCATTTGTACAAAATATAGCGTTTGACAACCTTACACTGAGCTCAAACTGCACTATTTTGCGTGTGTTTGCAAACAATAAGGCAGCAAGAGCACCGATATGGAGACAGGAAGAAACGATATGAGAGATAATTTTGTAGAGGGTTCCCTACACTGAGGTGTTTAGGATCTAGACGAGGTGTCTCTAGGTGCCATGGAGTCCGAGTAGTCACCTGTCGAAGTTGTAACGATATTTTCGTCTCAGGGCTCTTAAGGGACTACACCCAAACGAAGTAGCTCGAAATCAACGACCTTGTTGCGCACACCAAAACATTAACCTTCTCTAGCATTCACCTGGCCACCTGGACTGTGTCAGCACAGCCGGTTCGGTGCCCACAATGGTACCTTTTGCAAAATATAGCAGTTTGATAACCTTGCACTGGCTCCAACTACACAATTTCGTGCGTTTGCAAACAATAGGGCAATGAGAGCACCATTTGGAGATAGAAAAAATGATATATGATACTATATTGGATCCCTATGAAAAGGTGTAGGACTTGACAAGACATTTCTAGGTGCCATGGAGACTGAGTAATCACCCGTCCAAGTTATACGGTTTTTTGGTCTGAAGGCTCTTAAGGGACTACGCCCAAATGAAGTAGCCTAGAAGTAACAACATTGTCCCATACCCAAAAAAAATTACTTTACCATTTACCTAAACACTCAAATATGGAAGCGCATTCGTTTTGGTCTCACGAGCATCTGTTTGCAAAATATAGCATTTGACAATCTCACACTGACTCAAACTGCACTCTTTGGCACATTTGTAAACAATAGGGTAGTGAGAGCACTGATTGGAGATGGAAAAAATTGATATAGGCTTATTTATAGGGTCTTTATGCTGAGGTATAGGATCAAACAAGATATCTCTAGGTGCCTGTCGAAGTTGTATGATTTTTTGGTCTCAGGGCTCTTATGGGACTACACTTGAACAAAGTAGCCCAAAAGCAACGACATTGTCTGGCACCAAAAATTCACCTCCTCTAGCATTTAAATAAACACCTATACTTTTTTCCATGGTCAATTTTTGTCCCATAATGGTCTCTTTACAAAATATAGTGTTTCTTAGCCTTACGTTGACTCAAACTGCACTATTTGGCGCATTTACAAACAACAGGGCAGGGAGAGCACCATTTGGAGATAGAAAAAAATGATATATAATATTATATTGGATCCCTACGTGAAGGTGTAGGACTTGACAAGACATTTCTAGGTGTCATGGAGACTGAGTAATCACCCGTCGAAGTTATACGGATTTTTGGTCTTAGGGATCTTAAGGGACTATGCCCAAACGAAGCAGCCTGGAAGCAACAACATTGTCCCACACCCAAAAAAAAACCTCCTTCATCATTTAACTAAACACTCAGACATTTAAGCACATTCATTTTGGTCCCACGAGCATCTGTTTGCAAAATATATCATTTGGTAGTCTTACGCTGACTCAAACTACATTGTTTGGCACATTTGCAAACAATAGGGCAACGAGAGTACAAATTAGAATCAGAAAAAAATGAGATAGGTTATTGTATAGGGTCCCCATGTGGAGGTTTAAGATCTAACATGGTTTCTCTCGGTGCCATGGAGGCTGAGTAATCACTTGTTGAAGTTATATAGTGTTTTTGTCTCAGGACTCTTAAGGGGACAATGCCCAAACCAAGTAGACTGAAAGCAACAACATTGTCCCACACTAAAATGAAGCCTCCACTAGTGTTCACCTAAACTCTTATACATGTTAGTGTGTTCTGTTTTTGTCCCATGAGAATTTGTTTGCAAAATATAGCGTTTGATAGGCTTACACTAATTTAAACACCACTATTTAGTGCATTTGCAAACAATACGGTAGAAAGAGTAAGAATTGGAGATGGAAAAAACTAGGATAGGTTATTGTATAGGGTCCTTACGCAAAGGTGTAGGATCTCACAAGACATCTCTAGGTGCCATAGAGACAGTAATCACCCATCGAATTTATATGGTTTTTTTGTTCTTAGCGATCTTAAGGGACTCTGCCCGAATGAAATAGCCTGGAAGTAACAACATTTTCCCATATTGAAAATATTCCTTCTTAGGTGTTTACCTAAACACCTAGATGTGTTGGAACAATCGGTTTGGTTTCCACAATCCACCATTTGAAAAATATAGCGTTTGATAGCCTTAAACTAACTATTTAGCGCATTTGCAAACAATAGGGCAGCGAGAACACCATTTGGAGATGGAAAAAACCAATACATGATATTGTAGAGGGTCCCTACACTAAGGTGTACGATCTCATGATATGTCTCTATGTTCCATGGAGACAAAGTAGTCACCCATCGAATTTGTATGGTTTTTTGGTGTCAAGGATCTTAAGGGACTATGCTCGAAAGAATTATTTGGAACCAACGAAATTGTCCCTCACCAAAATATCACCTCATTTTTCATTATCTAGCCATCCAAACATGTTGGCGTAGGCGGTTTGGCACCACGACCCACCGTTTACAAAATATAGCATTTGACAACCTTACACTTACTCAAACTGCACTATTTGGTGTGTTTACAAACAATAGGGCAGCGAGGGAACCAATTGGAGATGAAAAAAAGAGAGACATGATATACATCAGGGTTTTGAGTGCTGTCGAGACATCTCTAGGGGCTACAGAGACCGAGTAATCACCCATAGAGGTTGTACTTTTTTTTGGTTTCAAGGCTCTTCAGGGACTAGCATTTACCTATCCAAATGGATGTGCTAAATAAACTACAATGTTTATGTATTTTTTTAAAATAAGTGAATTCAAATTAGGGACCTTATTATTACACACATCAATAACACTTAATTTGGACTAATAATTAAAAAATAAATTTTTAGTACACTAAAAACATATAAAATGACTTGTAATAAATCCCTCAAGACCATTTTTAATTGTGTACATTTTCCCCCACCTTTGAGTGTGTTAACCACATGCTTAAAATAAGAAAAATTTGATAATTACACACTTGAATCTCTTGAATAAAAAATGAACTTACACCCAAGAACCTTCAAAACAATTATATAACATAACATCATATATTATATATCATATGGATAATAGTCACATAAACGAGGCCATCAAATCAAATAAAACATAGAAGTAATATGGTTACAAAAACAAACATATAAGTATGTATCATGTGCAATGAAATGAAATCAAACATACAAGTAATATCGTTATGAAAACCAACATGGATATAATGTATCAAACTAAGTGCACATAACATATACGACAACATGCAGTCGTATAAGATATACATGGACTATGAAGAATCATAAACTAGGACCAAGTGGCATACGTATCTATACATGGGTCCTATGAATCTAATCATGAAACATCTTCCCTCTCTTCTCCCTACTAGAAGAAGCATGTCCATGACCTATGGATGTAGTGGAGGGAGATACCACTAATGACTCCATCTGTGTGTTCCTAAGTGTCTCTCAGTTGGTATGTAACCTATCTTACACATTCATAAACATCAAGTTTTTAACACCTAAAATTTTAAAATACATTTAAATTTTAGAAACTTAGAATTTTTAATGCATGTGAAATCTTACCGCAATCTCATAATCCCTATCAATTTTTCATCGATGCACTGTAGGGTCTGTTGTTATCCAAATTGATTCTCCCTTAGAAGCTGAGAAACATCATAGATTCAAAAAAATACTGAGAGACAGATGAATCATAAGTTGTTTTGTATCCGGGGAAGGGACTCAACTAACTCTTTGTCACTCAGGCACTGGAGAAATGGATAGCACCATATAAAATGATTTGATCTATCCTCCCTACTTTAGGCTATGCCTTTCGACCAAGGTGAGAGGACATGTTTTGTAACCCTTTGTTGGTGAAGGAGAATTAAGATATCCTTCTTTACACAAATTTGAAAGGAAACCTTTAGAAAATATGATCAATGCACCACAATTTAACTCTCACAAGTTGTCACATCTAAAGAAAGGTGATATTTTCTAAATAGGGTTAAGGTTACTAAATACATTATGGAATCCTAATTGCTTCTACATATTTTGGTAGTAGAATTTATTTATTTATGGGCATACAAGGAAAAAAAGGGGTAGTTTGGGTAGGATTCATTGTTTTTTAAATAATTTTTGGTGGCAGATTAAGCTGGATAAACTTGATTTTGCCAGATCTTTGAGAACCTTCACAACAATTGGAAAACTAAATGATAGAATGCTTTAGAATAGCTGAAATATTCCTTCAACTAGAAGGTTTGCATCAATGGAGGCACATATTTGCACGGTTTCACACAATCTCCAAGAATTTAACACGAAGGATCAAGCTAAACACTCAATTAAACATTAAAGACCACTGGTTCCTCACGCTTAAGATACACTCAAAGGCTTATAGACAATCTTTATCAAAAAAATGACAGTAAAGTGATTTTAAATTTTTATCTCATTATAGGATGAAGGATCTTCTCATAAGGAAATTTCAAATGCCACTAAACTATCATAGGGACAAGATCCTATGTAATTCGGAAGGATTTTAACATAAGATTACAATAGGAACAAGAAATACTATTTGTAGACATTCTGAAATTAAAGCAGACACCAAATTTTCCCAATATTAACATAGATTAATTCAAACTTTATTAGATTCATTAGCAAGGGAAGGTTTCTTGAACAATCTTAGAGCTTGTCAATGGTTGTACACTTGCAACCAACTTGACATGATCAAATATAAAACATAAGAGAATAACAGGTTTCTCAAATGGTCTCTAAGGAAGATGGGATTTCTAAAATTTTCTCATAAGAATTCAACCCCCAACCATTTTCATGACTAAATAATGCTTTTTATAACACTCAATTTACATCCAAGATTTCTCCCCAAGAAAAGAATATTTCTAGGAACCTTTGTTTGTTACATGTTTGATCATGATTTCTAGAAAATGAAGTTTAATAGGTTTGCAAAAAAAGGTTAAAAGTTGTTAAAAAAGGTGAATCATTGAAAATATCTCCATCATTGTTTTAACTAGGAGCACGTTTTCATCCTTCGTGTATGCAACCTCCATCACTTCATCCTTTTACCATTCTTTCCTCTGTAACTTTTCTCTGCATAAAGCTTCTCTAGTAATTCACATTTCTGTAAGTGCCTAACCAATTCCAACTACAAAATATCAACCTTTACATTCCTTGGACTCACAAATTAAGCTCTAAATCCATTCAACTACCGTTTACAGACAAAAACGACAAGGAATTTCATCAAAAAATGATGAAAAACAATGCGTATTCACTTCTCCAGGACTCTTAGAGCAAAAATGGCTCAAAATCAAATGCAATTCACAACAACTATTGATTCTTCCCTTTCTCAACTTTAGATTAGAGTCTTCCACATGGAAAAATATGATTCGAAGCATGCCTAGGGTTTCCTTTTGCATTTTATGACTTTTGGAGAAAATGTACAATTTTCACATTTTACCCTACTCCTCTGCCTTCGAAATACAAGCTTGACACATGGCTTAATATGGGCCTTTGATGGAGTTGTGGCTCATTTCTACAATTTTCACTTTTTAAAAAAAATCTAAAAATTTCCAATTTTCCTCCACCGACCCGCCTTCTCGCTTGTAACAATTTAAAGTAGGTCCCAGCGGAGTTATGGGTTATTTCATAAATTTGTTCCTTTTCAAAACAAGGGAAAAATATTCAAGAACCTTCGGAGACCCACCTCCCCCACTTTGACTTTTCAATGCTTAGCCAAAAAATTTCAAAGTGCTCTGACGACCCGCCTCTCTACTCGTAACTTGAAAAACTTCCACGTGTTCTTCTTCAAGATCAAAGTAAGACTTTTTCCCTAGAAAAAAACTTCAAAATGTTCCACTGACCCGCATCCCCTCCTGTAACATGAAACACTGCCATGTGTCCTTCTTCAGGGTCAAAGTAACACTTTTTCCCTATCGCTTTATATTTGCTGAATAGCTAATCAAAGACTATCGAGGCCGCGGAGCCAATTTGGTATTTTTTCACCAAAATATCCACCAAGATGCAACCAATTAAAAAGAAACACGTATACACCTTCAGGGTAAAAAAGAGAAATTCACTCCGCCTTTATAAATTTGACCAGCCAATTAGAACTCAACGAGGCCATGGGGCCAAATTTATCTTTTTACAAACATAGTAAAAAGTTACAAGTTATAAAATAGACCCGACATGACTCATCCAATCAAAAGAGACCATGTAGTTGAAGATGTTGAGATATAATTTGATGGGGAAAACACACCCATCCAACTGTAAGATGAAGGGGAACATCAACTTTTGCACCCAGAATTGAATATTTCCTCAAGGCTAAAGAATTTGTAAATAAGTCATGGCTCGATAGCAATCCACAACCATAGAGAAGGATTTACAATAACACCTTGGTAAGGATAAAACTTGGATACATTCATTCGGGGAGATAGAAAATATGATGAACTAGGGAGATTCGGAAATTTTTAGAACAAACGAGGCAAGATAAAATTAAGAATCAACATCAGCTCCGACTCAGGGGATGGGCACTCCTTACGAGTGCTGAAAGATCAACAGAGTAGACCATGTGCTAAATATCCATTGGGAAACAGAGTCAAGAACAATCTAACAGAGTAGAAAGACAATAAGCAAAACCCCTAAGACAAAACTGAGAAACCAATAAAAACTAGTCACCAGGGATCAGGAAAAACTGAAATAGAAAAACACAAAAGTAGAATGAAACTAAAAGACTATACACTATAAAGTGATGTGCACCCTGATTCAAATAAAACAATCAAGGAAAAAATTTAAGCACCTTCGATTCTATATATGACATTGCTAAGCAGTTCTGATACATCTTTACCAACTGGTCATATGATTGTTTCTCTTTTCCAACCAAGTTGCTATCTGACCACATTTTTTTAGGCTTATCCTTTATGCCTATTTTAAGTTTTTTAACATCTCTTGAGGCTGCATCAAACATCAAAGTCCCAGGAGAATCAACCTAGTAAGGATATCTGCATTGATCAATTTCATACTCCTTGAAAATAACATAGCTCATAGAGTTGTCAATATCAATGTCTGCATGTAATACTTCATAAGAAGCATTGTTCGGGTCCTCAATGAGATATAAAATTTTATTTTCACTAGGTAACTTCACAAGGTTACACTAAAATATTATGGTGGCATAAGACATGTCCATTTGCACACTTCCACCCACACTAGCTACCCATTTTCTGGATAATAACATTCCCCACTTAGCAGGACAATCCATAATTACTACATTCAAAGGTAAGTACTTTCCTAGATACACTTCCAATCGCATGACTAAACCCTTGACACATCCAACTACTGACACCCTCTTTTGAATCCATGGCAGTTACATTTCCCCATAAGTTGTTACTTTTAGATCCAACTCATTCATGACCTCAAGAGGCATTACATTACATGAGGCTCCTAAATAAAACATACAGTTATGTAACATCTTATCCTTAATAATCAGAGTAGTGAAAAATGGATCCACCTTCAGCTGAGACTCAACCAAAAAGTTTCCCAAATAAACCTCAGGTGGTTCACCCAATTCCTCTAATTCTTTTAGTTTTTCTAATTCTACAATGGTAGGAGGAACCTCTACTTTGTTTAAATTTTTACCCTGGGTGACCTTTTCTTCCTCAAGACCCAAATATTCCAATGCTTTGTTCCTATGCTCAGGGATTCTAAGCAATTCAACAATAGGAACGAAAATATTAATCAGAATCACAAGATTTGGGCTATGTCACAAGGAACATAATTGGGGTAAGGTAGTATTAGGAGGAGGATTCACAGCTTCATCTGATAATATGGGAGTCTTCACAGTCTGAGCATGGGGAGGAACACAATTTTTATTTGGTGGTGACAAAGCCTTTGCTAGATGTATCTTTTTTAGGGGTTTCCTTAGGGATATTGGTAAGCACTTGAATTTTTGGTTTGGCCTAAGGCCTTGCCCCTTTGACAACCTTACTCCTGGTATTGCATTCTTGGGAAAATGTTACCTTCATTAATAACTGTCTATCCTCTTCTGAAGGAATTCCTCCATCATAATTTTTAATCATTAATTCCCTAAAGTACTCAGAATCATTATTAGGTAAATCAAAATCTTTCACCATATCAATTTTCTAGAATTCATGATTGGGAGTAAAAGGTAAAATATGGTTTTAATGAAGCTCTAACCAATACAGTATGCATTTTTGGCAATAACGTTAGTTCTAAGTTGTTTTATGTCTCCTTGCTATGAACTATCTCTTTTTGGAATCCTTCTTGGTTATGTTCATATATGAATTATTTGTGGAATCATCATCTGGGTCCTCATACTTACCTATCTTCATTACCTGGGGAATGGGGTAGGATAAAATCTATAACAACACTCCATGTCATGAACCTCTTCTGTAGTTAGAAACTTTTTAGCTAAAGGATTAGTTTTTATTTTATTTTCATGGGCTTAGGGCTATCTATTTCCTGACCCCATGGGTCCTTTGCCTCTCTCATCATATATTTGATCATATTTAAGAGATCATTATGTGATGAACATTTCAAAAAAATTCCCTTTATGGATTCACCTTAGGAACTATTAGTGAAATAACTTTCTCTGCTATGAGCTAAATTGTAAGATTCATTGTTTTTACCAATGATTACAGGGCTAGAGTTTTTACAACCTCCTCCAGATCGACAGACTTTCTGGAAAGAGTCTCCAATCTGTAATGAATGATCTTGAATAAATAAACACTTATGAGGCTAACCAATTAGGCCATGGATAAAAAAATCAATACTGCAACTAATCGTGGTGGAAAAATACTACTTATAATATACAAGGGAGGAATTTCTTGGAGAAAGCTAAAGAGGAGATGGAGAAACCTTCTTATCAAAAGGGTTAAAGGATTTTAGAAGACAGGAAATTTCACTTGGCACTAAGGGTTATAGAGTAGCCTATCCACGTTCTTATTGTACCGAATAATAATATTGTCATGTAATACCCGGACTCATTAGAAATCAGACACAATAGTTCTCACATATTTATTAGATCAAAGATAAACGTAGGGTCTATTTTATCTCCATATTGTACAATATTAACAACATGCTCTCATTTCTGTCCATGAATCTATTGATTTTTCTGAGAAAAAAATTAGACAATTCACATGAAAAAGGAGTGTAAGATTTTTTTTTATAATAGTAGGGATAAACACATCCTAACAAATTCAATTGCATAGAAGGGAGATCTTCCATTCCATATTTATAACAATTCAATGATTTAACTCTTCATCTCACCCCAGTAATAGAATTATTCATCCTCCCACCATTTAGGCAGTGTATTTTTAACATCTTCCTAGGAACTGCAATTAAGACATCCAACCATATTTTTTAAAATGGTCTTTTATAATAGGACCAAAGGTATAAATGAAGTTAATTGAGGTATGGAAAAAAATCCAAAAACCAAATTACCTTAACGGGGTGAAATTAGAGGATGTAAGATAGAATGAGTGAGGGAAAAGAAGTCTTTGAGAGACAGTGAGTATAATCCATAGAAGAATGAGTGTCCTTCTGATAAAGAGCTTACTTTCTTGGAATGAACTCCTATCAGCTGTTGAGATGAATGCTACAATTGTTGACAATCTTCCTCGACGTAAAATTTTGAAATACAAATGCATATGATCCTCTCAAGATTGAGAATTCCAATCCTATCAAAAGACTACCTGATTTAGAAGCACTTGAGGAGTTCCTTGGAAATCTTGAATGAGAGGTATTGATCATTTTCAAAAACCTCAGTATCTTTATGATGTTCTTGATTTCTGATCACCAATAACTATCTAGAGTGTTCGATCCTTTACACAATTTTTCATTTCTAATTATGGAAACAACCTTCCTTGCAATGGTGTTTAATTCACAAATATCTTCTTCCTTCTAACTGTGTAAGATAATTAGTGACAAATTTCAATTGTCAGAGGTTATACTGGTATTTATGAAAAAATAATTCAACACGGAGTCGCCATTAAGGATTTTCTCCTTAGTTGTGAAAATGCACTAAAATTGATCTTTCAAATGTCTGTCAACACTAAATTCATGCAAATATTCACCGATCTAACCTTCCTTTACCCATATTTAACATTAATGATGTCAACTTAGTGCAAAAAACCAACAGAAACTAGAAATATTGCACACAGAACTTGTAACTTGCACAACTCTTCCACATCTCAATAAAGGATGATGTTTAAAAAATGCATTTGAATTTAGATTGTGTAAGAAGCATTAACAAGGCCAAATATAAGAATGCGTTTGAAGATCCCTGGCAGCAATTGTGCCAAAATGGTTTTTCTTCCACACAAATAAATCTCGTGGTTCAAATAATCCCCGAAAACACTGATAAGTACCTAGAAATGGTGCCAAAATGGTGTTGTTTTAGCACAAATAAGTCCCAGAGTAAAATTAATCTCTGAAAATGTTAATAAGTCCTCAAAAACGATGTCAATCTGGTGTTGTTTCCACACAAATAAGTCCCAGAGTTCAAATAATCCATGGCAACGACACCATAAATGTGTTGGTATCCAAATTGATTCTCCCTTTTAAGCTGAGAAACATCATAGATTCAATAAGATACTCAAAGAAAGATGAATAATAAGTCATTTTATAGCCAGGGAAGGGATTCAGCTGGCTCTTTGTCACTTAGACATTAGAGAAATGGAAATCACCATATAAAAGGATTTGATCTATCCTCACTACTTTAGGACATGCCTTTTGACAAGGGTGAGAGGACCCGTTTTATAACCTCTGTTCGTCAAAAAGAATGAAGATATCCTTCTTTACACAAATTTGAAAGGAAACCTTGAGAAAATATGATTATTGCAGCACAATTTAACTCTCATGAGTTGTCACTTCTAAAGAATGGTGATATTTTCTAAACAAGGTTAAGGTTACTAAAGAAATTATGGAATCCTGATTGCTTCTGCAGATTTTAGTAGTAGAATTTATTCATTTTTGGACATACATGGAAAATAGGGGTAGTTCAGGTAAGATTCATTGTTTTTGAATAATTTTTGGTGGGAGATTAAGAAGGATAAACTTGATTTTTCCAGATCTTTGAGAACCTTCACAATTTTTGGAAATCTAAAAGATAGAATGCTTTAGAATAGCTAAAATATTCCTTCAACCAGAAGGTGTACATCAATGGAGGCCTAGATATCCACGGTTTCACACAATATCCAAGAATTTAACATGAAGGCTCGAAGCTAAAGACTCAATTAAACATTAAATACCCCTGGTTCCTCACGCATAAGATAAACTCAAAGGCTTATGGATAATCTTTATCAAAAAAATGACAGTAAAGTGATTTTAAATTTGTTAGCTCATTACAGGATGCAGGCTCTTCTCATAATGAAATTGAAAATGCCACTGAACTATCACGGGGACAAGATCCTGTGTGATACGGAGATATTTTAACACAAGATTGCAATAGGAACAAGAAATAATATTTGTAGACATTATGAAAATAAAGCAAACACAAATTTTCCCAAGATTAGCATAGATTCATTTGAAGTTGATTAGATTCATGAACAGGGGACGGTTTATTGAACAATCTAAGAGCTTGTCAATGGTTTTACACTTGTAATGAACATGACATGATCAAATATAAAACATAAGATATTAACAGGTTTCTCAGATGGTCTCTCAAGAAGATGGGATTTCTCAAATTTTCTCATAATAATTCAATCCCTGACCATTTGCATGAATAAAGCATGATTTTTACAGCACTCAATTTACATTAAAGCTTCCCCCCCAAGACAAATAATATTCAAGGAACCTTTTATTTGTTAAATATTTGATCATTATTTCTAGAAAGTGATGTTTAACAAGTTTACAACAAAAAGTTACCAGGTCATTTAAAAAGGTGAATCATTGCAAATATTTCCATCATTGTTTTAACTAGGAGCATCCAGTCATCATCCTTCATGCATGTAACACGTCCGTCATTTCATCCTTTGTGCCCGTAGCTTCCTTCTCCTACATTCTTTCCTCTACAATTTAACTCTGCGGGATATAGAAATTCACATTTTCTGTAGGTGTATCTGCGCAACTTCCAACTTCCAAAATATTAACTCTTGCACTCCCTCAGATTCACAAATTCATGCTCCAAAACCACTTCAATTGACACTTTTGTAGATAGAAACAACAAGAAATAATTCATTATTCACCATGAAAAACAAGGCGTATTTACATCCCCTGAAGTCATGGAACATTAATGGCAGCAAAACCAGATGCAATTCACGCCATAACCATTGAGTCTTTCCCTTTCACAACATTAAATTAGATGCTGTCCACGTGGAAGAATCTAGAGTTGAGGCATGGGCCTGAGGGGTGCCTTTTGCATTTTATGACTTTTGGAGAAAATGCACAATTTAGACAATTTTCCCTCGCCCCTCCATCTTTGAAATATAGGCTAGACACAGTGGATTAACCTAGGCCTTTGATGAGAGCCATGGAGCTCATTTCTAAAAATTTACCCTTTTTAACAAAAATGACAAAATTTTCAATGTTCCTCTGGTCGAGCCACCTTCCTGCTTCTAACTTTTGATGTGGGCCCCAATGGAGTTACGAGACAATTTCATAACTTTTCTCCATCATCACAAATAGGACAAAATCTTCAAAAGCCTTTGCCGAACCAACTTCACACTTTGAATTTTTAGTGCTGAGCCAAAAAACTTCAAAGTGCTCCGGTGACCCACTTCCCCACTTGTAACTTGAAAAAATACCACGTGTCCATCTTCGGGGTCAAAGTAAGACTTTTTCCCTAGAAAAAAACTTCAAAATGTTCCGCTGACCTACCCTCCTCGACTGTAACATGAAAAATTATTGCATGTCCTTCTTTGAGGTCAAAGTAATACTTTTTCCCTGCGGCTTCATATTTACTGAATAGCCAATCAGAGACTATCGAGGCTGCGGGGCCAATTTGGTATTTTTACAAATGTGAAAAAAGTGGAAAATTTCACCAAAAAGACCCGTTGGGACCACAAAAAATCAAAAATGAACATGTATACACCCTCAGGGCAAAAAAGAGAAATTGGCTTCGCATCTTTATAAATTTGACCAAACAATTAGAACTCAATGGGGCCGCAGATCCAGAATTGATCTTTCTCCAAACATAGCAAAAAGTTATAAGTTATTAAATAGACCCGATGTGCCTCATCCAATCAAAAGAGACCACATAGCTGAAGATGTTGAGATATAATTTGATAGGGAAAACTCACCCGTCAAACCTTAAGATGTAGGGGGAACTTCACCATTTACGCCTAGAATTGAATCTTTCTTTAAGGAAAAAGAATTTGCAAATAATTCATGGCTCGACAAAAATCCATGAACATAGAGAAGGATTTACAATAACACCCTGGTAAAGATAAAACTTGTACGCATCCAATTCAAGGAGATAGAAAATACAACGAACTAGACATGGATTGGGAAATTTTTAGAACAAAGAGGGCATGATTAAATTGAGCACCAACAGGGTCAATGGTAGAATCAAGAGGGGTAGGATACATATAAATAAATAGTTCAAATCAAATATTTCATGTACAATTTTCTATTGTAGATAAATAATAAGAAAACATTCGTGTAAAATTTAACAAATTTTAAAAATTGTACCTTAGTTAGTGGATCTGCACACGCTATGGTAACATTTTATAGCATCCTCCACAGTCTGCATATATGGAGGAGTCTCTCTGGAAGTCATAACTTGTATGAAAAACATGTCATTCAACATTAATTGAAAATTGTAGCAATGATTATTAGCATGAGAAGAGGACTAGTAGCAATAAAGGCCTAAAATAGAGAGTTATGTAAGATTGCAAGTGTATGACCAAACCAATAGTCTAAACACCTTATGATAAAGTAGATAAGGATAATTAGTCCTATTTATTTGCATAATCTCTCTTGATTGTTAATATGGAAAGGCGCTATAGGTGATGTAGATCACATTCATAATTTTTCTGTGTCTTGAAATTCCATAATTTGGTTTTTAGAGCAAATCGTAGGCTCTCGGGCGCTATCTAGGGATTTTTCTAACTTTTGATTGTATGGGTGAATCTTGCAAGAAATTTTAAAATTATCATTTTTTGTGCATAAATAAGAAGACCCCAAGATTTCATGTTGATTGATACAGTGTATTGAAATTTATCTAGATAACATTTATTTCAAGCAACCTGGTAAAAGTACTGTGTAAAAAAGTGAAGGAAAACATCAAGATTCTCAATATAATTTGATAAATCGTGATCTTATACTAGGTATGAAGGTGATATCAGGTATGAAAGAGATTTTTTAATGATCTTAGGGCTGTAGTAATAAATATAATGTCATCATTTGAATGAAATCTGACAGTATGTGACAATATTGAGTCACAAAAAGGGTTATTAGAAAGTTAAGTTGGAAAATTTAGCTATAGAACAAAACATGAAGGAACATGGACACTTGACTCATGATGAGAAAGGTATGTTGAAAATTTTGTATGCCCGAGAAACCTTCTAATTCCATTGAAGACTTTAAATTTGGCATTTAAGAACATTGAGATACCTAGGGGAAGAATTACAATAATACATAATTGAATTTCATTGCTTGAGTATTCATCAAGGAAACAAAGGTTTTTTAATTTCATTTCTTGAACAACTTAACCAGGTGGAGGATTTCTTGTGACTGCATATGAAGAAGCACTCCATTTTGAAGAGAGGTATGTTTGTTAAGAACCTCATAAGTGGACTATATAGCCGGAAACAGACCTTGATGTGAATGTAAACCTTTAAATCAAAACAATTAAATCCCAATTTCAATGATAACCCATGCATTAAAATTCAATAATTTCATTAAAGATATGGAATGTATTCGGGTATGTATACTATATTTTCTAGGCAGGTCAGCAAGCTATATCCATTGTACATGAGAATGCAAATATAGGGAAACTTGATGAATACCAGATATAATATGAGATTGGGTGTATAGAATAGCATATGGATTATTGGTGATAAACTTGAAATAGGGGACCCATATGATATATATATATATTTGGTAACTTATCCCATATTGTCATATCTTTGTTGTTTAGAGAGAAGAGGATTAATAAAGAATGTATAGAAACTAACAATGTTGGCAAGATCAGTTATGCATACATCATAAGAAGCTAAAAGAGATCCTTAGAGGCAAGGAGTGATGGAGAAATCATTAGAGATGGATTGCTCTAGAAACATGTCTAGCATAGAGGTAAGTGTCTATCATCATGATAAAAGTAGAGTTTGGATATCTAGAAGAGTATTTACTTAACGCTTGCATCATAAGAGCTTAATGTTATGATCAAGTTGTACTAGCTAGAGTTATGGGATTGTAAACTACTATATAATTCGACAATTAGAAACATTGTGTAAAGAGAAACTAACCTGCATAAAAGTCATGTGAGCTATGTAAGTAGCCTTGGTTCCCAGAGTAGATGATGACCCGCTAGGATCCTACGTATAAAAAAACAAACATATTAATATGTAAATGTACATGTGAAATACTATACATGAACATTTAAAATGTGTATTTAATAAGAAACGTGCAATCAAATGAAATTTGAAATGTAACTTGAAACTTATATTTGTAACACATGAAGCTGCAGTAGCTAGCATGTCGACGGCGGATGTGTCCTTCACTGGCTCTTGTTGTTTAAAATCAAAAAAATATAAGTTTTTACATATATGTATGATGTAATAAAATACATATATATTAAAATCTCAAATGAAATAAAATGTTGTATATATATTATATTTATTTGACATTTACCTATGAAAGACCAAAATCATTTACACCAGTTCCAAAAACATCTACCATCATCTAATCTAGAGAAAATAAATCATGTGAACCAGAAAATGATGTCTCGTTCAAAGTGCATACGGTACCACACAATCCACAGTTGTGTGGTGTGCTATAGCTGATGCCCTCCACCAACATCACCAAATGCAATCTGGCTGCTATGTTGGGTCAAAAGTGTCAGTGAGCTCCCTCAATGCATGTAGTGTGTCAATCTCCACAACCTCCTTCATTGTAGGAGGGATAACTCAGGGTTTTTTTGGGCATGGGTGATCCTAGGTTGACCAACTTATGCACCTGGTCTACTCTATGTAGAGCCACTTCCTTGCCTGGTAAACTATGGAAAAGTAAAATAATTTGGGTCCTCATCAAGCATGAACTCATAATACAATTTATTCAAAAAATAGAGAGGAACCTCATTGTTGTTGCATGGTGGATAATCATAAAACCATCCACCATCGGTTCCAAAAAAAATTCTTGATTCGGTCATCATAGCACCAATGGATTAGGAACCGTTTGGAAGTAGTCGCAGGGTGGCGTTGGTTCTCAGGTAAGTAAATAATGCACAAATGTAGTCTTTTACAATTTTTTATGTCTTTTATGGTCAAATGGGATAATTTATAATTCATACCACCACCTTCAATCAGCTCTAAAGGTATTCCATCTATCTATTTGGTTGGTTGTGGGATTCGAATTCTCCAATAAATGTTTGCAATGTCTTGGCTAAAGTCATGCGAGATGAATTTGTGGCATGATTTCGTCTTATTGTCTGAATAAGGTTCTCAATGGAAATTTTATTTTATCGAATTCTTTAAACAATATCATCTTGTGTTCCTGTTGGTTCTGTGGGTATAGAAGGAGCCACAGGAGGTAGATCTATGTTCGCGAGGAGGGTTTTCAAGAATATTTTCATGGTTTGGAGGATTACGAGTTTTCCAAACAAATAACAAAACAAAGATATCATATACATAAACAAAAATTTGCAGAACCCATGAAAATCACAAAAAAACCTTAAAATGCAAGAAATTTGATCAAAATAAAGTGCTTACTTCTTCTTCTTGGTGGCATCGTTGTAAATTTCATGATCTAGAAGTCCGAAAAGTAATTTTCAAGGCATATTCAAAGTGTGAGTGCAAACAGTGGAGGAGAAATCACGGTTTGCAGGGGAAAATGGATGAAAATGAGGGGTCACAGGTCTATTATTTTTGTCTCAGAGGACCACGATCATGGTTTTTAGGTTCAAATATTCCCAAACCTATAGAAAAGAACCCGTGATCATGGTTTTCAAACTGCAAGCTTGAGTTTAAAAACCATGATTGCAGTACATGAATTTTGGGTTTTCATCTTCACTTTTTAGTCCCCCCAAATTGTTGTACGTACCCTGTTAACAAGCATATTTTCCATAGTCACAATCCATATATAAATCATGCATAGAGAATTATCACCACCATGTAATTGTAACAACACATATAATAAGGAAACAGTTAATCCATATAAACAAAAACTAATATTAATTACAGCATCAAATCACCATACTCAGATACATGAACTACCATTATCCAACCATAATTATCCATTAGTAACCTTAAAAAATTACATAACATGGAATCTAATACTCATTCATTACAATAGTGCACAAGACCATGCACCTGACCATTAAACCCTAGATCTGTATCAAAAATAGCATAACTCTGCTTTAACATACAAATTATCCATTAGTAACCTTAAACAATTACATAACATGGAAGTTGATACTCATTCATTATAATAGTGTCCAGGATCATGTTCCCAGCCATCAAACCCTACATCTATATCAAAATTAGCATAACTATGCTACAACATACATGGTATGTACTCTTCAGCTCTCTCCTAGTCATCTTTAGCAAAGGTATACATCATATATATAGGGGAAGGAAATTTCCCTTTACCACCCATGCTTATAAACATATTAGTTATGCATGCTAGCACCTCACCCAAATAAATTTAGATGCCACCAGGTCCCTCCTTTTTTATGCCTAGCAATATGTTAACATGAATAATTACCATGTTCACAATCTAGATATTCATCATGCATAGAGAATTATCTCTACAATGGAAATTCTGAAACATACATAATAAGGAAAAACTTAATCCATGTAAATAAAAAAATACTATCAATTTTATTATCAAATAACCATACTCAGATTCATGGACTATCATTATCAAGCCAAAAATATTCATTAGTAACCTTAAAACATTACATAACATAGAAGCTAATAGCCAGTCATTACAATAGTGCATGTGACCGTGTGTGTGCGACCAGAAAACCCTAGATTTGTATCAAAACAACATAACTTTACTACAACATACATGGTCTACACTCTCTAGCTCTATCCCCGTTAGCTTTAACAAAGGCATAAATCATATATATATATGAGTGGGGACCTTTTCCTTCACCTCCCATGGACCTTCCTAATAATAAGTGTTTTCACAAAAAAATATCTTACATGTTTTACTTCCTAAGCAAATAATAGATTATCCTAAAAATGAAACTTGCTTTGAATCCTATTATTAGCATTCTCCATACGTGTTCTTTATCCTATTTTTTATATGCATTCTCCTCCCTTTCTTGGCCATTAAGTTTCCATGCTTTTATGTATTATTGAATATTTACTTTGGTGGCACTCCAACTTTGTTTTTCTATTTTTAACCCTTGTGGAAATTTGCCAAGTTCACATTCTCTCGTGTGACCCTACATGTTGATCTACTTTCGCAATGCATATAGCCCTTGTACACTAGTTTTTTCCTTACGTGTGCATACCCTGCATGTAGCTTCTAGAATTTTCTAGACATTTAGTCAATTTCTCCAACAAACATTACCCCACACTAGGGATATTGTCAATCCTCAAAACTATGTGTTCAACTTATCTCCCTAAGAATGAACAAATCAATAATTTTCCCACAATAATACGGTAAAGAATGTACAGGTGAAAGAATAAGAGGCATGCACCTAATAAATGAAATAATACCCAAACACGCTTTTGTTTCCCTGGGATGGTTGAAAAGTTCAGGAAACTCTATATTAAGGATGTTTTCTAGCTTCTGTGATTCTATCAATTATCTAACTACTACATCTAAAAATGGTGTTACAATCTCTGGTACCTATGCGAGGTCCATAGTTTCACCCTTATCCTTGATCTCTCTAATAATCCTAGTAAGGCCTGAGATTGCTCATTCAAATGCATCTATCCTTCAAACAATAAATTACCAGAGCTCTTGTTATCTCTCAAAAGTGCACCCTGTAGAGAGATGGTTGCAGGTGTTTTAATCTTACAAAATGGACCTCTCTCTTTTATAGATACAATGGAAACACGTCAGGTCTATGGGTATACCTAGTTTGAGGTGAGTTTTTTGTATCAAGGCCGATTCCTTATTGATGTATCCTTAACTAATTTTCTGGGGTTTAAGGGTAAAAGATGATTGCAAAATGAAATTAAAACTGAGGTGATACACCAAACTTATATGAGGTCTTTGACTGCGTACAAGCACAATTGATATGGAATGAATTATTATGCATAGGAAAATAGTTTTCTGAAGATAATTAAGGGTAAACACATTGATGTATTGAGGGATAAAATCACAACAATACTACTAAGTTACACAGACATGTTAATATCATGTAGAAATTTCTGAATTTACAATAGGGTAAGATGATTACTAAGGGAATTCAAATTCAAAGGATTAATGGAAACATACACAAGACTGAAAATAATTTGAAATACATAAAATACTTCAAATTCAAAAGGCAAAACTAGTAGAAAATTTCTTCAGCACTCCTGTAGCTAAAAGTCCTCTTGTGCTTTGCCAAAGCACACAATATATAGCAAAATTATTTCCCACCCTTCCTAAAAATAGGCTAAAATTGTACTCACCCATACATCCTATTTTTATCCTTCATCTATTAATAAATAAAGGAATAAAAACATAACATTCAAATACAAAGAGGCATTAATAGCCATCAGTTACAACTCAGTCAACTAAAGTCAACTGTTATATTTTTAAAGAAAAGCATGGATGATTAAATAAATAAAAATAAGTTTTCCTTAATGAGCAAGTCTTCATCTTTATACATGAAAATTCATATTTTGGTATGTTCTTTTACAAAGGCATGTAACCTTATCTATTTGTAGTGATAATATTAGCACTTTCTAACCATGGTTGAATCTAGTGAACTCAAGACTCAAGTTAAGCTAAAAAAGAATTGAAAACTTAATCATTTTTGGTATTTACATTGTTAAGCTCCATTCAAGCTAGCAAAGCTCTACTAAATTTTACCCTGGCCGCCATTATTGATTGTTCAAGATTGACTGAATGTTTCTATAAAGAACTGTGTCTTGTATCATTTCGAAAAAGAGTTGTCCATGTAAGACATATTTGAACTGAAAACGGTCCTAAAAAACTTTATTTTCTATTTCTGATAGAGATTTTGTATTTTTAAGCATTCATCCTACCCTTCTAATTTTAATTTGGGCTGCACATGTGTCTTTATCTTGTGCTAGTGGGGTCACGTTCAACTTTATCCTCTTTTTCTAAAACAAAAGTTCAAAGTTTCAAAAACAAAAAAAAGTTTCAGCGGCCTGCCTCTCTGCCTTGGGATTTTGAATATGTGGCCTTGTTTGGTCCTTAGCGGAGTCACAGGTGACTTTATCACATTTCTCCTTTTTAAAAAAGGGCTCAAATTTTCAAATTGACTTGATGATCCACTTTTGACTTAATTCAATATGATTGACTTTTTATGCTTCAGCAAAGTCGCGGGCAATTTTTGAACCTTACTCCTTTTTCAAAAAGCTTAAAAGTTTCACAGGAAAAAACATTCCAATGATCCACTTCTCCACTTTGACTCTTTTTATGCGGGCTCAACATTTGAATTTTTACTTTGGCATGAGTGGGGCTGTAGATCATTTTACGACTTTAATCCCTTTTGGAAATAGAGCTTAAAATCTCAAAAGGTGTCGATGATCCACCTCCCCGCTTTGACTCTTTTGATGTCGGTTCAACATTTGACTTTTTCCTTTGACATGAGCATGGCTGTGGGTCATTTTATGAATTTAATCCCTTTTGGAAACAAAGATCAAAATCTCAAAAGGCTCCAACAATCTACCTCCCTGCCTTGACTCTTTTTTTACGGGCTCAACATTTGACTTTTTCCTTTGGCATCAGTGGGGTCGCAGGTCATTTTTCAACCTTACGCCCTTTTCCAAAAAGCGTCAAAACACAAAAAGGGTCTATCCCTCTACATCGGGCCACCAAACCAATTTGAATATTTTGTAAAAAAGGAAAAAGTGCAAAGTTTTGGAAAATGGCTCCACCGTGCCGCATCGAATTAGATTCATCAAGCATGCGGGTCAATCTGACACTTGTAAAAAATAATGAAAAGATGCTAAGTTAGCAAAAAAAACATGTTGTTTTAATGTGTCAAGCTGGGGTTGACAGCGATTTTGATGATCAATTATGAGAATTAATCTTTGCACTTTTGATTCATGGCTATTGATTTGATGAATAAAACACTTGAAACCATAAGTCTTTCATATTTTCATTCTCAAGCTCTATCCGAGTTAAAGGAACTTTGTAAAAAAAATTCCTTAGACGGTGGCCATTGGAGATGATCTTTCGATCTTGGTTTATCTACATCTATTATTTTGTCGAGCTCAGCTTTGGAACTCTCTGTTATTTAACAACCACCATTTTGATCACTTCGAGTTTTGGGTTGGCTTATACTGCAAGATTTGATCAATTTGACCAGTTGTGTTGCTTTGAGTTTGACTTTACTTCAAAATATTTGTGTCCTGTGAATCTCTATGAAGATTCTATGGATGCCATTGTTCACATTTGTGAGCTCAATCCTGAATTAATACATCTGGGTAAACCTTTTCGACTACCATTGATGAACTCTAAAGTTATGTGGTTACTTTCTCCTTATCGGATCTCTGGTTCGAGTTTTTCAAAAGCCATTTGTTAGCTCAGTGAGGACATTTTGTGATTCCATGGAACTTTGGATCTTTCTGAGAAGAAGCTTTCTGTATTTTTAATTTAATAATCTTACCCTGAGGATTTACTGAAATTTTACTTAGAACTAGTAAGTTTCAACTGGGTACTCATATTTTCCTCTTAAAATGCATGGATTTGGCACTTTGCTTGTTGAATTTTTTTTGTTTTGTGTTCATACTCTTCAAATTCATGTTCTTCCTTTTCTGAATTTTATTTTGAGTTGTATAAGATATCTCAAAACTGTAGATCTTCATATTTTAAGATATGAGTATTCAGATTTCTACTTTGACTTTTATGAAAACTTCGTCTCGTAATAAGAGAAAGGCCGCTATGGTAGTTGATTATGAAGTTCTATTTTATTTGATTTCCTAGCTGTGGGTGGTCACTACTCTTATTATCTTCAAACTCTTGTTCTAAAGGATATATGGGAGTCGAATCTTGTGCTCAGTTATGAAGTTTTACTTGAGATAGTTGTAATTGCTTTTGGGAAAGTTATTTTTGAGCTCTAAATTGTAAAGTCACTTTACTTCAAACTACCATAAGTAGATCTCGAGTTCCATTTTAGTTTAAATGCAAACTCATAGGGGTATGGCCCCATTTTGTAGTTGTTGTATTGCAATAAAAATGTATATCAACTTTTAACTGTCTTGCTTGAATGAATAATTTTTGCAACATCTATATATTCACATGTATTTTTTCAATTTGTGGATTGAAATATTACAACCCAAATTTGGGTATCACTCCTTTGGGCATGGGTATTCAGACTTCTTTATTGTTTCTTGATTTTGCAATCTGCACCTACACACTTGATAAAATAGTTAGAAAATATTTAGGCTTTTTGGCCTCTCTTATGTCCATGGTTTTCTTTTCTTTTTTTTCTCCTTCTTTCTGAGTGAGAAAATCATGTATGCAGTTTTGATCTTCAAGTAATTTATATCTCATGTTGTTAAGAGATCCATATGCACAAATTAGGAAAATATAGGAATATGGATTAATCCTAAGATCTTAACTAATAACCTTCATCTTTTCTTCTTTTCAGGTATAGTACTTCCAATGATGAAGATGAAGAGCGAATAAGATGAAGATGAATATGCATCAACCGAAAGAGAAGACCCAAGGCAATTATGGGTTCACTCATACTCCTCTATTTTCTCTTTCAAGCATGTGTACCTATTATTCTAGTAGTTGTACTTTTCTTCTCAGTTACATCCCATGGCTTGTGTGGGAACATTTGAAATTCCTTATGAATAAAACATTGAATCCTGAAAATGACTTGTGTATTTCTTTCTGCATTTCAGCTTTTTGTATGGATTGTATGATTAACTAAACAGTTCTCAGTAATATAATGGAATGTCTTAATCATGTAGGAAAGAACATTAAAGAATACCTATAACATCAAGTAATGAACTTTGATTTCTTTGCAATTTGTAATTATGTCTTTTGTTCCAGAACTTACAACTTCATATACTCTACAATTGGATGTCTTCATCAAGGCAACACAACTATCCTTAGGGATTTGTGTTCTTTTGTTGAATATAGTAATGAAATTGTAGACTATGTGATCTGTTATATTTTGTGACAGCACACATAGCTGCAAATTTCATGTAATCATTAATTAATTCAAGAATAACAATATTATCTGAAAGAAAAACCCCTAGATTAGGTATACTTCACCAATTCTATTCATCGTAACAAAGTTTCGAGTTGCCTATTTTTGTACAAGTGCAAAAATTTTCAATATTTCTGGTGATCCTGTGGGGAAAGCTTCCTACTAGATTGTAAAGTAGTGTCTTTCTCTTGTCCATTGGGCTTGGATTCCAAAGCATGTAACCAAAATTTGCCTTCATGAAGGTCCAACACTTCCAAAATGAACTAAAACTGGGAAAGGATTTAGTAAACCAGATCATGTGCATGAATGCACTTATTGAATTAAAACAATATGTAATATGCAGGAACTACACTTAGTGAAGGGAAATCCTACTCTAAATAAACACTATAGGATTTTCAATAATAGTGTTTGAGAAACATACCATTCACAGGAATGGGAAGTTCCTCTCCATTTAGCTTCAAGAGATGAAAAAGCATTGTGTTCTTTCAAAGTTAAAATCATGTAAGGACCACTCCAGATAGTATTGAACTTCGTGTGTCTTCTTACATTTGCATGATTAGCATCCCACTTTGACACAATATATCCTTCATTGAAGATTATGAATTTCAATTTCTTATCAAAAGTATTTTTCATCTGTTTCTGATTCTTTTCCATGTTTACATGAGCTTGATCTCTTAGCTCTTGTAATTCCATTAATTCTACATAACAAACCTGCAATGGTTCATTCTCAATCAGCTACATTTGATGCAGCAAATCTAATGTAGGTAATCAAATGAAATAGGCATTCTTGCTTCTCTTCTGTAAACAATCTTCTATGGTGAATTACCAACTGATCTTTTAGAGAGTCACTCTATCAGCCCAAAAGTGCTGAATTCAACATTAGATGCCAAGCTCTCTAGTTATCTTTGAGTGTTCTTATGATGATCCTTAAAATATTCTTGTTTGTAGTTTTAGCTAACCCCTTTCCTTGTGGGTAATAATTAGATGAAGAACTTAGACAAATTCCATGGCTGACAACCCAATCTATAACCTTTGCACTAAGAAATGCTAAAGCATTATCTGATATGATAGTTTTTGGAACACCAAGTCTACAAACTATACCTTCATAAAAGGATACTATAAAAGTTTTCATTCGAATCTTTTCAAGGCTATTGCTTTAGTCCAACGTGTAAAGTAATCTATAGCAGTCAAAATCCACTTGTTTCCTTGTGAAGAAGGTGGTTCTATCACACCAATAAAATCAAGACCCCACTGCATAAAAGGTTAATCAATTGGAATAGGTTGTAAGGGCAATGAAGCTAAATGTTCTTTTCCAACAAAGAAAAACACATTTCTTACACTTTCCGATCCATTCAAAACAGTCCTTGAATATGTTGGGCCAATAGCAACCAGCTTTCATAATTTTTAAGGTTGTAGGTACATGCTAAGAAATGACCTCCTACAGGTCCTTCATGGAATTCTGATAATAATTTTTGAATTTTGTCATAGTCAACACATCACAACAATATTTCATTTATATCCCTTTTGAATAATACACCATACATGAAAATATAGGCTACAACTATGTAATATGAAATACCTTCATTTATTCTTGTCCATACCTTTCGGATAGATGCCATGCTATAGATAGTTAACTAAATAAGTCATCCATCTTGATTCCTGGACTTCTTGACCAAGTTCAGGTTGCTGATTTTTCTGGCTTAAACCATAAATGACTGACTGTTGATACATAATTTCAACATGTTGTTTTGAATCTTCAGGTTCTGCAGTTTGTTGTTTTTCTATAATTAGATGTTCACACAAGCCTTTTGATCAAACTTTCTTCGCAACATGAATATAAACATCATATTGCATAACATTTAGTATCCGGCCAGCTCTTTTCTCATTCAATTCTTTATTTAACAAGAAAGCTTTCACACTTGGATGAGAAAAAAGAACATGAATTTTGTTGTTTGAAAGCATGTACTTAAAATTCTTTTAGCCCTCTGACTACCGAAAGTACTTGTTTTTTAATAAATGTGTACCTTGTTTTGTAATCATGAAAACTTTGACCGAAGAAAGAAATTGGTTGTTCAACAATTTTCATCATTAACCTGAGTTAATGTGGCTGAGATTGTCAGCTCTTGCAAGTGCATACATTGTAAAAATCTTTATAGAAATTTTGATATTTGCAATAGTAGGAGCTTGAGAGATGGCTGCTTTGATTACTTCAAATCCTTCTCTCCCTTCACTGGTCCAAGAGAGTCTTCTCTTTCTTTAACATAGTTGTCAATGGTTTTACCAATGTTGTAAAATCTAGAACAAATCTTCTAATGAAGTTGATTTTTCCATGAAAAACTTTGTAATAACTTCTTATGATAAGGAATTGATAGTTGTGATATGGCTTCGATTATGAAAGGATCAATTTCTAAACCTTGCTTAGAAATAATATGACCAAGTAACTTACCTTGATGTACTGAAAAGATCAACTTTAGTGGATTCAAATTTATTCCCAAATTGTCTACATAATGGAATAAGTTCTACCTTAGATGTATTAGATGTGCATCTGAATTTTTTGAAAACTACAGTAACATCATCTAAATAAACAAGGATGCATTTATTTAACAAGATGCAAAAATCCATGTCCATTGCACATTGAAACATTGCACCAGCATTTGAAAGGCCAAAAGGCATTCTTTTGTAAGCATAATTACGCCCCCCACTTGGTGGTAAAATCTATTTGGTACCTATCTTCTTCTTGAACTAAAATATGATTTATGCATTATAACTGTCTAGAGGAGATAGTCTATCTAAACCAGAAACTGTTCTCAAAATCTGATCCATATTTGGAAGTGGGTAATGATCTTTTAATAAATATTTATTAAGATCTCTAAAATCAACACATAACCTAATTTCTCCATTCTTCTTCCTAACAGGAACAAGATTTACTACCCAACATGAATGCTTAATAAGAAAGATAATACCTGATTCAATCAACTTAGGTAACTCTTTTCTCATTAGAGGCTCTATCTTGCGATTTACAAACCTCTATTTTTTCCTAATTCGTTTGGAATTTAGCTACAATTCAATAGTATATTGTGCTAAATTGGGATCAAACTCTTTTAGGTGTTGGTATTTCCAAGTGAAAACATCTTTGAATTCCTTGGAAAGATTAGTAAAATAATTTTTTCAGCTAAAGAACATACCTTTCTGAGAAACAAATTTTTCCTTTATCAACTGAGATTTCTTCATAGTTATTAGCATGTGTTGACATCTTAGTCTTGACCTTCCTTAACTAATTGTCAATGATGAAGATTCCTTTTAATGTGACCAGACCTCGAGGTAGTTTGTTTTTCTTTAACTGAACAATATGGTCACCATATAAGTGTTGTAATTTATCTTGATTTACTTTAAAAAACTCAGCTTCATGCTGTAAAAACTTGCAGATTTGACCATAATTTTCAAAAACCTACCAATTCAAGTCATTATCAGGTATCGAAGGCCTGACAATTATCTTTATATGAAGCTTAATTGTTCTATTTTCAATCTATTCTAGCACTTCAAAACTGACACCAATTGCTGCAAATCTATCTGCATGCTTATTTTATGTTCTAGGAATGGATTGAATGTTAATAGCTTCAAAATATTCCATTAAGTCTAAAACTCTGTCTGTAAGACTTCATTAACGGATTCTTACAAACATTGAAATTTATTACTCAATCAATAACCAACTCAGAATCACTAAAAATCTGTAGCATGTTAATACCTCTCTTTCTGGCCCAAAGTAAGCCATGAATTAATGCTTCGTATTCAACTACATTGTAAGTGCATGAAAATTGGAGACTCAAAGCTAAGAGATACCTTTTTTTTGTTGGGGAAGTGACCATTAAACCTGCTTCTTGTCCTTTCTTATTTTTAGCTTCATCGAAATGAAGCTCCCAAATCCCTTTTGATGCATTTTTTGTTTTGGACAACAAGGGTGTTGGTGTATTTTCTTCATACAAGCAATACACACTAAACAAGTGTTTTCTTCATGGCATCCCATTAGTTAATCCTAATTTACCATGACATCCCTAATGCTGCCATGAAAAGTTTGTCATCATTCAGTGGTGAAAATCAGGTTATACCTACATAGCACATTAAATATGTTGCAACATTATGTGCAGTTCATAATATCACTCACGAAGATGTGTATTTGAGTATTTTAGCTATATCCTTTAAAGGACAAGCCTTGGAATGGTATAGAAATCTAGAGATTGGAAGCATAGGAACTTGGGATGATTTAGGTGAAAAATTGTTGAAACAATTCCAAGATAATTCAAATCATTTGCCCCTTATAGAACATCTTTCTACTGTTAAAAGAGATCCTCATGAATTAGTGTCTAGTTTCAACATTTATTTTTATAGAACTTGGGAAAGAATCCTAGCAAGTTTTAAGCGTCAAGCTCACCATGCTTTCCTTTATCATCTAAGAGCTTTAAACAGTGATATTTCAACTATAATTTAGTCTATGGGAGGTAATACTCTTCCAGATGCTTATGACATTGGTATAAAAGATAAAAACAACCTTATTCGAGCCAGAAAATCAGAACCAAGGCCTTCAGTGTCTTTTTGGGTAGATTTAGTACCTATCCCACATTCTATCACCATTGTGGAACCTACTATTGCAGCCCCATCAAATGATGTGTTAAAATTTTTGCAGACTTTTGGAAACAAGATGAATTCAATTGAAAATAAAGTTTCATTACCTAGCAAACCTTATCAGGCTCCTTATCCACAAAATAAGCAAAACCAGCAAAATAGGAATCCTTACCAACAAAATCAAAATTATAGGCAGCCTTATCCACAAAGGTAGTTTGATCCAAAGGCTCCTACTCCATCTAATGCTTTAGTCCCAGTTAATATCTAGCTACTGAAGAGTGGTGTCAACCTTGTAATCAACCACATTGAGTTACAAATTGCCCAAATGATTTTCTGAACATAAGTCTTATTTTACAACCTCAATTTGAGAAATTGTTCATGCCTCAAATGGAGGGTGGGAAACAATATACTCAATAGAATTTATTCAGTTTTAGTGAGGATGATTTCATAGTAGTTACTACTAAGGTTCAGGAAAAGGATGTAGAGAGTAAAATATAGTAGAATAGGCTTGTTCTGCCCACTATCACTGATAGAAGAGTGGTGTCAACCTTGTAATCAATCTCATTGAGTTGCAAGTTGCCCAAATGATTTTTTGAACATAAGTCTTATTTTATAACCTCAATTTGAGAAATTGTTCATGCCTCAAATGGAGGGTGGGAAACAATATACTCAATAGAATTTATTCAGTTTTAGTGAGGATGATTTCATTGTAGTTACTACTAAGGTTCAGCAAAAGGATGTAGAGAGTAAAATATAGTAGAATAGGCTTGTTCTGCCCACTATCACTGATAAAAAAACAACTACAAGCCCAAAACCAGCTAACAGTGCATCCATTTCTCAAAGAACAACGTGTGTTATATAGCTGGTAAAGAACAACAAAAACATCTACAACCTGATCCAAGAAGGTTATTATACCTTAGATATCAAAAGCAGCTGACGAAGAATAAATTTTTGCTAAATCCTATGATAAAACAGTAGAATCTATCTCTAAAATTGTTGCTTCTTTTAACATTGTTAATGTAATGAAAAAGTATAATGTTAACATCTCAATGTGGGATGCTCTAAGTATTCCAGGACAACAAGATTTACTTTCTCATGAACTAGCTAAGTTGCAAATTTCTTCTCAAATAGAAGAAAAGGAAGTCCAGAAAGGAGACATGGTCCTTGGAACAATGGAACAAGAACACATCAAAGAAGTTAAATGGATGGCTTAGAAAGTCTTAAATGCTCACGACATCAAAAAGCCACCACCATTTTATTTATCATTTATTATTGGAGAACATCTTGTTCATAAATGTATGGTGGATAATGGTGCATCTAGCATGGTTATGCCAAAAGAAATTGCAGAAACATTGGGTCTACAGTATGAACCTGTGGAAATGAATGTCCTACAGTTGGATAGAACTGTAACTAATATAGTTGGTGTCATCAAAAATCTAAAGGTAACAATGTATGCTTGCCCAAATGTTTCCATTCTACAAGATATTACTATTATAGACTTACCTCCTTACTTTGTTATATGTTTATCAAGAGATTTCACAACAAAAATAAGAGGTTATCTTTCTTGAGATTGGTCTTTCTTTTTTTTCACTACTCATTATGGGACCAAGGTTACTATCAATTCATAACCATTAGATTTCGGAAAAACTTTGTTACTTGTACCATTGTACACCATACAATTATGAATAAGATGTTCTCTAATAATCAGTGATAGATAAAATGGTGGTGGCTTTTTTATGTCATGAGAATTTAAGACTTTCTAAACCATCCATTTAACTTCTTTGATGTGGTCATGTTCCATTGTTACAAGGACCATGTCTCCTTTATTGACTTCCTTTTCTGCTATTTGAGAAGAAATTTGCAACTTAGCTAGTTCATGAGAAAGTAAATCTTGTTGTCCTGGAATACTTAGAGCATCCCACATTGAGATGTTAAGATTATGCTTTTTCATTACTTAAACAATGTTAAAAGAATGAACAATTTTAGAGATATATTCTACTGTTTTAGCATAGCATTTGGCAAAAATTTATTCTTCTTCGGCTGCTTTTGATATCTGAGGTTTAAATAACCTTCTTGGATCATGTTGTAGATTTTTTTGTTGTTCTTTACCAGCTATAACACCTATTGTTTGTTGAGAAACGGATGCACTGTTAGCTTGTTTTGGGCTTATAGTTGTTGTTTTATCAGTGATAGTGGGAAAAACAAGCCTATTCTACTATTTTTACTCTCTACATCCTTTTCTTAAGCCCTAGTAGTAACTGCAATGAAATCATCATCACTAAAACTGACTAATTTATATTCAGGTGCCTTCTGAACCTGAGTATATTACTACCCACCCTCCAATTGAGGCATGAACAATGTCTCAAATTGAGGTTGTGCAACAAGACTTATGTTTAAAAAATCATTTGGGCAACTTGCAACTCAATGAGGTTGATTATAAGGTTGACACCACTCTTTAGTAGCTGGATATTAACTGGGACTAAAGTGTTATATGGAGTAGGAGCCTTTGGATCAAACTACCTTTGTGGATAAGGCTGCCTATAATTTTGATTATGTTGGTAAGGCTTCTTATTTTGCTGGTTTTGCTTATTTTGCAGATAAGGAGCCTGATAAGGTCTACTAGGTAATGAAAATTTATTGTCAATTGAAGTCATCTTGTTTCCAAAAGTCTACAAAAAATTTAACACATCATTTGATGGGGCTGTAATAATAGGTTCCACAATTGGTGATAGAATGTGGGATAGGTACTAAATCTACCCAAAAAGACATTTAAGGCCTTGGTGCTAATTTTCTGGCTCGAATAAGGTTGTTTTCAGCTTTTATACCAATTTCATAAGCATCTGGAAGAGTATTACCTCCCATAGACTAAATTATAGTTGAAATATCACTGTTTAAAGCTCTTAGATGATAAAGGAAAGCATGGTGATCTTGACACTTAAAACTTGCTAGGATTCTTTCCCAAGTTCTAGAAAAATAAATGTTGAAACTAGACACTAATTCATGAGGATCTCTTTTAATAGTAGAAAGATGTTCTATAAGGGGCAAATGATTTGAATTATCTTGGAACTGTTTCAACAATTTTTCACCTAAATCATCCCAAGTTCTTATGCTTCCAATCTCTAGATTTCTATACCATTGCAAGGCTTATCCTTTAAAGGATATAGTTAAAATACTGAAAGACACATCTTCATGAGTGATATTATGAACTACACATAATGTTTCAACATCTTTAATGTGCTATGTAGGTATAACCTAATTTTCACCACTAAATGATGGCAAACCTTTCATTACAGCATTAGGGATGTCATAGGAAAATTAGTATTACTAATGGGCTGTCATTAGTAAAGGTCACAAAATTCCCAGGTGGTTGAATATCCATTTGAAATATTGGGATCTGAATAAAGAAATTGATACATGGTGAAGGAATACTAGGATGAGGGTTATCAAAACTAGGCCTATTATAAGGTAAAGTATTACCACCTCTTCTCCTTCTTATATAATTCAAAGGTAAAGAAACAAATTCAAGAGGAATCCCTCTTACCGATGATCTTGTAGTTACTTTAAGCATGGAACATGCTACAATACTGGTCTGAAATCAGCTTTATGTAGTTGCCAAATAGATCTTTAAAACTTTAGAATAAATTGCTGCAACTTGTTGTCCCGAAAGTAAATTTTATCAGTTGTAAATCTGTTGTAGATCTATTGTATATCTATTGTGAATATTTGTAACTTACATGCAGATTTGATCCATGATCCCATTGGGCATGTCAAAAACCTTTATCTCTTAAAAGCGCACCATGTAGAGAGATGGTTGCAGGTGTTCTAAGCTTGCAAAATGGATCTCTCTCTTTCATTCATATAATGGAAACTCCTCTGATCTGTGGGTATACCTATTTTGAGGTGAGTCTCTAGTATCAAGGCCAGTTCCTTATTGAACTATCCTAAACTGATTTTCTGGGGTTTAAGGGTAAAATATGACTTTAAAATGAAATTAAAATTGAGGTGATACACCAAACTTGTATGAGGTCTTTGACTGAGTACATGCACAATTAATATAGAATGAATTTCTGATGCACAAGACAACATTTTTCTGAAGATAATTAAGGGTAAACACTTTGATGTATTGAGAGATAAAATCACAACAATACTGCTAACTTATAAATACACATTAATATCATGTAGAAATTACTGAATTTACATCAGGGTAAGATGATTAATCAGGGAATTCAAATTCACAATATTAATGGAAACATACAAAAGACTGAAAATAACTAGAAAGACATAAAATACTTCACATTCAAAGGGCAAAACTAGTAGAAATTTTCTTCAACACTCCTGTATATAAAATTCCTTCTCTTTTGCTTTGCCAAAGAACACAATATATAGAAAAATTATTTCTCACCCTTCCTAAAAATAGGCTAAAATTGTACTCGTCCATAAATCCTATTTTTATCCTTCATCTATTAATAAATAAAGCAATTAAAATAGAATATGCAAATATAAAGAGGCATTAACAGCCATCAATTACAACTCTGTCAACTGTATTCGACTGTTCTATTTTTAAAGAAAATCATGGATGATTAAATTGCTAAAAATAAGTTTTTCTTGATGAGCAAGTTTTCTTCTTTGTGCATGCAAATTCATATTCTGGTCTATTCTTTTGAGAAGGCATGTAACCTTATCCATCTGTAGCGATAATATTAGCACTTTATAACCATGCTTGAATTTGGTGAACTCATGACTCGAGTTAAGGTGCAAAAGTGTTACAAACCTAATCATTTTTGGTTTTTCCATTGTTGAGCTCCATTCAAGCTAGCGAATCTCTGCTAAAATTTACCCTTGCCATAATTATTGATTGTTCAAGATTGACTGAAGGTTTTTGTAAAGAAATATGTCTTGTATCATTTCGAAAAAGAGTTGTCGATGTAGGAAAAATTTGAACTAAAAATGGGCTTGGAAAACTTTCTTTTCCATTTATGATAGAGATTGTGCATTTTTAAACATTCGGCCCACCCTTCAACTTTTAATTTGGGTCCCACACCTATCTTTATATGGTGCCAGTGACGTCACATTCAAATTTATCCTCTTTTTCTAAAACAAAGGTTCAAAGTTTCAAAAACAAAAAATGTTCTGGCGGTCCGCCTCTTCGCCTTGGGCTTCTGAATATGTGGCCTTGTTTGGTCCTCAGTAGAGTCGCGTGTGACTTTATCACTTTTCTCCTTTTCAAAAAAGGGCTCAAATTTTAAAATTGACCTGACGATCCGATTTTGACTTAATTCAATATGATTGAATTTCGAAGCTTCAGTGGAGTCACAGGAAATTTTTGAACTTTACTCCTTCTTCAGAAAGCTTAAAAGTTTCAAAGGTAAAAACATTCTGACGATCCATTTCTCCACTTTGACTTTTTCCTTTGAAATGAGTGGGGCCACAGGTCATTTTATGACTTTAATCTCTTTTGGAAATATATCTCAAAATCTCAAAAGGCTCCGACGATCCACCTCCCCACTTTGTCTCTTTTGATGCGGGCTCAACATTTAACTTTTTCCTCTGACATAAGCGGGTCCATGGGTCATTTTACGACTTTAATCCCTTTTGGAAATAAAGCTCAAAATCTTAAAAGGCTCTGATGATCTGCCTCCCCACTTTGAATCTTTTGATGCAGGCTCAAAATTTGACTTTTTCCTTTGACATGAGCGGGGCCACAGGTCATTTTACAACATTATGCCCTTTGCCAAAATGCATCAAAACACAAAAAGGGCCCACCACTCCACATTGGGCCTCCAGACCAATTTAAATATTTTTCCAAATGGAAAAGTGCCAAGTTTTGTAAAATGCCTCCGTCGTGCTGCATGCAATTAGATTTCATCAGGCCTACGAGTCAATCTGACACTTTTATAAAATAATGAAAAGATGCTAAGTTCACCAAAAATACCCACCATTTTAATGTGTCAAGCTAGGGTTTGCATTTATTTTGATGATCAATTCTGAGCATTGATCTTTGTACTTTTGATTTCGTGGCTTTTGATCTAATGACTAAAACACTTGAAACCATATGTATTTCATATTCTCATCCTTGAGCTCTATCTGAGAAAAAGAAACTCTATAAAAATATTTCCCTAGATGGAAGCCATTGGAGATGATCTTTCGAACTTGTTTTATCTGCATCTATTGTTCTATCAAACTCAAATTTAGAAATCTTTGTTATTTAACAGACACCATTTTGATCACTTCAAGTTTTGGGTTAGATTATACTGCAATATATTTGATCGACTTGACCAATTGTATTGCTTTAAGTTTATCTTTTCTTCAAAAGAGTTGTGTCCTTTGAAGCTATGTAAAGATTCTATGGATGCCATTATTGAGTTTTGTGAGCTTAGTCCTGAATTAATACCTTTGGGAAAACCTTTTCGACCACCATTGATGAATGCTGAATTTCTGTGGTTACTTTCTCCTTATCGGATCTCTAGTCCGAGTTTTTCAAAATCCATTTGTTAGCTTAGCGAGGAAATTTTGTGATTCCATAGAACTATGGATCTGTCTAAGCTTAAGATTTATGGGTTTTTGATATTGCTATCTTACCCTAAGGATTTACTGAAATTTTACTTAGAACCAGTAAGTTTAAACTAGATACTCATATTTTCCTCCAAAAATGCATGGTTTTGGCACTTTTATTGTTGTAACTTTGTGGTTTTGCGTTCATACTCCTCAAATCCATTTTCTTCCTTTTCTGAATGCTATTTTGAGTTGTATATGATATCTTGAAATTGTAGATCTGCATATTTTAAGATATGACTATTTGGATTTCTTCTTTGACTATTATGAAAACCTCGGCTCGTAATAATAGAAAGGCCACCATAGTAGTTGATTCTGAAGCTTTGTTTTCTTTGATATCCCAACTATGGATGGTCACTACTCTGATTATCTTGAAACTCTTGTTCCAAAGGATATATGGGTGTCGAATCTTGTGCTCAACTATGGATTTTTACTTAAGATAGTTACATTGCTTTTGGTTACGTAATTTTTGAGCTCTAAATTATAAAGTCACTTTACTTGAAACTGACATAGTTAGATCTTGAGTTCCATTTTAGTTTGAATTCAACCCCATAGGGGTTTGCCCCCATTTTTTAGTTGTTGTATTACAACAAATATTTATATGAACTTTTAACTGTCCTGCCTAAGAAAATTATTTTTCCAACATCTATACATGCACATGTATTTTTTCAATTTTGCCTTGAAATATTACAACCCAAATTTTTGTATCACTCCTTTGGTCATGGTATTCAGACTTCTTTATTATTTCTTGATTCTGTAATCTACACCTACACACTTGAGAAAACAATTAGAAAATATTTAGGTTTTTTGGCCTCTCTTATGTCCATGGTTTTCTTTTCTTATTTCTCTTTCTTTCTGATTGAGAAAATCATGTATGCAGTTTTGACCTTCAAGTAATTTATATCTCATGGTGGTAAGAGATCCATATGCCAGAATTAGGACAGTATAGGAATATGAATTAACCCCGAGCTCTTAATTGATAATCTTCCTCTTTTCTTCTTTTCAGGTATAGTACTTCTAGTGATGAAGATGGATCAAACGAAGGCAAAGACCCAAGGCAATGATGAGTTCAATCATACTGCTTTATTTTCTATTTCATGCATGTGTACCTCTTCAGTAGTTGTACTTTACTTCTTAGTTACATCCCACGGCTTGTGTGGGAACATTTAAAATTCCTTATTAATAAAAAATTGAAACCTGGAAATGAGTTGTGTATTTCTTTCTACATTTCACCTTTCCGTATGGATTGTATGATGAACTAAACAAATTAGTAATATAATTGAATGTCTTAATCATAAAGGAAAGAACATTAAAGAATACCTATAACATCTAGTAATGAACTCTCATTTCTTTGCAATCTACAATTTTGTATGATGTTCCAAAACTTAGCATTTCATATACTCTACAATTGGATGTCTTCACCAAGGAAACACCGCTGCCCTTCAGGGATTTGTGTTCTTTTGCTAAATATAGTCATGAAATTTTAGACTATGTGATCTGTTATATTTTGTGATAGCACAAATAGCTACAGATTTCATGTAATCATTAATTATTTCAACAATAACAATATTGTCTTAAAGAAACACCCCTATCTTAGGCATACTTCACCAATGTTATCCATCATAATGAAGTTTTGAGTTGCCCATTTTTGCACAAGTTCAAAAATTTTCAACAACTCCTTAAGTCTTGCATCAAAGATTTCTCTAACTATTTTGATCGCCTCCCACTTCTTCACAATCATTGCCATTCTCTCCTCTCACCCAATATTTTCATATTTATTGGTTGTTTTCACCTCATTTTACTCATTGATGGTATATGCACTAAGGATGGGATCAGGGTCTTGACAATTTTCAAGTTCATATTCTACCTTATTTAACTCATCGCTTAACATGGTGACTAACACCTCATATTCTACTATCTTATGTGTTACCGTTCTCATATTCCTCTTTTAAATTGTAGTCAGTTCTTCTTCTGAAGGTCTCTACACATTTTTCTATTCTTGAAGAAAAATCCCTACCAGATCCTCCAAATAGTGTAATGTCATTTGATATTCATCTTTGGCCCTTTCTTCTAAGGCCAGATGCACTGTAGTAATTAAATCTGTAATATGTTCAACCTTGATGAATGCATACTTTTTGCTCTTTCTTTCTTTCTCTCACACCTCTGTAAGTTTTTTGAATTCATGTTCTTTATTCTTATTATCTTCAAATAATACCCTAATGGTGGATCCTTTATCCAAATTACTCTAGGCCACTTTTGTTATCATCTTATTTAAGGCATTCCTATTTTTTTCATTTTTCAACTTTTTTGGCTTTACCGTCACTTGGGTTCTATATGGATCTTTCTTCATTATGTGCTTTACACATGCTTCATTGCTAATTTCAAATTTTGGTTCCTCTCTGTGAGTTTGCATACTCCATGAAAGCATCTTCTTTATGTGTATGGTTGCACCCTTTGGATCAATCATCTCCCAACCATAGATTTTCTCAACTAGAATTTTACTTTGAAATGTTACATGTACCACTTTAGATTGATCATTAATATAGCTTATTTAGGGCATGCATAAATTTTCCTCCTTCCTTCTTCCTTCTTCCACTAGTGTTCCTACCTATGGGTATCTATTTCTCTGCACTTGGGCACACACCTCCTCCTTTTAAAGTTCCCTCATCTTCCCTTGATGTCTCACCATAATTATTTTCTTCGTCTTCTTCTTCTCCTATGGGGGCTTCCTCACGCTCATTGGGTACCTTTGCATCATTTTGTACATTCTCATCCTTGGGCTCTTCTTCATCCTCCACATCATGGATGATTGGAGTCTCTACATTACACACACCCTTTTCCTCAAAATCCTCATCACTGTCCTCAATGGTCACCAACTTCCACCTTATCTTTATTGGAGGGGTATTCTTCTCTGTATTTGGCTTGTGTGGGGTGACCCTTGGTTGTTTCCTTATGGGATCTAAGGTTCTTGTGCTAGTTTTTGGTTCCTTAGGCATTCTTCACAACTTCCTCTTATGGCTCTAGTTGAGTGCACTGCTAGCCTCTTTCTCTGTGTCCTCTCGACAAGAATATATGGAAATCGTGTACTCCAAAGTAGAGAACTATGTAGTATGTCTTTCCACCAAATATTCGGAGTTGTATTCCATATCTTAGTTGAATCAAATATATTCTTATAGTCTTCCTGCTTCCAAACTCTCATTCTAGGGAAGTAAATTTTGTTTGATGCGTAATCTTTCAACCACTGGTACAATTATACTGGAAATAAACTAAAGAACGTATCTTACAAGAACTCATACATATTATCCTCCACCCACTTGTGTGTATTAAATCCAGTTCCAGTGCTATATTTTTCTGTAAACGTGTCTTGGCCATCTTTTACCCATTTCTCAATACTATCCATAAAAAATCGATACACCATCTGCATGAAACATCCTGGTAGAAAAAGTGAAAAGATGTCCTCGCAAAAAAAACCAAAATGTATTATTTTGTTTGCACACACATTAACTATGTGATCGCACCTCTCCTAGATAGATCTAGATACTCACCCAAAGTGTGCACAACCACCATGTCCCTCCTTTCTTATGCCTATATTTATATTATCATGCATAATTACCATGTTCACAATTGATATATTCATCATGCATCGATAATTATCACAATCATGGTAATTGAGAAACACATATAATAAGGAAACACTTAATCCATGTAAATAAAAACAAATATCAATTGTACTATCAAATCGCCATACTTAGATCCATGAACTACCATTATCCAACCAAAATTATCCATTGGTAACCTTAAACAATTACATAACATGGAATTTGATACCCATTCATTACAATAGTGTGCAGAACCATGCACGTAACCATAAAACCCTAGATCTATATCAAATCAACATAACTCTACTACAACATATACAGTTTGCACTCTGTAGCTTTCTCCTCGTAATCTTTAACAAATTAATACATCATATATATATATATATATATATATATATATATATATACATACATAGACACACACACACACACACACACACACACACACACACACACATATGGGTGGGAATTTTCCCTTCACCATCCATGCAGCTTCCTGATAATAGGCATGCTCACAGAAAATAGCTTGCATGCTTTATATCCTAAGCTAATAATAGATTATCCTTAAAAAAATACATTTTTTGAATCCTATTATTAGGCTTCTACATGTGTGTGCTTTATCCTACTTTACATGTGGGTTCTTCTCCCTTGTTGCGCCATTAAGTTTATGTTCTTTTCTCTATTCTTGTATCTTTACTTGGGAGGCACTCCAACTCTGGTTTTATATTTTGAGACCTTGTGGAAAATTGGATAATTTCACATTCTCTCACATTACCTTGTAAGACGATTTTCTTTCCCAATATGCACGCCCTTTGTGTGTTAATTTGTTCCTTGTGTGCACGTACCCTATGCCTAGCTCCTAGACTTCCTTGGACACTCAAATTCAATTTATTTGACCACAAATAATGATATGGATGGGCTACTTTTGGATAACATAATCTCTTATAATGTCATGCCACATTCATTTATGCTTCATATTCCTAATAGGTCAAATTTCAAGATTTACATAACATAGTAGGGTATGTATATAAGAGTTAGTAATTAGTAGATGATATCATATTGAACACTTTATTCTTATTGTATGATATGAAGGTTTCTCCCTCAAAGTGGCTAAGTCATTCTACTTGCATATTGTAATCATTTCTCTATATTTTGGTGTTTTTGAGTGTTACATTGTTATTGATATTCATATATATGAGTAATTTTATTACAAGTGGTATCAAAGCTTTGATATAGGATAGAATTAGGTCAATACCTAATTTTAAATGTTTGGATTTATGTCCAAAATAGTCGTGATTTTTGTTTTCAAATTTTTATTGAAGTGGAAAAATCGGTCAAGATTTTCTCAAAATTTTATAATCTTTTGACGTATTTTACACAAATTATATCCATTTTAAGGTTTTTCATAAATTCTCCCCATAGGTTGCCATTTTTTGATTTTTTTTTAAATTTTATATTTAAATGAATCTTGAAAAAAATTAGGGCTTGTTCTTTTTGTTTCTCTTTATTTGGTGAATAACAATAAGAAACCACAAAACCTAAGTTTATACTCTAATCCAAATATCCCAAGACCTAAACCCTACATCAGGGTTTAACAACTATGGGAATGAATCTAAATAAGGAAGATATGGATTTTGAATCTTCTTCTTTTGGGGAGTCAAAGGTATTCAACAAACTTCAAAAAAAGGTTAATAATATGGTGAGTAAGGATAACCTCAATTGTGATGTTCAAGCACTAGAAGGTAGCCTTCAAGCAATGGAAGGTAAAATTAAAGCATTGGAAGGTAACCTCAACAATTGTATTCATTAAGTGAAGGGTAAAATGAAGGTGGGGTTTGAATCAATGAAGAAAAATTTGATGATTAGTCTTCAAGTATGAAGTTTGACATGAATTCCATTTCAATTCACACAAGTTCCTTAAGCAATGCACACTCAAATCTAATTCACATCAACCAAGGGGATCCTCTATATAAATCAATGGACCTTTTTCCAATGCCAGAACATGATTCCAAAATTATAAAATGTGTAATTTCAACAGGAATGATCTAATCACATGGATAAACCAAATGGATAATTTATTTGATCTATATGGAAAAAGTGGTAATGACATCCTTGTATATTAAACAAAAATAGTTCATTTAGGATATATGGATTTTTGGGAACAATAAAACTAGGGTCCCTATTACTGGGTATATGTTTACTAATGAGTTTAAAACACACTACAAAAATTGTGTTATAGATAACTATTTTAGCCAAATAGCTAAATTACAATAGACAGGGATAGTCAAGGATTATATCTAGTAGTTCCAAAATCTATCCTTATGATAATGACATCTCAAATGATCAACTAAATGATCTCTTTTTAGGTGGATTGAAGGATAACATCAAACTTTATGTTCACCTTATTAATTTGGGTTTGATATAATAATCCATGATAGTTTTTGATCGTGTGGAGGAAAGATATCAAGTAAAAATAAGGGGTCTTATTCTCACAAGGAACACATTATTCCAACACCATCATTTCCCCAACTAACATGATTGACTCATTAAAAAATTTAAGAGAAGAAAACCAAATTTCTATGATACTATTGTGAGAGAAAGTGGAACAAGGGATATAAGTATACTGAGAAGAAATTATTCTACATTGAGGATCCTAATGAGGAAGAAAATGAGGAGGAAGTAATCGGGAAGAGGAAGAAGTTCCAGAGATCAAGGATGAAGAATCTCAACCATCTCTTGTCATGTAATTTTGGGAATTATCACCTGAAAAACCTTCAAGGTTGTTGGATTCATGAAGAAATAAAGGGTGATAATACTAATTGACTTCAAAATTACTCAAAACCTCATAACATAAGTTGTTCATATGCTTAAATTTCTTCATTTATCCACCCCATGTTTTTATATCATACTTGCAGATGGAGGTAAAGTTAGTTATTTAGGAAAGTACCATAAGATTAAGCTATCCATAAGATATTACCTATTATAAGGCCCCATGTATGACATTTCAATGGGGGAGAAGACATTGTGTTAGGGGTTCAATGACTTACTACCTTGGGAATTTTTCAAATGAACTTCCAAGATTTTTTTCATGAGGTACCATTATGAAGGGTAGAATTTTGAACTACGCAGGATTAAGGAAAAAGTAGACACAATTGGCAAGTTCTTATCAAATACAAAAAAATGCTCAAGAAAGTTACAAATGGTTTTGTCAAACAACTAGTTTCACTAGAAGCTCAACCATCAATAGGTTCCTATACTATCAAATCCACAAGTAATTATTAATGATCACCTACTCACTGTTTGGGGATATGCCAAAAGGATTTCCACCCAAAATCGATCATGATCATGTTATTCATCTAGTACCAAGAAGCTCAACCACCCAATATTAGACCTTATTGGTACCCTTATCTATAGAAGAGTTGGATTGAAAATATTCTATATGAGATGCTAGAAGCAAGTTTTATTCTCCATAGTCAGAGTGTTTACTCTTCTCGAGTGATGATGGTTTGAAAGAAGGATGAAGATTGGAAAATGTGTCCATACTAAAGGGATCTCCACAAATACACAATGAAAGATATGTATCATATTCCTGTCATTGAATATTTTTTAGATGAATTTCATGTGTTTTTTGTTTTACAAAATCATATCTTTGATTGGGATATCAACAAATCAAAATTCATGCTAAATATATTTATAAAACAACTTTTAGGATGCATAAGGGCCACTATGAAATTCTAGCAATGTGTTTTGGCCTTACAAATGCATCATTTACTTTCCAAAGTTTGATAATTCAATATTCAAGCCATTTCTATGAATTTTTTTCTTGGTATTCTTTGATGATGTGGTAATCTATAATAAGACTTGGGAGGAACAATTATATTATGCCAATAAGGTTTTAAACAATCTTGAATAATAAACACCTTTATGTGAAGCCCTCCAAGTGTGCTTTTGGAGTAAGGAAGGCAAAACACTTGGGTCATATAATGTCTTATAAACGTGTAAAAGTGGATCGTGATAAGATACAAGCCATGGTGGACTTGATGATACCTAAAACCCTCAAAAACCTCAAGGGATTCATATGAGATTATAGGTTATTATTACATATTTGTGAATAATTATGGTAGAATTACAACACCACTCACAAAATTATTAAAGAAAGACTCTTTCCTTTGGAATGAGGAAGAAACCCAGACATTTGAGTCATTGAAGAAGGCCATTTGTACCACTCCAATTCTGGCTTGCCTAAATTTCTTCGAAAACCTTCATTATTTAATGTGAAGCTTTAGGGTGTGGCATAGATACGTTACTTATGTTAAAGGGCCACCCCATTACATTTGAGAGTCTTTATATAAAAGATAAGAACCTATTATAACCAACTTATGAGAAGGAAATGATGGATATTTTTCATATAGTTAAATAGTGGAAACCATATCTCATGAGTTGTCACTATAAGGTAAAGACAAATCGTGATAGCTTGAAATGCTTCTTGAAGTAACCACTACCATCTAAATAAAAATAGAAATGGCTCACAAAAATGTTGGAGTATGACTTTGTGATAATTTACAATAAAGGAAAAGAAAATGTGGTAGATGATGCACTATCTAGAAGAGATGATTCCATAGAGTGCAATGTTATATGCCATGTCCATATTACAGGAAAATTGGGTAGATCGGGAAAGATCATAATGGTAGAATGACATAGAGACCCACACTCTCATTTCGAATCTCTAACAAGATCCAAGAATTCAAGATAATTTTTTATAGAAGGGGAATGGATTGTGCTACAAGGTTATCCTTATGCAATAACTCTACCCTTAAAGGTCAAGTTCTCTTAGACCTCCATGCTTCTCCAATGGGTGGTCATTCTAGGTTATTGAAAACTTATCACATAATTAAGAAATATTTATTATAAGAAGGTTTGAAAGGATACGTCTATAAATTTGTGGCAAAATACTTAGTGTGTAAGTGTAACAAGGGATAAACTATTAAGTCTTTAGGAATTTTACAACCTCTATTTATCCCTAGTGAGCGATGGGGACAATTTCTCATAGATTAAATCAAAAGATTGCAAAAATTTGAAGGGAAAAGTGTAATTGTGGTGGTTTTGTATAGGCTCATTTTTCTTCCTTTTCACATCCATTTATAGTGATTAAAATTGTCATATATTTTATGGAAACTGTTCAAATGCTACATGGAACACCCAAGATTATATTCAATGATCATGATCCTATATTTAATAGTAATTTTGGACTAATTTATTCTCACGTTTAGGTACTAAATCATCACATCGTTCATCATATAATACCTAATATGATGGTTAAAATGAGGTAGTAAAAAAATGTTGTGAGTGGTATCTATGATCTTTTGCTTCAGATAAGAAGGAAATATTGGTTAAGTGACTAACACTTGCATAATGGTGGTATAACACTTCATTTCAAAGTTCATCCAAAATGTCCCCATTCTTGGAATTATACAATTAACATCCACCGTCCCTCACCTCCAATTCAAGGGTCTAGCGTAAAGTAAGAGTAACTAAAGAGCACCTTTAGCACCAATAGGACGTGATTTCCTTTTCTAAAGAGAATTTGGTAATAACACAAAACCACATGAAGAAACATGCTGATCAATATCATAGTGAGCGGAACTTTGAATTTGGAGACTTTGTTTTTGTTTTATTTCATCCATATACATAATTATCTTTAAAATAATAGGAAAAATATAACAAGCTTTCACCCAAATAATATGGAAATTATCAAGTGTTACAAAAAAAATTGGTAGTTGATTTAACAAAAATATGATTAAATCTAATTTCACAGTCACTAACATGATAAAACACAATAGAATATAAATGTTAGGCACTTTAATGATACATTGTTCTAAGAAAAGAGGAGAGATAAAAGGCTTAGCTAATTTACACTTATCTTGGAACAAATCTGAATCAGAGAAACTGATGAACAAGCTGAGTAGAGTGTCACAAGCACTTGGTATTAATTATGCAACTTACAAATAGATCTAGACACAGGCCCCTCGGAACATTGGGGCGAGGGAACCTAGGTTCCAGAGACAACTTCTAGGAATTGGTGACTATACAAATGCTTAGAATATGCTTTCTTTAGTGTTGTTAAGGTTTCATACTTATTCATTATTAATCACCTAATATTAACACTTTGATTGCCTAGGTTACCAAACCCTAGCTACCTGCACAAGCTCATACACACATTAAATTGATATGAAAAATGTAATATGTGAAGTCAAACCAAACCCAACGATCACCTGAAGAGTGAAATTATGACTAAGTGTTGCACTACATTCAAGAATCGATGCAAATTTTTATGCTTGTGTGTGAAATAGTATCCTTAGGTCACCCTTGTGCCAATGACGCCAAGATATTGGGCGAGATATAAAATGTAATAATCTATAACATGTGTAGATGGAATAGTTAACTTCCCCTTCCTTTGCAGTGTATGCATAAAATACAGTCCCTTTTCCCTTACATATGGATGTTAGATGGATTCCTTTGAGTGCTTTGGATGCCGTTCAATGTAAGGTTAGGTGATACTAGTAATTCTTAGAGCTTGGTCCTTTATTTTGATCACATAACCTACAAGAAAAACCCTAGCTACCTACACAAGATCATAAACACAATAAATTGGTAAGAAAAATGTAATATGTGAAGTCAGACTAACCCCAATGGTCACCCGAAGAGTGAACTTATGACTAAGTGCTGCACTACATTCCACACTCCGTGTAGTTCTTTGTGCATGTATGTGAAATAGTTTCCTTATGTCACCCTTGTGCTAATGATGCCAAGATAGTGGGCTAGATATAGAATGTAATAATGTATAACGTGTGTGGATGGAATAGTGAACTTCCCCATCCTATGCAGTGTATGCATAAAATACAGTCCCTTGTCCCTTGTATGGATTCTAGATGGATGCCTTTTAGTGTTTTGGATGCCTTTGGATGTAAGATTAGGTGATAATAGTAATGCTTAGAGCTTGGTCCTTTATTTTTATCACATATCTATGTATTTATATGATTCCCTTGTTTGAATTTTTTATTTGACAACTGGAAGGCTGAAGCATAAGAAAATAAGAGACCCAAAAGATAAAAGAGGCCCAGAAAAGTGAGTAATGTGGAAAGAGGTCAGGGTCACCTGGAGGGGACGAGGGTGCCTGGGTGTTTGTGTTCTTGTTGGGTGATGGTGTCTGAGGTCATAAAATATGAGAAAGTAAAATTTTAGACTAAGCTATAGGGTGTGTAAGACTAAATATATTAATATGAAACATAGACAAAAGGTCAAAGATAGTTGTCAATTACTATTTTTCTTACTTAGGAATCATGTAAATGCTAGTATTATTTTAGAACCTAGACATGTACATAAGAGCGTAATTTTGTGTCTACATTTTCTCCCACATTATGTTGTTTAGTGAATAATTGATAAAATAAATTAGATAATAGATTTGTAATTGATAACCATGTATAACATGTGGCAAAGAACGTTCCAAGTGGAAAAGTGAAGCGTGTAAAAAAATGAAGCTTGGAAACTAAGGAGAAAAAGTGATCCTTGGGTTGAAGTGTATTCATTGTACCGTGTTGTACCTATTATGATTTTTGTTGCGCTTGTTATATTTTTATTCTTATTGCATATTAAGGATGGACCCATAAAAGAAGAGAGAAAGAGTAGCCAAATTCATGTGCATGAAAACTTTGTATAAGTATGTAGAAGTTTGTAAAAATATGTAAAAAGGAAAGTGTGCACCTAATGTATAGAAGTGTAAAGGATATAAAATGTCCTAAAAATTTTGTAGAAGAGTGAGAGTGTTTGGTGATATCACGAAAAGAGTGAGTATTTTTTTAAATCTCATGCCAAGTGTGAGATTTTTAGGCGATCTCATGCCACAATAGAAGAGTGATGGGGAGAGAGGTCTAATGTTACTATCCTTACAAAACTACTTCCCAAATGAGTACTATTATAGATGGTACGTCTTGTGTTGTTCCATATTATTACAAATTAGTTTTGTATTGTTATGAATGTATTGATTTTCTTGATTGAAGGAGATTGTAGAAGATTGACTATATTTTGTATTCTAAGGCCACTGCCTAATCCTATGAAACTGCTATGTGAACTGTTGTAGAATCTGCTACTATGAGAAATTTTTTGTATGTGCCCCCAAGACATAGGTACCCAAGGGAGGACATGGAACCTAGATCCTGTTGTCTAGTTCTAGGAGTTTTTGTTTTTGTTGTGCTAAAGGACCCAAGTTAGATTCTAGGTCATTATATGAATTTATTATTGCTTTGTTCATATACTGTGCAGGTCTGTATTACAGCTCTAAGTTGTTGTATGGGGTGATTGATTCACCCAATGTATGCCCCTTAGTTTGGGGTGCATGTGACTCTAATAGGATCATACAGCCTAAAGAGAGGACCTAAAATTGAACTGATGTGGATACCATACAGGGGGGATGTTCATGGTAAACACCAAGGCACATGTAAAAAAAGTGGCTAGATACATGTGTTAGTATAAAAAACTAGTAAACATGTGATTATAAGACAATATAATGAACACACGTATGCAAACAAAGTATACCACAAAAAGTGGGTTTTAAACATGGGACATTGCTCACAATGTCACAAGAAAATCAGGTCCGAAACAACCAAAAGCATACAGTGTGCACAAAAGACAAAGGGAATAACCCAAAAACAATAATATACAATAGAAAATAATGTCAAACAAAGTGTAATAGACAACCATGGTGGCATATAGTGTTGCAAAGAAAATGGTGCACGTGAAGTTCTTGTTAGCATGTTAGAAAGTATTTCCAATCATGTATATATTGATGAAACAAGTAGTGTGATAATAACAATAGAAAATAGTATGTAATGAAGTGATAGCACCTGTAATGTGTAAGAGTAGTAAGTGTAAATTCCCCTAGGAGGCTCAGTAGGACTGGTAAGAGGTACAATGCCAAACATCATTATAGTGTGTAAGAACATGTAAGATCTTCATTCACAACTAGAGACTGAGTGAACGCGCATGTGTATATAGAAATGTAATGACATACAAAATATCTGTCTAGCATAGTAAGTAAAGTACATCATGTAAGTAGTATAAGTAAGAAATAGTAAGTGCAACCAACATATGCAAAGGAAACAAATAAGTGGAATAGAATGGTATGCACTGTGTGAGTGTGATAGTAGGATCATTGTGCCCCCAATGGATTTCTATGAGTATGAGATGAGGTTAATTTATAAAAGATAACTCAACAGAAAATAATGAACAGTAGAACAATAGTGCATCATTGGTAAATGGTTTGAAAGTGCATGCTAGAAAGATGTGTCATGAAGCATAGAGCTTGAAGAGTTAATGGTGTGAAGTTCATTTCAAAGTTAGACCCTCAATAGTCAAGTATTAACCATGGAACTAGAGTTCGTCATAGGGTAATGAGGTTATCATATGGATATCACCTACCAAATATGGATAGGCCTTTGAGGGATCATGGAAGCATGTGAAACAGTAATAACATGAGTGGAAGAGACAAATTAAATGTCAGGTTATATGGTGTCGAACATGGGAGGTGAAGCGGTGTGAAGCATGGATGTTGATGGCTTAGGAATCTAATGGTATTTAGTACCATTTTGAGGAGAGTGATATGATTTAGCAATAGGGTAGAGAGTTGGAGGACATGGATAAATAATGATCTTACAAGGTGGATGACTGAAAACCATAGAAGTGGGTGGAGGAGAAAAACGAATAAAGGTGGAAGCATGCTCATGTGGAATGGGAGAAATATACCACTCATGATAGCAAGATCCGAAGGAAATGACATCTTTGTCTTCTAATTATTGTAATTTATCCTATAGAGCACAATAATCATTGTTATAGTGGCCATTGATGTGATGAAAATTGTAATAAGGGAGACCGTGCTAGAAATAAAAGCAATGAGGAAGATGATGTTGATTATAGGGTAATTGGATTATGCACTTATCAAGAAAATCATGTAAAACATCATGAGTACTAAAAACATATGGAAAGTGAAATGTTTCACAAGGAAGTGGAGAAAAATTAGGTATAAACTGATGTAGTGCAGTTGAAAGAAGAAACTTATGTGGAGGAGGAGATAGGGACCATGGAGGACATTAAATAGATGAAAGAGGGGAAGAAGTAGTGGGAAATGGAGTAGTGGAAGAAATATAAGTAGATGGAATAACATGTTTTGCTATTAAATCTTATTCTAAATCAATAAATTTTTAGCAAAAAAGTGTAAAAGATTCACATGTATCATACAATAGTTTTCCTTTTAATGTACAAATTAAGCAACAAAAATAGATAAATTGCATTTCTAAATCAATTATCTTAAATAATAATTCGTGCATGCAATAATTGAAGCGTAAGATGTAATATATAATGGGATTTCTTTCCTTGATGCAAAGTAGGTTAATAATCATATGTAACTCTAGGAACATTATTAAATATAAATTGCCTAAGAAAATCATCCTAAGTGATAATAGATCCACAAGGAAAATTAGTGTACCATTAAAAAGCATGATCAACAAAACTATGATGAGAAGATTTTAGGAGGAATCAATCATTATAATAACAAGCCCTTGATAAGTGATAATTCTTGAGATGTATGTAAGGGTTGCAAGTTCCATCAAAACATTTAAATGTAGGCATGATGAAATCCATAAAGAAAGTTGAATTGTGAATTTTGTTAGGCATTGGTTTGCTTGGAAGAGAATTATTATTAATGAAAGCATAATAGGATTTTCTTTCAAGAGTGAGGGAATGGACTTGAGCTTGAAAATTAATGGCAACATGCATGAGGGGTAGAATATCATGTGAAATAATAGTAGAAGAAGTGAGAGGCACATTAAGAGGTTGGAATTTTCCATTATGAGTGATCATGCGGACATGAGAAGGAGGAGCTATTGTTGAAGGAGGAGAAGGTGGTGTGGGAGGAGGGGAAAAACATGGAGGATCTATGGGAATTACACATGTATACTCAAGAGTCACGTGAAAAGGTACACTAATGGAAGGAGAAGAAACATCATGAACAATATTAGAAACAACCTCAGAAGTAAAAAAAGAGGAGTGGTAAATTCACATTCTGAATTCCTAGGAGAAGTGACATCCTCACTAACATAGTGATGATCATAAATATAATCACTATTAATCAAATTTTCATAAAAAAGTAGTTCATCTAGAGTACCATCAACATATAAATAAGTATTATGATAACTAACATGATATTTATCATTGTAATCAGTGGAATCATTTTCAGAAATAAAAGAAACATGAGATATAGCTTTACATTCATCTTGACTATTATTGGAAATATCATCATGCAAATGTACATTTGTAACCTTAGAAGTAGATTTATTTGCATCTATAAAATTAAAATTGTCCCCAAATAAAGGATCTATAAAAACATTATTATGCGCTACAAGAGGAGGAGGGGAAGGTGCGGTAGCATGGGTGACTATGGATGATGATGATGATGATGATGATGATGATGATGAAGATGATGGTGATGATGATGATTATGATGATGATGATGTTGATGATGATGATGATGATGATGATGATGATGATGATGATGATGATGATGATGATGGAGAACATGTAGCATAACTTTGATGATGAGAGAGCATGAAAATATGAGAGATATCAATTCTAAGAGTAATAGTGGTTTGGAAAGCAAGAAGTTACTGGAGACTTTGTTATTCATTTGAACATTTTGATAAATATCATTAAGTTCAGCTTCTATGATATAATCATCAAGGATAGGTTGCACGCTAATATGATCCATAGATAGTTTCGGAAAAGAGGATATATTATAAGCCATGAGGGTTATGGGTATCATAGGGCAAGGATTTAGAACAAGAGAGGGGTTCACCAAATGATTTAAAAAAAAATATGATTAAATATAATTTTAGATTCACCAATATGATAAAACATAATAGAATACAAATTTTAGGCACTCCAATTATACAATATTACAAGTAAATAGGAGAGATAAAGGGCTAATCTGATTTACACTTATCTTAGAATAGATCTGAACTAGAGTAATTGATGAACAAGTTAGGTAGAGTGTCACAAATGCTCAGTATTAATTCTAAAACTTATGAAAAGAGTGATACATGGATGCTTAGGCTAGGGTGAGGGATCCTAAGTGCTAAAGACCACTTCTAGGAGCCATTGAGCTGATGACTATGAAAATGCTCAGAATATAACTTCTTTTGTGTCATTATTGACCTGTAAACCTCTAGCTTTTGGAATTTATGAGACCAAAAAAATTATTTCTCTACTTCCAATTACTTGAAAATGATATTTCTTAATGCTTGTGAATGAAATCTGAACTAAGAACTATTTTTTCATTAAAGTAAATATTACAATTTATCACACACACAATATTTTTATACTGAAAATCCCCAATTTGAGGGAAAACCAGTCGTGAAGGGAAATTTCTCTTTCTTCCCACTTATATATTGGCTAAATTAAAATAAGATACATCTTACAATAAGATGAAGGAAGATAAACAATGTCAACACATCCCTTTGCTACTTGCTTGTTATGTTATCACACCTTACTTCTACAAAACAATTCCATCTTCAATGATTTCTTTCACACATTTCTTCATTCAAAATTCAATGCACCAACACCACTTGTTCTCATTATATTTATAGCTTCTTCCCATGTCCTCCCATGCATTGGAGGATAGGAAGGGTCATACAGGGAAGATACATAGTCTGGATACTCCAAAATGTGTGACTATTTTCTGCTTTATTTATTTTTGTCCATTAGTGAGACTGTCAGTGTATGCATACCGAAGGTTACGTAACCATAATGGACGTTACGTAACCTCCGTTATGTGCAGAGGGGCAGTTATGCAACTACTACTCTGCATAGAATCTCGGTTCTATAACTCAACAATCTGCTCATGAGTCCTCTTTCTGATTGATTTTTCTTCTGGTTTTGGTTGTTATAATGAAGTGGTGTTTCTTTATGTCCCTATGGAAGACACCTCCACTATTTAGGAGGATTTTGGTCCCACAAAATCTTAGTTGGGGATTAGATGAGGAAACAATTCCCTCACTTTCTCCTTTGAGTACCATAAGGACTACCTTGGTGTCTTCCCCTTAAGTTTAACCTTCCAAGACTCTTGTGGACCTCTTCTTGTCTCTTTGATCTTCTACTACAACACTACATCCTCCTCCCATTCACCTCGTGATTCCAAGACAAGATCCACTATGGAAGGTAGTAACTAACATTCTTTTTCTTCATCAAGCATGAATGGATCCTATAGGTGCAAGTTCTCATAGTTTACTATTGACTGCATCCACATCAAATGTGGCAAATCAATCCTGAAGGAGTTTTCTCCAACCTTCTCTAGTATAGTGAAGGGTCCATACTGTAGCGGCTTGATTTTCCTTTTTTTACATTGTAATCTCTCCTTTCTCAAGAAAATTCAAACTTTGTCTTGAACATGAAGTTTTTGATCTCTACAATGTTTATCATGTCTAGCCTTATACTTGGCTTGATATTTCTCCAATTGTTCTTTCACCTTGAGATGGATTTGTCAAATCCTCTCAACAAAATTCGTTTCTCTACTCACCTTTGAATCATGTATCTCCCCTTTTTCCTGTTTCGTAACCACAATGTCTAGTGGATTAGTAGGAATAAATCCTAAGCATGCTTCAAATGGTGAATGCATAGTGGATGTGTGTACTTCCTAGTTGTAGGAATGTTCAATGTAGACTAAGGACTCATCCCAAGTCCATGGATCTTTGCTATTATATCCTCTAATTAGTTTCACCAAATTCCTATTCACCGCCTCCATTTTTCCATCTATCTATGGATGGAATGTAATGCTCCTCTATAACCTAGTGTCCATCTTGTCCCATAAAGTAGTCCGAAAATTCCCCAAGAACCTGGAATCTATGTCAGAAACAATAGAATTTGGTGAGCCAAAATGCACCCATACATTAGTAAATAATACTTCAGCTTCCTCATATGCTTTTACCATCTTTATACATGTCATAAGAACATACATTTTAATAAATCTATCAACAAAAACACAAATAATCATGGCCATGTTTAGACATAGGTAATCCTCCTACAATATCCATAGAAACATATTCCCAAGGATGAGTAGGGAGTGGTAAAGGCATATATAAACCTTCCTTTCTGATTTTATGATTTCTCATACAAATAAGTTTACATACTCTTATGAACTTAGATACTTCTTGTTACATATTGGGATAATACAAGTACTTTTGCAAGTGGTTCATGGTATTTCCAACACCAAAATGCACTACTACTTTCGAGGTATGTCCTTCCCTCATCAATAGAATCATTTCTTCCCATTGGTAGAGCAACCCATCTTTGAGATAACAATATTCAATACCCATCTTTTCAACCCCTTTTGACTACAACTACTGATATCTTACCCCAAAATATTTTTCTTGACCATATGCCTCTTCATAATATTCCTTCGTGATGGGCTAAAAATGAGTATAGTGATCAAACTAGATATTTTCTCTTGTGTAGATGGCCTAGAAAACATTCCTACCACGAAATTTGTGTTACCTTTCTTATACTTGATCACCAAATGGAATTTCTGAAGGAATTCCTTCCACTCGTAGTGCCTTACCTACTATAATTTATACTATGCTTGCAAATACTAGAGAGGTTTGTGGTTAGCGTGCATAATAGTTTCTTTACCCAACAAATAATGTTTCCATTTATTTATTTCCTAAACTAGTGCATACATTTATTTATCATATACTGAATATCCCTTAACTGCTGAAGTGAAATTTTTAGAATGATAACATATTGGATTACCTCCCTTTAGAAACATTTCTCCCACAGCATAATCACTGACATTTGTCTCCACTTCAAAGGGGTTCTGCAAATTAGGAAGAGAAAGTACTTGAGCATTAATAACTCAAAAGCATAATCTTGGTCCTTACCTAGTCAAAACTCTTACTCTTTGTTGTCATTTTGTTTAGAGGTGTTACAATATCAGAGAATCCCATAATGAACTTCCTCATGTACTGCACTAATCCCAAAAAATATTATAGTCTTTTTGGCTCCCATTGGTGTTTTCCAGTTAGTGATGGCTTCCACCTTCTTCAGATACACTCGTAGCTCTCCGCCTCTAACCACGTGCCCATAGCAATTCAAAATTTGGTAAATTCACACTTCTTGATATTGCATAGTAGTTGTCTCTCCATGAGAACTTGCAAGCCTTGTTATAAATGTGTTAGATGTTCCTCCCATGTGGCACTAAAAATCATAACATCATCCAGATATACAATGACACATGAATATATGAATACTCCCAATACATCATTCATCAATCTCATAAATATAGTAGGTTCATTACAAAAACTAAATGGAAGTAATAACCACTCATATAAACCCTTGTTTTTTAAGGAAGCCTTCCATATATCCTCCTCCTTCATCTTGACTTGGTGATAACCTGATTTGAGATTCAACTTCATGAAAAAAATTTCAAGCTAAAGCTGCTTCAATAGGTCATCTATGCATGGGAGTGGATATTTGTTCTTTATTGTAAGTTTGTTTAAAGCACACTAGCCAATGCACATTCTCCAAGAACCAACCTTCTTTGGCACCATAACAATAGGTGAACCTCATGGTGAGGTGCTTAGATGTATTACCCCTTGGTGTAATAACTCCTAGAGTTGTTTCTTTACCTTTGTTCTCTCTAATAAGGATTTCCTATACACCTTGATATTTAGTAGAGGTGACTCAAACAACAACTAAATCTCATGTTCTACCTCATTTTCTGGTGGTAACCTGCTGGGAGTCAGGAATACTTCCTAAAAAGACTAAATTATGTTATCCAAATCCTCCATCCCTTTGTTATAAATATCTGAAATTTCTACCCCATATTTCTTATCTTTCAATAAAGTTAAACAAAATTGATTATGATTTCCTAGGATTAGTCTCTTTTCTTGGTTAACACTTACCATAGAAATTTATGGCTTACGCTGGTGTGTGTGGGTGTTGTAACTAACTCCATCCTTTACCCATCTATATCAATTATCCCTTCTCATTAATATAGCACCCCTGATATACAAGTTAGGATTCCCGAAAACAATGTCAAATGCATCAAGTGGAATTACATCGGATTCCAATACATCTATATACTGAGAATTTATCCCAAACTTGAACTTACATCTTCTTGTTACATGAATTTCTACACCCTTCTTCACCAATCCCAAATAATAAGGATGTGGATTCTCATAAATTTCAAGCCCAAGCTTCTTTACAACAGCATTAGAAATCAAATTAGACTGAGAACCAATATCAACAAAAGAATTTACCTCAGTCCTCTTAATTTAGATTTTGATATGAAATAACTTACTCATCTCTTCATCTTGTTTTTGGTTTTCCATGTTGGTGACAAAGCATCCAAGACTCTCGTCTGCATCAAAATTATCCTCTATCTCCATCTCCACATGTATATTTATAAGTGTCATGGATTTCTTTGAATCTTTAGTTCAGTTATTTGGGTGAAATTATGGATGTAACTTCCAACATGCAGCATTAGTATGACTATTGATATCACAATTCTTACAAAAAATTTAGGATGTTTACAAGTATTCATAGTAGTGACGATCTTTTTAACTTTTCCTTTATATTTACCTTTGTGACTTGTTTGTCCCTACTCTTTCTTTGGCTGATTTGATGACTACTTTTTCCTTGACTCCATTTCTCCTTGCTTATTCTCATCATCAATGTAATATGCTTAGATACATACTTCATTGAGATTCTTGGGCTTCATGGAGATGACCCTCCTTCGAAGGTGAGTGTGAATTCCTCCAAAATAATTGGTCAAAATATCCTCATCATCCAAGTCCATATTAAGCAACATGTCTTGTCTCCAAAACTTCTTATTATAATATTGCACACTTTGACCACTTCTTTGTCTAAAATACTGCCATTTAATCATTTGGTCAGTCTTATGGCCAATAGGATAAAAATTAGCTCTAATCAATTCTTTAAAACCCTCACAAGATATTACAATAAGAAATTTTGTCTTCTCACAAGTGGCTAAATGGGTTTCCAACCAAACCAAAGCATGTCCTTCAATTTTGAGACATGTAAAGGTGATCCTTTGTGGCTCAATGATATCATGTACACTAAAATAGACCTCCAATTGTTTCAACCATTTATCAAGCAATTTTGCATCTACTTGTCGTTCAAATATTTTTATCTCAACTTTAGTTTCAACTTTAAAAGGAACATCATTAGATTTTACGATCTCTTTTCTAACTATATTTTCTTCTTCATGCTTTTCCACATCTTATTCCTCATCGTGGCTCTTTCCTATGTCAAAATTTTTGGCAAAATCTCAAATTACCGATTCCATGGAATCTTGCTAAACTAAATTTGTCTTTTGTAGATCTTAGAGTTCTTGTTTCTTTCTATACAACCTATCCATTGTTATTTCTAGCATCTAAATTATACGGACTAAGTTCTCTTCCTCCATTTGATCTCTAACTCTTTTCTTCCACTTTTCATAGATATATCTAGATTGCAAGATAAATATTCTTCACCTTTAAACCTTGTCATTATCATACAAATCACAAGAAATAATACCTTAGTCCTAGATAAAGATATCCTCTGATACCAAAATGATCTCTAAACCTCTAGCTTTAGAAATTTACAAGACTACAAAAATTACTGTTCTACTGCCAATTATTTGAAAATGACTGTTCTTAATGCTAGTGAATGAAATTTGAACTTATAACTATTTTTCAGTAAAGGAAAGATGAAAATTTAGCACACACACAATATTTTAATCTTGGAAACCCCTAATTTAAGGGAAAACCAATCAGGAAGGGAAATTACTCTTTCTACCCACTTATATATCGACCAAATTAAAAGAAGATACAAATTACAATAAGATGAAGGAAGTGTTACAACAATGTTACTTCCACCCTCTCTACTTGCTTTCTCTACTCATACACCTTGCTTCTATAAATGGGGAATTCAGTGTGCATTCCATAAGTCTTCTTGATCATCTTCTCCCAGCGAATCGATGACTTGCAAATCCTGAGATGATCCTCTAGATTAAGTTGGTTCATAGCTACTTCCTATGTGCTACCTGTGCACTGGAGAACTAGGAAGGGTAAAATAGGGAAGAGCTACAAATATCCTAGACCTAACCATTCCAAGGATCCAGAGATTATTTGTGAGAGTGTATTTTTTGCTACACTAGAGTGACAATACACCATCGAGTCAATGCAAGATCGGTGAGATAATATTTTGAGCGCCAATGTGATGTGCCGAGGCGGTTACGCAAGATGTTAGGGTCTAACATAGGGTGATGAAAACACATAATTTAATAATCCATGATCAAAACTTTTCATGAATTAATTTTTCTTTTGGTTCTACAAATGTGAAATACATGCACAAAGTGGTATATTTCTTAGGGGGAGAGGCTATGAGGAAACACACATAAATGATATTGCCATAAGGATGTGATGCTTACATGGCTAGGAATTCAAGTGTTATTGGTGAACCATATGGGTTCTCAGACCATATAGATGTATAAAATAACAACAAGAAGGAAAAATGTTCTTGAAAGGCATACAAAATCCTAGGGGGATTTGGTAAGGTCAAATGATCTGTCATGAAAAATAAATGTTGCCACAAAGGATGGCTTACGTATGCCCAGGAATGTCTCTTCCCTTCTCAAGTGATAAGGGTTACAATATATAGAATTTCTCGACCTGATAGACATATAACTTGGTAGGATGCGGCGAGAAAATGTTCCTGAGGTAAATGCAATCTCTAGTATGAAATATGGTACATTAATAGGTGGGATTAATGCCCTGATCAGGAAGTCAAGTGATAGGTGAGCCAATGGGTTCTCTCCCTATAGACGTATGACTTGTAGGAGGTAATAGAAGAATAGCGTTTTGAGAGATTGCAAAGTTTAGGATTGATGAAACAATCAGGATTCCGTATTGATGGATATGTATTTTAAGAGGGCCTTGGGCCCAAAAAGGAAGCACCAACACTTTGTAAAATGTGATGATTTTATGACAATGACATGTGTAAAAGATGGAGGACTATTGATCTGGGTCAAAGGTGACACAAGGGATTGACATGCTTACAGTTTACTAGGTAGTTTTGTAGGCCAATTTTGATATATTTTGATGTATGAAGCTTTTTTGAATCCCTTTTCGATGACATATAAATGGTGAAAACCAGATACGTAGAATGGCTCTTTGAAGCCCTTAATGAAGTATCAAACATTTGTGCCTTATATGGCACCAAAAATACAAAATACATTTTGATGTTTGACAGTTATGTAATTGTACTTTTGTAATGAAAAACAGTGATGGGCCCATACAGACATAGCTTGATGATGATTTAGTTAATGAGTTCTAGTCCCATGATTTGCTGGCCCATATGGTGAGTTGATGGATTGACATGTATATCCCTGAGGCATTAGAGGTGGTACGGCTCATGTTATTTTGATGATCTAGGCCTATGTTTGTGAAAATTTGATGAACTTGTTATTTGAGTAATGCGCCTACCCGCTATGGACTTAGAACAAAATGTGGGATATTTAATTCCTTTTTGAGCCTTAGGCATATATAGTGTCATGATGGCTTTAAGATCCCCTGCGAGCTTAAACATATGATACTACACATGCGGCTTTGTAATCCCTAATGTTGAACATATGAATCATAATGGTTAGTCATATTAGGACTTCATATATGGACCCTGTGGGCCCATAGTTGTATTTATCAAAAATTTTCCTTTGACATGGGTGAGGTTTATGTATGTAGCAAGTGCAAGAAAATGAGTTCTCCATTTGGGTGAGAAGTCACTCCCAGGTTTTGCCATAGACCCTTTATACTTATACAAGTATGATCAATGTGGGAAGACTTGTGTATATCTATGGGAAAGTTGAATCAATGTCCCATCTGATGGAAGCTTTCTTGGGAAACCTTGATTTTTTATAATATCTTGATATGATGGATTGAAGCGACTAAAGCGAGAAACCCTTGGGTGATATGATGACCAATCAATAAGCGGGAAGCTTATTTTGCATAACATTTTGATTGGGTAGCCATCCTGTCGAGGGACCTGGTCTATGATTTTATTGAATTTTTGATTTCATGGTACTAGCCAGCTTTCAAGGGAGTGGTCTACAAAATAATTACTTAAAATAAATTATTTTTTTATTGGTTTTCTTATTTCCAGGGATCGTGATTTGACCCAAAACCAATAGTTCTCCTTGTATTAATACCCTATTACAGAGTAACTGATGTAAACTAGAGATATAGGAACTGCTAAGTCATACATATGACATAAGACACAGTCTAGCACGTATGAAAACCTATGAAAGAGATATAGTGAAGAATGCCTTAGTTTATTTATGCCTAATCTGTGACAGTGACTTCACCGGTGTAAGAAGAATATTGAACGGTGAAGTGAACCTATGTTCTGTGTAAAGGGGCAGTTATAGCTATCATTGGGGTAGTCTAGGAATAAGGCTACTCTGCACATAGAGGTGCCCTTGTAACTTAACATTCTACTGCTCTGGGTTGTTGAAGACCTCTTCTGGGTGCTTGTTGTTCTAATGAAAATGGTGTTTCTTTATATCCTTATGGATCTTCTACTGTATCGCAAATATTCATATTTTGATCACCTGATATGTGACTCTTAGATTGCCGAGGGTACCTATAACCTATAAGAATAGACCCTAGCTACCTTCAAAATCCCAAAAACCACGTCAAATAAAAAAAGAAAGATGTAGATATGTGAGGATCATAGACTGATCCCGACATGGTCACCCCGAGAGCGAACTTACAACTAAGCGATTGCACTACATTCTATAGACTCCATGTAGTTCTTTGTGAGTGTGTGTAGAAATTGTGCCCTTAGGATCGCTCTCTGTGCCAATGTTGTACTTGGTAGCGGGTTAGATATATAGATGTAGCAATGTAATAGACATGTGTGAATGGATATAAAATGAACTTTCCCCTTCTTATGTTAGTGTATGTAAAGTTGATGTAGTCCCATATCCCTTGTAGTGGATGCTAGATGGATGTTTTAGAGTACTTTAGGTGCCTTTCGGATGCAAGCTTAGGTGATGATAGTAATGCTTAGTGTCTTGGTCCCATTATTTTGAATCACATAACTATGTATTTATATGATTCCCTTGTCTGAATTTCGTAATTGACCACTTGGAAGGCTGACCCATAAGTGCAAAATAAGATGCCAAAAATATAAAAGAGGCCACTAAAAGAAGTGAGTAAGGTGAAAAAGAGGTTATGGGATGCCCAGAAGGGGACAAGGGCGCCTGTAGCGCATCCTCATCTTGGTTGGGCACTGGTGTACTAGAGGTCATAAAATATAAATAAGTAAAAGTTCATACTGGGTTGTACGGTGTGTAAGAACAAAATAGAAAATAAGAGACATAGACAAAAGGCCAAAGATATCTGTCAATTACTAGGTTTCTTGATTAGGAATCATATAAATTCTAGTATGCTTTTAGGACCTATAAATGTACCCAAGTACGTGATTTTGTGTCTACAGTAGTGTGGAATATAAATTTGAGCTTCCTCAGTTAACTATAATACATCTAGTTTTCCATGTTTCTCAGGTGTAGAAGGTCATTAGGTAGAAGGTGTATTCCCAGTTAGTGTTATTAGAGTTATATGAGAAAGGACACATAATTTGGATCCTGAAATAATCCAAAAGACACACACTAATAAGTTAAGGACAAGGGTCACCACCGAGTATATGGTCAAGTGGAAGAATTTTGACCTTAAAAAAACAAGTGGAAAGATGAATCATTCCAACAATAGCCTCTAGAGATTACCAACATTGGGGAAAATGTTTCTTTAAATGGGATGGGCATGTTACACCCTTCATCTTAGGTCGTATAGCGGGATATGTATGGCTAACTAGTTGCTAACATAATTTATCATCATGGGATATCACATTCATTTATGCTTTCATATGCTTAGAAGGCTAGCCTTAGGTATTTGCATAGCATATTAGGGTATATATAGGAGTTAATAACTAGTCTATGATATTGTATTGAGAACTTGAGTCTTATTATATGGTTAGGAGGTTTCCCCCTCGAAATGGATAAGTGGTTTTAATTGCATATTGTGATCATTTATCAATATTTTAGTGTTATTTGGTGTTATATTCTTGCTAATATGTAAATATATCTAAATAATTTCCTTACATAAGGAGGTGTAGAAGAAGTTTCAATTGAAGGATTGAAGGTGATATATTATACGGGAGAAGAGCCATGATCAAGAGGGAGATTAATGGAGAAGAATTTATAGGTTAGGGAATCAATTAGAGGGAACATATGGAATCCTCTTTTTTATTCTAATAAGTCACATATAGATCACACGGATCTTGACTTATTTATCTTTTGATGACCTCAGACACTAGCGCTCAGGTCCTTTTTGGGTGCTTTTGACCATATCTATTTTCTTCTTACCATTTTGGGTCAGCCTTCTAGTTGATAATTATGAAATTTAAACAAGGGAACCATATATATACTTATTTATTACTCTCATATAAGGGCCCAAGAACTATAATAATTATCTATCACCACCTAATCTTGCACAAAGACACAAGAGAACTATAAGGTATATATATATATATAACACACATTTTTGGGGAAAGGCTTACATTAATCTACATACAAAACATAGGAGGGGAATTCATTTTATTCCATCACACATATTTTTCATACTAAGCACAATCTAAATCTATCTTGTTATCATTGTGTAAGTTACAAAAGGGCAACCTAGGGCATCATTACACACACAAAAATGAAAAACTACATGGAGTATGAGATGTAGTGTAGCACTCGGTTGTAATTTCACTCTTCGAGTGACCATCAGGGTCAGTCTAACTCAAAAAATTTTAAAAAAAATTATTAGATTTTGTTGGTATCTAAATTTGTTCTCCTTTTCAAGATGAGTAGCAACACAGAATCGATAGGGAGCTTAGAGGCAGATACATTATAAATGTGTATCATTTTGTAGTCGGGGATGAAATCTAACTGACCCTTTATTACTCAAATGTGTGGAGAGATGGATATCACCTCAAAAGGATTTGATCTTATCCTAACTATTTTAGGTTATGCCTTTCAACCAAGGTACAAGAACCTATTTTTTAACCTTTTTTTATTGAACGAGATGTAGATACCTCTCTTTTGCACAAATTTTATAGAGAAAACCTTTGGAAAATATGATCAACACACCAAAACTGACTCTCATGAGTTGTCACTTCTAGATTATGGACATATTTTCAACACAAGGCTAAGGTTACTGAAGACATTTGGATTCCTAATTTGTTCTGCATACTTTAGCAAATGGAATTTGTTCTTTTGTGGATATACATACCAAGACAGGGGTAGTGCAGGGTAGGAATGGTTATTTGAATAATGTTTTGGTGGGATATCAACAAGATAGATTAGACTCTACCAGATCTTTGAGAAACTTCACACAAATGGAGAACTCAATAACAGAAAGCTTCAAAATAGTAATAACATTCCCTCAACTAGAAGGTGTGCGTCAATGGAGGCCCACATTTGTAAATTTTCACACAATTTTTGAGATTTTAGCACAAAGGCTCGAGTTAAAAGACCCAATGAACAAAAAAATCTTAGATCAATCATGCATAAGGTACACCCAGAGGCTTACAAACAATCTCTATCAATAGATGAAAGAAAAATGATTTTAAATTGTTTATTTCATTCCCAGATGAAAGCTCTTCTAAAAAATGAAACTGCAGATGCCACTAGACTATCACAAGGATTGAGATCTGTGTGATTCAAAGAGATTTGATACAAGATTGCGATAGGAATAAGAACTACTTGTAGACATTCTAAAAGTGAAAAAAAAAACAAATTTTTCTAGAGATTTAACTCAAATTACCTCAAAGTTTATTAGATTCATCAGTAGGGGATAGTTATTTTAAACCAATCTCAGAGCTTGTTGATGGCTATACACTTGTAACTAACTCAACGTGAATGAAAATCTAACATAGAGGAAGTTAACCTGGTTTCTAAGAAAGTTTTCTCAGAAGATGGGATTTTCTAAAAAAATCTCATGAAAATGAACTCCCGACCTTTTTTAAGAGTATTCTCATTGCATTTATACATTTCATTCGCTCAATTTTCCCCCAAAAGAGAAGAATACTCGAAGGTCCCTTCTGGCCTTTTGAAAAGTCTCGATGTAAAAAGTTAGAGTGAGCAGAAGCCTCCAAGTGTCCTCCTCGTGCTTCTTCAAAAATAAAACACAGGGGCCTGTCCCTAAACATGTGTTGTCCCTCCACATCATGAAAACATATAATATCATTCTTAACACACCTTAATGGGTGAAAACCTGGAAAATGTTTTTTACCCATTAATATGGGATCTGAATCATCAAATTTCCTCCACTACCTGGATATTGGGATTTTGGTATGCCATCTTTTCTTATACAACAAACAAGCATGGGCAACATACTCGACAAATGGAGGACAAAGTTTTTATTCATCAACCGGGGGAGATATAAAATGTGAAAGAGGCCACAAAATGAGGGATTTCAAGGGCAAATGGTCTGAGATCAGAATGAGCACTAACAGAATTGATGTGTTTTATGGGAATGTGCAACTAGATATCTATTTCACAGGTTACAAGTATGTCGAGCGACATAACAAAAAAACCGAAGTGATGAAGAGAGACTAATAGCTAAGCTCTCCCAACACAAAAAATACCAGACTCCCAACATTTACGTAAACATAGGTTCCCAGACCAATAGCTAGCACCTAGGGTGCTCCTATCCTCCTGTGGGTGATTCTATCCTGTACATATTTAGGGTTCCTAACTCTCATCGAGCCTTTTTGACACTATTTCCTACATGTATCAACCCATACTCAATCTCGACCATTCCCAAGTTGCACAAAAATAGCTAAGTCACCTCCCTCTCTCATTTTCTTAGGGTTTTACATTATTAAATTCTTATTACTTGTGCACTAATATACTTATTTACTTGAATATAATTTATTACGGTAAGTTACTATGAAATAAAAGTTTAATTACATATAGATTAAATCATATGGTGAACCCATCCGCTCGAACCCTACCTTGATTCAAAGCATTATTATGATCTTTTTCCATGGCTGAGACTTATGAACCCTTTATCGACGAAGATCTTCATAATATTCAGGCTCATATTGTGTAGCACTCTCCATAGCTAGATATCTTTTCATTCACCACCCGTGAGGAAGCCAAGCAGTTAGCTGATCTTAACCCTTTTGTCTTCAATGATACTATTATCACCGAATCATAGCACCCCTCTGTTTATACAAGTGCATATACTTGAACTCACGGTGTGATTGGATAACATGGGTACTATCTCCAAGTTGTGGGACTTGCTACTTGAGATAGACCTCCAGAGAAAGTTGGGTCTTACTCCTAAAATACCTGCCACAATCTACTCTAATGCAGGGGAAACTAACTATTCTAACCTAAATTTCCAAGGGACCAGGGAGAGAGAATGCATAAGATGAAATCGTACACTACAGCAGTGATACACCAGAAAAGGAGGGTGTGAGAGTAGTCTTCAAATGCGTGTGAGATATAGAAGCAAAGTGCATACTAGAAGGGGTGATGACAGTTCTCCACAATCTAGCAAAATGCATTCACAAAAATATTTCAAACATACACAATGATAATGGATCCCTGCAACAACATAATTAATAGACACAATATTCTTGTAATCAAGGTTGAAGGGGCAAGAAGAATGCAAGAAAACACAGCAGGGGAAGATGCATCCACAAACTTATATTTTATTGTTTTCTGATGCGCACAGTTCAATCGGTTACAAGAAAAGGGCCTGGATCACCATGTAAGGAGTCCAAAACAAGGGCCTGCAATACATTATCTTCACAAAGCAATTTTGGCAGAGCTTTGCTACAAAACTAGCCCCCTTTACAATGAGCCCAACACTCCAATTTATAGAAAAATGAGAAGGGAAAGAGAAGGGAAAATGGGAATCCCGAAATCTGTCCTTAAACCACTTGTAAGAGGCATTAAATGGATTAAAATGATTGTATATTACTTGCAAAAGGCCCCCCATACTGTCCCAGGTGCTTTAGCAGAGAAAGAATGATGATCATGCCTCTTAATTGCACTCCCAACCACCAAATAAAACATTGTTATGAACCCAGCCACGTTTTCCAAAAATATTGATAAATCTCTCATCAAATCTAGAATTTCTTGATTTTTTTTGTGTTGGGATCAGAGCCATGATTCCAATGGTAAAAATTTTGTGTGATTTTGTTGAGAAATGCAAAAGTTATGGCCTTCTGAGTGCGGGCAGCTATTTTGGGTCTGGCAAGCATTTTCTATCATTTGACGAGAATGAGCATTAACTGACTAGAGCCGAATATGTTTATTTTATTTAAATATATCTACCCTTGTTAAAAATAAGAAATCATGCTCGTTCCAGAAATTCCAATTTTGTGAAAATCGGAGCTCGAAGTCAAAAGTTATGGCCGTTTGAAGTTTCATGGGTCAAACATTGACTTTTCTCTTTGTTACAGCTATTTCATAAAATTGGCCGATTCACGTCCCACGCGTACCTTTGTCCCAATTGTCCTGTGAACTACCTGGGACACATTCTCCCGCATCAGCCGATTCGGGCTTCCTTGTCCCTGCTTGCGGCTTCTTCACCTTTTCGCATCCCACGCGTCCCTCGCGTACTTTTGTCCCGGCTTTGTCCCAGACAAATATCTCTGAACTGCCCGAAATGGGATTTATTTTGGAAAATCATCTGATTCGCGTCCCACACGTACTTTTATCCCATCTATCCCAAACCACGCGAAACAAAAGACTTAGACGATTTTTTTTGCTTTCAGTCATTTCGGCTTTTTGCGTCCCTCGCGTCCCGACGTCCCAACTGTCCCGCGGACTGCCTGGGACAAAAATGTCCAACTTAGCCAATTTTCTTTGTATTTCAGCCCCAAGCTTGATGCGATGAACCTCGGTACGACCCGCACTAGTACGAACTGAACCCTTCAGACCCGAAATGCTTTTAAAACAGTCCTGCAACCTTATTTTTTGTATTTTTTCCATTTTTTTCTAACTCATTGGGATTTCTTCTTGGATGGGAGAGTTAGAGAGAAGCGAGGGGCCCCAAAAAACATGATTTTGGGCCTCAAATCAATCTACTTGCTTAGGACTGAATAATTTGATGCAATTTTATCAAAATTACCTTGAGGGTGAATTTTGGATAACAGATACTTCTCTTCCTATTGTGACACTTCCTCCTCATTTGGCCACTACTCTTCCACCTACCTCTATTATCCATGTTTCTATGCCTATTTTTACAAATCAATTTACCCTCCCTATTACATCTCACACATGACATGCCTCCTCTTTAGGAACCCATGACCTAGCCTCATTATACCATAACTTATAAACCTAAATTCGCCAATTACAACAAGATTCTTCATACTTTTAAACATCTCTAGATTCCTCACTTCTCCTTCATAGCCCTTTTGCACCCAATATCTCCTCTTATTCTCTAGCTCTTAACTTTTTCACACCTAAGTTCCCTATGTTCAATGGCTATGGTGACCCTCAGAAACACTTTCACTCCTTCCATGTTGCATGTCTTGACTATGTTTATGACCTTACACTTTTGGGTAAATTGTTTCCTCAAAGCTTACTTGACTATGTTATGTAATGGTTCTATGATCTACCTATCCATTTAGTAACATGTTTTACAACTATATCTAATTCATTCCTTGGTAATTTTTCTATAAATATCGGCACTGAGATATAATTACAAAAGTAGCTAAAATCAAACAAGGTCAAATGAACATCTTACAGACTATGTCTTACACTATAAAAACAACCTTTCCAAAATAAATGATGTCTTAGTTGATTCAGAATGTAAGACCTATTCATTCAAATACTTTTACCTCCTCTTCAAGACAGTGTTATTTTTGAGACTTCTCTCTCCTTTTCTCAATTATGACACACACTCAAATTGTGCAAAAACAAACTGCTATCTATGGGAAAACAAAATTATTACAATACTCCTTCCTTCTTATCTCCCAACAAGTTTCACTATAAACCTTCGATTAAACCCTCCACAAAGCTTATTGATGCTCAAGCTACTATCAACATTATTTCTACACCAGAAAAGCTTCAGTTATAACCCACGAAGTGCACCTTCACTAAGCTACCTTGTGTACCTCATTTCCTATTACAACAGCTCCTCGAGAGAAATAAGATTACTCTCCCTCCACTACTCAATCTATATCCTTCTCAACCACGTGGCCATAACTATGATGAAAATGCACACTATTATTACCACCAATGCAATGGGCACTCAAGTTGATCATTTTTTTAATCTCAAACATATCATTCAAGATATTATAAAAAATAATTGATGTAATTGAGCTTCCTAAACCATGTAGTGCTAAATTGATCAATGATAATAAAAATCTTAAAATTCTTAACAATCCCTTACCTAAGAATGATAATCCATATACTTATTTATCTTTAAATCGTGCATATCATGTTGTGTCTCCTCCTTCATTGACACCACTTGATTTTATCATTGCTAGTATTTAAATGCAACCACCAGTTATTAAATTCTCAGATCATGATTATCATGCTACATTTTTCTTTGATTAATTGCATATCGATGCTTGTATTAGTACTCATATAGTGAACAATAATATGGTCCATTCCTCAGCACTTTCCAATGTGTGCTCTATGGAACTTTTTCTCCCTATCAACTTCCCAACCTCTCAAATCAAATTTAAAGTTCCTAATTCTTATGCACATGTCTTCCTTCCCATTATTGTTTGGTCACTTACAATACCAATAACATTCCTCGTTACATATGAAAACAAGGGCTGTAACATAGCCTTAGGTCTCCCCTTACTTCGACGTACTAGGGTTATCCCTTCCATACTACACTTATGTCTTAAGTTCATTCATAACAAGTAATTTTTCACCATCAAAGGTATTCCATTACACACACCATTACCTTGGCCCACCCTTTCCTCTATTCTAACCCCATTCATGCAATCTAGGCATCCTACACCTCTAAAGGCTACATTTATCTTTGAACCTATCTCTCACATTCACACATGACCTACATCATGGCCCTGTCATCTTCATTGGCTCATTACTCCACCCCTTTGGCCTAATTCCCCTACCTATGTACCCATTCATTTAGGCATTCTCCACCTCCTTTTCCACATTAGTATCCCTCACATACATATATTTACTCTCTTACATCATCATTCCTAGACCATGGTCACATGCCTTCTCTTTCTTGGATACTGGATAACAAGCCCTCACTCTTTGATATCATTGGATATCATTCCATCACTTGCACACTTGGGGAGCATCACACTTTCTTTCCCCCCTCCATCACCATTTGATGTCTTTATCATATACTCTTAGCTTCTTTCTACAGTTCATGATCTTTTCTTCATAATAAATCTTTCCTAGAATACAATCTCAAACATATACTTTACCTATGTTACCCGACGAGGCACTCTTGTTTTATGGTTCATACTTGACTGTTGAGGGCATAATTTATAAATGAACCTCACTTATCACATTTTGAATACTCTTTATCTCTATCTTTCACACTCTATGCTTCATGACTATCTTGTGGAGCATTACCACATATATAATCCACATACTTAATCTTAATTACACGATGAAACACTCTTGTTCTATGGTTCATGCTTAACTGTTGAGGGTACAATTTCTCAAAGAACCTCACTTGTCACATACTAGCTACTCATGCTATGTGATTCATTTCTATCTTTCTGAGCATCACCACATCTCTGGTAAACATATTTTACCTTTATTAATCGATGAAACACTCTTTTTCTATGGTTTATACTTGGCTTTTGAGGGAAAAATTTTCAGTGAATCTCACTTGTTACGTCCTGACTACTCACGCTCTATGTTTCATGTCTATCTTTATGATCATCACGACATCTCTGGTAAACATACTTTACCTTCATTACTCAATGACATACTCTTGTTCTACATTTCATACTTGATTGTTGAGGGATCATTCCTAAATGAACCTCATCTTACACATATCCTCGGGGAAACATAGATCCTCTTATCTAAACATCTTACATATCATAGAACACCATCACTTTCACACTGCATCTACAGATCTTGGTTACATTTACTCTTTTTATCTTATAATATTTATATGTTGCACTTCGTTTCCTATGCTAGTTGGACTATTATGTCTTATCTATTTCTATACACACATTCATGTTCCCATGATATCTTCAGGTGAATTCAGGAATTTTATAGATTCTTACACAATGCATGATGCTTGAAAAAACTCTTTATCAATCCTTTCAAGGCTCCTAGTGGCATCTACCTTTGCTACTCTCATACTTTACACATCACAACTCATATTATTCTACTATTTACTAATTTTTGTCACCATCACTTCCTTTTCACTTATCTATATGTGCTTTAACATACTCTTTATCTTTCTAGCATGTTAATGAGTGCTTCATGTATAAAATTTTCCTTACAAGACTCTATACAACCATGGTTATTTGTTACTTCTTTCTTTTTATTGTTTTTCTTGTTTGAGAGCTATGCCCTTTTTATTGCTTGATCATTGTTTTCTTATGGTTGTTTCAACCCTGATTGTATTGTAACATTGTGAGTGATGTCCCATGTATGTAACCCATTTTTCATGGTCTGTATTTTTTTCTCATTTGCTTGTTACACTTTATTCTATTGAATTCAATAATTTTTTACACTAACACTTGTTTCTAGCATGTACATTGTTTGCATGTGCCTTATTTTCCACCATACACATACCATAATTGTTTCAGGTATCAAATATCATATATGCATATTAGTTTCAGATCCTCTCATTTGGGATACCTCCTACATTTTTCACATGCACCCAAAACAAGGGGAACATCTACTGGGTGACAAATCACCCTTCCAACAAGACAAAGCTCTAGAATAAAACATCACAAAATAGAGTTGGCTTATAAAGAAACAATAACATATTGGTCCAAAATATGACTTGGAACGAAATCAAAAAGCATACACTAGTGCCTAGTATCAAACAATAGCAGTGGGCACTTGTGTCCTATAGAGAAAGCAGATAGTTTTTTATTTTAGCACAATTTCCAGCAGTTTATAGAATGGACATATAGTATCATTCCCTCACCTTCACTTATAGAATTTAGTCAACTAGTTGTAATTCAATTACAATAATGTTACAAATCTATTACAAATCGAGATGTGCCAATATGTAGTGGCACTTATCATTTGGGAAGCATCATGAAAGGAGAGAAAAATATACCTCTCTCCCCAACACAATTCTCTTAGCATGAGATTGCCTAAAAAACTCTCCCTTGGCGTGAGAACACCCACAAAAAATTTCCTTCGCATGAGATGGCCCAAAAAAATTACTCTTGGCATGAGATCACCCGAAAACATCACCCTTGGTAGTAGGATGCTCAAATTTGACAACATGCCCAAACGTAAACAAGATAAATTTTTGTACTTTACTCTCTCATACATCAAGTGCACTCCTTCCTTAAGATCTTTACTTATACATAAATTACTATGATTTTTCATAGATGAGACTTTGACTACTCTCTTGGTCTTATTTTTAAGGTTCATCCTTATAAGTAACAAGAAGAAACTCACCAAAAAAAATATCCAACAACACTCTACTACACATATGATTCACCCCTAGGGTCTACCTCACTTTCCTAGTTACCATGCATCACGTTACATTCAGTTCACGCTTCACAAAACTACTTATTCACTCAGCACGTTATCGGCTAAACTCTTCACTGAATTATAAGGTATGACTATTATATCTACTTTATGGTATTGATTATTCACTCAATAGCATAAAGTGGGGGAAAATGTAGACACAAAATCTATACACTTAGGTACATTTCTAGGTCATAAAGCACGCTAATGTATACATGATTCTATAGAAACTAAAATTAGGTCATACTCCCCTTGGTCCCCCGTCAAATAAACACCTTGAACACATTCACCTAACCATGGCTCCTTTCATCCCACTCTAATATTAATATAATTAATTCAATTAAATTAATTCATTATCCTCACAATATTTATTATTTAAATATCCTAATTAGGATAATGCCCACATATCCACCTCACCTAGACACCTCATCTAGCCACCTCACCCTAAGACCTATTCTTAGTAAGTTTCCATAACTAACTAAGACCTACCACAAACCCTAAAAATCAATGCTTACATTCCCTCTAAGAACATTCTTTCCCATTAGAAGCCAGCTTCGATGCTAATCTGCATGGAGTAAACAAAATGAGATCATCAGATAATCAAGGGGATCTGTCTAGTTTAGTAAACCTATAAAATCCCGCCCTAACTAATGTCTAGTTGCCCTAAACTGCCTCCGGTTAAGTCTAGAACCACCGTCGATTACCATTTAACCACCAGAATAACCTTATTTAGAGGTTGGCACATTTTTGAGAGACATAAATCACATCTTTTGACAACAAGTGATGAAACTAGAGCTGCATGCAAGTAAAACATAGTGTTAGTACACACATCAGAGCATCCATAGCCAGCACCTAGAAGCAATCACAAAGCCATTTACCTTCATGAGAGCATCTGGGGAAGTGCCAACACCACACTGAGTTGCTTCCATTTGAGCACACACCATTGCCAACCAGACATCAAGATCGTACAAATAGTAAGTTTTGTTAACCTACATTGGTTCCTTATCATTTTAGTAAATCCTTTCGACTTTTGTTATTAGTTTTTATTCTCATTTCCATTCCCCACCATTTTATCTCCGTGCAAACTTGACCATCTCTTTATCCACACCCTTAAACTTCTGATATCTGAGACTTTCATCATTCCTGTGCATATCTAAGGCCTACATGAACCTTTCCATTGCCATTTCATTCTGATCTAGCACCAAATATATTACCTTGTTAAGTTTTATTAAATTTCCTGTACCCTGACCATACCATAGCGCCGATTACACACAACCGTCGCTGATGGTTACGCCTAAACTGACACTGGTCATCATAGACCAGATTGACTTTGGTATCTTTGTTTTGACCAGAAACCCAGACCAGAGCTTCTACAACCTCCACCAAATACTCGAAAACCAGCCCAGAAGCTGACCCTAGACCAGTACCAGTACCCCAATAATGATCTTGACCTTTAGATTCAAACATATCCTAGCCTGTTGTGAATGAATTTGCTTTTTTTAGATAAATGAGATACCTAAATCTTTTTAACTATAGTAGGATTTCCTTTATTATCAGTATTAAGTTATTTTAAATAGTGGATTGACAGCTATCTAGGAAGTATCACACTTCCTGGATCTAGCACCCACTAGGAAGTCTAATGCATATATTGTTTAAATTTTATTTGGTAGTCTTGTGTTCCATTTCAAGTAGTTCCTCCAAGAAAAAAGGAATCTCTCACGATTAGCTGTGGATTCAAAAATCATACGCATGCATAACAACCTACAACCAAGCATTTCAACAGGTATTCCTCCTAGCCCTTTACCCTTATCTATTTTTTCAACATTCAAAGAAACACTATCTAGAATAAAATGAAACATTTTGGCACTGCCTAGTAGGGACCCATTTGGGATTCTTTGAATTCATTCATTTCTACGTGAAAACGTTATATGTTTGTTTTTATTTCTAAAAGGTTCCTACATTAAAGCTTTCTCCCTTAGAGCCTTCTTCTCTTCTATTGTCTAAAAGTCAATCTTATCTTGGTGCTTAAAATGAACATTTCTTCCCTTTCATTAGTATCACATTAGTGAAAGAGAATTCCTTCTCCTATTCATCTATTTATGGAATCGAATTCTACATTTCTATTTGGTTTTAAAAATGATTTCATTTCATTCTACTTTTCTACATTAGCTCACATTAATTGAGGGCAACCTATACAGTAGAATTCATTCATAACTGATGGTTGACAAATGAAATTGTAGAAAAGAACTTACTTTAATTTTCTCTATCTGAGTCTTACCTGAACATCAAAGATTTAAAATATATACACATTCTTACACAATAACTCTCCCGAAAGAAGCTATAGGTGATCACATGATCATGACACAGTGGGCACCTCATTCGTTATCTCTATCCAGTACCCCATCTAAAGGATGGCTTGCCCCTGCCATAACATACTTGAAACCTCTCCTTATAGATATCCTTCTTCATAGGAATCCATCCTCATAAAAAAAATCTATTTTACAGTTCATGAACCTTAGTCCTTAAATAGCAAAAGCTAAACAAACATAATAGAAAAGGCACTCTTAGGATCGTATTTTTCTTAGTGTTTTTGCTTAGCTTGCATTTTGAGGTGAGAGGTCACGTTCTTCATTTTTCTTATTTTCCCTTGAAATTTCTTCATCAAAGTTGGTTTATTCTAGCTTCATCTAAGTGTGCCTAGACCTTATTCTCATCATTCTTAGAATTCATGGGTTTGATTCCACATTTAATTTTAACTCACAACCACATTTTTTTCATCGATATTTCAATTTCATAGTAACTAGTGTTGGTCCCGTGACCATCATCAGTTACCCTTTGATCTGTCATTGATTTTACCCAACTGGCTATCTGTTCACTGTTCTTTTGGTTAGCCTACCCAAAAGGACACCTATTCCACTTCTTTAGTTATTTAGAGTCTCTATCACTCTTATCATATCCACTGAACTGGTAAGTCCCAACAACATTTTTCATTCCTAGAAAATTTGGTCTTATACCTTGTTTTTGACCAACTATCCCACTTTCCAAAATGACCGGTAGTCAGTTACCTGTGACCGGCATCGGTTTAACCTAACTGGCATTAGTTATCCTGTGTTATTTTCTAACTGACATTTTAGCCCCAATTCACCTACCACCACCTATTTATCCTATCATGTGCTATATTTCTATGTCATTTACAGAAACTAGTCTCACCACATTACTACCTATTCACATGGTACTGATGTGTTGACAAGCAAGTACCCTCGTATTTCATGATAGTTGTCAACCACTCCCACCTTTCCCTTCACCAACTTCCATTTTATCACCATCCATGGAACCTATCTAGCCTATCTCTATCACTACTCAGAGATGAGGATTTCACATGACTCCTTGACCAAAATCCTGTACCACCTTGTAGTTTTACCTTTCCCACTCATTGACTCAAGATGCCTCAGGTTAGTTGATATACGACATGCCTGTATCTATCTCCCCTGACTCTCATTCCCACTACATGCGCCAGCCCCATCAGGCTCTGCGGTGCCCCACATATACCTTACCCCCAATTTTTTCACAGCTAGGCCCTATACCCATTATGACTTTTTTGTCTGCTATATCCATTACACCCGCCACATTCACTATAACTTCACTAACCACCCAAAACACAACCTCATCCGTGCCTATTGTCTCACATGTACCCGTAGCTACACTACCACCCCTAGTGTCGGTGAGCCCTACCCCTTTTTAAAATGTTGTCCTTTCTATTCCATAATCTTTAGCCCCCATTTCCACTAGGGTCACCACGACCCTTCCACCTCCATATACGTACTATCAGTAGCCTCTTGTTTTATCTATTACTCACTCTAGGTACGTACCCCCTATTTCAATACCCTTCTTCTCAATCTACCTATATGACAGCGCCATATACTGGAATGCCACCCCTTTTATATTCCCAACACCAACCCTCTTATGCTACAGGAGTCACCCATCCATCAAAACCTACTAACAAACTAATCAAGTTAGTGATGGACAAGATGTACACATTGGAGGCATCAGTTTCTGGTTCACACAACACTCTCACCTATGATGAGATTTATAATGATCCTATACACCCATCCATTACTATCTGTCCCACATCCCTTACATTGGGAAATGTTTAAATTCAACCGTTTCAATAGTAAAGAAGACCCGCAACAACATTTTTGGTCTTTCAAACACTAGTATTATCTAATCGCCCATGATGATGCTTTGCTCTTGAGGACCTTTCCCATGTCTCTGACTGGACCCGTGTTAGATTGGTATAGTGGGTTACCTAGACACTCTATATTCTCATTTATTCAGGTAGCCAAAGCCTTCTTAGATCACTTCTCCATTAATATCATTAAGAAGGTTACCATGACTGACCTCTACTCTACGTGTTAGTATGATGATGAATCCGTCATAGATTTTGTTGCTCGTTAGCATAGCCAGATCAATCAACTCACATTCCAACCACCGCAAACTGAACTCATTGAACTCTTCACATGGGCTTGTGTTAGGCATATCTCACCGACTCTACAAGTCTAAAAATTCTGAACCTTTAACAAAGCATTCACCATGGCATGAAAGCTTGAGATTTAGGCCATTGAAAAGAAGAAATCTAATTATGCAATAAGAACTCGACAATCAAGTCAAATGATAACTATTCTTCTTCAAAACCATAGAACAATTATTTAAAGGCCAAGGGGACTACTAACGCAATGGTACTTAAAGCCATCCCAGCTCATCCATTAAATTAGGCTAGCCCCTCATCTGATGTCACACCCATTCAAACTTTTCAATTCAGATGGGAACAATGGAAATATACCCCAATTGGGGAACCTTAATATTCTATCTTAGAGAAGCTCATCAAAGTTGGGGCCATCACCCTTCCTCCTGTGAAACCACACACCATTTTTGACTCTACTCACCCCACACCCACATGGTATAAAGAGCATGATTTTTGCAATTATCATTCAGTAAAGGGTCATAGTGATGGCAATTGATTTACTTTCAAAAACATTGTCCAATAAATGCTTGAGAAAGGCGAGCTTACCTTTGATAATCCTAATGCACCTACCCATCAAAACCTATATATCTTCAAGAAACCTTTTCCTAATCATGCCCCTTCTTCTGATCAAACGAGAGAGACCTCAACTCATGATATTCATACCCGCAAGCTCCATGATATTTTCAGCAATACACCCGACTGCTACCCAATTACCTCATATTCCTTCCATCAAGAAAATTATAGCCCAAATTCCTCCATCTACACTTGAACCCACCTCACCTATTTCTCCACCCACAAAGGAACACCCTTCACCTCTTTCCTCATCTGTAGGGGAGCCTTCCATTAGCATTGAAACTATCTCACCTTTGGCTTCTCCACCTAGAGAGCCATCACTGGTAGCACTACATAAGAGTACCCACCTTCTCCTCCACCCACAGAGGGGCACCCATCATCTCCTCCACCCATAGAGGAGCATTGGATCATGTCCTCCACCTATCAAAGACCTAGTAGAGATACCTTTACCTCTAGGTGATCATTCTCCATCAGTTACCCAAGATCCCGTAGACTTACTTTTAGCTCTCTTACCCATAGAAGCTGAAGCTATCAAATTCCCCGTCTATAAGACAAGTTTCACAGAAAATGCCATTAGGTCCTCATTAACCTCACATAAAGATGTGCCATTCTTGCACTTAGCTGATTGCTTAGATTATGTGGATACTTCATGCCTCAACATAAATGTAGGTGTCACTTGCTGACAGTTCCACTATCTACCCAAAAATATTTTTGCCAATTGAACCAAGCACAACCACCTCTATCACAACTTCTTCCACGATACCCCTCATGGCTCAAACCACACCCCTACCCATAACCCAATGCACATCTACACCCAAGCCTACACTTACATCATCTTCTTCACCTATACCCAACACTACCTTAGGGGTCATTTCAATCGCCAGCATTACTCATCCACCCATAAAATTAGATTTAGCTACATCCTCCAAGGCCAATACCAAACCTACCCTGACACCTAAATAGAAGAGAAAACCCCATAAATATCATACTCCAACCTCACTGATCAAACCTTCCTCACCTTAACCCTCTTCGTCTATCTTAGGACTGTCGACACTAAAATTTACCTCCGTAATTTCTATTTCATTAATGTATGTATTAGGAATATGATGTTGTTAAGTATAATTAGTAGTAGCGTCTGATAGAAGATAACGGCGCCGTCAGTACGGTGCCGCCAATAATGTGGAGTACGGTAACAGTCAAAGTACAATAGGAATGTTGTAAAAAGTAAATATTTGTCGTAAGTGGTCCGGTAATGTTAAAATGTCAAAGTTTGGGTAATTAGAGAAGTAGGGTCTACGTGATTAGGAATTAGAAATATTATATTGGTAATAAGGACAAGGAGTGAGGTCATAAATATTTTGTATATTTTATTTGTAAAAAGTCTAAAAATGTGGAACCCATGTAAAATGATAAGGTTTATCTTATCTTAAAAGATAAGCTTACATGTACAGATAAGAGTTAAGGTATGGAATATGATTCGTCAGAGTGGATTTCTTATCCTATCTTAGAGATAAGATGGATAAGCCTGGAAGTTCTATAAATAGAGAGGCCACCCCCCTCATTTAGCATAGAAGGAAGTAGTGAGAAATATTGTAGGAAGTGTGCGAAGGAAGCCATCAGTTTAAAGGTGTGTTGAAGAAGCCATTAAGAGGTGTAATTGTAAAGTTTCTCCCATAGTCTTGGTGAAAGGCAAGTGAAGTCAATAACACTTGAAGTACCTCATGGGTGAGATTGTAACAGTTTCATGTTAATATTATAATTTACTTTGATATTTCAGATTTGTCATCATTCCGTCTTATCATAGTCGATGGTATTCTTGTGTTATGTTGTTGTTTTGTTTCCAGATTACATCCACCAAACTAAAGGCTGTGCATTAGTAAATAATCATAGCACGAGGAGTTCCCGGTGAAGAATTATCATAGTGCTGGATTGGTGATGACATTTTGGTTCCGTTGCCGGGACCATTCCTCGTTGGTGGATTTTCTGGAGAGATATTCCCACTTAGTCAAAAATCAATTGGAGGGTAACCTTGTTTTTACTGTGCATAGTAGTTACCATGGTAAAGTCATTTTTGCCATGAATAGTAGTTACCATGGTAAAGTCATTTTTGCTGGGAATAGTATTTACCGCAGTAAAGTCACTTTTTACCGTGAATAGTATTTACCGCAGTAACTTCACTTTTTACCGTGAATAGTGTTTACCACAGTAAAGTCAGTTTTTACCGCAGTAAGTCAAGTTTTACCATAGTTTACCGTGGTCATTTCTATTTTACTGTAGAAAGGTGTAAAGTCACTTTCTAGTATAGTGATTCCAATTATTTGTGCACATAAGTCTTGTTGATTGTACTTGTGGGTTGGTATTTCACGGTGGTTACTTTTGAAAATGGGAAAGATTCCTTTTTTTCAGCTCAATCTAATGAAGATGCTTCTTCTTTCATTCAAGAGTTTAAGCGATCTTGTATTTGTAATGGCCTTATAAGAAGGGAACAATGGACTGAATTTTTTCCTACCTTTTTGGATGGTTCAGCACTTAGGTGGTTTGAAACACTAGGTGATAATGTGAAAAATTCATGGGATTTATTAACTGAAAGTTTTCTTGAAGAATTTGGTGAACAACAGAAATATGCAGATCTCATGATCGAGATCACAAAGCTATCCCAAGGAGAGAAGGAGAAGATAAGGGATTATCATGCTCGTGTTCTAGAGCTAAGGAGGAAGCTCGATGCCCAGATCTGGAAGGAAGGATTAGCGGATGGGTTGATGAATGGCGTGGATAATCTCCTCTATAAGCACTTCATTCTTGGGATGAAGCCAGAGATCAGACAACGAGTGAAGTATGACCGCCCAGCTACCATTGAACAAGCAAAGGAGATTGCAAGAAGGCAAGAAGAAAGCATGGAAGAGGAGCCCAAAGAAATTGTTGCTAAAGTAGAGCCTACACCAGCACCTTTGGTCCAGAATCCACAACCACTCCCGGTGAGCACAAATATTTCTCCTAGTACATCTACTGAGTATGAAGATTTGCTCAAAAAGATGGGTCAGTTAACTATTAATCTTCTTCAAGGAAAGGAATTTAGTTCTCAGGGAGGAGATAGAGGTCCAAAAAGAAATATTTCTGAAGTTGTATGTTATGGTTGTTATAAAAAGGGTCATTATAAGTATAATTGTCCAGATAGAGCTTCTACATCTGGTAAAGGAGATAATGATAAAGGAAAAGCACCTGTGAATTCTTTTGATGTAGTAGATAAGAGCAGAAATAATGAAGTAGATGTGTTTGTAACAAAAAGAAAGAAAGAAAAAGATAATCAAGATGGAAATGATCCTAAGAAGATGAAAGAAGAAACTAGTAAGAAACATAGGAGAAGAAAGTTGGGTGTGCAGGATTTTCTGATTTCACAGGGGCAAGGACCATACTCCATCTTGGAAGATCTGTCCAAAAGGCCTGCAAATATTACATATGGTCAACTCTTGGCTATGTCTTCTGAGAAGAGGCGGGAGTTACGAAGTGGACTCAATGCTCGACGAAGGAAGGAGGTTGAGGTCCCTGTTTTGGAGGCAGAGGCGGATCCCTATGCTCCACAAGCTGAGGTATTATGTAATGGTATTTCAATTCATGATGTCTTAGTTGATGGAGGTGCTGCAGTTAATGTAATGACCGAGTCTGTAATGAATATGTTGGGTTTAAAAATTGATCGCCCTTCAACACTTATGTTAAGGTCATTAAATAAGGGAAAAACTAAACCAGAAGGTGTAGTTTCAAATGTGGCAATATCTGTTATGGGTGTTGTATGTGTGGTAGACTTTTAGGTGATGAAAAATGGTACTGTTGCGTACCCAATGCTGCTGGGAAGACCATGGCTAAGGAGAGTTCATGCAAGAAACTACTGGAATGAAGGTTTCATGACACTTGGACGTGGTAGAGAGAGGGTGAAGATAAACGTGATCCCTCGACATCATAAAGCAGAACCTGTGGATTCAAGTGATGAAACTGATGATTGGACATCCTCTGATTACTCTAGTACCAGTGAAGTGGACACTGAAGATGAAGAAAGTGAGGTGGATGTTTCAGTCATGGATATCCTTCTAGTCACACCAACTCATGACCCCATAAAATTATCTGAAGAAGAAGTTGATGATCGTCTCCAACAAATAAAGATTGGTGATGCTGTGATGGAGAGTGAGAAGGAATCCTACCTCCAGCTCTTTCGAAGGTACATACACCTATTCACTTTTGATTACAAGGAACTCCGTCAAGTAAGTTGGGTAGAACATTGTATTGAGCTGGTAGATGGTGCTAAGCCCATAAAGCAAATGCCATATAGAATGAATCCTAATTTTTCCAAGACTGTAAAAGAAGAAATAGATAAGTTGCTTGATGCAGGATTCATATTTGCTGTGGAGAATTCAGAATGGGTTTCTCCCATTGTGATCTCAATAAAAAAGAATGGGAAGCTACGCATTTGTGTTGATTACAGGAAGCTCAATAAGGCAACAAAGAAGGATCATTACCCTCTTCCATTTTCAGATCAGATCTTGGACGAAGTAGCTAGCCAGGAGTGCTATAGTTTTGCTGATGGATATAGCAGCTACAACCAAGTTCGTATAGCAGAGAAAGATCAGCTGAAGACCACGTTCACCACTCCTTGGGGAACATTTGCTTATAGAGTTATGCCTTTTGGGTTGTGTAATGCTCCAGCAACATTCCAGCGTTTGATGAATAGGGTGTTCGAACCCTACATTGGGACCTTCATCAGAGTATTTCTGGATGATTTTTGCATCTATGGGAGCAAGTTGGACCACCTGCACCAAATGGAGACAACATTTCAAAGGTTAGATGAAGCACAAGCCTCACTAAACCCTACAAAGTGTGTCTTTGGATGTTCTAAAGGTGTTTTGTTAGGGCATGTTGTATCCAGAGATGGTATTGGTACTGATCCTGATAAAGTTTCAAAAATCAAAGATTTACCATTTCCTATTAATAGAAGTAAGTTGAGATCATTTTTAGGCCATGTGGGTTACTATAGAAGGTTCATCAAGAATTTCTCAAAGATTGCACAGCCACTAACCCAGTTCTTGAAGAAGGATGTTACTTATGAACCAGGAAATAAGGCGCATGAAGCTTTTGGACAACTGAAGGAAGCCCTGGTGTCTTCACCTGTTTTGAAGAATCCAGATTGGAGCAAGCCATTCATTGTGTACACTGATGCCTCAGATGCAGCACTAGGAAGTACTTTGAGCCAAAAGGATGAAAATGGGAATGAACATCCAATTTACTTTGGGAGCAGACAAATGAGCAGTGCTGAGGTAAATTATACTGTAACTGAAAAAGAGGCTCTGGCTATCATTTTTGTTGTAAAGAAGTTTAGAAATTACTTGCTAGGGCAAAAATTTCTAGTTGTAACAGATCATCAGGCTCTAAAATATATTGTAAATAAGCCTAACCCATCAGGGAGGATAGCAAGATGGATAATTTTGCTACAAGAATTTGAATTTGATATTATAGATAGGCCAGGAAAGAATCATGTCAATGCAGATGCACTCTCTTGAGCCTATGATGGTTTAGGATCATCTTGTGATGATGATGATTTCCCCGATGCAGCATTGTTATCCCTTGACACAATCCCTAGTGAATACATAGATATTTGGAATTATCTGAATGAATTCAAGTTTCCTGATGGTGCCAATGCAAAGACTAAGAGAAAGATTACTCAAGCCAGTCATCCATATTCTATTCTGCATGGAGTATTATTTCGAATAGGACCTGATGGACAGTACAAGAGGGCAGTTGGACGTGATCAAGGGAAGGAACTGCTAGAAGAATTCCACAATGGTACATGTGGAGGGCACTTCTCTGGACAACTTACAGTAAGAAGGATCTTGGATGCAGGTTATCACTGGCCCACTCTTTTTAAAGATTGTTATAATTATTGTAAGACATGTGATATTTGTCAAACACATGGTAACCGTAAGACTTCATCAGCTCCATTATGTCCTATTCTTCCCCTTGGTCCCTTTGAAAAGTGGGGAATAGACATTGTAGGTCCACTTCCAACTACATCACGCCAAAATAAGTATATTGTAGTTGCCACAGATTATTTAACCAAGTGGGTTGAAGCTAGGCCATTGAAAACAACTTCCATGGATGAAGTGGCAAGGTTCATGTATGAACGCATTGTCACCAGATTTGGTTGCCCATTAGAAATTGTAACAGATCAAGGAAGCCACTTCATTAATGAGGTGGTAGAAGCCCTAGTCAATAAGTTTTCTATTAAGCACAGGAAGGCAACAACATACAAGCCAAGCACAAATGGATAGGTGGAATGAACAAATTTTGTGTTGTGTCAAATTCTAGCAAAAGATGCAGCCTTGCAGGTACATAAATGGGATAAAAGGATTCATGCAGCATTGTGGGCATATAGGGCAACATCAAAGTCAGCAACATGATACTCCCCATTTCAGTTGGCCTATGGCATTGATCCAGTTCTTCCTATTGAGTTTGATATTCCCACTGTGAGAGTTATGAAAAATGAAAGGATGGATGAAAGTGATTCAGTAAAAGAAAGGTTGGTACATCTTCATTTGCTGGAGGAAATGAGAGAAATAGCAAAGGATACAAGCCATAAGAAGAAAATGAAGCAGAAGGAATACTTTGATCAAAAGATCCGGTGGTCTCCATTTCATGTGAATGACTTGGTTCTAGTATATGATTCCAGATACAAAAAAAGAAGACAGAGAAAATTTCTTCCAAAATGGATGGGGCCCTACAAAATAGCAGCTGTGCATGAAAATGGTACATAACGACTGGAGGAATTGGATGGCACTCCCATTATGAAATGGGTCAACCACGACAAGTTGAAGATTTTCCAAGCACCAGAATAGTCTACTCCGAGGACGGAGTAGAAGCTAGGAAGGGGGAAGATGTCGACACTAAAATTTTCCTCCGTAATTTCTATTTCATTAATGTATGTATTAGGAATATGATGTTGTTAAGTATAATTAGTAGTAGCGTCTGATAGAAGATAACGGCGCCGTCAGTACGGTGCCACCAATAATGTGGAGTACGGTAACAGTCAAAGTACAATAGGAATGTTGTAAAAAGTAAATATTTGTCGTAAGTGGTCCGGTAATGTTAAAATGTCAAAGTTTGGGTAATTAGAGAAGTAGGGTCTACGTGATTAGGAATTAGAAATACCCCATATTGGTAATAAGGACAAGGAGTGAGGTCATAAATATTTTTTATATTTTATTTGTAAAAAGTCTAAAAATGTCCAACCCATGTAAAATGATACACCCTTCATCCCCTCCCTCACCTATGAAAGATCCTCAAGCTTAACATGTACAGAGACCACTTCACCTTTGGAATATGATCCGTCTAGAGATCCATCACCCATCAAAACTATCTCCGACCCACAGAAGATGGATTAGCCTTTAAGTCTCCTCCACCCAGAGAGGAGCACCCGTCATCTCCTCCACCTTTAGCATAGAAGGATCTAGTAAGAAATGCATTGTAGGAAGTGTGCGAAGTGAAGCCACTCAGTCCATCAGGTGTACCCAAGAAGCCATTACATAGGTGTACTTGTAAAGTTTCTCCCATAGTCTTGGTGAGAGGAAAGCTGAAGTCGAGAAAATTCCCCATTTCTAAGTACCTCATGGGTGACATTGTAATAGTTCCATTGGATCCTCATCAACCTCACCTACAACAGTGCCTTTTTCATGCCTAGCCGATCACCTAGATTATGTGGATAGAGCCTTACTTTGGGGGCGTCTTCTGTTTCCTGTCTCAACACAAATGTAGATGTCACTTGTTGACACTTCCACTATCTACCCAAAAATATTTCAGCCAATAAAACCAAACACAACCACAACTATCACAAATTCCACCACAATACCACTCATGGCTCAACTCACACCCCTACCCATAACCCCCAATGCATCTATATCAAAACCTACACCTACATCATCTTCATCACCTAAACCCAACACTACCTAAGGGGTCATCCCAACCGCCAGCCTTACTCATTCACCCATAAAATTAGATTTAGCTACATCCTCCAAGGCCAATACCAAACCTACTCCAACACCCAAACAGAAGATCCAACCCCATAAATCTCATACTCCAACCTCACCAATCACACCTTCCTCAACTTCACCCTCTTCGTCTGTCTTAGGACCTTGTCCTTCTAAAATGGGTAAGAAACCTCCACCCTCCGGTAAACTAAAAACATAACAGCCCATTCCAAAATTAAAAACCTCAAAGATATCCAAGCGTCGTCCATGACTTCCACCCAAGTCTAAAACTTCTTTACCACCCATACCTCTAATAACATCGATCACTCCTTCACTACCCACGACGCTTAAGTCTCTTTCCCTCACACCTCCAGCATGACCTACACCATCTACCTTCCTAACACCTCCATTATCCCTATGGATAATATGCCCTCTTCCCCCATCCACCTTTCCCTCTAGATCTCATGTGCCCGTATCACTTTTACCCATGAAGGTGCAACCTAAAGACAAAAATTTGCTACCCTCCAATAAGGTAGTCAAAATAACCACACACTCTCCTGCACGTTCGTCTACCATAACCCTACCCAAACAAACACAAGCAATGCCTAAGATCACACCAAAACCTAAATCCGTAGCTTGACCTAATCCCCCTCATGTAAAGATTGTTCCTCTACATTCCTCCGTGCCTACACCCAAACCCACCTTCACTTCCCATTACGATCTACTAGTAGGGTCTTATGCCTAAATTTTTACCAACCTCCTTGAAAGTTCTAAAAGCACATTACTGCCTCTCAGACTTTATCACCCTCTCAAACCCAAACCACAGGGTTTTGACAACACCAAAATTTTTTCCTACCATCATGTGCCAGGACACAATGTAGAGAACTGTAAGGCTTTGAAAAACATTCTATTCTAGTTGTGGCCCCCCAAAGAAAACTTTGACGATGATAACCTTCTCGATGAAGACCTCATTTCACTAGCACCTATTCCCACAATTTTTTCCTCATTTCCCACTCAACGACCAAGACCTCCATAACTCCTAGAGCCATCCCCAAGGTTTGAAATTAACATGGATTGCATCAACGACCTCTCCAAAACTCCACCCAAATGTCGATGTGCTCAACTTATCCCGCAAAGTTCCTTACCACCACTGGGATTTTTCCTTTCATGTCACTATACCTTTCATGGGTCACCTACCTTGCCTACCTCCCCACCTTAGATCAACATGATCCACATTGTTACCCATACTCAGAAGGGAAAAGGTAAGGAAAAGGAAACTGACCCACCAACTGATCCTAAACCCAACATACCATCTGCACCCACACCTAAAATTAGTATCCGCGACCCCACATATCCTATTTCTAATGGGGACACACACCGCACGATGCTTAAACAACTAGACCAATCCCCCCTCAAAATTTCCTTATATGACCTCATCCAAACCTCAGAATCCCATTGTCAAGCTCTCATGGAAGTCCTACAGTTAATTTAGGTTTTACTCAATGACCCTACACCCATAGCCTCCATTATCACACCCCATCATGTAAGCTCTCTCACCAAATTGCCACCTTTATCCACCTCAACCTACTCATCAAGTAGCCTCCCTTAGCTTCTCATAGGATGAAATTGTACAACACCAAATAGATGTCCCAGACCCTACTCTCTTCATCTTTCTCCACATTGATGATATATGTGTATGAAATGTCATGATCAATGTGGGATCTAGCATTAATATCATTTCATCCCATGCATTCGATAAAATGTGCATACTTGACAATTGCATGCATAGACATATTGTCATGTTGCATTCATTTAATGATGCTATCACCTCTACACTAGGCACTTTCATCCTCCACATTCACATGGGCCTCCACACTATTCCAGAGTTATTTTGAGTATTGGAGGGAGAATTTAAATATAACATATTGCTTGGTAGACCTTCGATTCGTGTCATGGGTTGTGTCCCTTCCACTTTGCATCATTGTGTGAATTTCAAGCATGAAGGACACACCTATACCATTCCAACTAACCCATCACCTTTCAAAATGTGCAACATGCTTTACCGACCCAATGACGTGCTCATACCCATCAAAGCCTCTACCTCCACAACCACTACCATGTCACCTACACCTCCCCTCACCAGTGCATCCGCTACCTTAACCACACCTATATCCTCCATTCCTACCACTACCATAACTTCCATAGCTAAACCATCAACCTCCCAATTTGTTAGTTCCATCCCCGATCTGACCTCTACAACATCGTCTATTCTAGCTACCCACATACCAAACACCAATCCCTTGGAGGGCATTTTTCAATGCCTCACTCTGGGGGAGTATCGCCTATATAATGTCAAAACATTCCTTACTCCACAAGAATATGGAAGTCTTCACCAACACCCTCGTTATGATCACCGTATAAGAGAACGCCTCCTTTATGGTCCTCCCCACCTTCATACCAATCTCACATATGGGGGATTTGATACTACAACTTACACACCATAACCACCATCACAAACCCACCCATTTTCTTTCAACCTCCAGTCACTCACCAATCACCATTTCACCCACCAATCAGGATGGCCCACATTGATCTCAATGAAGACATCACCCCTTTTTCACTTTCATCATCCCCATCACCCTCTTCATCGACGGAGTCTATGGATCCCGAATCCATCCCTCCTAACTTTTGTTTTCATAAACACCATCTCCTTGTGGCATCTAACTTATAAACACGAGGGTGAGGCTCCCTTCTATCTTCCCTTCTTGTACCCTTAAATGATTGACAATGATACACCTTCGATTAAAGTCATTCAATGCTAGGATGATTAATTTATACTCACCTACCTTGGTGTAGAAGACTCATATATTCATCGGTTGCTACCATCTGAGACACAAACCATGTTGAATGAATCGACTATCAAAATCAACATTCATACTTAGGAACACCCGCACATCCTGAAGATCGGTCAATCTTTAGATGTTGTTGAATAGGAAGCCATCACGTCTTTCTCAAAGATCATAACCATGTTTTTGCTTGGTCTTATATAGACATGCCCAGTATTTACCCACCATAGTAGTCGATAATATCATAACCATTCCCGATGCCAAGCCCGTCAAACAAAAGCTGAGGAAAATGCACCCTCACATTGCCTTTCTCGTCAAAGAAGAACTTCAGCGCCTTCTTTTTGTTTCCTTCATCTTGTCCATTGATTATCCTTGTTGGATTTCTAACATTGTCCCTATCACTAAGGCGATAGGGGGACTCCACATTTGCATAGATTTTTGTGACCTCCATCTAGCTTGCCCAAAAGATGACTTTACTCTACCTGGTATTGAATAGTTGGTTGACCTTATTATAGGTCACGAAATGTTATCACTCATGGATGGCTTCTCAGGTTATAACCAAATCTCTCTTTCCCCATTAGATCAACACAAAACTGCATTCATCACCCCTTAGGGGACCTTCTTCTATCGAGTCATACCTTTTGGCCTTAAAAATGTTGGTGCCACATATCAACGGGCTATGACTTATATCTTCGATGACATCATGCATCGTATATTGGAAGATTATGTGCATGATCTCTTGGAAAAATCTAAACACCGCTCTAAGCACCATACCATCCTAAAAACCATCTTTGACTACCTTATTTAATATTGCATCTACCTTCAACTCAAGAAGTGTGTCTTTGCGGTTCTCTAGGGAAAGCTCTTAAGATTTATCATTTCCTTACGTGGTATACAAGTTGACCGTGCTAAAGTCAAGGACATTCTTGAAATTCCTCTGCCCACCAACCTTAGGCAACTCTGTAGCCTGGAAGGTAAGTTGCAGTCTATTTGACGTTTCATTTCACAATTGTCTTATCGGTGTCAACCATTTCATCATCTACTCAAGAAGGATGTCTCCTTTAAATGGGATGATGACTGCCACAAAGCTTTTGAGGCCTTAAAAAAATACCATCTCCAACCACCCATCCTCAATCCACCTAAATATGATCCACCTTTCTACTTGTACATATCATCTACCGAGCACTCCTTGGGGGTCTTACTCACTCATCATGATGAACAACACAGAGAGAAAGTGGTTTATTACATAACCTGTACTCTTTTGGACAATGAAACCTAGTACACCCATCCCAAAAAACTTTTCTTAGCCTTAGTTTTTGTTGCTGAAAAACTCATCCATCACCTACTTAACCACAAAACCTATGATGTGACAAACACCGACCCCTTACACTTCATTTATGCCAAACCTTACCAAAATCAACATGCCATACATTGGCTTATGCTTCTTTGCAACATCAACATTGAATTCATTCATCAAAATTACATCAAGGGCAAAGCTATCACCGACCAATTGGCCGACGCACATATTTTTGGGGATCAACCTTCTAATTTTGACTTTCCAGATGAGTCAATCACTACCCTTTCCTTGGATGAACCCACTTACCAAATGAAACTCTTATTTTATGGTTCCAAGTATCAGCATGGGGGTGGGGATTTTTTTATCCTCATTCTTCTTGATGGTGAACCCATGCCTTTGTCTTTCAAACTAGGTTTTGACTGTACAAACAATATTGCAAAATACGAAGCACTCGTATTAGGTCTCCATCATGCCTATGCCTTGGATGTAAAATCTATCAAAATCTTTAGTGATTCTCAATTGGTCGTAAACCAGGTCAATGGTATATACCAATGTCGTAATGAGAAACTTCAAAAATATAAACATCACGCAGACATAATTTTGACCACCTTCGACCACTACGCCCTTCAAACCATCCCCCATTCGACCAACAAATTTGTAGATATCATGGCTTGCTGGGCTTCTCAAATACCTACTTTGCCCACCGATTCTAAAATCTTTGTCACCGTATAATGACTCCAATCACCCTCTTATTTACCTCGTGACGTTTACTCTATCAGAACCATTTCCTCGACCCAAGTGACCTTTGGTATAAATAATACTCAATCTTTCTCTCTCCGTATCACCTCCCGACCTCACCCATAATGGACAACGTGCCTTTCTTAAAAAGGTCTCCTGTTATGTCATCATGGGTGGCATCCTTTATAAGCATGGCTTTGATGTTATTCTCTTGTGATGTCGTACAAGTTCTGAAATTCCTTATACCATCTAGGAAGTTCATGATTTCATACGTGGAGGTCACTGTACGTACCAAAAATTGTAAGGTACTGTATTGCCAGAACGACGTGATAAGTGCCCCAATGATGATACAGGTCTCCTCGCAAGGTGTTCGGGATATGGAAAAGCTATCTGAGTATGTGTTAACATCCCGCATGCCACGCTTAGCCCCCGTGTCCTTTGTTTTTCCCTTTTCCCCTCTTTTCTTGGCCTTTTGCTCTTCAGTAACAAAACCACCGCCCTGTATGGGTGGCGGTATCGTGACCGCCGCCCTGATTAGGGTGGCGGTCCTGTAACTGCCGCCCTGCTCAAAGCGACGGTCCTTTACGCATTTTCAAGAAAGCGTTTTAACACGACTCACATAAAAATCAATGTTTCACCAGCTTTTCCTTGCTGACTTGAGCTTACATTTATGTTTTTGGTCCCCTCGAATAGTGTTTGGCCATTGTTTATAGTTTTAGAGTTCAGCTTGGTTTTGATCTTTGGGTGAATGAAAAGCTATAAATAAATGGTTTGTGCACAAACAAATGATCTGGCCCCTCATTAACTTTTCATGCTCTCATTTTCATAGTTCAGTCTATTATTTTTCTTAGTAGCCATAGTTTCATTCCTTTACATGTTTAGTTAGCATTGTTCAGCTGTTGGTAAGCCACATACCCATCTTGTGCAGGCAGCAATGTTATTTTAGGCAATCCATTGGAGTAAAATAGCTTAGGAAGCCATTAAAGTTGCAGGTTTTTCTCCTCAAAACAGGATAGTTTCAGGTTCTGGATGCTTTGTGTTGCATGACTCACAATAAATCCTGCTAGGAATTGCATAAGCCAAGATTTGTACTCTTGCGTTATCCCTCTCCTACTCGCATTGTATTCAGTCTGTATTCTGAGCTACCTTTGTCCCAACATCTACTTCTGTTGATGCTAGCATTACATGCTTTTCTGGATTCATGTGAACATGAAGGAACAAGGAAATCACACTGAGGGGACAAGATCATACACGCCATTGGATTCGCCACTGTTCAGCAAAATCCAGGTTCTAGCTTTCACTAAAGTTAGAAATATATGAAATAGAGTAGATAATCACTTCTTTTCAGTTAAGTTTACTTTCGATATTGCCAGGGAAGCTATGGGGATTGATAGTTTCTGAGAAACTATGATTCATTCCTCACTTTTGAGGTAGTATCAAAAGTCTGGCAAATAGATTAAGCAAGTTATTTCATTATTTAGAATAGATCTACAAATTACACAGACAAATAACTACACTCGGTTATTTTGTTTGTTTTAAGTTTTATATTAGTTTTCAAATTCTAAATACGTTTAAATAGCTGCTTTCTTGCATTCTTAAGGTTTCTCATAAAATACAAAAATAGAAAATATATATATGTTCTAGGTTTATTCCACGTAGTTAAAATTTACTTTGTTGCAGTTAGATTTATATTATCATTTTGTATGACAATCACGTGACCCAGGGAGCCCAGGGAATACGTATTTGAGCCAATTGTGCCTCAACCCAATCTCGTCACGGAAATAGTTGACATAGACCAAAACCTTAGAATACAAATCTTCCAAACAACAATAGAGTTACGATAGATCAGCTCTCAATTGAGGGGATTGAATATAGAAGATGACCAAGAACACACGTTTTGGTCAAATCAACTGAACTACAGATTACCCTAGGAAAACATACATATGACTGTAGAAGGGTTTGAAAGAGAACAAACATTTGGTTGTGATCCTTTGGTCCCACAGCCAGATGCAGGAGACACTCTTCTAGATATAGATACCAGCCTAAGAATCCAGGTTGCAGGAACGCCTGTGAGGTACTCTGAGAAGATCGCACGGTTATTGATCCTAAATATAGAAGCTGAGAAAGCATATGATTATTGGATACTAGGAATTAGGACTTGATTTCGTACATGACCATAGCAGGACTGCAACAACCAAGAGTCTACGGTTGTGATCCACAAATCCCGCAACCTAACAAATCCATAATTCAATCAGACATAGACACTGGCCTACATATATTAGTATTCATATCTACCCCACTTCCACCTACCATCGTCGAACAGTTATCCTTACTAGATATAGCAGCTAATAAAGCTAGAGAATTCTGGACTAGGCCAGAGAATCGTCCGTAGAGTCAATTATATTCACCATCCACCATATGACCTTATCTGGAGACATACACGAAACTATCCCAGGTCATTTTCCATGTATTCCACAACCCATTGATTGAATCATGCCAGATCTCGATATTGATTGGAACCTTCGAGCAGTCATCCTTGTCGATCGATCTATCACACCAGTTGAGGTTAGAAGGGCTTTCTTTGCTTTAGATTCACAAATTCCACTAGTGCGTATTGAAGACATTAGATTGCCTAATTAGTTTATCTGCATCCCATGTATATTCCATCCCCACCGACTATCTCAGCATGACCTCGGGAGGTCGGGTACGCGGAAGAGTTACCTGTATATCCCTACGCTCGCTTGTCGCTTTTCCAGTGTACAAAATTGGTGAACCCGACGTGAACTAACAACTATTTCACCTTATCTTTGGGAATTTTCATCTTATCTTATCCACCTTCGCTCCTTCCCATTATTCTACGGGTATTCATATACCCCCCCAAATATGTCGGGATTCGATGCATATGGCAGACCCCTCTTGGGTCTTGAGGCGTACTACGCCCAGCAAAATAGGAAATCATCACCCTCACTCTTAGTATGGGGGGACAACTACTCAACTAATCAGTTGTCAACATAAAATCCAAGAGTTAGATATAATTCATGTTTTCAAACTGGGGAGTTAGAACAATCCCCTAAAAAACAACAAACAGAGCTTTCAGGCTCGAATAATATGACGTTCACCAGAGAATCTGGATCATCTCCTCAGATGCTACTTAGACCACAAATTAGTAGACAATCATACCCATACCTGGTCTTAGATGATGAACATTCAATACGTTATCCTAGGAGTGAACAACGCTCTCAGGGTATATACCCACCTGTAGGAGGTTTACAAATGCAACCCGAGGTCTCTTTTCAAGAAAATACCTCTATAACATTACATATAGGAAATACTCTCAGAGAAACTTGGCAAGATAGTGATCAGTTCATAGCAGGATATCACATGCCCATACAACACCAGGGTATACAACAAACGCCGCTAAGGCAAAGAACTGTGACTTCACCAAATGAAGTCATTTCAACGTTAGTATAAAAAGTGAGAGGGTTAGAACTTGCTGAAGCAAATCAAAATTCTCAGTTCATGCAAGCAGGAAGTTCCAATCCTCTACGCTATCCTACCCAAGTAGATCTCCTTATAGGAGTAGGCACGTTAGGCATGTCTCCTCAGTATCCACAAAAAATGCCAACTAGGCCCATCATCTCTAACACCATTCCTCCCGGTCTAGTATCAAACAATCCATTCCTAGACAATACCTTGTCATACTTAAACATGTACTCCAAATCACCACAAGGAGATATGTTCTCCTCTCCCGGCACTTTTTTTCAAATGTAGGGACTTCCCTATGCCCCTGCCAACACATACACTATGCCATATCAACAACCCATCCCACCACCACTCCCTCAGCAACCACCATCAATGGTCGAAACCTATGCGATAGGGACTTATTCAGAATATTTGAAAGAGCCCTTAGACTTCGCCATACAAAGAATCATGCTTCCAAGACCCCTTCCCGATTTACCCAAGTACAAAGGTGAGGGAGATCCAAATGCACATATCAAAACTTACGCTACAGCCATACGCGAACTACTTCCTTGGGATGGGGTTGTTGCTAAAATATTCCCCAAAACCTTGGAAGGCATTGCTCTTGATTGGTATTACAGAATACCTAAGGCTTCAATCCATTCGTTTAAGAAACTCGTTTTAGAGATCATTAAGGCATTTAACATGAACAAGCTATTAAGAACAGGAATCAGGGAGTTCTTACACATCAAACAAGAACAGAACGAATCTGTCGCCCATTTCATCCAAAGGTGGCGTACAGTCCATTATTCCTCGGAAAGTGCTCCAAATATGGATAAGATGGAACTATGTGATTTATTCCTCCATTCTCTCAGCAGAGAAGTGAAGGAAGAAGTCCAGAAGTTCCCATTACGAACTTACGATGAAGTATTAGAAAGTGCCCTTCGAATAGATCAAGCAACAATTGATAGTGGTCGTAAGACATATGGAACAAATGGGAGGTTAATCAACTCCAGGTAGAACATTACAACTACCACGAATGTCAATCAAGGACCCAAAATCCTTAACAAAAATCGGGGTGTAACAACTGATGGAGTAACCGATCAGCCCAAGAAGCTAAATGTTGTCAATACTCCATCACAAACAAACAACCAACGAAACAATAACTTTACCCCCACAATCAATACAGTGGATTTTAACCATCCACAATAACAAAAACAACGGCAAAATCCCACACATGGTCTAAGCCAAAACTCATTTTGTTATCAAAACTAAAATCAAAGCCAGAAACAACAAATGCAAAACTTTAATCCTAATAGGCAACAGTTTGATCAAAGTTTTAGGCCACAATATACACCAAACCAACAAACCAGGAATTACAATCCCAATTTATATTGTGGTTTCCAAAATATTTGAGGTCATGATACTAGAACGTGCCGTGACTACGATAAATTCATGCAACGTTTGCCAGAAGAACAAAGACAGTTCTTCACATATCTGTTTTTGGTAGATCCCGTGTCACCACCACCAAGCACGCTCGCAGGGACAGTTTCTCCTCAGAATGCTCCCCTCAAGATATTTAACAATCCACTCCCAAATCATGATAATAACAAATTAAATCCAACTGGGATGAACAAGGGTGCAATGACGGGAAACAATGATCATAAATCCTCGACTTCACTAAATTCATTAGTTGCGCCACAATTAGGAAATCAGCCAAGACCCAACATAGTCAGCTTAGTAGAACTAGATGCTGAACTACCTATCGAAGCTATAACAAGAACACAAGAATATTTCTCTCAACCAAGCCCAATTCACCTGCTAGAAACAGATAAGAGTTAACAAATAGTAGAAAAACCCGTGGGTGCCTATGATTTAATTAACGACCTAACAAAAACCTTCTCACACATTTCATTTTTAGATTTACTAAAAAAACCTCCTGCTCATAGGGCTGCTCTTTTAGAAGCATTAGGTTTAGGTCATTTAATTAACATCACTCCACCTCCTGAAACAAAGGTAAATCATGTAGATTTTGATATCCATCCTTCGGGACAGCCGGACAAGGATGTCGAATTCATATTCAAAATAAGTAAAATGCCTACAGATGCTGAGATTGCACGCCGAGGTGATCCAGCCTTACACTTACAAGTATGGGTTTATAATAACTACGTAAAACATGTAATGGTTGATGATGGGGCTGCAGTTAACATAGTCCCCTTCTCTTTCCTTCAAAAGTTAGGATATGGGGAAACAAACTATTCCACCACTCAAAATGCATTGAGAGACTATGATAGCCTTAAATCCACTTTGATTGGAACTATAATACTACCGGTCACCTTAGGACCCAAAACAATCCTGACTGAGTTTTATATTATAGATCTGGAAACTAATTATAATATGATCCTCGGTCGGCCATGGATACACCGAATGAAGGCAATCCCTTCTACGTTATTCCAATAAGTAAGATTCTTGCATCTAGGAAAGGTGTTTGTAGCCAAAGGCGATCCAAAACCTTTCAATATACACCTAGCCAACTTAAAGAAAAGACCAGGTGTGCACTCGGAATTTTAACTTCCAACAAACCAACTTAATAAACCCACTGACGCAAAACCAGAGGAGAAGTTGGTACCTACAACGGATCTTGAAACTATCAGCATAGCCAAAATAATCCCAACCTCCAAAGATAAGGCTAAAGAAACGGTATCATTAGGGACTACTGCAAAAATTGTTGAGTTAATAGAACAAGATTTACCAATGTTCTTACCATTTGATTCAGTAGGCATAGGATATTCACTAGGTGTTGGTTCCCTTCCATCAGAGGATCTCTACATGGTAGAAGTGGAGTGCGCAAATGCAGCAGATACCCCAACATCTATACTCCCAGCTAAGTATTGGACTCTCCATTTTGATGGAGCTAAATGTTGTTATGGAGCGGGGGCGGGTATAATTCTTACTTCGCCTGAAGAGAAAGTCCTACCATTTTCCTTTAAGCTAAATTTTGAATGCACAAACAACGGCGCTGAGTACGAAGCCCTCCTCCTTGGCCTCACCTTAGCCAAAAGAATTGGTTTTGATAACATCAGAGTCTTAGGTTACTTGCAATTAGTAACAAATCAAGTTTCTGAAGCATACAAAACCAAAGCCGAACACTTGCAGCTTTACAAAGAAGCCGTATTATATTTAAGCAAGGCGTTTAACTTTATATCCATTGAAGCAATCCCGCGAGAGAAAAATCTTCTCACCGACTCAATAACAACTTCAGCATCATGTTTTACTCCAAGCAATGAGTTAGAGGATACCCATTTCACGGTATCCATTCGCAATGAACCATTAATAAAAACAATGACAAATCCCCTTTTAAACAGAAGTGAATCTACCATTCTGGATCAGGTTAATAGTGATGTGGCTACTTTGCATTATTTAAACACCTATGCAGCACTACATATCTCCTATCATGCGATAGATTTGTCCTTAATCCCACATTCATCTTCTTACTGCGGAAATCCCATAATGGAACCTAGCATATACGCAGTAGAAAATAGGGATGATTTGGATTTACCCCCAGCACTGCCTGAGTTTGAAGAGGGTAACGCCTCTTTGATCGAAGAAACAATCGATGTCAACATCGGAATGGAGGATGAACCAAAAATCTTGAAATTAGGGTCCTCGTTAACCCCAGAAGAAGTAGAAATACATACTCGGATCCTCAAATAACATCATAAGGCGTTTGCATTTAATTATAAGGAAATGACAGGCGTCGCACCCCACATTGTGGTACACAACCTCATCACTAAGTTTGATGCAAAGCCAGTTAAACAAAAATCAAGACCCATGAAACCCAAGGTAGCTCTCATGGTGAAGGAGGAGGTAATAAAACTCCTCCAAGTAGGATTTATCAAACCAGTCGACTACTCCCAATGGGTATCTAACATCGTTCCCGTTCTCAAGAAGAATGGAAAGATACGCATCTGCATATATTTCTAAGACATTAACAAAGCATGTCCTAAGGACGACTTCCCGTTGCCATCTATTGATGTCATTGTTGATGCAACAACAGGGTTCAAAATTTTGTCTCTCATGGATGGATTCTTGGGATATAATCAAATCAAAATATCTGAGCAAGGTCAAGCTAAAACCACATTTATAACTCCTTGGGGAACCTATTGCTATGTTGTTACGCCATTCGGTCTCAAAAACTCTAGTGATACATACCAGCGGGCTATGACATATATATTTCACGATCTAATCCATAAAATCATGGAATCCTATGTAGATGACTTGTTGGCTAAGGCCAAGAAGCGTTGTGACCATCCAGAAGTACTCTGCATCATTCTTTCACGCCTAATAGAATACGGAGTCACACTAAATCCAGAAAAATGCATCTTTGGCGTAACAGGAGGGAAGCTCCTAGGTTACATCATATCATCATGAGGGATAGATGTTGATCCAACCAAAATTTGGGCTGTCCTCGAAATGGTCCCACCTTCAAATGAATCTGGAATCAGGCCATTTCTCGGAAAACTGGGTGCAATCCGGAGATTTTTCCCTAACTTAAGCTTTGCCATTTATCCAATCAACAATTTACTCAAGAATGATTATAGCATTGATTGGACCAAAGACTACAATAAATCCTTTGATGCAGTTAAAAGTTTCCTAATGTCACCACCTACGCTAATGCCACCTAAGCTAGATCGCCCGTTAATTTTATACTCACGAGCTACCAATGTCTCGTTAGGTTGTATGTTGGCCCAAGAGGATGATGACAAGAGATAACGTGTGATTTATTTCATTAGCCGAACACTGCTCGACTATGAAACACACTATACACAAGTAGAATGAGAATGCCTTGCCATAGTCTTTGCCACTAAATGCTTAAGACACTATATACTGAACCAAGAAACAAGGGTCATGGTAAAAACGGACCATTTACGAACTTTCCTCACACAAGGATCCTTGTCTAAAAAGGTGGGGCGTTTTATAACCTTAATGGGGAAATTCGAATTAACATTTGTAAATCAGAAGTCGGTTAAAGGACAAATCATTGTGGATTAGTTAGCTGATAACCCATTAGATGGAGGTGATTTAGTAGATTTAGACTTTCCATATGAATGCGTATACTACATCGAAACCCGACCCTCTATCTCTGAGTGTCTCTGGTACACTGATATCATTAATTATATCATGGACCATACATACCCAGAAGGAGATACACCACAACGAAGAATGTGGTTACGTATTATCGTAGCCAAATACGTCATTATAGAGCAAGTGCTCTATCGAAAAGTGTTCGATGGAATGCTCCTAAGATGTGTCGACACAGAAGAATCCAAGAAGATTCTCCATCAATCCCACAGTGGAATATGTGGAGGCCATTTCAGTGGCCATGCCACCGCTCAAAAAATACATCGAATGGGCTATTTATGGCCCACTCTAGAACATGATGCAGTAGAGTTTGTACGCAGGTGTCATAAGTGCCAAGAATTCTCCCATGAGATCCACATGCCGGCACAACCTCTGCAACCAATCGCTACTCCATGGCCCTTTTCTACATGGGGCTTGGATTTGATAGGGAAATTCTCTCCCTCGTCTACAGATGGCCATAATTTTATAATCACGGCCACTGAATATTTCACCAAGTGGGTAGAGGCTATGCCTCTTACTACTGTACCTGGTTCTGTAATCGCCAAGTTCATTTTAAACCAAATCATTTACAGATACGGTATCCCGCAAATCATTATCTCTGATAATGGAACTTCTTTTAAGAATGAAGAGGTTCACGAACTATGTAGTAAATTTAAGATAAGCCATCATATGGCTTCCTTGTATTACCCTCAAGCCAACGGATAGGCTCAAGCAACAAACAAGACACTGAAAGCCATTCTCCTTAAAATTGTGAAAGAAAACAAATGAGATTGGCAGTTGAAGTTATATCCGGCCTTGTGGGCCCACCGAACCTCAATAAGAATGCCAACGGGAGAAACTCCTTTCTCACTAGTGTTCAGGGCAAAGGTAGCTCTCCCACTCGAGGTTGAAATACCCAGTCTCTACTTTTCATTACAAGGGATTCTGGATGAAGACGCTTACAAAGAAGCATGTGTTTCTCAACTAGAAAGCCTAGATGAAACTAGGTTAGATGTTGAACAGCGACATAGAATCTATGCTGACTAGATGTGCCGGTAGTACAACAAGAAGGTCTATGAATGCGACATATACGAAGGGGATCTAGTTCTAAGACTAAACAACCGGATCGACAAGAAGACCGGTGAAGGAAGGAAATTCCGTCCTAAATGGTTGGGCCCATACCGAGTCATGAAGGACTATGGAAATAGTGCATACTTCTTATGTATGCTAGAAGGTGAGGAATTTGGTGAAACAGTCAATTCCCTTCACCTCAAGCGGTTCTACCCATAAGCAACTAGCACTAATATATATTTACATTGCATCTTCATATAGATTATGATCATTTTGTCCACTTTTTTCTTACATAAATGGTGATCAAGGAATCTATTCTCAAAGCAATTCATTACAAACTCATGATGTTGTTGGCATAAACTCTTTAATCATACCTCTCCATTTTCATGGTATCATCAAATTATCTTGGAATCATTTTATCAAATAAAGCTAGATATGACAAAGTCTTAATGGTAACCATACCAAGATCTGCAAGTTTATTGTCGCTTTGATTTCTTCTTAGGGTAGGTTTCTTGCCTATGGTCTGTTCTAGAAGCTTCATGGTGTCACATCTATCCCATATGTATATCTCTTTGGAAATAAGCACACACTGACATTTTGCTCAAGAAAACAAGTCAAAAAGTGATTAAACAGAAAATTTTAATTTTACACATTTCCTTGCCTCACCAACCTTCGGTGATGAGCTTGTGTCTCTTACTAGTGACGTAGGGTTGGGAAAGGATGGAAATGCCCTTACTCACCTATGCTTTGCCCACGGTGTTAAACCCATGCTTCTTACTAGTAGCATGGGGAAAAGTGTAGGGAGTCCACTTGAAAAATAAATGCAAATGGTCATACACAAATAATTCAAACTTTGAAACTTTGAGTCAAAAATAAATGAATCAGATGTTCAAAATTCCAAGAGAGTTAAAATCCTAAAAACCTAGATTTTGTCTACTATGTGGCCATCTACGGATCTAAGTCTAGATAAACTGCAAAGTAAGTTGCATTCTAAACTATGAAGTCACTCGGGTAGAGTAAGCTTGTAACTTCCAATTTGGTTCCATCAAAGCTTTGTTTGTCTTTCATCACTATCATTTCAGCTACACCTCGCAACTTGTGCCCTTTCTAGCTCTCGGTGATGAGCCCTCGCATCTTACTAGTTGTGTGGAGTTAGGAGTGGGGAAAGTTTATCTGATTCATCGTACTGGTTTGTATTCATCACTCTGCAAAACAAACATGAGTTATCCAAAATTGCTTACAGAAGCTTAGATTCAAAATCACATTATATCTACATGTATCAGCATCATGAAATACACAAAAGGGAACAAACATTTGCATCATTTGTTCTCCACTGCATACATTCTAAAAAGCATATAAACATACATCATAGTATACATAGGGAAACTGGAAATAGAAAGGAAACCATGAGTGCCAAGATTTTGATCCAAAATAGATATGTATATATAAATGATCAATGTTTATATACAATGCCATCATGCACTAAGCACGGTCAAAACACTCAAAGAGCCCGTGATATACAAAAGAATATATAAAAAAAAATCTACAAGAGCCAAGTAGCCTCTCAGTCCCTACATGACCCCTCCGAAGGTGCATGTCCATGCCTAGGACTCCGCTACGCTGGTGATCTGAATGTACGGAGGGCTCAGGATCCCGAGGAGTAGCCACAGTCTTTCCACGAGAACGGCTCCTCATAAGATGCTCAGCCGTCCTATACCCGCTAGCTAGGTACGAAGGGTCGATACCATCCTGGCCACATGCTAGACTAGAGCAAAGACGTCGGTATGCCTACCGGCTGCTGAAGGCTCCACAGCGTCTACGGACAGCTCTGCACGCATCCGATCCATGGGGATCATCAGGGAATCAGTACATACCCTACGGATCAAATCCCGCCACTCATCAACAGTCTTTGCAAACAAAGGGGAAAATGAGTTAGAAACCAAGCATGAAATTAGGAATACAAGATTGCAACTAAGGAGAGCCTACAAATAAACATTAAAATGGAGAAAGGGTAACTTACTCGGATCACCAGGCCTCCATGATGGGTCACTGCGGCCGGCACCTGCCGCGGATGCCGCTGCCGACTGAGGGGCTGCTCCTGTGGTAGGAGCAACATGTCACCCCGCAACGGACTCATCCTCTCCACCATGGCCCTGGGAGAGTGGCTCCTCTGAAACTAGAGTATCCCTCTCTGCGCTCTGCTCAACCCTCTCTGCCTGCATGATATCCTGAGTGTCATACCACTCAGGATCGCTGTCATCAGTCTCCTCCTCTATTCCTCCCTCTGTGAACTCCTCAGACTTAGAGTCAATATCAATAGGGTCATCGCTGCTATGAGCAGGACCTACAGCAATCTGAAGCAAAGGTGCCCGAAGTGCACCGGCTCTCCCTCTGGCACGAACTATCCTCCTAGATGCAACAGGAATGCCAGGAGTAACCACTGTCCAACCTCAGCCTCTAGGCTCCCCTCTGGCCTCACGAACTGATCTATAGACTAACGCCACTGGGGGAAGCATACCCGTATATGGTAGGCAAAACTACTGAGGAACTTGGCCAAAGGGGTGCGCCTCCACTCCTCCCACTCTATCAATGAGCTTCCCTGTGGTGGAGTAGGAGATCAAAGTAAGAGTCTCCTCGCCCCATATGCCCGCCATGGTCTGATATGGTGTTGCCTCCATGTCGGCAGTAGTCAGGGAGGCAACTAGCTGATGAGGTACTCTAAGAACCAACATGTATGTCCATCTCGCTACCCTAACAGCTCTAGGTTCTGCCACCTCCACACCCCTGCCATAGGGGATGAAATGCTCATAAACCTAACTCATGACTAGAGTCAGTTGGCTCAATGACTACCCCTGTAAACGGACCACCCTGTATAGATCGTGGTAAGTGGTCCCAAGAATGTCTGCTCTCCAAGCGTATATCTGACCATGCCCTTCTATCTATGCAATAATGGGGGCCCAGCAGTATAACAATGTGTCCCCTCCCTTGTCCCCGATCAATATTGAGGCAAGGATCCCCATGATGGCCTATTGAAATACGGGGATGGGCAAAGAAGGAATAGATCAAACTCTCACCCCCTTCTTCAACCCCATAGAGATGGCTGCATCTCCCATATATGTCGCCCACTATGTAATCTTTGCCCGTGAGCCTGTTGTCTCTAAAGTGAGTCGCCCCCCGATGATCGGGACCCCCAGAATGTAGTAGACGTCCTCCAATGTAATGGTCCACTTGCCACGGACCCCTGGCAATCGAAAGGTGTTCCGGTCCGCATCCCAGTATGAAAAAAAGTCACAAAGGATGTGACTAGATGATGTAACATGGGGCACGCGTGATATGCACAATATGCCGGCCCTCTGAAGTGTGTCCTCCTCGTCCTGTGAGAGGGCATCTAGTACCCTTGGGAGCCAATCACACTCCCTCTCTCTACTCCATCGGATGTACTCCTCTCTCGCCTGCATACACCCAAAAACACACAAAACAAAGTAAGTTAGCATCCAGGAAATACTGAGAAAGTCATAAAAGCACATAGAAATGCTAGAAATACAAACACAATCTCAAAAGTAGGTTCCTTTTGCATTATGTTTAAAACCGCCGCCCTGAGCAGGGAGGCAGTTTTGTAACAGCCACCTCAAAGGTGGTGGTCGTGTAACCGCTGCCCTGAGTGGGACGGCGGTCATGTAACCACCACCCTGGGCAGGGCGGCGGTCGTGGTCTAAAAACCCACAAAGGTTTTTAAGCTAAAAAGGTCTAAAAAGTGTAAAAAATGGCCATTTAACTTAAAAACGGAGCCTACCCAGTAGGTACCCCCCCTAGGTGGACCTTTTGACACTAGCATTTTCAAAAATGCCCCCCCCATTGCAGAGTATTTAACATTTCAAAATTAAGGGGGGAAAAACAATAAACTGAAGAAAACTAACCTGTGATCGCTGAGGTCGATGTTCCGCACGTGGAGGCATGATCACTATCTTGCTGCGGACGTTTTGAATCACCTCACGCAAGAAACCGTCACCGTGGGTCCCAGAGCTCAAAATCAACCAAATCAACTCACGCAAATGAGTAGGAAAATGGGCCCACTTTCATACATATAACACTTTGTTTCGTTTTAAAAATGACTTTTTCACAGGTTTAGAGCGCTGATGGAGGTAAGTTCCTATCCCCGCATAAATGGTACGTTCTCATTCCCTGTTATTCTTAGTGTTTATTTTTCAGCTATTGTATCTATCTGCACTTGAGTTCTCTTTTCATTTTGCAGGTAGCGGGAATATTGGATGACATCATTTCAACACACAGATGTGTCAGGTATAACCTCTAACGTCCCATTTCGGGACTACCATACTCAGACCAACCGTTTTACACCTCTTCATGGCTAAAACGCTTCTCTGAGGGGGCAATATGTACGTACCAAAAATTGTAAGGTACTGTACTGCCAGAGCAACGTGACAAGTGCCCCAATGATGATACAGTTCTCCTCGCAAGGTGTTTGGGATCTGGAAAAGCTCTTCGAGTATGTGTTAACAACCCGCATGCCTCGCTTAGCCCCCACATCCTTTGTTTTTTCTTTTTCCCCTCTTTTCTTGGCCTTTTGCTCTTCAGTAACGAAACCGCCGCCCTGCATGGGCGGCGGTCTCGTGACTGCCGCCCTGATCAGGGCAGCGGTCTTATAACTGTCACCCTGCTCAGAGCGGCGGTCCATTACGTGTTTTCTAGAAAGCGTTTTAACACGACTCACGTAAAAATCAACATTTCACCAGCTTTTCCTTGCCGACTTGAGCTTGCATTTATGTTTTTGTTCCCCTGGAATAGTGTTTGGCCATTGTTTATAGTTTTAGAGTTTAGTTTTCTTTTGATCTTTAGGTGAATGAAAATCTATAAATAAATGGTTTGTGCACAAACAAATGATCTGGCCCCTCATTCACTTTTCATGCTCTCATTTTCATAGTTCAGTCTATTATTTTGCTTAGCAGCCATAGTTTCATTCCTTTGCATGTTTAGTTAGCATTGTTCAGCTGTTGGTAAGCCACATACCCATCTTGTGCAGGTAGTACTGTTATTTCACCCAATCCATTGGAGTAAAATAGCTTAGGAAGACATTAAAGTTACAGGTTTTGCTCCTCAAAACAGGATAGTTTCAGGTTCTGGACGCTTTATGTTGCATGACTCGCAATAAATACCGCTAGGAACTGCATAAGCCAAGCTCTGTACTCTTGTGCTATCCCTCTCCTACTCGCATTGTATTCAGTCTGTATTTTGAGCTACCTTTGTCCCAACATCTACTTCTATTGATGCTAGCATTACACACTTTTCTGGATTCATGTGAACACAAAGGAACGAGGAAATCACACTGAGGGGACAAGTTCATACACGCCATTGGATTCGCCACTGTTCTGCAAAATCTAGGTTCTAGCTTTCAAAGTTCTAATGTTAGAAATATATCAAATAGAGTAGATAATCACTTCTTTTCAGTTAAGTTTACTTTCGATATTGCGAGGGAAGCTGTGGGGATTGATAGTTTCTGAGAAACTATGATTCATTCCTCACTTCTAAGGTAGGATCGAAAGTCTGGAAAATAGATTAAGAAATTTATTTCATTATTTAGAATAGATCTACAAATTGCACAGACAAATAACTACACTCGGTTATTTTGTTTGTTTTAAGTTTTATATTAGTTGTCAAATTCTAAATACGTTTAAATACCTGCTTTCTTGCATTCTTAAGGTTTCTCAGAAAATACAAAAATATAAAATATATATATGTTCTAGTTTTATTCCACGTAGTTAAAATTTACTTTGTTGCAGTTAGATTTATATTATCGTTTTGCATGACAATCATGGGACCCAGGGAGCCCAGGGAATACGTATTTGACCCAATTGTGCCTCAAACCAATCTCGTCATGGAAATAGTTGGCATAGACCAAAACCTTTGAATACAAATCTTCCAAACAACAACAGCTTTACGACAGATCAGCTCTTAGTTGAGGGGATTAAATATAGAAGACGACCAAGCACACATGTTTTTGTCAAATCAACCGAACTACAGATTACCCTAGGAAAACATACATATGACTGTAGAAGGGTTCGAAAGAGAAAAAAAAATTGGTTGTGATCCTTTGGTCCCACAGCCAGATGCAGGAGACACTCTTCTATATATAGATACCAGCCTAAGACTCCAGGTTGCAAGAATGCCTATGAGGTACTCTGAGAAGATCACACAGTTATTGATCCTAAATATAGAAGCTGAGAAAGCATATGATTATTGGATACTAGGAATTAGGACTTGATTTCGTACATGAGCATAGTAGGACCACAACAACCAAGAGTCTACGGTTGTGATCCACAAATCCCACAACCTAACAAATCCATAAGTCAATCAGACATAGACACTGGCCTACGTATATTAGTATTCAGATCTACCCCACTTCTACCTACCATCGTCGAACAGTTATCCTTACTAGATATAGTAGCTAACGAAGCTAGAGAGTTCTGGACTAGGCCAGAGAATCATCGGTAGAGTCGATTGTATTCACCATCCACCATATGATCTTATCTGGAGACATACACGAAACTATCCCAGGTCATTTTCCACATATTCCACAACCCATAGATCAAATCACACCAGAGCTCGATATTGATTGGAGCCTTCGAGTAGTCATCCTTGTCAATCGATCTATCACACCAGTTCAAGTTAGAAGGGCCTTCTTTGCCTTAGATTCACAAATTACACTAGTGTGTATTGAAGACATTAGATTTCCTAACTAGTTTATCTGCATCCGATGCATATTCCATCCCCATCGGCTGTCTCGGCACGACCTTGGGAGGTCGGGTAGGCAGAAGAGTTCCTGTAGATTCCCACGCTCACTTGTCATTTTTCCGGCGTACAGTCACTTTAGTGGCCTCACTATTGCTAAATGTATTCTTCACCTAGGCTATTACTATCTGACCCTTAACCATGATTTTTGTAACTACATCAAGCGTTTTGTCAAATGCCAATAACATGCCAACCTTCATCATACACCCAGTCATGCCTTACAGGTCACCCATGACCTTTAGCCCTTCTCTCAATGGGGTTTGGATCTTGTTAGAGATATCAATTTGCATTCTTCCCAATGCCATCAATGGATCATCACCACTACCAAATACTGCACAAAATAGATTGAAGCCATACCACTCATTTTTCACTTTGGTGTTCCATGAAAACTAAGAAAATATGTGAGTTCATCAATCATCACATCATTTATCGCTTTGGTGTTCCTCATCGCCTCATCACTGATAATGGAAAACAATTCAAAAATAAAACTTTGCAATGTATTTGGCATTTAGCTAAGTTTCTCGTCACCTTATTACCCACAGACCAATGGCCAAGCCAAATCCACCAACAAAACTCTGAACAAAATTCTCATGAAATTGGTTAACAATACTAGGAAGGACTGGCATACGCACATTCCGTTCACCTTGTGGGCATACCACATTAGTATCCATACTTCCACTATTGCCACACCATTTTCTCTAGTCTACGATACAGAGGTTGTTCTACCTATCAATGTCCAGATTCCCTCACTCCGTATTTCTCTCCATCACATGCTCAATGATGACGAATTTTTTCAATACCATTTAGCACAACTTGATTTATTAGATGAAAATCTTCTTAATTCTCTTAACCACCTTCAAGTTTACTAAAAATATATCAAACGTGCCTACGATAAATGTGTCTATCAACGAACCTTTCATGTTGGTGATCTCATCCTGAAAGAAAATCAACATGTAACTAAAGAAGAAAAAAGTAAACTGGGAAAATTTTCTCCTAATTGGCTTGGACCATACATCATGAACCATACTTATGGATTAGGTGCTTATCATTTATCTTCATTCCATTGTAAACCTGAACCTGAGCCCCTGAATGCCTTACATCTTAGACCATTCTACTATTGACTTTTAGTCCTACCTCATTTTTTGCCTCTTTCCATACTCGTCCCTTGAGCTTTATCCATTTCTTATGACATCACCAATGATTAAACAAGAATCATGTGCATACCCTTCACTTTTTATCTTCTCTTGAATATGTGTACCACGGTGTTGTATATAGCATGATTCTCATGGATACTTTTCATCTACCTTTGGATGAGATCCCATGGTCATTTCACCCTGCTTTCTGAATAAGAATTCTATTCTTCACCATGGTCTTGTCCATGACTTCAAATCCCTCATATCGGATCCAACTCCTTAATTCAAACTTCTAATAAAAAGATAACTCCCTAAAAAAAGAAAAAAAAGAGAAGAGAGAATCTAAAGCTTCCCGCATCGATCAACTTCACAAAGACCTTGAGGAGTTGATTTCCTCATCCCATATACACTTCCCACATCGATCTGTCTATCTCAAATATCAATCAAAACAAAAAAACCTTTTAGTCATGGAATTTCCCATTGTGACCTTGGATCTCTTGCCCAAAGAGCATGCTTCCTCATACCCTATAAACATTTACCACCTTTCATCCCTCTCACCATTCACAGTCCCATTTCCCACCACCTCAAGGGATCTCTTGGAACTTTGACATTTGGTGATCATGTGACTATTATTCACCTTTAGGATAGTCACTCATGTAAATTCTTTAGGGTCTTATGTTCACTAGATTACCTATGGTATGGTCCACCAGTTATGATCCTCACCAATCAGATGGATTTCTTTCCCCCTCTTATCTTTGAACCTTCTTTATTACATATTAATTACCTTATACAGGACTTGGTTCTCCACACTTACCTTTGGGTAATCTTCTTCTTCTACCATAATCAAAATCACCTATATAAAGTTGCCCACAACTTACCCACACCTAATAGACCAAAACCCAAACCATGCCTAAAACCTACCAACTCATTCTCATACCTCCTCATATTCTTCCCTAGCTTATGGGAAAACTATATCGGCTTGAGGTCCCTTTTCACTGGGACTATGTAGGCAACAATCCGTGTGCATGGGGTCCTTTGAGGTTGGCTGAGCCACTCTCTACCCTAACCAATTCATATTTCATTTTCCTAAATCACATTCTACCCTATTTCGTTTCCTTTTTATATCAAAAATTAGAAATTAAACCAAATAAACAATAAATTGCTTCACATTTTTATCATCATCAAAACATACATTTATTTTGATTACCATTTCTTTACCAACATCATGCATGTATTATAAAACATCTTAATAAATAACCCATATCATCATTCATTGCAAAAATTAATGAATTATAACCAAAAACCTAATTCAATCTATGCCTAAAACCACGACCTGACTTCATCATGCCTAAACACAAACCTAACTCCATCATGCCTAAATCCATAACCTGACTCCATCATGCCTAAAAAAAAACCTTACTCCACCATACCTAAAACCAAAACCTAACTCAATCCATGCCTAAAACCACAACCTGACTCCATCATGCCTAAATCCATAAACTTACTCCATCATGCCTAAAACCAAAACCTAACTTAATCCATGCCTAAAACCACAACCTAACTTTGTCATGCCTACATCCATGGACCTGACTCAATCCATGCCTTACACACCTACCATAATTACATCTATGCATAATAATAAAATGTTATCAACACCAACACATAATGCCTGTAATAATCATCATATATATAAATACAATATCCAAACATGTGTATCCATTTACGTAACTGTCAAATGTCTTCGGCACGCAGGCTGATGTATATAATCCAATCTCTCAAAACTCTCATATACAGCCTCACCATTTTTAGCACATAGGCCGGTACATATCAAAAAATGACTACAATACATCAAAATACAAGAATGGGCATCAAACCTCATTCTGTCAGACATCCTTCATGTCTGTCTCTCTGGTCTCCTACTCGGCTCCTGTCTGCCGGCCTGGTATCATCACACTACCCCATGCTGGCACATTACCTGGAGCTAGTCTCCATGAGTTGGTGGCCTCTCCCTGATCCCGTCGAGCTCAATGTCCCCCCTATGCTCTATAAATTTTGAGTCTGGGATCTAGTCCTCTCACTCGAGGCTTCCTGTTCCTTATACTCTCCAAAGGATAGAAAATATATCACATCCGCCATCAACTGATCCTAGTATTATCTAACCTCACCTAAGGCATCCCGTAACCTAGATATGGGAACAGTTTGTGGTGACCCCATAGGCCTTGGCCCCTGTACATGTCCTACAGGACCCTATCCCACCCCTTCCTGTGAACTGGACCCATGTCCCAATTCCTGTGGAGGTGCAATCGACCTCGCACCTTGTGCCTGTACCTATACCTGTAACACCTAAATCTATGCCTATGCCATCACTAATTGGCCCTATAACCATATAACCTGTGCCTATAGGGCGGCCACTTGACCATCATCACCATCCCCATCTCCAACCTAGGCCATCTAGGCCTTAAGTTTGGCCACATGTGCATGCAACTTGGCCACCTTTGCCTTTGAACTCGCTAACTACCCCTGCACCATCCCTAACTAGGTAATTAGGGTCGCCACCTACCCCTGTAGGGCATCTCTCTACACTGTGATAGTGGCTAAATCTGGCTACCCAGGTCTAGGTGGTACTACTCATAAATGAGCCTCCCACCAGTGTCTATATCTATCTTTCACTCTGGCATCATCGATCTGCCAGTCTACCACCTTCTCCTCCTGCCCTTTGGGAATTTTCGACTATGGTAGAGGTAATGGCCTCTCCATGTCATCTCTCCTATATTGCAGGAAAGGTGGAGGTATGTCCTGTAGCAGCCTAAATGGCCACCTAATCCTGTCAATAGGGATCATCTTGTGCACCTTGGTACAAAGCCCCTCTATCCATATCAGCAACTGAAGGCCATCTAGCTCATTATGCATCCATCTATATAAGGGATAACCCACATATGGTCTCTATATGATGTCCAACCCGAACATCCCCTCCAATAGACACTTGTAATACGCTACATCATGTGTAGTCCTGTTTGATCGACACTCTCCAATCACGGGCACCCATCGCCTGTACCCCACCTGAACCAATCTCGATGGAAATACATCTTCTCGGGGCATACCCACTGTCCACACATAAACTATGTGCTCATAGGCCCAATAGTGTTGTAAAAAGGTGCAACATAGGCTAAACCCGTGGAGCCACCCATACGCCCACAGCTCTCTATATAATTACACTAGGAATGTTGGCACCCAGTTAAAGTAGGTCATATCCATCACCATGTCATGTAAAACCCCCATCAAGGAGTAGGGAAATCTCCCACCCTCTGCATCTGACAGTGCAAAACAATACACTACCTCCATCAATAAAGAAACTAGCCTCGTCTCCTCTAGACGGGCTAGGTACATCCCACCCTAACTCAAGTTGGAACTACGGAACATCATGTCTGTTATTCCCTCCCAAAACATTGTCAGCATGAACTACTTTGAGGCCTCAGAGGAGATCGAGTACACCTACATCCCCAGTATTGGTAACCGCAGGATCCTAAACACATCCTCCAGGGTGACTGTCATCTCACCAAACGATAAGTGGAATGTGTTATTCATTGAACCCCATCTATCAATGAGGGTTACCATCAGACTCGGCTACCAGACTGCATGTCGATAACATCAGACCCAAATCAGGCCCACCTCCTCCATGTGCCGCCACTCCTTAACTATTGTTGCACCTCACACACTAAAGAGCAGGGGTGGTGCCCTGTCTCTCATCCATAGCTGACCTGTACCCTGCATTCAACACAAACATGAAATTAATCTACCTTCATTATACCCACACTCAATACCTCACCTATACCTACTACCCCATCTCATTCTTTCTTCCCTAACCTACCTTTGTATAAAATTTCTATCTACCCACCCCCACTCTCACCCACTATCATCTACCCATTCCCATTTCACCCCCCCCCGCCTATGCTATATATTTCACCAAAACACCTTCTTTTCCCCTACCTCTCTCACACACTCGACTTGGGGCCCTTTCAGCCCCTTTTTCTCCAAAACCTAACTAGTGTCAGTTATCTCTAACTGACCCCAGTCACCCCTAAATCAACATGGGTCACCTGTTTCGTGACCAATACTGTTTTGACTCTATCGATACCAGCTAAGCCTAACCGATGTCAGTCACTATTGTGGTGAAACCCACGACCCCTAAACCCTCCCCTCTCAAAACAATCCCTCTCCTGACCCTTCTACGCACCCATTCTCCCCTACACATCCCCTCAACCCCGTCCCACCCTTCATTCACCCACTTACCTCTCTCCTCATTCCTATTCTACCTAATTTACCCTCCCAAATTTCAAATTTCATTTTCCCCCCACACATCCAATATTTCAACACCCAACCTATCACCTAATCTATCTCACAAAACATAGAAAGGGTTTGACGCTTATCTCATCACATTTTTGTTTTCATGGTGGCACATCTAGCCACTACACCGGTGGCCCACCCAATCCCTCTCTAGCCTCTGCCATCACCAATCAGTCACCTCATCATAACTTCAACCGTTTTTGGATAAACCTATCGACCTTAGACAATGTAGAGTTTTCCTGCTCTTTAACCTGGTACTGTGCTGTAGTTTATACTTGTACGTGTATTTGACTGTCACTACCTTTGACCCTAACCCATTACCTAGATTACTCGAGTGGAACATTTTCCCTTTTTTACCCGTTACCCCACCTTCTTCTTCATCAAATTCACCATTTATCAAACCACTCACTGATTCTTCCTTCTACCTCATCAATTCCTAGTTTGAGGGGGATTATCTTCACCCACACATGGGGCAACCACATCTTATTTTTGTTTGCGTCACTTACCAATACAAGCTACGCAACAAAAAGGGGCAAAATGTAGACACTACACTTAGGTCATACTCCTCTTGGTCCCCCATTAAATAAACACCTTGAACACTTTCACCTAACCATGGCCCGTTTCATCCCACTCTAATATTAATTTAATTAATTCCATTAAATTAATTCATTATCCTCACAATATTTATTATTTAAATATCCTAATCGGGATAATACCCACATATCCACCTCACCTAGACACCTCATCTAGCCACCTCACCCTAAAACCTATTCTTAGTAAGTTGTCATAACTAACTAAGACCTACCAAAACCCTAAAAATCAATGCCTATATTGCCTCTAACCACATTCCCGCCCGTTAGAAGTAAGCTTCCATGCTAATCCATGGAGTAAATGAAACGATATCCTAGAAAATCAAGGGGATCTACCTAGTTTAGTAAACCTAGGAAATCCTGCACTAATCGATGTCGGTTACCCTAAACCACTGCCGGTTAACCTGGAATCACTGTCGGTTACCATTTAACCCCTAAAACAACCTTATTTCGAGGTTGGCACATTTCTGAGAGAAAAATCACATCTTTTGAGAACAAGTGACGAAAATAGAGTTGTATGCAAAAAGAACCAGCATTACTACACACATCAGAGCATCCATAGCTAGCATCGGAACCAATCACGCAACCATTTTCTTTCACTAGTACCACACCAAGTTCCTTCCATTTAATCACCCACCATTGCAAACCAGACATCAAGCTCGTACAAGCAGTAAGTTTTGTTAACCTGCATTGATTCCTTATCATTTTAGTAGATCCTTTCACTATTATTATTAGTTCCTGTTCTCATTTCCATTCCCCACCATTTTATCTCAATGCAAACTTGACCATCTCTTTACCCACACCATTAAACTACCCATATCCAGACGTTCATCATTCTTGTGCATACCTAAGACCCACACGAACCTTGCCATTGCCCTTTCATTCTCATCTAATCCCAAATCTATCACCATGCTAAGTTTTATTGAATTTCCTATACCCCGACCATACTGACACCAATTACCCACAACCACTACCAGTTAACCTAAACCAACACTGGTCATACTAGACCGATGTCGGTCTCTATGTCTTTTACTAGAAACCAAGAAAAAAGCTTCTAAACCTCCACCAAATACTCAAAACCACCCAAAACCTGGCCCTGACCAGTATAAGTGCCCCGACAGTGACCTTGATCTTCAGATTCAATCATAGCTTAGCCTGTTGTGAACGAATTTGGTTGTTGTAAATGAATGAGATATCTAAATCATTGTAACTATAGTAGGATTTCCTTTATTGTTAGCATTAAGTTGTTTTGAATAGTGAATTGACAGTCATCTAGGAAGTATCGCACTTCTTGGATCTAGCACCCACTAGGTAGTCCACTGCATATATTGTTTAACTTTTATTTGGTGGTATTGTTTTCCATTTTAGGTAGTTCCTCCAAGGAAAAAGGAAGCTCTCACGATCAGTTGTGGATTCAAAATTCATACACACGCAACAACTTACAACCAACATCTCAACAAGTATTCCTCCTAGCCCATTACCCTTATCTATTTCATCAACATTCAAAGAAGCACATCTAGAATCAGGGGAAACTTTTCAGCACACCCGGTGGGACCTATTCAGGGTTCTTTTCACTCTTTCATTTCTAGGTGAAAATTTTGTATGTTTGTTTATTTTCTAAATAGTTCTTACATTAAAATTTCTCCCCTAGAACCTTCTTCTCTTCTATTGTCTAAAAGCAATCTTATTTTGGTGCTTAAAACGAACATTTATTCACTTTCATTAGTATCGTATTAGTGAAAGAGCATCCCTTCTCCTATTCATCTATTTCTGGCATCAAATTCTACATTTCGATTTGGGTTTAAAAATCATTTCATTTCATTTTGCTTTTCTACATTAGCTAAAATTAATTGAGGGCAACCTATATGCTGGAAGTCATTCCCAACTAATGGTTGACAAACAAATCATAGAAAAGCACTTCCTTTATTTTTCTCTCTCTGAGTCTTACCCAAACATCACAAATTTAAAATATATAAACAATCTTAAACAACCTTAAACAACATCTCACCTGGAAAAAGTTGTAGGTGATCACATGATCACGGCACAGTGGGCACCCTGCTGGTTATCTCTATCTAGTACCCTATCAGAGGATGGCCCACCCCTGCCATAACATACCTGAAACCTCTCCTTATAGATCTCCTTCTTCGTAGGAATCCTTCCTCACCAAAAAACTCTATTTTACAGTTCATGAGTCAATCCTTAAATAGCATAAGCTAAGAAAACATAATAGAAAAAGCACTCTTAGGATCGTAGTTTTCTTATGTTTCTACTTGGCTTACATTTTGAGGTGAGAGATCACGTTCTTCATTTTTCTTATTTCCCCTTACACACTCCTTATCACAGTTGGTGTATTCTAGCTTCATCTGAGTGTGTCTGGACCTTATTTTCATCATTCTAAGAAATCTGGGTTAGATTCCACATTTTAGTTTAACTCATAACCACATTTTCTTCATTTTTGTTTCAATTTCATAGTAACTGGTGTCGGTCCAGTGACCGTCTTCATTTACCCTCTTACTATCATTGGTTTTACCCAACCACTATTAGTTCACTATTATTTTGGTTAACCTACCCAAAAGGACACCTATTCCTCTTCTTTGGCAATTTAGAGTCTCTGTCACACTTATCATTTCCATTAACCTGGTAAGTCCCATTAGAATTTTTCATTGCTCGCAAATTTGGTCTTATACCTTGTTTTTTACCAACTATCCACTTCCCATAGTAACCGATAGCAGTTACCTATGATCGGCATCGGTTTAAACTAATCGACATCAGTTATCCTGTGTCATTTTCTAGCTGACATTTTAACCCCAATTCAACTACCATCACCTATTTATCCTATCTATGTTGTATTTATATGTTATTTACAGAAAGTAGTCTTACCATATTAATACATGTTGAGATGGTATTGAATCATTGACAAGCAAACGCCCTCGTATTCCATGCTAGTTCTGAACCACTCCCACCTAGCCCTTCACCACCTTCCATTTTATCACCAGCCATGGAACCTATCCAAACTATCTCTATCATTACGAGAGACAAGGAGTTCAAACGAATCCTTCACCAAAATCCTATTGCCTTGCAGTTTTACCTTTCCCACTCATCCACTCAAGATGCCTCGGATCAGTTGATATATGGAATGCCCGTATCTATCCCCCTGGCTCTCATTCCCACTCTTTCATTAGCCCCATCTAGCTCCGCGTTGCCCACATCTACCTTACCCCCAGCCATTTCACAACTAGGCCCTATACCCACTATGACTGCCACATCTACTACATTTGTTACACCCACCACATCAACTATACCTTCACCAACCACCAAGAACACAACCTCACATGTGCCTCTTGTCTCGTATATACATGTAGCTACACTACCACTCCCGGTCTTGGTGACCCCTACCCCTTTTAAAAACATCATCCTTTCTCTTCTGTAATCTTGATCCCTCATTTCCACTAAGGTCACCATGAATATTTCACCTCCATATACATACTATCAGCAACCTCTTGTTTCATCTACTATTCACTCTAGGTACATACCCTATTTCACTACCTTCTTCTAAATCTACCTATATTGCAGCACCATATACTGGAATGCCACCCCTATTATACGCCCAACACCAACTCTCTTAAGCTACAGGAGACACCAATCCATCATAACCTAACAACGACCTAATCAATATAATGATGGAGAAGATGTAGACATTGTAGGCATTGGTTTCTGGCTCCTGCAACACTCTCACCTATAATGAGATTTGTAATGAGCCTATACACCCATCCATTCCTATCTGTCCATATCCCTTGCATTGGGAAATGCCTAAATTCAACCATTTCAATAGCAAAGAAGACCCGCAATAACATTTGTGTTCTTTCAAACATAGGTATTATTTGATTTTCCATGATGATGCTTTACTCCTAAGGACATTTCCCATGTCTCTGATTGGACCCGTCTTAGATTGGTATAGTGGGTTACCTAGACACTTTATATTCTCATTTAATCAGGTAGTGCAGGCCTTCTTGGATCACTTCTCCATTAATATCATTATGAAGGTTACCATGACTGACCTCTACTCTACACATCAATATGAAGATGAATCCATCACAGATTTTGTTGCTCGTTGGCATAGCCTGATCAATCAACTCACATTCCAAATACCGCAAACTGAACTCATCAAACTCTTCATGTGGGATTTTGTTAGGAATATCTCACCGATTATGTAGGTCCACTCTACAGGTCCAAACCTTGAGAGTCAGTCCATTAAAGATAGGAAAATCCAATTACGCAATAAGAACTCGTCATTCAAGTCAAATGATACCTCTTCTTCTTCAAAACCACAGAACAATTATTCAAAGGCTAAGGGGACCACTAATGCAGTGGTACTCAAACCTGACCCAACTCATCCATCAAATCAGGCTAGCCCCTCATCTAATCTCTCATCTATTCAAACTTTTCAATTCAAATGGGAACAACATAAATATACCCCAATTAGGGAACCTTATTCTTCTATCTTAGAGAAGCTCATCAAAGTTACGGCCATCACCCTTCCTCCCATGAAACCACACAATAGTTTTGACCCTGCTCACCCCACACCCACATGGTATAAAGAGCACGATTTCTGTAATTATCATCGAGTAAAGGGTCATTGTGATGGAAATTTCATCACTTTCAAAAAAATTGTCCAAGAAATGCTCGAGAAAGGTGTGCTAACCTTGGATAATTCTAACACACCTGCCAATCAAAACCTACATATCTTCAAGAAACCTCTTCCTAATCATTCCCCTTCTTCTAATCAAATGGGAGAGACCTCACCTCATGATAGTCATACCTGCGAGGGCCATGCTATTTTTAGCAATACACCCATTGGTTTCTAATTACCTCATATTCCTTCCATCAAGGAAATTTTAGCTCAAATTCCTTTAACTGCACTTTAACTCACCTCACCATTCCTCCACCCACAGAGGAACACCCTTCACCTCCTTCCTCATCCGCAGGGGAGCCTTCCGTTAACATCGAGACTATCTCATATTTGGCTTCTCCACCTAGAGATCCATCACCCAGAGTACCCCTCCATCCCACGAAAGATGCTTATTCATCTCCTCCACCTACAGAAGAGTACCTACCATCTCCTCCACCCACAGAGGAGCACCCATCATCTCATCCACCCAAAGAGGAACACTGGGTCATCTCCTCCACCTAAAGAGGAGCACCCATCATCTCCTCCACCTATCAAAGACCCAGTAGAGATACCTCTAACTCTAGGTGATCATTCTCCATCAGTTACCCAAGATCCTGTAGACTTACTTTCAGCTCTCTTACCCATGGAAGCCAAAGCTAGCAAATTCCTTGTCTCTAAGACAAGTTTCATGGGAATTTCCATTAGGTCCTCATCAACCTTTCCTATAGACATGCCATTCTCATGCTTAGCCCATCACTTAGATTATGTGGATAGACCCTTTCTTTGGGGGCATCTTCTACTTTGTGCCTCAATGCAAATGTATATGTCTCTCATTGACACTTCAACTATCTACCCAAAAATATTTCAGAAAATTTAACCAAGCATAAACCACCTCTATCACAACATCTTCCATGATACCCCTCATGGCTAAAAAAAAAATACCTACCCATAACCCAACACACATCCAAACCCAAGCCTACACTTACATCATCTTCTTTGCCTAAACCAACACTACCTTAAGGGTCATCCCAACCACCAACCTTACTCATCCACCCATGAAATTAGATTTAGCTACATCCTCCTAGGCCAATATGAAACCTACTCCGACACCCAAATAGAAGAACCAACCCCATAAATCTCATACTCCAACCTCAACGATCACACTTTTCAATTTAGATGGGAACAACAGAAATATACCCCAATTGGGGAACCTTATTCTTTTATCACCCTTCCTCCCATGAAACCACACACCGGTTTTGACCTTGCTCGCACCACACCCGCATGGTATAAAGAGCACAATTTCTGCAATTATCATCTAGTAAAGGGTCATAGTGATGGCAATTGCGTCACTTTCAAAAACATTGTCCAAGAAATGCTCGAGAAAGGTGAGCTAACCTTAGATAATCCTAACTCACCTGCCAATCAAAACCTACATATATTCAAGAAACCTTTTCCTAATCACGCCCCTTCTTCTGATAAAATGGGAGAGACCTCAACTCATGATAGTCATACCCACGAGGTCCATGCTATTTTCAGCAATACACTCGTTGCTGCCCAATTACCTCGTATTCCTTCCATCGAGGAAATTATGGCCCAAAGTTCTCCACCTACACTTGAACCCACCTCACCTATTCCTCCATCCACTGAGGAACACCCTTCACCTCCTTCCTCATCCGTAGGGAAGCCTTCTTTTAACATCGACACTATCTCACCTTTGGCTTCTCCACCTAGAGAGCGGTCACCTACAGTACCTCTCCAACCCGCAGAAGATGCTTTTTCATCTCCTCCACCTACAGAAGAGTACCCACCATCTCCTCCACCCACAGAGAAGCACCCATCATCTCCTCCACCCATAGAAGAGCATTGGGTCATATCCTCCACCTATCAAAGACCCAGTAGAGATACCTTTTCCTCTAGGTGATCATTCTCCATCAGCTACTCAAGATCCTGAAGACTTACTTTTGGCTCTCTTAACCACGGAAGCCGAAGCTAGCAAATTCCATGTATCTAGGAAAAGTTTCATGGAAATTGCCATTAGTTCCTCACCAACCTCGCCTAAAGATATTCCATTCTCGTGCTTTTCTAATTGCTTAGATTATGTGGATAGAGCCTTACTTTGGGAGTGTCTTCTTCTTCCTGCCTCAACGTAAATGCAAATGTCACTCACTAACACTTCAAATATCTACCCAAAAATATTTCAGAAAATTGAACTAAGCACAACCACCTCTATCACAACTTCTTCCACGATACCCCTCATGGCTCAAACCACACCCCTACCCATAACCCAAAGTGCATCTACACCCAAGCCTACACTTACATCATCTTCTTTGCCTAAACCCAGAACTACCTGAGGGGTCATCCCAACTGCCAGCCTTATTCATGCACCCATCAAATTAGATTTAGCTACATCCTCCAAGGCCAATACCAAACCTACTCTGACACCCAAACAGAAGAACTAACCCCATAAATCTCATACTCCAACCTCACCGATTAACACCATCATCACCTTCACCCTCTTCGTCTATCTTAGGACCTCACCCTTTTAACACGGTTAAGAAACCTCCACCTGCAAGTAAACTAAAAACACAAGCAGCCCATTCCACCATTGCAAACCTCAAACATATCCAAGCATCTATCATGACTTCCAGCCCACATCTACAACATCTTTACCACCCATACCTCTAATACCATCGATCAATACTTCACTACCCACGACACTTCAGTCTCTTTCCCTCACACCTCCAGCACGACCTACACCATCTACCTTCATAGCACCTCAATTATCCCCATGGATAACACACCCTATTCCACCATCTGCCTTTCCCTATAGATCTCATGTGCCCGTATCTCCTTTACCCAAGAAGGTGCAACCTAAAGACAAAAGTCTGCTACCCTCCTATAAGGTAGTCAAAACAACCACACACTCTCCTTGCCAATTTGTCTACCATACCCCTACCCAAATAAACACGACCAGCACCTAAGATCACACCAAAACCTAAAACCGTAGCTCTACCTACTTCCCCTCATGAAAAGACCATTTCCTCTATAGTCCTTCGTTGCTTACACCCAAACCCACCTTCACTTCCCATTACGATCCACTAGCAGGGTCCTATGCTAAAATTTTAAACAACCTCCTTGAAACTTCTGCCACCATATTACCGCCTCTCAGACCTTATGACCCTCTTAAACCCAAACCAAAAGGGTTTGACGACAACAAAATTTATGCCTACCATTGTGTGCTAGGGACACGATGTAAATAACTGCAAAGCTTTGAAAAGTTGTTCTTTTCCAGTTGTGTCCTCCTAAAGAAAACTATAACGATGATGACCTTCTTGATGAGGATTACATTTCACCAACATCCATTCTCAAAAATCTTCCCTCACTACCTACTCAGTGACCCGAGACCTTTACCCCCATAGCTCCTAGAACCACCTCCGAGATTTGAAATTAACATGATTTTTATCAACGACCACACCAAACTTCCACCCAAATGTCGATGTGCCCAACTCATCTCACAAAGTTCCTTTCCGAACACTAGGCTTTTTCCCTTCATGTCACTATACCTTTCATGACTCACCTACCTCACCTACCTCCCCACTTTAAGATCAACATGATCCACATTGCTACTCGTGCTCAAAAGGATAAAGGAAAGGAAAAGGCAACTGACTCACCAACCAATCCTATACCCAAATATACCATCTACACCCACACCTAAAATCACTATCCACGGCCCCACATATCCTATTTCTAATAGGGTCACACACCACACGATGCTCAAACAACTACACTACCCCCCCCCCTCAAAATGGCCTTATATGACCTCATCCAAACCTTAGAATCCCATCGTCAAGATCTCATGGAGGTCCTGCAAACTATTGAGGTTTTACCCAATGACCCTACACCCGTAGCCTCCATTATCACACCCCATCATGTAGCCTCTCTCACTAAATTGCCACCTTTATCCACACCTCAACCTATTCACCAAGTAGCCTCCCTTAACTTCTCAGAGGAAGAGATCACACCGCACCAAACAGATGACCCAGACCCAGCTCTTTTCATCTCTATCCACATCGATGATATACATGTATAACATGTTATGATCGATGGGGGAACTAGCATTAATATCATTTCATCCCATAAATTCGATCAAATGTGCATACCTAAAAATTACATGCATAAACATGCTATCATGTTGTGTTCATTTAATGACATGCTATCACCTCTACACTAGGCACTGTCATCCTCCATGTTTGTGTGGATGCCCCACACTATTCTAGAGTTATTTTACATCTTGGAGGGGGAATTTCAATATAACCTGTTGCCTGGTAGATCCTAGATTCATGTCATGGCTTGTGTCCCTTCCACTTTGCATTGTTGTGTGAAATTAGAGCATGAAGGAAACACCTATACCATTCCAGTTGACCCATCACCTTTCAAAACTTACAACATGCTTTATCAACCCAATGACATGCTCATACCCATCAAAGCATTTACCTCCACAACCACTGCCACGTCACTTACACCTCCCCTCACCAGTGCAAGCTGCTACCTTAACCACACCTACATCCTCCATTCCTACCGTTTCCACAACCTCCACAGCCCAACCATTGGCCTCCCAATTCGTTAGCTCCACCCTCTAATCTCAACCTCTGACCACATCGTCTATTCAAGCTACCAACATACCAACCACTGATCCCTTGGAGGGTAGTTTTCAATGCCTCACTCTGGGGGAGTATCGCCTATATAGTGTCAACACATTCCTTACTCCGTAAGAGTATGGAAGTCTTCACCAACACCCTCTGTTATGATCACAATATAGGAGAACTCCTCCTTTATGTTCCTCCCTACCTTCGTACCAATCTCACCTATGGGGGACTTGATATTACAACTTACACAACTTAACCACCATCATAAGCACGCCCATTTTCTAGCCGACCTCCAGTCACTCACCAATCACCATGTTTCACCCGCACCTTCCTACATTGATGTGTGTGGAAGGGTTTTATTTTTGGCTTTTACGAGCAAGGCAGCCATACTATTATTCTATGTACTACTCACAATCATAACGACCATGTAGTGGTATCGGCTTTTTTTGAACCACCTACCAAGAAGACCCCCATTGAGCTCATTAAAGACATCAGCCCTTTTTCACCTTTGTTACCCCCATCACCATCTTCACCGATGGAGTCGATGGATCCCGAATCCATCCCTCCTTAATTTTTTTTCATAAACACCATCTCCTTGGGGCCTCTAACTTATCAATGTGAGGGTGATGCTCCCTTCTCTCTTCCCTTCATGTACCCTGAATTGATCGACAATGATACACCTTCGATTAATGTCATTCAATGCTAGGATGATGAATCTATGCTCACTTACTTTGGTGTATAAGACTCATATATTCATCAGTCACAACCATCTGAGATGTAAACCATGTTAAACGAATTGACTATCAAAATCAACATTCATACGGAGGATGACCCGCACATCCTAAAGATCGGTCAATCCTTAGATGTTGTTGAACAAGAAGCTATCACTTCTTTTCTCAAATATCATAACGATGTTTTTGCTATGTCTTATGTAGACATGCTCAGTATCGACCCCACCATAGTGGTCCACAATATCATAACTATTCCTGACGCCAAACTCGTCAAACAATAGCTGAGGAAAATGCACCCTCACATTGCCATTCTCGTCAAAGAAGAACTTTAACACCTTCTTTCCATTTCCTTCATCTTCCCAATGGATTATCCTCGTTAGATTTATAAAATTTTCCCTATCACTAAGGTGACAGGGGAACTCTAGATTTTCATGGATTTCATGACCTCAATCTAGATTTCCCAAAAGACGACTTTCCTCTATCTAATATTGACCAGCTGGTTGAGCTTACCGCAGGTCACGAGATGCTATCACTCATGGATGGCTTCTCGTGTTATAACTAAATATTGCTTGCCCTAATAGATCAACACAAAACTACATTCATCACCCCTTGGGGGACCTTCTGCAATCAAGTCATGCCTTTTGGCCTTAAAAACACTGGTGCCACATATCAGTGGGCTATGACTTATATCTTCCATGACATCATGCATCGTATATTGGAAGATTACGTGGATGATATCTTGGCCAAATCTAAACGCCACTCTGAGCACCTCACCATCCTAAAAAACATCTTTGACGACCCTATTAAATATTATGTCCAACTTTAACCCGACAAGTGTCTTCGTGGTTCTCTCAGGAAAGCTCCTGGGATTTATCATTTTCTTACGTGGTAGAAGTTGACCCTACTAAATTCAAGGCCATTCTTGAAATGCCTCTGCCCACCAACCTTTGACAACTCATAGCCTGCAAGGTAAGTTGAAGTCTATTTGACGTTTCATTTCACAATTTTCTGATTGGTGTCAACCATTTCATCGTTTTCTCAAGAAGGTTGTCTCCTTTAAATGGGATGATGATTGGCATTACCTACATAACCAAAAAACCTATGTTGTGACCAACACCGACCCCTTACACTTCATGTATGCCAAACCTTACCAAAATCAATGTGTCACACACTGGCTTATGCTTCTGGCTGACCTTAACCTCAAATTCATTCATCAAAAGTCCATCAAGGGCAAAGCTATCGCTGACCAATTGGTGAATGCTCCTAATTCTGGAGATCAACCCTCTAATTTTGACTTTTCAGATGAGTCATTCGCTACCCTTTCCCTAGATGAACCCGCTTACCAAATGACACTCTTCTTCGATGGTTCCAAGTGTTAGCGTGGGGGTGGGGCTGGTGTTATTCCCATTCAACTTGATGGTGAACCCATGCCTTTTTCTTTCAAACTAGATTTTGATTGTACAAACAATATTGCTGAATACAAAGCACTCGTATTAGGTCTCCAAGTTTCCTATGCCTTGGATGTCAAATCCATCAACATTTATGGTGAATCCCAATTGGTCGTAAACCAGGTCAATGGTATATACCAATGTTGTAATGAGACACTTCAAAAATATAAACATTATGTAGACATACTTTTGACCACCTTCGACTGCTACGCCCTTCAAACCATCCCCCGTTTAACCAACAAATTTGCAAATTCCATGGCCTGCTTGGCTTCTCAAATACCCACTTCACCCGTTGATTCTAAAATCTTTGTCACCGTACAATGACTCTAATCACCCTCTTATTTACCTCGCAACATTTACTCTATCGGAACCATTTCCCCCAACCCGAGTGACCTTTGGCATAAAAAATACTCAGACTATCTTTCTCTCTTTGTCTTACCTCCCGACCTCACCCGTAATGGACAACGTGCCTTTCTTAAAAAGGTCTCTCGTTATGTCATCATGGGTGGCCCTCTTTTATAAGCACAAATTTGATGGTATTCTCTTGCAATGCCTTACGAGTTTTGAAATTCCTTATACCATCAAGGAAGTTCATGATGGCAAATGTGGAGGTCACATTAGTGGCCTTGATTTTGCTAAGTTTATTCTTCACCTAGGCTATTACTGGTCAACCCTTAACCATGATTATTGAGACTATGTCAAGCGTTGTGTCAAATGCTAACAACATGCCAACCTTCATCATACACCCATTCATGCCTTCTAGGTCACCCGTGACCTTTAGCCCTTCTCTCAGTGGGGTTTGGATCTTGTCGGAGAGATCAATCCCCATGCTTCCCAACGCCATCAATGTATCATCACCACTACCGAATACTACACAAAATGGGTTGAATACATACCACTCATCTCCACAAAAGTTGAAAAAATATGTGAGTTCATCAATCATCACATCATTTTTCCCTTAGGTGTTCCTCATCACCTCATCACTGATAACGGAAAACAATTCAAAAAAAAAACATTGCAAAAACTTTCGAACATTTTCGACATACAACTAAGTTTCTCGTCACCTTATTACCCACAGACCAATGACCAATCCGAATCTAGCTAATTGGTTAACGATACTGGGAAGAACTGGCATGCACACATTCCTTTCACCCTATGGGCATACCACACTAGTATTCATACTTCCACTGCTGCCACAACCTTTTCTCTGGTCTACGGTACAGAGGTTGTTCTACCTCTCAAACTCCAAATTCCCTCACTTCGCATTTCTCTCCACGACATGCTCAATGATGACAACTTTTATCAGGACCGTTTAGCACAACTTGATTTATTAGATGAACATCGTCTTAACACTCTTGACCACCTTCAAGTTTACCAAAAATGTATCAAGCGTGCCCATGATAAATGTGTCCATGAATGAACCTTTCACATTGGTGATCTCGTCCTGAAATAAAATCAACATGTAACTAAAGTAAAAAACAGTAAACAAGTAAAATTTTCTCCTAATTAGCTTGGACCATACATCATGACCCATACTTATGGATCAAGTGCTTATTGTTTATCTTCACTCGATGGTAAATCTGAACCTGAGCCCCTGAATGCCTTGCATCTTAGACCATTCTACTATTGACTATTAGTCTGACCTCATTTTTTGCCTCTTTCCATACTCATCTCTTGAGCGAAATCCACTTCCTACACCATCACGAATGATTAAACAAGAACCATATGTGTACCTGTCACTTGTTATCTTCTCTTGAATATTTGTACCACGGTACTGCACATAGCATGATTCTCATGGATATTTTTTTTTACCTTTAGATGAGATCCCATGGTCGTTTCACCCTGATTTCTGAGCAATAATCCTATTCTTCACCATGGTCTTATCCATGACTTCAAAGCCCTCACATGAGATCCATCTCCTTAAGTCAAACTTCCTATAAAAATATGAATCCCTCAAAAAAAAAAAAAGAGAGAATCTGAAGCTTCCTACATCAATCAGCTTCACGAAGACCTCAAGGAGTTAATTTCCTCATCCCACATAGACTTCCCACATCGATTAGTCTATCTCGAATATTAGTCAAAATAGAAAAGCCTTTTATTCATGGAATTTCCCATTGTGACCTTGCATCTCCTACTCAAAGAGCATATTACCTCGTACCTGATAAAGATTTACCACCTTTCATCCCTCTCACCATTCGCACTCCCATTTCCCACCACCTCAAGGGATCTCTTGGAACTGTGACATTTGGTGATTATGTGACTATTATTCACCTTTAGGATAATAACTCATGTAAAGTATTTAGGGTATTATGTTCACTAGCCTACCTACAATATGGTCCACCAGTTCTGATCCTCACCAATTAGGTAGCTTTCTTGCCCCCTCTTATCTTTTAATGTTCTTTATTATGTATTGATTACCTTATACAGGACTTGGCCCTACACACTTACCTTTTGGTAATCTTCTTCTTCAACCAAAATTGAAATCACCTATATCAAGTTCCTCATAACTTACCCACACCTAATAGACCAAAACCCAAACCATACCTAAAACCTACCAAATCATTCTCATACCTCCTCATATTCTTCCCTAGCTTATGGGAGAACTATGTCGGCATGAGGTTCCTTTTCACTGGGACTATGTAGGTAGCACTCCATGGGCATGGGGACCTTGGGGATTAGCTCAGCCACTCTCTACCCTAACTAGTTAATCTTTCATTTTCCTAAATCACATTCTACCGTACTTCATTTCCTTTTTATATCAAAAATTGGAAATTAAACCAAACAAACGATAAATTGCTTCACTTTTTTATCATCATAAAAACATACATTTATTTTTATTACCATTTCTTTACCAACATCATGCATGTATTATAAAACATCTTAATAAATAAACCATATCATCATTCATTGCAAAAATTTAAGAATTAGAACCAAAACCTACCTCAATCCATGCCTAAAACAACGACATGAATCCATCATGCCTAAACCAAAACCTAACTCCATCATGCCTAAATCCATAACCTGAATCCATCATTGCCTAAAACCAAAACCTGACTCCATCACCTGACACCATCATGCCTAAAACCAAAACCTAACTCAATCCATGCCTAAAACCACAACCTAAATCCATCATGCCTACATCCATGACCTAACTCAATCCATGCATAACACACCTACCATAAGTCCATATATGCATAATAATAAAATGTTATCAACACAAACACATAATGCCCATAATCGTCATCATCTATATAAATACAATATCCAAACATGTGTATCCATATACATAACTGTCAAATGTCTTCGGCATGCAGGCTGGTGTACATAATCCAGTCTCTCAAAACTGTCATATATAACTTCACCCTCTTCAGCACGCAGGCAAGTATATATCAAAAAATGACTACAATACATCAAAATATAGGAATGGGCATTAAGTCTCATCCTTTTGGACATCCTCCATGTCAGTCTCTCCAGTCTCCTCCTCGGCTCCTCTCTATCAGCCTAGTATCATCTCACCATCCCATACTAGCACATCACCTAGAGCTAGTCTCCGTGAGCTAGTGGCCTCTCCCTGATTCTATCTCGAAGCTCAATGGCGCCCTGTGCTCTCTACACTATGGGTTTGGGATCTAGTCCTCTCACTCAATGCCTATTGTGCCCTGTACTCTACATAGGATAGAAAATCTATCTTGGTCGCCATCAATGGATCCTGGTAGTATCTGGCCTCACTTAGGGCATCCTGTAACCTAGATATGGGAACAATTTGTGGTGGCCCCATAGGCCTTGGCTTATGTACCTGTCCTACGGGACCTTGTCCCACCCCTGCCTGTGAACTGGGTCCCTACCCCGGTGCCTGTGGAGGTGTCATCAGCCTCATACCATGTACCTGTACCTGTGCCTATAGCCCTATAACCTATGCCTGTAGGGCAGGCCACCTCACCATCATCACCATCTCCATCTCCACCCTAGGCCATCTGAGCCTGAATACTAGCCACCCTTGCATGCAACTCGACCACCTCCTCCTCTGAACTAGCTAACTTTCCCTACACAATCCCCAACTGGGTAATCAAGGTCGCCACCTTCCCCTGTAGGGAATCTCTCTGCACCATGATAGTGGCTAAATTTGGCTACCTAGGTCTAGGTGGTACTGCTCATAAATGAGCATCCCACAACTGTATATATCTATCTGTCACTACGGCATCATCAATCCGCCAGTCTACCACCTGCTCCTCCTGCCCTGTGGGCACTGTTGGCTATGGTAGAGGAAATGGCCTCTTCATGTCATCTCTTCTTTACTATGGGAAGGGTGGAGGTATGTCATGTAGCAGCCCAAATTTTTGCCTAACCCTGTCAACTGGGATCATCTCTTGCTCCCTGGCACGACACCCCTCTATCCATCTCAGCAACTGAAGGCTATCTAGCTCATCATGCATACGTTTGTATGAGGGATAACCCACATATGGTCTCCATATGATGCCCACCATGGACAACCCCTCCAATAGACGCCTGTAATACACTACATCATGTGTAGCCCCATTTGATCAATGGTCTCTAATGACGGGAATCTTGGTGGAGAGTGTTACCTCTCTCCCCTTTTATTGTGGACAAATGAAGCTTGGTGGATCTCTTGTTGGTGATGTGAAAGTTGGAGTTTTGTCTGTGTCTTCAAGAAATCCTTTCTTGTGAGTAAGTGTTATTGTTATTCCCACTCAAGGTGGAAGATTGTAATATTGTATTTTGTCTAAAGGAAACATTGTTTTGTAAGTTGTAATATTATTTGAGAGAATTTCATTGAAATTTTGTAAGATTCCCTTCTCATTAAATTATAGTATGGAAAGAAAAGAATAAAAAAAATGGAAAGCTTGTGAAATAGTTTAGTTGAAAGTTGTATTGTGAGAAAGGAAGTTCACCTTCATTGTTGTAAGTTGTATGCTGGAAAGAGAAAGAAAGATTGTGTTGTAAAGCTAGTCTTGTGAAATAGAAAAGTAAAGTTATTATCTTTATTTGAAGTAAATTATTATGTTAGAATATTACATTGTTGTAGTAGGGAAAAATTACAATACTAGAAGTAGATTTAGATAATTTTACTTTTAGAATTGAAAGAAAAAATTTGTTGAACAAAATGAAAATGACCTTGTAGTTGTTGTTGCTATTATTGAAATAGAAAATGCTTAAAAATGAGTAATTTTACCAATAGAATGAATAAATGAAGCTAAATATTATAACTGGAAAATTTTGGCATATAAAATCAAGATCAGAATGTATTTTGTAAACTTTTTAGAAACTTTTATTTTAGGAAATTTTTAGATTTTATGGTTCTGTTGATCCATAGGGATCCAAAAAAACACACCACTTCATCAGTTTCATTAGCACCAAGAAGAAGAAGAAGGAAAAATAAAGAAATTGAGGAATAAGGAGGTTCTGGAAGGAACTGCTGCTCTGTGCAGAGTAGTGATTTCAGAACCACCGCCCTATAGGGCGGCGGTTCTGTGACCTGTTGACACTAAAATTTTCCTCCGTAATTTCTATTTCATTAATGTATGTATTAGGAATAGGATGTTGTTAAGTATAATTAGAAGTAGTGTTTGATAGAATATAATGGCGCTACCGTAAGTGGTTCGGTAATGTTAAAATCTCAAAGTTAGGGTAAGTAGAGAAGTAGGGTCTACATGATTAAGAATTAGAAATATTATATTGGTAATAAGGACAAGGAGTAAGGTCATAAACATTTTATGTTATTTTATTTGTAAAAAGTCTAAAAATGTGGAAAACCATGTGAAATGATAAGGTTTATCTTATCTTAAAAGATAAGCTTACATGTAAAGATAAGAGTTAAGGTATGGAATATGATTCGTCAGAGTAGATTTCTTATCCTATCTTAGAGATAAGGTGGATAACCCTAAAATTTCTATAAATAGAGAGGCCACCCACCTCATTTTAGCATAGAAGGGAGTAGTGATAAATATTGTATGAGTAAGTGTGTAAAGGAAGCCATCATTTAGAAGGTGTTTTAAAGAAGCCATTAAGAGGTGTAATTGTGAAGTTTCTCCCATAGTTATTGTTGGAAGGAAAGTGAAGTTAGTAACACTTGAAGTACCTCATGGGTGAGATTGTAACAATTTCATGTTAATATTATAATTTACTCTGATATTTCAGATTTATCATCATTCCTTCTTATCATAGTCTATGGTATTCTTGTGTTATGTTTGTTGGTGTGTTTCCAGATTACATCCAACAAACTAAAAGTTGTGCATTAGTAAATAATCATAGCATGATGAGTTCCCGGTTGGAGAATTATCATACTGCTGGATTGGTGATGACAGACCGCCAGTCTGCTTAGGGCAGCAGTCCTAGCACTTTTGAACAGAAAAAGAAGAACAAAGCACGAATGGACGCGAATTTGAACATCTTCTAGTGCACGGGAGGATATGGGAAGGCCTATAAAATACATGGAAGGAGCAAGAGAGTATACATTCAAAGGTGAATTAGACATTCGAAGATCCAGAGAGATCGAGAAGCAAAGTATAATGAGAGAAGTAAGAAAGATCTTCACTACTGGAACGGAATTATAAGAGCAATGTATAGAAAATGAGCAAGCAATTTATTAGAGAGAAGGTTTACATTGTTTCTTCTTTTCATACTTATTGTAATCTATAATTGTCTATATTAGACCAATAAAAGTGGGAATAAAGAGTAGTTGCCTTCCCCACTAGTTTTCCTCCTTCGAGGTTTCCAGGAAAAAATTGTTGGTTTTGAAGTTTGAATTATTTCCTTCTCTGGAATTTCCTTCTATAGCACTAGATAATCACTTGCGAAGCTCTAATATTTAAGAAAAATATTTCATTTTCCAAATTTGAAAGTAGAACAACATAATTGTGTGATTCGTAGAGTTCCAAAGTAGAAGTTTATAGATCATTTTTGTTATTGGAGCTGATTATATATCCAGGATTGTGGTATTCGAATCTTTCTTATGATTTTGTATGATAGTGAAAAGGTAAAAAGTCAAAGAAGTTTTACCTTGTGAGCTAGATATTTCTACGAAGAAGTGGAAACAAAGAATTCGAGCTCAAATGGAGGAAGAGAACCTGGTCCGTAGAGTCAAGATGCTAGAGACCATGATGGATAGATTGCATAGGAAACAAGAAGAACTTTTAGATCTGCAAAAGATGGCTTCGGTTAAGCAAGATTCCATAGACTCAGTGGTGTTGAGAACTAGCCGAAAAAAATGCTATCGGAAAGAGCCATGAAGAGGAAGAATGGGAAGAGCCTGAAGAGACACAAATTTTAAGCGAGAAGATAAAATCTGCATATACACCTTTTAAAGTTGAAATGGAAGTGGAAATAGAGAATTTTGAAGGACATGTAGATGTAGAATTACTAGATAAATGGCTAAAATAGTAGGAAGTCTATTTTAGTGTGCATAATGTCACTGAGGCACAAAGGGTCACCTTTGCACGTCTCAAAAGGGAAGGTCATGCTCTGGTTAGGTGGGAAACCCATCTAGCCACTTGTGAGAAGAACAAACATCCTATTGTCAGTACTTGGAAGGGTTTTAAAGAGTTAATTAAATATAAATTCTATCCTATTGTCCAGACATAAGACTTACATGATGATTAAGTGGCAATACTTTTAGACAGGGCAGTGGTCAAAGTGTGCAAGACTACACTATGGAATTTCGAAGACAAGCCCATGTTTCTTTAATATGGACTTGGAGGATGAGGACATTCTGACCAAGTATTTGGGAGGAATTCACACTCACCTTCAAAGGAAGGTAAATCTCCATGAAGCCCAAGTATCTCAATGAAGCTTGTGTTCAAGCATACTACATTGATGACAAGAAGAAGCAAGGAGAAATAGAGCCAAAGGGAGACTAGTCAACAGAACAGCAGGACAAAGAACAAGTGGAGACAAGTAGCAGAGGTAAATGGAAATGTAAACATACCGCTACTTCTTTGCATACTTGTAAATATCCTAAGAATTTCTGTAAGATTTGTGATGTAAATGGACATATTGATGCCACATGTTGGAATTTGCATGTGGAATTGCACCCAAAGCACCGAACCAAGGATTCCAAGAAATCCATGGCCATTGTGAAGATAGAAAGAGAGGTGGAGATTGAGAATGATTTGGATGTAGATGAAAGGTTGGGATGCATGGCCACTAACATGTATGGGGCAGCAGAATAAGAAGAGATGAGTAAGCTATTTCAAATTAAAATACAAATCAAGAAGACTAAGGTAAATACTTTAGTATATTCTGGTTCTCAGTCAAATTTGATTTGTGATGTGGTTGTAAAACATCTTGGTCTAGAGACTTACGTGCATCCACATCCATACCCGTTGGGATGGGTGAAGAAGCCTATAGAAATACAAATTACAAGAAAGTGTAAGTTTCAGTTTGGGATAAACACCTAATACATAGATGTAGTAAAGGTTGATATTATTCCACTTGATGCATTTGGTGTTGTCTTCGTAAGTCCTTACTTGTATATTAGAGATGTTATGTTCACAAGGAGGGAGAACCGATTCATATGGGTCAAGGATGGAATTAGTTTTAACATCTAGACACACCAAAGAAAATCACTGAAGGATATGGTAAGTGTCAACCAAGCACCAAGACTTATTTCAGAAACTCATAAGTTTTGTTGCTTTCATCGGAAGAAAAACAAAATGGACGTTAGAGCGGATATTTCTGACCAAAGGATGGAGAATTTGGATAGCACTTGTCAAGTTTTGTAGAAGAATACACCACAGGAACTACTCACTCAAGGAGCAAAACAAAATTCCAATATGCAATCACCATATCTACCTACAGATTCACTGGACCCAGACCATGGGGTAGAACGAAGAAGAGGAGATACAAGGAATGATGGTAACTATAGCAGTAGCATACTTGGAGAGGATATCAGCCAATCCATCTTAAGAGGCAAAGACAAGAAAGGACTAAACCACTACAATATGGGACTTTCGCCATACTTGAGTAGGTTGGAGAAGAAACCTTTGGGCCATACCTCATGTAGATGCACACGATACTGAGTTGCAAGAGCTCGTAACCACTAACGCCATCTATGCATGACAAAGAAGGAAGGATATAGAAGTTACCTTCCAAAGAGGATTGTACTCGAGGCATCTCAGAGGAGGATGTAGCACTAGAAACCAGAGATCCACAAGAGTCTTGGCAGGTTGGGCAAGAGAAGACACCAAAGCATACCCAATGGTACTCAAATGAGCACAAGAGGAAGTTGATTCCTCTACCACTCCACCACTAGGCTTTTATGGGAGCAAAAGCCTCCTAAGTAAGGGAGGTATGATCCATAGGGATCCAAAAAACACACCACTTCATCAGTTTAATCAGCACCAAGAAGAAGAAGAAGGAAAAATAAATAAATTGAGGAATACATATGTTTTGGAAGGAACCACTGCTCTGTGCAGAGAAACGGTTTCAGAACCACCAACCTACAGGGTGGTGATCCTGTGACCTCCGATCTTCTCAGGGTGGTGGTCTTGGCACTTTTGAATAGAAAATAAGTTCACAAAGCATGAATGGACATGAATTTGAAGTGCCCAGTCATGTCTCTTCACTTCCATGCCCCTTCACATCCTCCAATGCATGGGAGGACATTGGAAGGCCTATAAATACATGGGAGGAGCAAGAGATTAGACATTCAAAGGTGAATCAAACATTCGAAGATCCAGAGAGATCGAGAAGTAGAGTATAATGAGAGCAGTAAGCAAGATCTTCAGTGTTGGAATGGAATTATAGGAGCAAGGTATAGAAAATGAGCAAGTAAGTAATTGGAGAGAAGGTTTATATTGTTGCTTCTTTTCATACTTATTGTAATATGTAATTGTCTATATTAGACCAATAAAAGTGGGAAGAAAGAGTAGTTGCCTTTCTCGACTAGTTCTCCTCCTTGGAGGTTTCCAGCATAAAATTGTTGGTGTTGAAGTTTGAATTATTTCCTACTCTGAAATTTCCTTCTATAGCACTAGATAATTACTCACGAAGCTCTAATATTTAATCAAATCTATCATCTTCTAAAGTTGAAATTAGAACAACATACTTGTGTGATTTGTAGAGTTCCAAAGTAGAAGTTTACGGATCATCTATTCCTAAGGAATAGGACCGGCACCCTATGTACAGCGGCTGTCCCGTAACCACTGCTCAAGCTAATGCGGCGGTCCCAAAACCACCGCTCAGGAGGGCGGTGGTCCATGGTTTGTCACCTAGGTAGGGCAGCGGTCCTAGGACTGTTGGTCTATTCTGGGAGGCGGTTCTATCACTTACGACAGAACTCTTCGGATCCGCTCCTGTGCGAAAATTTTAACTGGTTTTTAATAATTTATAAGTTGTAAAATTTAACAAGTAACTACTAGCAAGAAAACTATTAACAAATCCGTTGGATTGGGTAATAAAAAAACTCCAAATGGTGGGTTAAAAACATTCTATTCATTTATAACAATGGGGGTAGGATTTTCCCCAAATTTTGAAAACCCAAATACAAATCGCTTGAAATAAAATCAGATTGGGAAAGGAAATCCCTCCCAATCCTTGAATGAAATTAACAACAACAATAAACCTTGAATCTAAACCGTCTAAGCTTTATCTCCCTGTAGAATCAGGTCCATATTTTCTCCTCTCCTACTCCCATGGCTTCTTTCTCTCCAACCTAAAATTTTAACAAAAGAAAATAGACCGAATGAGAAGAATAGAATAAATGAAAGGTTTTAATAATAATAATTCATAAGTATTTTTAGGTTTAGTTTGGAACCCTAGGATATAATGGCCAATATTTGTTTTATCTAAGGGTTGAGGATCAACCCTTCCTTTGTTTGGAAGGAAATATATTTTATAGATGTTTAAATAAATTGTAAGGGTATGTGTAGATGAATGAATGGGGCCATTTAATTACCTTGTGTGCAAGTCTTTTTCCTAATTCCTAATATGTTTTAGTAAATTAATGAAATGTGGAATATTAAAGCTAATGGGATAATGAAACAAATTGACTAAGTTAAGGATGACCATTTTGGATTTGATCATTGATTAAAGAGAAGAAATAATTTAATCAAGTAAATTAAATTATGGTACCTTCCTAGTTGAATGTTAATTAATTGGATTAGAGATAAATTAAAAGTATTTAATTATTTGAACTAGACCTGGTTCCCCAATCGTAAGGTTGAGAATATTGGTGTAAGTAAATTTAATGTACCCTAAGGGTTGACACCCTTGTAATCTTATAACTTAAACAAATAAAAAATTGTTGCAACCTTCGGGATAAGTGTTTAGTGGTTTCATCGTGCTCCTTAGAACATCATTTTTTTGTGAGCATTACACTTGGTATCAGAGCCGTGGGTTCAAGGCTTAGACCTTGGGCCGACATTGAAAACAAAAACCAGTTAGCAAGACTTGAACCTACAGGATTAAAATAATAATAAAATAATAAAGTTGTTCAAATTTTTGAACTTGCCTAGTGGCATTTTGTCAAACTTGGATAGCTAAAAATGTTAAAATTAAATGGATATTCTTACAAAATTTTGATGTAACAAGAACTTGTTTTGCATTTGAAAAGATGTTGTTTGATGAGTACTCACTTTTGCTTTAGTCATATGATGCGATAAACCTCTTGGAATCTTCCTTGTTGGAATGGTATATTGTATGGTGTGAGTCTTGTGGTTTGGAATTTGTGGTTTTGTGCTGGGGTCAGAAAGATTAAAATAGAAATTGTTTAGTTGTCTAAAGTTCTCCCTCTTTCCTTCAAGTGGTTGGACAAGTTAGTTTTGGTTGCCTCTTTGGTGACTTAATCCTCGTATGAGTAAATGAATATTAGGTCTTGGTGTTGATTTTGATCCAGCCTTGTGTATGCATTCTTATAACTAATCTCGAGGTATAGTACCCCTATTAGTGGCCATGAAGGGATGCGAAGTGAATATGAAGGGGACTTCTGTATTTTTTTTAATATTCGTAAACTTGTGTTATTTTATCAAGGACCAGCACCTTATTTTACGATTGGATTGGGAAGCTCTGAGACTCTTTTAGTTATTTATATTTTTTTGCGATAATTTTCAGACTTTGCAATGCGGCTACTTAGCGACTTTCCTTGATTGCCAATATTTCTTGGATTTTACTTTGACTGGTGACTCGGAGCTCATTTATCTGTTGGCTACTTAGCTAAATGTTACATGACTCTTTCTTGCATGTTGTTGAGTTGGTTCTACGCTGTTTGTATAGTGACATTCCATCATATGGGGGTACACCCTAGGTTCCTTGAATGCCCTCTTAGGTGCTTTAAGTTATGTCTTGGTTTTGGAATGATGGAAACCTAGAGTGTGCCTAGGATTTTGGAGTGACTCTTTCATTACTCAGTCTTCTAGAGAGAGAGAGTTTGTTGTGTAGTGTGGTCTTGTTGGTAGTTTGATAGCTGTGGTGGTGATTCTCTTACAACTTGGTAAGATATTTCCTCCTCATCAGAGTAGATGTGTTTGGTTATGATCTTATGGTTTGTGTGAGGTCAGATTGACTCTTGGTTGACTATATATTCTAGTGGATAAGTGTTTGTTTGGTAGTGATGTTCCATGATGGCATGCTAAGTTTTATCATGGTTTCCTTGTTTCTTTATGGAAAGTATTGACTTGTGGATTGTATGTATCTTGGTAACTATGGTTAGATTTAAGCCCATTCGGGAAGTGTGTTTAATTTAGTGTGCTTGTTTTGCTCTCTTTGACCTATGAATAAGGTTACCCTTGTCTTAACCCTTTTAGATTTTTATGAGTAAAATATTTATAACCTATTAATCTTTGGATTACGTGGAGACACTTATCTTTTTGAACCTTTTTTAGAGATGTTAGTTCATTATCTCTCGGTGGTTACTTGTGCTTTCTTTTAAAACTAAAACTCTTGGTCATAGAGTCCATGTTTGGATAGATTAATTGATTGTTCTCTTGTATTTGATGTTTTCTAATTGAATGTGGTGTCCTTTGAGTAAAATTTGCATAGTCATCTTGTTGCTTGGTTGGTGGTATCTTGTGGAAATATGAGTGTTATTTTGAAAATTTCCTTGTCTTATTATACAAGTAAAATTTTGAGCCTAAACAACAAACATTGTTGAACCTCGCAAATTTTTAAAATTAAATATGCCTCTTTAATGAGTCTTCCTTGTAACTTCATTTGAAATTTTTAGAGACCACTAGAAATGTTTAATGATGCTTGTTATTATTTGGTAAACCCTTGAAATATTGATGTGGTACATGTTGAATGATAGAATTCATAGTTCTTACGAAATTAATGATGTGTTTGCTATGTTGTATGCCTCTTGTTCCTATAGAATTAAAAATGTGATGTGTTGATTCATCTCTCTCTCCCATGAAAGTAATAATGTGATTTGGTTGCCTCTTCCTTCTCATTAAAATCTATTTGGTAAAATGATTAATTGATCATAACAAGACCCTAATTGAGGAACTTTGATTTTGAGACAAAAGTAAATAAATAAAATAGAACATTAGGAAAAAGGAAATGTTTTCTTGATATAATCTTGGTAGATTAATAAAAGAAATCAAACTATGTGGAAAGAAAACAGAAAGGAAAATTTGCTCATTTTACCTTCCTTAGAAGTAAAATAAATGTTGTTTCTGCCTATTCAAAATGGTGAGAGATCATGCCACCTTAGTAGTGCTCTTTATAACAAAAACTTGTGATGTCATAATAAAAGGAAGTTTTAATTAAGAAAACTTGTAAGGATTGTGTTTAACAAGAAAACTATAACTTTGGACTTAATAAGTCAATTTATAAAACAACTAAGATTTATGTATTGAGTATAGTTGAACCTTTAGTTATGTCACCTACCCAGAATTGTGAAACACCTTGTTGATAGTGATGTGTTCTAATTTTGTAGTACTCCCTTGTTCATAGAATGTATGTGCCTTTCCCTTGTAGGAGTTTGGTTCATCGTAACCTTGTTTCCTCATATCTCGATGAAGTGTGAGTTGTGGCCTTTAGGATTGGGGCTTATCCCTCGTGTTTAAGAAAAAAACCTCCTTGTGTGTCATTTAGTCCTTGGGACATAGGTCATTGTAATTTTAAGGAAACATATGTTAAGGATATGAGATAACTTTGAGAAATCCTCCTTCTTTTGCTTAAGTCACCTTGTGGTTATTTCTGTTTTTACCATTGGGAAGGGAAGTGCAAGTTGTTTCTCTAAGGTTTTTATTCACTTTTGGTATGATGCTCTTCTGGGCTGCAGTTGGACCCCCTCTTTTACTTGTTTCTCTCTAGCTCCCTTGAGTGCTCTTTGATGTTATGACTTATGCATGTGCTCTCTTATGGATATTTCAAACTTGAGAAGGGTTTAAGATAAATAAATCCCTTTGTGTTGTGTAGAGTGAGTGGTGCCTATTGTATTGATATGTTAGTCCTAGTGTAAAATTCCTTCTAAATGTTTGACATTTCTAAATTAGGTTAGTGTTGTGTGTTCAATCTTGAATGTAAAATCAAGTTATATAAAACCTTAAGGTCATGTTTTCCTTAGTATTTCCATGAAAATTTTGTTGTACCCTCTTGGGTTATAGAGTGGTTCCCATGAATAGTCTTTTTGATGGTAAATGTGTTGGCTAACTTAAGTGACCTTCCTTGTTGTTAAACCTCAACTTGTGTGATCTCAATTGTGAGACCTTTGAGTAGACATGTTTTCTCCTATAAATTGATAGTCGTGGTTGTTATGTGCTAGCCTTTTCTATCTAACAAACTTTGAAAGCGTAACTTAACCTCAGTGTAAGCCTTAACTTGTGTTGTTGCAGTATGTGGATCCCATGGGAGACTATATGGTCATTTCTAGTTCACAAAATTATCCCGGTCCTTCCTTTTCTTGGTGGTTATCTTTGAGACTCCTTAACCATTTCATGTTTTGATGCTTTATGTTGGAGCTTGGTTGACCACGTAGATTTACTCTATAGAATTATATGTTTACAACCTTACTGAAAGAAATTTTAAGGACTCATCCCTTTCAATCTCTCTTCTTCTTGGTAAATTACATTGAATCAAAACTTGAGTTCTATAGACCCACACTTGTTGAAGCAAAGGAATTCCACAAAGGATGTGATCCTATTTCTTCTTCTTTGTTCCCTAACTCTTTCTCTGTGACTTCTGGGAGGAAGTCAAATCTAAGAGGAGGGGGATGTAATGCCCACTTCTCTACAACACTAAATGAAACATGATTATCTTTTCCAAGTTGTTATAATCATAAACCTTTCTACTTTATTCTAATTAGCATACTAATAAGTTGTGTGGGGCATCACGAATCCATTTTGTTTTGATCATCATTATTATTTTAACTATATGTCGTACTATGGACCCTGATGGACTTTTAGAATAAAACAATTGGCTAGAATGGTTGCATTGTCGTAATTTGATTGTGGTAGCATTACTCTTTGATATTGTTTTTTTGTAATTCATTTATTTCTATGACTGGACACATAGACACTATTGTGCTTTATTACTGGCATATGTTAATAGACAAATGACATTAACACATTGTGATATGAGAAATTGAAGTATAGACATTTTTGTAACCGAACTGATTAGCTTTTGATAGACATTCAGTATGGAAGAAAATGATGTGTTGTTAAATAAATATATGTTAATATTTAGAATCGTTTTTGTATTGGATTTTTATTATGATGTTCAAAGTTATTTTTGTGATTTAATTGATATTGGAAATTGGCGAAATTGTGAACGAGTAAAATTATTTCTTTAATCTGATGATCCAGTTGGTCTTTGATCTTAGTTGCAAACTAATGTACGAGTAGAATCAAAATGTTGAAAATGGGAATAATTGTTAAATTACTTAGTCTTAACAATAGTAGTTGATATTTTTTATGTTTGAAATTGATAGTTAGATGTAAGTGTTTTATTACTTCGACATCGTTAATATGGCCATGAGGCTAGAGGGGTATTGTGTGTTTTGTAGGAAAAAAATATGATGACAAACTACGGGAGGATTGGAGACCAACCACATTGGTATTCTAGGTGAATTCAACAAGGGTCACCATGGAAACATGTATTTGTGTGTGTGTTGGAACTATTGTTAGGGGAAATTTGTGACCAAGGGGTTATGTTTTTTCTTTTATTTATTTTTCCTTTAATTGTTGTTAGTATGTGATTTTAGTGATGTAATTCATTGTATTATTTATTTGGAAATTGGGGTATGTATTTTACCCTTTATTGTTAATGGGTTGTAGTGTCTTAATTAAAGATAATTTAATCTTGTCCTAAACTAATTATAGATGTGGTCAAAAGAATTCATTTATTAGAGTATATTTCTCTTGGATTTTGTGTTGTAAGTTGAGTGCTTGGGGATCTTGAGTGTTGTACACTCTACCCCTTCATGGAAATTCGAATTTGGGCTTAGAGGCCAAATTTGGAAGCTTGTGGGACAAGTCAAACTTGTCCCACACCTCTTAAATGGCTATGCCAACCCTACCTATGGGTTGGGGGGGTCAAAATTAGACTCGATTAGATGTTTTGGGAAGACAAAAAGGTAAAATGTTGAGTGCACTTTCTTTCAGGTAATTAATTTTTTTCCTTATGAGGTGTGGGCTTGGTTTGTGTGTGCAAAAATATGTCATTTCTTCACTAATTTATTAATCATGCTTTGGAGTTTGAAGTTTGACTTTTGAGGTATGATTGAGGATGAGTGGTGTGGAATCCTACATGGAGCCTCCTCACCCTCCCATCTCCCTTTTCTATTTAATCAAGTTCTTTTTCTTGATAGGGGGTGAATTCATTCTTTTGTGCTCTTACATTTTCAGAGTTAGAGGATTTTTACAGTGCTTTGGTTCTTTCTGAGAGCTTGTTGGTGATTGTGGATTTGTTGGAGATTCTTGGTGTTTGTTTGAGCTTGACGAATCTTGGTGTATGGCTCTTGGATCAAGCTCTACAATGGAAAGGTAGGAGCTAAACTCTTGCTCAATGCTTTCTTTTATTTTATGCATTCATATGTGCTTGTTTTGAGTGTTTTGCTATGCTTGTTGGGTTCTTGGGTAGATTGCATAAGTGTGGTGTAGGAGGGGACTAGGGGAGAATTTATGTAGGGAGGCATAAGAGTTTAATCCATATTTTTGAGGTAGTTTCGGTTGAGTGCCCCACCTTCGAAAAGATATTGCTTGCATTTCTTACTTGGTTATTTTGTTGAGGGAGCCATAAGAGATTGTAGGGAGGCATATAGAGGTTCTTGAGGGAAGCATAAGAGTGTGTAGGGGTTTTGAGATGTGTATTAGAGGATTTTTAAGGTGGGCACTCATTTCCCATTGGGAGGCATAAGTGACTTCCCCATAGGTTCTTGCTCCTTTGGCTTCTCATACTTGAAGCCTTGTATATTTTGTGTTTTTCATTCTTGTGATTGTAATTGAATTTGGTTTTGTTTGGAATAGTTGTGAAATCTTGGATTGTGATGTGGAAGTTTGTTTGTTTCCATCATTGAATCCATTTTCCATTGCAATGTGGTTGGGGCTCGGGGGCCAATGAGGAGGATGGCTTCTCCTCCTCATTGGAATGATTGGTTAGGTGGAGAGTATTGCTTCTTCCACCCTTTTTTGTTGTGGACAAATGAAGCTTGGTGGAGCTCTTGTTGGTGATGTGAAAGTTGGAGCTTTGTTGGGTTCTTCAAGAAATCCTTCCTTGTGATTAAGTCTTATTGTTATCCCCACTCAAGCTGGAAGATTGTAATTTTGTATTTTGTTTAAAGGAAATGTGGTTTTATAAGTTGTAATATTATTTGAGGAAAGTTCATTGAAAATTTATAAGACTTACCTTCTCATTAAATTGTAGTATGGAAAGAAAAGAATAAAAAAAAATGGAAAGCTTGTGAAATAGTTTAGTTGAAAGTTGTACTATGAGAAAGGAAGTTCACCTTCATTTTTGTAGTTGTATGTTGAAAAGAGAAAGTAAAAGTGTTTAGTTGTTTGAGCTAGTCTTGTAATGAAATGGAAAAGTAAAGTTATTATCTTTATTTGAAGTATATTATTATGTTAGAATATTACATTGTTGTAGTAAGGAAAAATAACAGTACTAGAAGTAGATTTAGATCTTTTTACTTGTAGAATTGAAAGAAAAATTTGTTGAACAAAATGAAAATGACCTTGTAGTTGTTGTTGCTATTATTGAAATAGAAAATTCTTAAAAATGAGTAATTTTACCAATAGAATGAATAATTGAAGCTAAATCTTACAACTAGAAAATTTTAGGCATATAAAATCAAGATCATAATGTATTTTTCAACTTTTTAGTAAGTTTTGTTTTTAGAAAAATTTCAGATTTTATGGTTCTATTCCTAAGGAATAGGACTGCCACCACTGTGCAAAGTGGTGGTCTCGTAACCGCTACTCGGTAGGGCGGCGGTCCATGGTTTTTCACCCAGGTAGGGTGGCGGTCCCAAGACTGCTAGCCTTATTTGGGTGGCGGTTCTTGTCACTTACGACAAAACTCTTCTAGTTCTGCGCCTGTGTGAAAATTTCTAACTTGTTTTTTACTAAAAATTATAAGTTGTAAAATTTAAAAAGTACACTACCAGCAAGAAAACTAATGAATAAATCCCATGGATTGGGCAATAAAAAATCTCCAAGTGGTGGGTTAAAAACATTCTTTTTCATTTATAACAATGGGGGTGGGATTTGCCCCAAATTTTTAAAACCCAAATACAAATGGCTTGAAATAAAATTAGATTGGGGAAGGAAAACCCTCCTTCAATGCTTGAATGAAAGTAATAGCAATAATAAACCTACAATCTAAACCGTCTAAGCTTGATCTCCTTGAAGAATCCTCCATAGTTTCTCCTCTCTTGCTCCCATGGCTTCCTTTCTCTCCAACCTGCAATTTTAACAAAAGAAAATAGACTAAATGAGAAGAATAGAATAAAGGAAATGTTTTAATAAGAATTCATAAGGATTTATATATTTAGTTTGGAACCCTAGGATCTAATGGCCAAGATTGGTTTGATCTAAGGGTTGAGGATCAACCCTACCTTTATTTGGAAGGAAATATATTTTATAGAGGGTTAAATAAATTGTAAGGGTATGTGTAGATGAATGAATGGGGCAATTTAATTACCTTGTGTGCAAGTCTTTTTCCTAGTTCCTAATATGTTTTAGTAAATTAATGAAATGTGGAATATTAAAGCTAATGGGATAATGAAGCAAATTGAATAAGTTTAAGGATGACCATTTTGGATTTGATCATTGATTAAAGAGAAGAAAGAATTTAATCAAGTAAATTAAATTATGGTACCTTCCTAGTTGAATGTTAATTAATTGAATTAGAGATAAATTAGAAATATTTAATCTTTGTTCTAGACCTGGTTCCCAATCATAAGGTTGAGAATATTGGTGTAAGTAAATTTAATGTACCCTAGGGGTTGACACCCTTGTAATCTTATAACTTAAACAAATAAAAATTGCCACAACCTTCGGGATAAGTTTTTAGGGTTTCAGCGTGTTTCTTTAACTTTAGTTTTTGCAGGCATTACACTTGGTATCAAATCCCTGGGTTCAATGTTTGGACCCTTGGCTGACATTGAAAATAGAAACCAGATAGCAAGACTTGAACCTCAGTGATTTAAATAATAATAAAATAATAAAGTTGTTCAAATTGTTGAATTTTCCTAGTGCCATGTTGTCGAACCTGGATAACTAAAAATGTTAAAATTAAATGGATATTCTAACAAAATTTTGATGTAACAAGAACTCGTTTTACATTTGAAAATATGTTGTTTGATGAGCACTAACTTTTTCTTTAGGCATATGATGTGATAAACCTTTTGGAATCTTCCTTGTTGGAATGGTATATTGTATGGTGTGAGTCTTGTGGTTTGGTATTTGTAGTTTTGTGCTGGGATCAAAAAGAGTAAAATAGAAGTCGTTTAGTCGTCTAAAGTTCCCCTCTTTCCTTCAAGTGGTTGGATGAGTTAGTTTTGGTTGCCACTTTGGAAACAAATTCAAGTCTGAAGTGTTTGAGCATCTCAAGATCTTCAAAGCTCATGCAAAGAAGCAGTATGGGAAAATGATCAAGATCCTCTGCACAGATAATGGGGGGTATTATGTCTAAAATTATGTCCAACATTTTTGTGATGAAGTAGGAATACAATTGCAGAACACAATTCCTTACACTCTGAAACATAATGGGGTAGCTGAGAGGAAGAATCAATCTTTGAAAGAGATTGCAAGTTATGTGTTGCATGCAGGATATCTTCCCTCCAAATTATGGGATGAAGTAATCAATTGTGCTTCATACATACAAAATAGATCTCCTCACAAATCTTTTATAGGAAAAAACACCTTTAGAAGCATGGAGTGGAAGGCACCCAGAAGTCACACATTTCTACATTTTTGGATCACGTGCATGGGCCTGTATTCCTGCAGACAAGAGATAGGATTTGGAGCCTAAAAGCAAAGAAAGCATATTTGCTAGAAATCTAGATGGTGTAAAGGGTTATAGATTTTTAGATCTTTCTACAAAAATGCTCTTCATTGAGAGGAGTGTCTATTTTGATGAATGTCCCATACAAGCATCTCGAGAGCAACCTACCACCACTTTTGTGCTACCTACTCTTACTGATCTCAAAGACGATGCATATTATCACGCTAATATGATTTTAGATTCATCTAAATATGAATCAAATGAACATGTGCATGCATGTGTAGACCTAGATCTAAATTCAAATCCCAATTGAGCTTCCAGTGATGATTCAGTATCTCATGTAAGAAATCAAAGAACAAGGAGCTTGGCTGATAATTATGATGTGCCTCATTCATTTTGTTCTACCGATCCCATCAATATGCCAATGCATGCCTATGTGATTCAAGAATTTGATCCTCAAACTTATGCAGATGCTGTAGGGATTCCTCATTGGGAAGTAGCCATGGATAAGGAGTACAATTCTCTTGTTATGAATCAAACTTGGGACTTGGTTCCACTTCCATCCAATCGTAAGCTTGTAAGGTGCAAGTGGATCTACAAAATAAAGAAATCAGCATATGGTCTAGTGAGAAGATACAAAGCAAGGTTGGTAGCCAAATTTTTCAGCAAGTTCATGGCATTGATTATGATGAGAGTTTTTCTCCGTTGGCAAAAATGGACTCCATTCGATTGGCTCTTGCCATTGCAGCATAAAAAAGGTGGGATATACATCACATGGATGTGAAGAATGCATTTCTTCATGGTGATCTTGAGGACGAGAAATACATGGAGCAGCCACAAGGGTATGTTCAAAATTCCTCATTGGTATGCAAACTCAAGAAGTCACTATATGGCCTCAAGTAGGCACCTAGAACTTGGTATACCAAAATTGATTCTTACCCTCTGTCTCAAAATTCAATGCGATGCAAATATGATCCAAATATTTATATGTTGATAACGTCTGACTCTTTGTTGTTCATAGCACTCTGTCTAGATGCTCTGCTAATAACAGGTGATTTAGCCACAGCCATTACTACAACCAAAGCAGCTTTGCATGATAGATTTTCCATGACGGAGATGGATCTCCTCAACTTTTTGTCTCAGTCTTGAAATCAGCCATAATGAATCAGGTTTCCAAGTTACTCAATCCAAGTATGCGAGGGATCTCTTGGCTAGATTTCACATGAGTGACTATAAGCCAACAATCACACCTTTCATTTCAGGCGTAAAGCTCGAGGATGGCCAGGATACAGCATTAGTTGATTGCACACTCTATCGTCAACTTGTGGGGAGTCTTCTTTATCTCACTCACTCTCGTCCAGATCTATCATATGCAGTAGGTGTTGTTTCCAGATACATGCAGGAGCCTCTTGAGCTACACTAGAAATTTGCAAAGTAGATACTTCGTTATATTCAGGTAATCATCAGCTATGGGATTCATTATTTAGCTAAATGTACTGTGAATCTTATTGGTTATACTGATTCTGATTGGGCTAGTGATAGCATTGATCCCAAGTCCACTTTAGGATATGTTCTCAATTTTGGATCCTGTCCCATTTGTTGGTCAAGTAAGAAGCAATCTTCCATTGCTCTATCATCCATAGAAGCCAAATATAGATGTGTAGTCAATGCCACCATTCAAGTTATTTGGTTGTAGAATTTTCTCACTGAGCTGGGTATCTGTTTTCATCACCCGACCACGATTTGGTGTGATAATCAAAGTACACTAAAGGTTTGTAGAGATCCAGTACAATGACAATGGACAAAGCACATCGAGATCCACATGCACTTCATCCGAGATCCGATCCATAATGGTGTCATTAATTTGGAGTATTGTCCAACATCTCACTAGATTGCTGACATCTTCGCGAAGACTTTCACCGAACAAAAGTTGCACTTTCTCCGAGATCTTATTGGGGTGAAAGGAACTTAACACAGTAGTTTTCTTGCTATGTTGAATCTATTTCGAGGGGGGGTTTTGTTCCCACTGGGTTTTCTCTCTCTTTCCTCATTTTTTTCTTTTCTCCTTAGTTAGAATTAAGGGGGGGCGGGGGGGGTGTTAGTGGTTAATTCCAACTGACCACACTTCAGTTCACCTAGCGCAGATTGTGGATCACTGCCTTCAGCTGAGTTAAGATTCACTCCTGCTCAAATCAAGGCTGTTAAGTTCAGTCTTCCCCATAGTTGCTGCTCTTGATACGGAGATTCCTTTTTATTAAACTGTATATTGTTTGTTTAATCAAATAGAAAGAAAAGTTAATATGATGTGTATCCATTGAATGCTCAGTTTTTTTTTCCTCCAGCTACTTTGTTTTCTTTTTAATATGCAAAGTTATGTTTTTTTTTTCTTTCTAGTTGATCTATGAAGCTATAGCTGTAAATTTCACATAGATCTACACCACAGTATTCAGTTTAGAAGACTATGTTGAGGATTGCAACTGAAATTTTCCATTATTGTATGATTAGATTGTAGTCATTATTTTTAACAGACTATTTTATCTCTTAAATTAGAGTAAAACCTGTTTAAAATAGGACAGTGAAAGACAATCACACTCAAATTCACTCTGAGCAATAGAAAACTGAAGCCATCAAGTTCTAAAACTCAAAACAAAATCTTCATGTCTCCGAAATTCTTAAATCTTGTAAAGTAACTTATTGACTTTTTAATTGTAACTTAATTTATTTGACCGGGCGTTTCTGGACCAAACTACAAATCCCGAACTAATGTAATAATAAAATTATTCATTCCATTCATTAACATTGTGCATCTTCATCAAAACTAGTAGTCCGCTTTGACAGTCCCCAGTTTAAAACAAAAAATACACACTGCAAAGATAGCAAGAGAGGGCTTTCCCATCAAAATTATTCAGGTTCAAACCGGATTACACTTAGAATTTTCTGTATTCAATCTTAATCAACTCGGTGAAAGAATGAAAAACAATACAAAATAAATATGAATCTATGATGGATGTCAAAATTTACTAATGCAAAAGTATACTGTTTCAGCTCTGTGAGTCTCCAAAAATCTAATATCTATAATAATGAACCAATAAAAAATAGAACTTTGTGTATTCCAATATCAGGCAAACTCCTTCAACTGCATCCAGTTAACCGTGAAAATTTTCATAAAATCCATTCCCCCTTTAATTTAGTATTCGATTTTGTTAATGTTTCATGCAAGTAAAACACCATGTTTTTATTCCCAAATCACGGTGTTATACCTGCAAGAAACTCTAAAAAGATCGTTCTGGGAATATGATAGAATAGTGCTATGAACATTGTTCGAATAGATATATTTATAGACGGCATGGAAAGATTGATCGCATTAGTTATATTTCTGTGCAGAAAATAATTGGAATATAATATGTTTAGTCCGGACTGGCGGCAATTCAAATGGTGTACGGCGGCGTATGTTTGGTAAATTGGTAGGTCAAGAATTTAATAAACATTGGTTTTTTTTTTTTTCCCAGCAAGATGTCAAAGACTAGAAAGTTTTCCAAAAAAACAGATATATGCATGTACCACGGATTTTATCTTATATTGTTGAATAACGAGGGAATTGTTATAACATATTAATAAGAGAATTAAGAAATATGTCATGTTGTCGCATAAAGCTTTCTGCCATTAACTTTTTCATAGCACAAAATTGAGGGTCTCCAATTTTTTGTTGTGTAATCTTTATTTATTAACTAATATTGTAAGAAGGATGTTCACTTCACTTAGTGCCTAGGGTGCTCCTAACCTTTAAATTGGCTCTGTTTGTAAGTCTTCTTATCAATAATATAAGTTTTTTTTTTGTTATGAAAGATTGGTTATGGGCTCATTTGCTCTTACATCATATAATAGTAGTAAGAGAAATTACTCATAACCTCTTATTCATATATACATTTAATGAGGTTTTATATTGATCTTCCATATTTAGAAACTTCTATTGAACTCAACCATCTCACATGTCACATCCTCAACTTCTTTACCGTTTATTTTCACCGGATATTTTGTGTTACTTTCTATGCATTTGTTTCCAACTCTTAAATCAATTACCTTCTCAATTTCTATTCCACTTTTGAATTACTTAGTGCTTCCAATCAACTTCTATGTATAATAGTTTCAACGCATATTTTTACCTCATAGTAAGGGTACAATTCCACAACATTAAAGATAGAAGAAATTTATATAGCTTTCGGCAACATTATCTCATATGCAATGGATGCAAATGTTTTCACCACCATGTATTATCAACTTATCTTCTTCCACTTCAATTTATCATAAGTTCCTCTTAAGGACCTCTCTTTCCAAAGGTGTACTAATATTATTTCTCCTACTTAAAAATATTTCTCTATCTTTCTTGAATTTGTGCACTTATTATACTTTGCATTACTCATCTTTAGATATGTGAAAACTTTTTTGTTTGTGTCACACATGTACTGTAGAGACTCCTCTAATTTTTCACTATCCACTCTTTATTTCATAATGTCCAATAATTTTGTGGAACCAATAGCAATTTATCTATAAATAACCATAAATGGGGTCCTTCTATCACTTATATTTATCAAAATTTAATACTCAATTTCAACACGCACAAAGATTGAGCCCTGTGCGTCTAGGATTTTCTTCCACTAAACATATTAGCATGTTTCTATAAATTCTTTTAACCACCTCCTCCTAACCATCCACTAGTAATGGTATGCATAGCTAAACTTCAAACTTGGTGATTATATTCATCCATAATGTTCTTCAAAAGAATCTAACAAATTTGGTATCTATATTAGAAACAATGATATGGAGCATTCTATGAAGTGACACCAATTTCTTAAAAAATTTATCATTTACACACATATCATCACTAGTCTTTTTAGAATATATAAAATGATCCACATTAAAAACAAAAAATTATTCTTGGCAAATTTTTTTGAAAGGGACTATAACCTTGTACAAAAAGGCTCAAAAAGCCAGAAATTAAAAATGAATGCATAATAAAATAATCAAAATTGAGATAGAACATGAACACCCAAAAGCAACAAAAAGCCTACATAGAGGAACCCAACCAAGTACAATAGATCAAATTAAAAACAACTGATGCATTGTAAACCAACGACAGTGACTAACTACAAATTTAAAGCAGAGAAACAACAAAACTATTGCAACCAGCTGCACAGACGAGATAGGTGGGATAAATGGACTTGCCATTGGATTTTGTCTTTTTGTTCACCGTCTTCCAACCATCAGAAACCTCCTTGAAAGGAAGAATAACTTCAAGAGCCTCAATCGACATATATGTGTTATTTTCTACAGGAAGAGGAGGAATATTTTCCTTTTCTTATTTATTCTCAGATAATGTTGTTTTTGTATTCTCCATACTCCTACCAACAACAACTTCTTGAGTAGAATTTTCCAGGACTGATTCATCCCCCCATCGAAATCTGCATTTGAAACCAAATCATCTTTGGTATCAAAAAACTAAATGCTCAGGTAGGGAATTTTTCCACCAGTTATTTTTTCCATTTTTACACTTTTCCATCCTATAGATATCAACAGTGTGTCTTGCAGCATAGCACTTTCTACATCTGAAGGGAAAGCCTTCATAATCTAATGGTTGTGTCCAAGTTCTATTTTGGACTTTAAGATCTATATTAGCAGATATTTTTTGAAGTGTCACGTTGAACAAGGATTCGAGCAAAGGTTGTGTGTGTGAAATCAGTGGTTTGAGGATCAATGAATAATATATGACCCAAATTATTTCCAATAGATATCAGACAAGTGTGGTCCTCGAATAGGAGTGGTAAATGTGGTAGTATAATCTAGACTGGTTTGTAGGCAAAATACTCAATGAGCGGGTTAAAATATGGAAACGAGGGTTTTAAAACCGAGTAGTGAGAATGACAGTATAAGAAATTTTTAGCTATGATTTCCATATCTTGGATTGATGAAAAAACAATAATGAACTTTCCTTTAGAAAAAGGGTGGAGATCTAAACTTACTGACAGAATCAGGATCCAGTGCTCCAAAATCTAGCTGTGAAGGGAAGCTAAGATGAGCCAGAGCCCACCAAATCTACCAATCAAGGTGTGCTCTTAGTAGAATCATTTTGAATCAAGGACTTAATTCCCAAATGAAACACTAGGGTTGGTCACTGTAGGGATCATATGTATGGGACTTATCCCTTGCAAAGAAATTATACCTTGTAAAATGTATTTGAATGTAGCCGAGTCATTTGAGCTATTGTTCAGAACGTGACCCACCCCAGATGGATTGGTCATAACTTTAGACCTAGAACAACCTACCCAAGTGATATCTGGTTATAACAAAGAAATAGGGGACTATTTTCCCTTTGAGTTACCACCATTGGAGCCCCTAAGGAAACCCCAACCCAGCATCAGATCATCCCCTTCTCTACTACCACCATTAAAAGTGGATGGCGTAACAGAGGGTGTTTTCTACATGGGGGATCTGCTACCGTGAGAGGGTCTAGGGTTAGGATTAAGGGAGGCATCCTTAGCACCACCAAAATCTTGATCAATCCATGATAACACCTATTCTTCTTGAGAGACGCCACCAGAAGAAATGCCTCCCCATAAGAATATTTCTTTCCGCCATGGCCTCAACCTCTTCCCTTTAGGTCTCGCAGCAATGGATTCCTTTTAGGGTTCGTATAAGTCTTAATCACAGTATTTATTTGTCTATATTGATTGAATAATAGAAAAACAAAGATAGAATAATACCCCTTCTACATTTTAAAAAAATATTTGAAAAAACTCCATGCTCAAATGATCTCAGGGTTTCTTAGATACTTGAAATAGTTGATATAACCCTACATTCTAAAATTTCCTTTTTAAATAACTAGAAACATATATGCCATTTTTCCATAGCTTCTTACATGATCAATATCCATCCGTGGAAAAAAGACCTTTTAGTTAAATGTGCTCCAATTTTATCAATAACAAACTAAAAAAAACTAATCCTTTGTTGTGTTTGTCCATTAATCACTTTGTTACTATGTTCCTTTGAGCATTAAGCTTTCTTAATAATTAATCCTTATAGTGTTAGAAAAATGTGATAATAAAACTAAGTCACAAACAATCCACCTTGATGAAAAATGTTGATTTTAGCAATTATGATAGTTCTCTTCATGATAAGTTGCATTTTTTAGTTGAGGTTTACCAAGAGAATCAAGAAAAGATCCATGGTGAAATTATTGCTAGAAATTTGCATCTTGTATTTTAATTTTTTGCATTTCCCCCACTTTTTCAAAAATAATTGTAAGAAAATATGGAAGCCTTTTGTTATACTATATCATGATACCAATTTCATCACAATTTTAATAAAAGTTATATTGTTGAATTAAATTACATAATAACCTCAAATTCTAAATTATTTTAATAAGGTATTGTTTGTACTAATTAGATTTGAATTATATATAAAAATAGATTTAAATTGTTTTCTTTTTATAATGTTTTATAATTATAGTTGATTTATAAATAAAAAATATATATTAAAAGTTAATGTATTAAAAAATAAAATATTTATTTATAATACTTATATAAATTTAAAACTCGTGATTGTACTCATTTTCATAGAGGGTAAAGGTGTACTTTTTTAATAAACTCTAACCCTTTTGCAATATACACATCAAAGGATAAAGAATTACTAAGTCAAAAATACAACTAAAAGCATAAACTGTGTCTAATAGACCCCACTTGAATAAATGCATATAGACAACAACAACATAAATAGAAAAATAATAAAAATGTTTTAGCCCCATAAGTAGACAAATAATCATCAGTAAAACATTACCAATCATCCAGCCCACATTCAAAACATGAAAACCAACCATCAATGAAACAATAGCCAACCTTTAGAAAAGAAATAATAGTCAAGAAAAAATCTTCTCTACTACAAAACACGTTGATACCTAGTGGCTTCCTCATTCGATTTTTACCACTTCTCATTAAAAGAGGAGATTCCAACGAATTCATTTTTACTTCAAATTTTTTATGCAAAACTAAATTTCATCCATTAAACTATGCAATATTTTCCTTTAGGTTTTCTTGTAGGAAATCCACATTCTTAACCTCAACTTCCCTTCAAACATCTCCCTTAGACATATATAAATCTCATAAATCAATTATGCATGGCCTTGGCACACCTTTCTCAATAGGAATCATGGTGAAAATGTGATTTTATATTCCAACCTGAAGACTTGGGAGATAAGTAGAATAATCAAGCATTCTCATCATATCACCCCAAAACTTCATTAGTTGACTCAAATCTAATTCATTCTAGTTTTTATTATATAAATAATCCCTTGTTATAAATCTCTGACTAAATCTTTGAGTCCTAAGAGGACCCACATATGCTATTTATAGTGAGATATTGAAGTCTCTTTTAAAACTTCCAAGTTATTTTTAATAATTTCGTTTTCCTCTAACAATGTAGCATCCTCTTCCTTATCATCATTGGAAAATATTGGGATAATAGTTTCCTTAAACTATTAATCATCAAATCATTTGTAAGTAATACATAGGGATCAAGGTTCCCCTATATACCAAGGTACATAAATTTTAGTTGGTTATCATCTTGAATTGAAACTGATTCTTTGTGTCTATGTTCTAGATTTATATTAGCAACATGTAAGACTGAATGATTGGACATTACACTTTCCTATATTTATATCAATCTTTTTAGAATCCTTTTATAGAACCTACTTTACATTATTTTCCTTCTATTACACACAATATTCTCCTTCTTCATAATATAAGAACATTTATTCTTCGAATTCCCCAATTTATGGAAAGATTAACATAACAAATCTTCATTTTTTTCCATTATTTATTGGACTTAGCTTCCATATTTACAACACACAATTATGGAAGTTGGGTGTAACACCCACAAATTATCTGCAAACCATGATATAACCCAATAATTAATTGAGGAAAAATAAAGGAATAATTTGTTTTGAAAGGGTAAAACATTAGCCAAGAAATTAATTAAATTTTGATTATAAAATTTTAAACAATCACATGGTAGTCGAAATTTAAAATAATAACTAACTAAAATTTACTCAATCCCTGATTAGAATTACAGTGTAATTTCTCTTACTAAGTACCGATATTTTATTTAAATAATCCTCGGCTTGCTTTTCGTTACTTGCCCCAATAATTTCCTTTAAATTTGTTTATTTAATCAGTGACCCCTAATTAAATTCCAAAACTAATTAGGTAAGAATAATGATCCTCTAGTTTAGAATTATGTAAATTAATATTTAGTTTATTTCATAAAAGAAAACATTACGCATAATTTTAATTTTAAACATTCCCACCAAAATACATATCACTTAAGTGATGTACGGTTCATCCTACACCATTGGATCTAATATATCTAAGCCATTAGATTTAGGTTAGGCTAATGAAACCCTAGAAATCCTTATGGGATCTCTTATATTCATTTCTTAAACCTATTCTCTCATTTTATCTTGTTTTATTTGCAACTTAAGGAAGGTGGAGAAGGATATGAAGCCATGAAGGCCATTAGAGAGGGTTGGAAACTCTTGTTAGTGTAGAATCATAGCACCACTGAACGACCTGATGTGAGGTGGGGCATTCAATGTGATTGCACCACATTTGACCAACTCTCAAGCTATGGGACTTGCAAAACTTAAGATGGACCTCCAGAGAAGTTTGGTTCCATCTTCGTAATATAATTTCCACAAGCTACTCCAGTGTAGGAAGAACTTATTCTATCCTAATCTAACCATTACAAGGGGACAGGGAAAGAGAGAGGAGGTGAAAGAACCTACACTAAGTGGTGATACACTGAAAAAGGAAGCGGTTGATCATAAACCCAAACTGCCTGAAGTGGAGAGAGGTGAGCAGAGGAGAGGGTGGAAAGATGCACCACAAACCAAAGATAAATGTCACATTGACACCACTTCAAGACCCATTAAGCACAGCTCCTAGAACCTGCAACAAACATTAGAATACGCACAGTATACCTTGCAATGATGAGAGGTAAGAAGAGACAATAAAATGAGCTAAGGATAGACAGATGCAGCACGAAACAAATTCTATTGCTCTAAAAGTTACACGGTAGATCATTAGTGGGAAAGAGGAAAGGAAATTCAAATACAGAGCCATGAGAGAAGGCTTAGAATCTACATTCTTCCCTGGGGAACAAAGAGAGAGGGGGGTTAGCAAAGAAAATATGAACAACCTTTTGAATATGCTCCTCCCTTAAAATATATAGAATGAATAATATAGAGAGGAGGGAAAATTGAACTCTTCTCCTAAATTCCAACCACCAACCATCAATCCCCATTGTGGATCTACCCACAATCTATCAATTCTAGTTCCCTATGTCTGTTTGGCATGTTGCAAAAGGAAGAGTAGTGGATTGAATCAAATTAGATCTAGTAGTTGAAGAAATCAGATTCTTCA